>CAMTDV010000015.1:67983801-69183801 GCA_947069175.1 Scalesia atractyloides
CTAAACCCTAAAGATACCGAATAGGACCCCCAACCATTCTCTAAGAAGAAACCTATAGAACTCATAAAGGATTGTTTATGACTACAGTTAACTGAATCCACTACATTGTCTAACTTTCAAGAAAAGTGGCCTTAATATGACAAAACAACTCTAATGGTGGAAAATCTAAGGCACTTAGGAACTCGATTTGGTATAATAGACAGGATAATCAAGACAAACTAAGATCCCCGGCATGTTACAAACCCTAATCCTAGCAATTTTTCAACCTTGACCTATAATAACCAAGACACTTTACGGTACTAAAATTTAGTTAGAAAAAAAAAAAAAAATATCAAAACCGAATTAAAGATTAAATATTGTTTCTAAGGTTTATTAGGCCAATTCACCAAACGATTACCCAACCACCCACAAAGACCCGATAATCAACACAAAATCTATTATATGAAAGACATTTAACAAGATTCAGTTGAAACAAGTAAACAATCAATAATCAAGTTAGAATACGCATACACAAACCAAATCATAGACACCAAAAGTTTCGTTACTTTCAAGAAAGAAAGATCCATAACACACATAGAAACCGATAATAATCCAAACTTTATTAAATAATCAACCAACCTAGGTAGTTCAAAGTATTTAGCTAGAAAACAAGGTATGCGAAAATCAAAACAATGTCTTAACAAGAGAATTCATTGACAAAAGTATAAGAAAAGAAGAACAAAGAAAACCGGAAGACAAAACCCATTAAGTCTTCTATCCTTCAGCTTCCAGCTTCTACCGAATGATTCTTATGCTCCGAAAGCTTCAAAACCGTGCTAAATCTGCTGTCTAGTTCGTCCAAGATCACCTTGAGTCATATATTAGGTTTGACTTGAAAGTAAATGATGTTTATATATAGTTTTAGCAGCAATCCAGCATGATTACAAACTCTGCCGTGACAAACAACCCCGTTGCGTTACGCGACGGTTAGCTCCTTGAAGCTCCGCATAGCTCGGCGCTATGCTTTTCATAAAATGTTATTTTATGGCTTCGCGTTACACGAAGCTCTTCCTCATTCACTTTCGCGTAGCGCGAATGGGGTATTTTCTCAGAATTTTTCGTTTTGCATTCCCGTTCAGCTACGACTCGACCCGGTCTTCGCTGTTAGCTCTTTTCCAGCTGATTTTAACCATTTTCTTCACTTTTCAGCAATCGAGACCCGTAAACAAACAAACGATCAAAAGAAACTATATCTACCTAAAAATTAAAATAAACGAATACGAAATTGTACAAAACTATACACGATAAATCAATGTATTTTCTAATACATTAGTGTTGTAAGAATCGGTAGGCACTAGTTAGTCGGTGTGGTACCAGCTAGCGATTAATCGGGATTAATATGTAATTTTTAGTATTATATGTACACACATTTTTATATATCTACTTTTAAATAGACAGATTTTAACACATCGTTGACCTATATTTTAAGTAATTGGAGAGAATTTATAAGATTTGGTAGAAATTCTGCTGGAATTTGGCCAGAATAGGACCACTTTTGACCGCCTAGCGATTAATCGACCGTTACTCGGTGAACCTCCGATTAATGATTAATCGGCGTTTAATCGAAGCCGATGCGGGATTTTTACAACCATGTTTTCAACAAGCCACAAGTATGAAAAACATAATTAACTCTTTAAAATTATGTAAAAAAATTACCTTTGACCGCCTAGCGATTAATCGACCATTACTCGGTGAACCTCCGATATGATTTATCGACGATTTATTGAAGCCGATGCGGGATTTTTACAACCATGTTTTCAATAAGCCACAAGGACTAAAATGTAATTAACTCTTTAGTTTATGTAAAAATATTATTTTGTTTATAATATTTGAATTTATTTTATTTTAGTTTACATATTTGTTTTTTTTACTTTATGTTATTTTTAATTTATATATTTATGTTATTATATAAACAAATTTAAGGGTTTTTTAAATTAATTCAAATGATCTTTCTTTTTTAATTTAAAATGGTTTAAAAGTAAAGGGCCCACGTGTCATAAAGCTTACGCGTCCGGTGTGCCAAACCGAACGACGCCAGCAATACTATACTGCTCCAACGAGGGGGGATTTTGGACGGGTTGGGTTTGAATTTTGGACACGTGAGTTTGTCAGGAGAAACTCTAATAGTAATTATTTATTCGTTAAGTTTACAAATATTTTCTTCGTAGTTAAAAAAGTAAATATCAAATATTTTTAAACCATTTTAGTGTTAATTAAATAGAATATACTAACAAGGCATTAATGCTCATCCGCGATTATGTGAGGAAATGTATACTTATTTAATCACACAAATGGTGCCCCACATACTCAAATAATAGAACCAAAGATAAAATTATGATACGTTCAAAAGAACATTGATACGTATTTTATATTGATAGAAAAAAAAAACAACAAAAAACTTACATTGGTTTTGATAATACAGATACCTATACTGTTGTTGTCCGATTAGTGTCGGTTAGGTTCATTATGATACTGTATCGGTTAGGTTCATTATTTATGATACGAAAATAAAATACTTTATTTTAAATATAACTTCGTTTCCAATAAAAATTATATCATAATAAAAAAAATTAAACACAATCATGTATCAAATTTAAAAAAAAAACTAACAATGCAGATTATTAGAATAAAAAACATTAAAAGATAAATTGATTAAAGGAATAAAAAAGAAAACAACTAACAAGAACACGTGGTATTCTTACTAAAGATGTTACATTTGCATGGAAACTTTTATAAATTTGAGGGAAGAAATCACAAAACACATAAAACACCTGTACATCTCATCCCCACCCCCACATATTATTATGAGAAGACAATCGAAGTCCCCAAATGTGTTTCTCACTGTTCATACCCGCATTTTCTTAATATTTTTTATTATTGTATGTGAGTGGAAGAAAGAGAAGAAATAATAAAAAGATGAATAAAGTTTTATAGGAATTGGATGTTGGGGCTATTCAAACACTAATATACAAAAAAAATATAATTTTTAGTTAAACTCTATTGTTGAGGATGGGATGTGAATGCTCTAAGTGGTGTATAATATTGCATTATAAGTGTTTTTTTTTTGTGATTTATTGTGTCTTTTTTTCCTTCGACATTGTGTTATATTTTACGATGTATCATGTCTTTATATACTTCTTAGTTTAAGGGACTTTGTAAGATAACTTTACTCTAGATATAAAAACCATGTTTGTTGTCATCTTCAAATCAATTTATAGATGTTCAAATAAAGATCGAGCTAAAAAAATCAATATTAACTCATGAAATCATTATTAACTCATATCCGAGCTTATAATAACATGAGTCAATTAGATTGACTCGTAATATCTTATTTGGGGAAAATTACGGAAATAGAAGTTGACCACCATGACTTTTAAAAATAGCCACCTCATGCGTCTTTGGAGCGGCACATCATGTGCGGGATGCGTCTTTGGAGCGGCACATCATGTGCGGGATGCGTCTTTCAAGCACGGCATGCGTCTTTGGAGCGAAACCTAAAATGGACACGTGGCCATGGGATGCGCCGTTGGAGCAAGGCATCAAGCATGAGATGCGTCCTCGAATTAGAATTTGACACATGTCTGCACTTGAGGACCATGCAAATGTCGGCTTCATTTCCATTCAAGATGCTTCCGGCCATCCAAGAGGTTTCCACATTTGCAGACATCTCCATTTAAGACGCTTCCCAATTCAAGACGTTTCATCCATTTGCAGTTCCGTCAAAACTCGTACTCCGACGAGTACATTTTCAAGTAAATCCACTCAGAGTCCTCACCTCACTTCAACTCACCATTCAAATGATATTCGTGGAAGATTTGGATAAGAAGTTTTCCTTTTTGGTCTGCAATATTTTAACCTTTTTTTGCAGTTCACCGGAACGGGAGAGAACGCCGGAGAAGAAGACCGAAGCTGGGAACGCGGGAGCGATGTTGAGTGAGTTCAGGATTTGATAAATTTCCTTTTTAATTTAAAGAAGAAAGAACAAGTTTTCCTTTTTTGATTTGCGGAAGAAAGAACGATGACTTTTTTGATTTGGGGAAGAAATATTTGCAAGAAGTGGGAAGCGTCTGTGTGGAAGAAATTTTGCAAGAAGTTGTAAAGGTTTTGTGGGAAACTTCTAGAATGTTTTAGTGGCGCCACGTGTCCATTTCTATCTCGGTGTCTTAAAGATACTGCAAAGAACATATGAAGTGCTTGGTTTCAGTGAGACCTCTCCATAGAGACGTCTCATATGGCTATATTTTGAAAATTGTGTTGATCAATGGCTATATTGGTAATTATCCCTTTTATTTGAGCTGAATGTTAAGCCCTATCCAGCCCGAACAATTTTTTGTTGGAAGTTTGCAATCTTCTTTGTGAGGTTTTTTGGGTTGGGTTGGTACATATATTGATACTAGTCTAATATCTCGTGTGTTACAAAGGCGGTATAAAGAAAATACTTTTTATAAATCTATTAATTTAATAAATTACACATAGATGTAGATTCTACTATATTTACAATTGGTTCCTGTGTTATGATTATTAACATACATTAACAAAAAAATACAAAAAAATCACAGGTTGTTTTATATAATATGTTTTACTTTATTTAATATATAGTATAATTCATTTTATAATAATATGGAAAAGGTTAAATTACAATATACAAGTCTTTTTGTTCTTTATTTCTGTTGTATATGAGATTTGAAGTCTTGAACCTAAGACCTTCAAATCTAAGTGTACCTAAATGCTTTTACCTCTGCCCATTGATCACCAACGGCATTGGTAATTACAATATATAAGTAATAAACATATAAGCAATCTATAAATCTCTAAATATTTCTTTGTACCCCACATTTATCGTCTTATTTGTAAGATTTTTCATCTTTGTATAATATTAGTAACTTAACTTTGTATCTTCTTTTTATTCTTTATAGTGTCTGTGATACCCATGACGAAACCAGGTACCCCTTAATTGGTCCTAAACTTTAAGTCATGCTTACAACAATAATTGCACATAAACTTGTAAAGTTGCATGACTTGTGTGCTATGCTAAACAATATCGATAATGTCTCGGAGTAATCCGAGAGCACGTCATGGTTAACATGACACTATTAAGGACCAACGATGTGAGGTTGGTGTCCTTAGCCTTTGATAACGTGTTAAATGGGGACTTGACGTTTAACAGCGTAGTAAACATTCGACTGTGATTATTAGGCCAACGATTGGGCCCTTTATGATTCTAAGTTCACGAAACATTTCGATTATGTACCATAGACTACAACATAAGATTAAAAGCAAATCGAAGCTCGGGCACGCAAAACGAGGCGGTTCCCGGGTAGGGAAACGCTTTGTTTTAAGAACGACAAAAGACAAACCAAACATGCAAGGAATGGTCAATCAAGCTTAAAAATTAAACCAACGTAATACGAGGCTTTTATTATTAAAACATAACTGAGTTCGGCTTTCGAGACGGTTATGCTCAGTTTTTAAAACCGAGTCTTTTGACACTAAGAACGCGAAAAACGGGGCCTGTTTCGCAAATCGGAGACGCTTACGGGACCCCAAAACGAACATAAACGCAACACTGAAGATAAACATCATCTTTTAACACGTTTTACGAAGCACGACAAAGCAAAGGAGGGGTAGGGGCACCCCACCCCTAAACCGCCACCCCCTTTTATATTATTTTTCTTTTTTTATCGTTTTAATTCACAAAATCTACCTTCTTCTCAAGAACCCACAGCTGCTCATCCTCTTAACCTACCTAAATCAAAGGTATAATCCTTGTTTTATAAGGTTTTGATTGTGATTTCATGAGGAAACTTAATTTAGACCATGAAAACCCTTTTTAATCCATGTTTTTGGAAGGTTTTAAACAAGTTTATGGGCTGAACAAGAACCATGTGAATTCCCTGGTGTTCTATGGCAGTCATGAGCACAAATCTTTGGGTTTTGATACCCTAATCAACACATATTCGACAAAAATCGCATAACTATTCGATTAACCAAAAAACAATGAAACAAAGCTAGATTGATCTAAGTTCTAGCATATTTGGATTGTACTTGATGTGTAGGTACTGAATATAGCACCCACACACCTCTGGACTCACAAGGAACGCTTGGAAACAAAGCCTACGCTAGGTATATCATCCGAAAACCGAATCTAGGATAGGCAGAAACTTGTTTTGATTATAACTTGGTCCGTGATTCTTGGATTGAGCTGAAATTTGGTTTGGTGATTTAGGGTGTTGACAGGCATCTCCACATAAACGTTTAGAATTTTTGGAATTTTCTATGATTTTTGGTTAATTTTTACTGTTTTGTCAAAACAATTCAAGAAAAAATACCAAACAGAGTCAATAAATCACCAAACTTTACCTGAACTCTAAGGAACATATAAGGAAAGTTCTGGGAAATTTTGGAGTCTATTGGTTGAGTTTTGATTTGCAATAAAAATCCGTGTTTTCGGGAGTTTTCGGTAGCCAGAAACGCACCGAAACCAAATCGAAAAAATCCCAAATTTCTATGAAGTTCCTGGACATGTAAGGGATGTTCTGGAATGATTTGGCAATTTTTGGACCACGGATGATAATTAATGGGAATTATTCGATTAAATACTGTTTTACAAAGAATTTATTTTAATAGTTAAAATGACAAAATAAATTCCCAAATTATTTTTCCCATAATCTACAGATTTTTACTAACTTGTATGAAAAATTACAAATTTTTTTCAAATTATGGATTAAACGGGAATTTATGGAATTAAAAACCGGTCATTTTAAAATAATTTCGGCAGTTTACCGTATAACGAACCTGTCGAAACCGGTAACTAACCAAACCTGACTAGTACTATAATTGGAACACCAGGAGTATTCTGGTGATTTCAGGGCGGATTGGACACTGGGGGTGTGTCCTAGGCCAGTTCGGAAGAATCCCCGACGACGGGAATGGAAACTCAATTTTGGGCAATCTAGACTCCCCAAACACCCAAACTCCCTCAATGAAAATTTAATCATTTTTAAATAACAACGTATTGGCACTATTGGTATTCCCATACCATTATCCGAACGTGTTAAACAACTGACTTTGGCTGGCACGCGAAATGGTGCCTGGAAGCCAAACTGAAAACTAAGACTATCCTGACCTCCATCACCATGACAGTATCCTATAGACTCAATCCGGGGTGAAAACTCCTGACCGAATCCAAGTTGTAACCATTACCAACTTAGATACTGATTTGAGTCCATACTTGCATGCTTGCTATTAAAGTTGATCGAGTTGCTTGATCACTCTTTTGTTGAGACTACTACTCGCACTGTGAGTTTTCACTTCCCCACTTTTGAATTGTTTTACTGTTTTCTGGGGACTTGCATGTTACAAACTGTGTTAATTACACCAACTTGTGGGTGAGTTTCACTCCCTCACTTTTAAACTGTTTTACTGTTTCTGGGGTGATTTGCATGTTACCAACTGTGTTAATTGCACCAACTTATGATGTGAATTACCTAACACACGAATAATCCCCAACTAGTGCACGTAATTAACGTAAGCCGTGGGCAGTGGATAGTATTATTGATCTGACCAACCCAGTGTCACGTCTCACAGTGTGTCGGCAACTAGGCACTGCACGTGTCCTAACCTGGTTATGTTGTTAGGCATAACCACACTGGGGCGTTGAACTGTACGTGACGCAGTTGGTGGGCCGGGAGTGTCTGGGATGACACGGCCCGAGGCAAAACAGTCAAGGTTTCACTTGTGTTCTCGTGTTATTCCATCTGTGACTATGACCAGTGCAATTAAACTTGTTAACACATATTGTTCCACAACGACTAAACCAGTGTAACTCACCAGCAGCGTTAGCTGACCTTTTTAAAACTAACATATATTTCAGGTAAAGCTAAGCAGGAATAAGAAATGTGCGTGTGGATGGCTTGGGTAGTAAACTGTAGCAGATTAAGAGCTGTGGTGGCTCGTAGTACCGTACTTGAACTCGTGGTTTGTAATATGATATTTTATGTATGTTGTAACTGAGGTTTCCTCTTTATATGATATCACGTTTTTTCTAAATTATGGGAAATTACCATGTGTCTGCCGCACCCTACAATTGTCTTCCGCTGCAAGTCGGGGTGTAACAGTGTCAGTGCTCATGAGAAAAAACAATTGATTCTTTTAAGTACAAACCAACCTTTAATAGTGATTATGTTTGACTTTTATTAATAATCATTGACTAAACATCAAGTTGTTGTTTACTATAAGTTATGCAAACATTTTAAATAAAATGATTTACAGTTATCATTCAAGATTTCATTAAAAATAATAATAACCATACACAAAAGGTAATAATTATTATATTAATTTATTTAAACAAAAAAGAAGACAATTTAAACTATTACCATTCTTGAACATAATTAAAAACTTTAATTATTATATAACTTGAATGCGTTAAATATGTATTATAATATTTTAAAGTCAGTTATAATTTCAGTTACAATTACAGATTATATTTTAAAAGGTCATTGTATTTTATTGAGTGTTTTAAGAATGACGACTTCACAAAGGAAAGAAATATGCCAGTTATAACCAAATCGCATTTACAATTTAGTTACAGAAAGAACTTTATATAAAGGAGAACACAATCTCGAAACTAAAGTAAAAAATCTCATAAACATAAAAAATGATTTGATTAATCTTAAAAAGGAATGTAACTAAAATTTTAATGATACATCAAAATAATCAAAAACATTTTTAATTATTTAATATAAATCATGTATGCAATCGTTAGCTGATTAAGATTTATTATAGAAAGTTTGATAAAAAAATTATATAAGCTTGAATAAACTATTGACATATATATTGAATGGAAAGAATATTATTATATGTCAATAAATCAAAGGATACAACTGAACCTTTAAAATAGCATCGAAGTTTTCATTGGAATTATTAAATTAATTAAATATTAAAAAAATTAATGGATCAATAAATACCTAGTTAAAAATCGATGCAAAATAATAATCATATGCAGGCTTCTGCAAATAATTTTTGATAAAGAAAATACCATATAAAAGATAAAAAAAGCGGATATATTTTTAAAAAAATAGGACAAATCCATAATATTTTCTGCAAGTAATTTCTTTAAAACGTTTTGTCTCCACAAAAAAAATGTCTGATTTCTTTAAATTTGTGACAAAAATAAGTGAAACAAAAGCCTTGTGTTTTCCCTCCTGAAACAAAATAACAATAATTATAGCAATGTCACGTGACAATTAATAGGTTAAGTGATTGACATGTGACCTAAGATGGTTTGATTTATTATAGTTTATAGATATAGATAACATATTTTTGATATTTTTTCTACTAATATATTAAAAGTTAAAACACAATCCAAACAACGTTACAAGATTAAATATAACGTTGTAAAAAGGAACACAAATTAACAATCATCCACCATAATGTACTAAGAATTATTGATAAACTTTGGTGTGTGATATCTAACTTTAAGTCACGTTTAGATGGATAAATAATTATGAACAATCATTTTATTTTTGTAATCCTCTTTTCTTAAAAAATGATAACTCAATCGTATATGTAACCTATTATGTGGGTTTAATAAGTCACTCATAAAAACATAATGTATGATTAGAATAGATTTAAAGAAACATGCAAGGTGTGATTTTAACGAAAACACCAATTATTGTTAAAAAAAAAAAAAAGAAAGAAACTAGCTTTTGTTACCCACATCACTTGTGCTTTCCACTCAATAATCATCACAACTAGTCTTTCAACCTTTTACTTGAGTATTAAGATAATCTTTCCCATTTGCTAATCACAACTTTAGTGGTAACCTTTTAATCGGACTCATAACCAAGAATCATATCATGTTGTTGATAGCTTTTGGAAAATAAAGACAAACCTGACCTTTTTATCGATGTATCTTTACTTTTTTTTTCTACAACTTTCATGTTTAAACTCAAATGCATAACCAAATCTTGATAAATCGCTATATATGTTTTCCTTTTTCAATAAATACATATACGTGAACATTAACTTTTTATGTATCATAATTCATAACTAGTATTGAGGACCCGTGTAGTGCGGTGGGCCTGTAATCGTAAACATGATTTAGGTAAATCACATGAACATAAGTAATGGGTTAATGTACACTTTTTTATGACATATGGATCAATTTATACGACATTTTAGAAGTTTGTCTTCATATATTTTACATAAGAAAGTAAAACAACATTGAGGATTCGCGTATTGTGGCAGGCGGTAATCATAGACGTACTTTAAATAAGTAATTTAGATAAATTACATGAATCTAAGTAATGGGATAATGTCCACTTATTGTAACATTCGAATCAATGACATCTTAGAACTTTATAATATTATATTTTATATAAGAAAGTAATAAAGAAAGATGATAAAATGAAATAATCATAATTTCTAAAAGTTGGTAATACACGTTTAAACCCAATGAGTAGGTCAACTGATTAGATGATAAGGTAAACAAAGGGTTGTGCATTTAGTAGTAGGACATAGAGCATAAAATATTGTACAAAATTGAATACTAAATATGAGGGTGAGAAGTAACTTGCAAATTAATATAGGGGTATACTTATAACCAGAGATGTTATGTATTCACATACTAGCTTATAAACTTGTGCATTACATGGTTTGATTTCGAAAAAAATGTAAATCATAAATTTGTATATAATACAATACTTATAAGTGAAATGATTTTTTACATAAAATAAGGAAATCTAATGTGAATCCTTGTGAAACCTTGTGTATGGGTAAATTAGCATAACCTTGATTTTCATGCTTAAAACTTCCACTGCCAGTAGAAGTTCTCGTAAACCACTCAGCTACTAACTGGTGCCGATAAACCCATTCGGTAGTTGACAGGCGCAACTATCAGACTGAAGATGTTCTCGAACACATCGAGCTTTCATCAATGGAATCCCTCATTATTTGTTCAAACCAACATAAGCATCTTAATGAAACTAAGATTCTCATCAGAACCTATCGCTTTGATCGAAACCCTACCAGAATCAAAAGGTAAGCCTTTCAACATCAGCACATAACCGAAACACGAAGAATCCCTTGTACGCTTACACTTTATCCCTTACGCTCACCTGTAAATTTCTCCTTTAACCCCATTACTCTATCATGTAGCTAATTCTCATTCTAACTATAGTTACATCCCAACATATTCAACCTTTTCAAGTGAATTTTCCCAAAAACGGTTCCATCAACTAAAAAACATTGAAAAACGAAGATACAAGTTACTCGACACGCAGACAAAACGCGATGTGGTAGCTAGTTACTGTTGTTGACATCCGACAATTCCAGGTTCTGAACTACTCGCGTAAACTCTTTTGCCATGATCATTCATTCAAACATTACACTTAATTGGAGTTAATTAAGTGCATTGAACATTACATTACACTTAATTGGAATTAATTAAGTGCATTGAACATTACACAAGTACAAACATAAACATTCACGTAATTCGGGGAATTACGGGACGTGGCGGTAATTCGGGGGAATTACTGGACGTGGCGGTAATTCAAGGAATTACTAAACCACACATAAGTCTGTCCATTAGTATTGAATTTCGGGATGAAATTCCTATTCAACTTGGGGACGATGTGATACCCGAGAAAATTCCTCAGACAATTTGATTTCTTCAGTGACTGCTTGCTAAATTTCGGGACGAAATTTCTTTCAACTTGGGGATGATGTGACAACTCGCATTTCCAAATTAACACCATTAACTTTTCTCGGTTAAATATTTATGATTTATTAAATGTCATACATGCATTTATTATACGTACAAGTTATTAACACACGAACACACGAAATTGATATAAACTAGTTGGACTAGTTTTGTATCTTGCACCAAAGTTGATTTGTTTAACTTTGCGCACAAATTGCAAATAATTGAAACTTGAGGGACTTGTTGTGTAGCAAGTTAACTTGAATTTTATAACTTTCTTTGCAAGGACTAAAAGGGCCCTTGTTGGAATTCAAGGGTTTAGTGTGCCAATTATTAAACTTGCGTTATTATAATATATTAATCCCTACAACAAAACCCTAATCTATAAAAAAAACGTCTGCCTCCTCTCTTCTCTCTTGGTCGCCGAACAGCAAGCAAGAAGCCTCAAGCTTTTTGGTTTTCAAGTCCCTAACAACTCACATCACTCCTAACTCGGTAATCCTTAAAATATAGTTTTTGATTCTTGTATAATTCTTCGTATATTGGCTGCATTTTCTGGGTTTTTTTTTGAACGGCTAACTGCTTTCCACGTGTAAACCCACCCTTTCGGAGCTATGTCCAAAGGACGACTACTCGACCACTGCTAGAAAGCGTAGCACACCCCTGATGCGCAGAAACCCCGTGGAATAGGTAAAACTGCGCCCCCTTGGACTCGAACCTGGGTAAAACCCCAGGCCAAGCCTTCACCGAGATGGGAACAATCACTATGCATTTTCTGGGTTTGTTCATGATTCTTGATGATCTTTGATGATAACTTGTAGTTTTGGTGCTAGAAATCATATTAGTCGATGATTAGATAGTTTATGTGTTCGGTTAAGCCGCTAGAGTTTTGATTATGGGTTGGATCTTGTGGTTGTGATGAACTAATTGTTATATGATTTAATTTAGGATGATAATCTATTGTGATTAAAGATTTTAGGTCGTTGGGTGCATTAGATAATCGTTTGTGGGGTTCGGGTGATGAAACAGAATCTGTCCAGAACGTTACAGCCGACTTTACATGGATGTAACCGGGTCAACTTTTGTCAAAAACTGACGTTTCTTAAGTCTATGATGAACTTTCAGGAAATACCTTTTAAACCCCACTGGAATTACATTTTTTCGATGAAAATTGAATGTTTTATGAATTTTTCCGTATCGAATGTTTAAGCTGCATTTTCTGGCAGAATTTGCAGTCCATTATGAATGTCATAACTCAATGTACGAATTGAGTTATGATCTCAAATTTTTACTGTAGGTTCTTTCAGGAGGTCATGAAAATTTCCAACTAGAATTACATCAATCGGATAACCGAGTATTTTTAAATGAAATTTTCCATGAGCTGCAGTCATAAGTGACGAATCTAATTGCTGCTTAGTAAATGATTCTTTATAATTTTCTAATAATATTTAGACCTTAAAAATTTAACACAAGGCCAAACCCTCCGAGGGGCACACCACATAAAAATATCATAATTTTTGCAACCCCATAAGTATGGTAAACAAGCTTCCTAAAACCGCCTAATTTCATTGATTTTTGTTATGCAAGGATTATAAGTTATAAGTGTCGAACTTCCAACTTTTAGTGTCCAAAATGCTTAATGATTGTATAATTGGTGTATTGCATGTCGTAGGTTATATTGTGTACATGTGCTTGAAAACTACTCGGTAATATATTTGTGACAACTTGTACGCATGCTATCTGCTTGATACGTGTAGAATTTACGTGAATCATATAAACACCCTTAATATTCTTGGTAACCATAATAGGACGTGGTTGATCATCCTACCTCGCATAACTTAAACTGTCGAGCTAATCTAAGGTGAGTTCACAAACCTTTACTAAAAGCATGCGTCCCTGGTTGGGACAACACACTATTTCCCTAGTTTGGGAAATACATATGGTACCCCTAGATTGGGGCTACACGCGTGTTGCTGGATTGGAACTACTGAAACAAACCCACTCGAGGTGGACCACACTATCCCTGGATTGGGACCGCCTTGTATTCCTGGTTTGGAATACTACGTAATAAATACTACAGTTTATATTTCATGTCTTTAGAGGACTAAACGAACTCTATCTGAAAGTCCCCATACATTATACCAATTAATCGTCGGGGCCTGGCGAACGGGATATTAGTTGATAGCGCTATTAGGTTGGACATACCTTACACCGTACCTGGGTGGACGGGTGTGAACTTTTATGCCTTGGCAACTAGTCAATGATGATAGACATTGACACGGGGCACAAATAACTACAACAGTCAAGTTTCGGTACCACACAGTTTAGTAGCTTAACGATGGGTTAGCTACCCGTGACATGTTTTATAAACTAATGTATTTAAACGAACATACTTTTACAATTAAACCGAAACTGTGAACTCACCAACCTTTGTTGACACACTTGTGCATGCTTTGCAGGTCGTTAGGTACGACTCGGAGGGGAACTTGCAGCTTGGAGAGTGCCATGGCCTTTGATTATACCGTTTACATTGTTTTGCTAAATAATTGTGGTTTTCAATTATTTCTGGATTTTATACTTTTGCTTCCGTTGATAACTTAAACTTACGTTTTCAAACTTCTAAAACTATTATCACTATTCATGTTGATGTGGTAGTTAAACGTTTTACAATTAAACTTGAAACAGTTCAACATGATTAGTGGCTTGATCCTAGTCAGTCACACACCTGGTGGTAAAACTCCGCTTGTGGATTTTGAGGATGCAACACCTTGGGTCACTATACGCTATCTTATTATTTACGTTTGTAAAACATTAACACTAATAAATAAAAATAATGATCATAAGACTGTAAGTGCTTTTAAAAATAAACATAAATTTGTGGCAAATGAATTGTAATGAAAATCTAATATGTATATTAATGATAGGATAGACACTATTTTTGAAAAAAACAAAAAAGATGAGATACAAATATAATCCTAGTCTAGAAAATATTATAAATTAAAAAAACATGCCTTAAATAAAATATACGTTTAAAAAATATGATAAAATTTTTTAAAAATATAATTTTGCCAAAACAACATTTTTAATTAGCAGTCGCCGGACGAGATATGGTGACAACTAGGGTAAACTGCCGGCAGACTGAAGATGATAGCGACCGCTGGGTTTTTGGTTCGCCAATCATTTGCTGATGTGCCGTTTTCAAATATATATTTTCTACAAGGTAAACCCTAAAATTGTCTGCTTCATTTTTTTTTTTGTATTTGTTTCAATTTGATTTTGATGTTTATGAGTGTAAATTTTGGAGTTGTTTGCCACCCTAATCTTATGGACATTCGATATAGATCCTAACCCTACCTGTTATCTTCTTTATTTGGTGCATGTATGGTGTTAATTATGTGAAATATGTTATAAGTATTGTGGTTTTTGATGTGAAACATGGTTTATCGTGTCATATTAAAGGGATTATAATGTTCAGTTTTCCATTACCTATTGAGAGAAAGATTTGAAGAATGAAATTATGGTTATCTCAGGCAACTAAGGAACAGAGATGCAACTCTAAGATCAATTGCTTCATTCAAGATGGTATGCCTTCATTCCTGAAATTGATGAACCCTAGGTGAGCCCTAAATCCCTAAACCCGTATCTTAAAACTAATGCAATTTGTGTACAATCTTATGCATCTTTCCAACAGTTTAGTCCCTAATTTCTTTTCACCAACGATTTCTCAACTCTGTTTTTGTTAAGATTTGCAGATAAGTTGTTCTGGAATTGTGCTAGATTCGTATGAGACGAACCCTAAAAAGATTAGCTTTTTCATTAAATTTTGTTCGGGTGTTCGTTGATGAAGCGTCGTTGGATGCTCGTGCTTCTCTTGGTTAAATTATAAGTAATCTTTTCGTTGGTTTTATTGCTTCTGTTAGTGCAATTTTGGTATATTCTGCATCAAGTATTTTTAATCTATGAAGCACGGGGATGCCAGGAAGCATGGAGTACCCGTCCCGGGGACGTTTTGGGAACGGAAACGCCATGGGGACACCATGGGAACGTTCCCTAAACGTTTTCGGATATTAGGGGACGACTGCTAAACGTTTCCGGAAAATTGGGACAGTTACTAAAGGTTTCGGGGACGGCTGCTAAACGTTTTCCGGTGAGAACGAGCGGCGGCTAAACTGGTATGGGCGGAGCTGTTAAAAAGATGAATAACAAGATGAAGAAGATGCCTATGTTTGGATGACTTTGATTTTAAGATAAAATGGTATACTGTTTTAATATTATTGTATTTGCTTTTCCAACACCAGTGTACGGTGAATTGAAAAGTCATTACACATTTCAAGGATACTAACCATTTTTTTTGTTGAACGGCTAATTTCTTTAATCCCCTGTCGTCTGTGAGACTTAAACTCAAAGTCTTCCCATTCTCACGTTAGTGTTTTTAAAGGCTTTGCCTTTACCAATGGACCACCACCCCATTGGCAAGGATACTAACCATTAGCTAAACTTATTTAATGGTCAAAAAGATAATACGAAAAAAAAAATCATGTAACAAATTTTACTTTCCTTTATCTTTTTTTTTAATTCTTTCAGTTTATTTTGTTTAAGTTTTAAAAAATATTTTGCTAATTAATTGCACTTTCCATCAATATATATCTATTTTGGACTTTCTTTAATATATTTTTATTTTTTTATAATTTTTTTGCCGTACCTTGGACGTACCCGTATCTTGATTTTTTTAGTTTTGCCGTTCCCCGTACCCGTATCGTCCCCGTACCCCTGTTCCGTACCCGTACCCGTGCTACATAGCCTAGAACTGCTTCGCATGTGATCATCCTCTACTCCAAGGTATTTTTAATTTATTATTTCATTTTTTTCTATTTCACAAATGGTTTATGAGATTGTAATTGTTGTGTTCTAGTTCAACTATGATTTGTTGTTTGATTGATTCAGTTAGTTTCTTGGATCTTTTTGTGGGTATAATTAGAGTTTTAATTTGGGTAATTGATTTGAAAAGTTTTATGTTTGAGAATACTCATGCAATAGAGCCACACGTTTCAAGCGTGTTATTGTGAATACTCATGCAATAGAGCCACATGTTTGTTTTTCACAACTTGAGTACTTTGAAGCATTTTTTATTAATAGTATTTATTTGGTTAAGTGTATTGGGAATACCTCAAAGTCTATCTTTATTGCAAAAAGCCTTTAAAATCGTTTAGATTATTGTTGTAAAAATATTGCTTTTGTAACCGTAATCAACGTGTTCTTTATCTACAATAAATTTCTTAACATTTTGACAAGGATCAATCTAGGGATTAGCCTGGTAGCGGTAACAATCGGTACTGAAAATCTCAAAAGTTGGGTACCGGTGCCGAAAATACCCTATACGATACCGTTCGGTACCGGTACGGACCGATATTTGAAGGTAAAAATCGGTACAGTATCGGACAGGTACCGAAAACGCAAAATGTCGGTACCGATCGGTGCCGAAAATCGAGTCGGTTCAGGAATCCAGTACGGGTACACCGGTACCCGGTACCATTTGCTCATCCCTTGGTCAACCCAACAGTAGCAGGCACCTGAAAGTTCGTCCCGGGGTCAAAAATTTGTATCCAGCCCCATATCAACCCGCGTGCATACAAGTCTAAGAACGGCCGCAGGGAACGGACCAAGATTCAATCGCCTCTCCTATCTGGGCTCCCAAACGACCTGCCTATCGCTTGTTTGATCCTGGTCAAATGAGCTGAGCATAACAAGCTTCGCTTAGTATGCAAACGATGGTTCATGCTTCTCTTACTATTTTCAAAAGTTTGACGTCGGCCCAATCTAACCACTGTACCTCATAATCATATGATCTAAAAATATTAAAGGGAAACTCGGTAACTGTAATATTTGTCAAATTGACATAGCTTCAAGGCCGGACCTATAGTATAAGTAACCTAGGTTTGGACCTAGGGCCTCTAATTAAAAGAAAATTAATATGCTAACTATTAATATCAGAGTCAACTTATTGTTTTAGATATGTTTGATTTCTTGTAAAATCAGACCACTCTATGTTATAGTTGTGTTACATTTTTCAAGTAGGGCTAATTAGAAATAACCTATATATTAGGCCAATAAGCAAAATTTCGGGGTCAACAAGAAAAGTGGATTACTTCAATCGGGCTTGTTGTTGTGGACTTCCTTTATTTGTGTTTATGTTTCTTGAATCTTCTCATTTTCTTTCGTTGATCACATAACTAGCTCATGCATAAGGTATGTCACACTTGTCGAAAACGTTACGACAAATATTTCCTTATAGTTCTTCATTGTTTTTGCTAGTCTGATTGACATCACTCATTCTCTATTACTCTCAAAAAAGAAACTGCTTAATGTAACAATAACTGTATTAGAGAAATTCTAATCCATGAGATAACTTCTATAGATTGAAGGCATGGAAAATAGGTGACTCGAAGTGGCGATTTGTGTTTCGTACACTCAGAAAGTAATAATAGGAACCAGGTTCACACAACATTAATATCTCAAAAATCATCAATTTATACCATAATGAAGATGCTATCTAATACGTAAAGTTACAAGTTCTTTGCAACATTTATCCCCTCAATCTACTTTATTGTATGCTATTTCACTATGTAGTTAAATTTCTCTAATCCCTTTGCTTCTAGACATTAGGGACACCAATATATTTCTTTCAAGAACCTACTATCTGAATCCTCCTGTCTTGATTGTGAATAAAAGTAGGCCTTGTTAACTGTCTTTTCCCAAATGATTGGTCCTCTTGAAGCATCAAAACCACTTCAGACATGGTTGGTCTATTCGAAGGTGGAGATTGAGTGCACAACAAGGCAATCTCAGTGATCTTCTGGTATTGATTCAAGTCCAATGTCTCATCAATAAGTGTTCTATGCATTTTCTTCTCATATAACTTCCATGCCTGACACAGATACATAGCAAATACATTATGCCTAGGTAAAATAGATCATATATTTGGAAGGCCTAATTCAATAAACATCAAGAAATACGATGTTAAATGTTTTATTTAACAAACGTTTCCCCTAATTTGTTCATGTTTTGTTATTAATATCAGTATATGTAATATAGGTTTAATTTTTATGTATAATGTTGCAGAAATTAATGTAGAATGTTGTAACCTTCACAATGTCAATATATAATGAAGACACAAAAGTAAGCAACACAAATAGCACATGAACTTGTTAAAACACATTGGTGTTAGCATGCCTTATCTTCATGGCCATGCTAAGATGGTTAATTTATTAAAGCGTTTCCTTTAGATACACATCCCCGTTATAACAAGTTAATAAGAAGCAAAGCGGTTCAAGTGGCCCGTAACAACAACTAATTATTAGAACGAAACCGGATCAAGTAGGCATCATGTGTTACCGGACATAGATGAAAGATCCGAATCCCATAACCATCGAAACAAAGGAAGTGCTTTTTATTGATTCCAAACAATCCTCAACTTACTAAGAAGCATCACCGAGGATATTCTTACAAAGGCACTAGCAAGAGGTGAATTCTATTGAGATGCGTAATAACCGAGGAGACGCTAGTTCGAGCCTAGAGCGGTTTAAAGAGAGAATTTATAATATAAACTGGAGTTGTGTGGGTCGACCCAACCCCAAATAGGTTGCTGCCCTTGTGCACGTTGGGATGCTCCTGGTTTTCAACAGTTATTTGGTTTGAGTAACTTAGAAGTAGTGGCATTAGTTTCAGTCACCATCTAATTTATTTATATCGTCTTTTGTTATTATATAAGGTAGTAGAGTTTAGTGTATTTAACCCTACTAGAAATGACTTTATATGCTATAGATGTTTCCAACAACTTCCCACAACTTCGAATTTGTGATGACTTTCCAACAACAAATAAAAAAGGCTAAAACTTCCTACAGTTTTCCTATAAAATAGCCACATAATTTGACGTCGTCACAATTTCGACGCAAAGGTAAATACGTGTGCGACAAATAACCGACAAAATACTCTAAGTTTCATTTGTTGATTTCTTTTACTTATACGGTCTTCTCTTTTAACTGCTTATGTATATTATTTTCTTATTAATTTGATGTTTGCAATTTTGTGAAAAGAAACAAACAAACAAAAGGGGAATTAGTTTTAAAGTTGGCATCTCACATGTTCAAGGAGGTATTCCATCGATGGCCGATCAGAGTTAATGTCGGTAAACCTTCGGCTACTAATGATTTCAAGAACCACAATACCAAAGCTGTAAGTATCAACCTTATCTGATAAAGCACCACGAAGTACGTATTCAGGCGCCGCATATCCCCTACAATTATATTATCATATAATAAAATAAATTCCAAATAAAAAAATTAATTAAGTGAAACCTAAATAATAACACAACTTACAATGTCCCAGCAAACTTGGTGTTAACATGAGTTTCATCTTCTGGTTGAAACCTTGCCAACCCAAAATCTGCTATTTTAGCTTTTGAATCATCACTAAGGAGAATGTTGCTTGATTTAATATCTCTGTGAATGATCTTTACATGACATTCAGTGTGTAGATGAGCAAGACCCTTCGCTATCCCCAATATTATTTCATATCGTTAGTTCCAGTCTAAAGTCCCTTTTTTTGCGCCTGCATTATGGGCATATTTCTCATCATGCCAACACTTTCAAAATGAAGATTTCAAGTGAACAATCATGAGTAATTTTGAAACTCCAACTTACCCCATAGGAATTGGTCAAGGCTTCCATTCGCCATATATTCGAGGACCAGATATAGATCAGAATCTTCACTGGACCATCCTAGGAGACGAAGAAGATTTCGATGATGAATGTTACTTATAAGCTTAACTTCATTCTCAAACTCTTTTTTTTTCGACTGGCTTTGATTAAATAGTTTATCACTATTTTAGATGGCAACTTTAATCTTGAATTGTGCAAATTGAGTAAATGTGATAATAATTACATGTGTTTTATCATTTTGTTGGCCGTTGAAGTCACATGTCAAAATAGCAACTTCACTTTTACTTGTTATACGTGGCTCCTTTATGCATGTAGACTTCAATTCACTAAGTAATTTTTTTCATAAAAAGTGAAGTCGTTATCTTGACAAGCGATTTCTACAACTAAAAACAAAAACACAGGAGACACATGTCTGAGTTGGTGCGTGATTGTAAACTTCAAGAAAATAAAGTCGATATCGCTACTAACCAATTTATCAAACTCAACTAATAAATGACCATATCCCATTTCAAAGAATCATATCACATTAACATGGTCAAGAATTATTTATTTCAATAAACTAAATGATGAAGTAGCCTCACCTTTTAAGATATTTGTTATATCTATTGTTTGGTTATCATTGAATATTGGAGTCTCTGAATACTTTGCGAAACATGCATTGTCGAAATACTTCACCTCCGTATTTGGAAGGCATTCTTTTAATTTGTTGTATGCTGTATTCATGCATCCTTGGCAAATAGCTTGATTTATATTTTCAGTACATTGTGCAATAGCATAGACCGTTGCTTTTTCATCCGCGATTTGCCTTATACTTGCAACATATGAATTAGATGTTTTTGGAGTAGCATCTCTAATATCTGATAAAAAATCATCTACAGTTTGAGTATAACTTGATAAGGGTTGAGATGCTGACACATTGCCACAAATCGAAAAGCCACCAGTACCATCCAAATTCTCGTTGACATTTGGATTATTATAGAATTGTGAAAACGCCTCGTACCTTACGAAAAAAGAGCGTAAGATGTTGGTGATTTTAGTGTCATCAGTCTATTTTGAATAAATAAAATTTACTTAGATAGCAAATGAGAAATTATTATAAAGATTGATTTGAGTTATGAGGTGTGGACCAATAGCTCGATCAAGACTATTTTTATTCTTAGCACCATGGAAGTTGGTGCCAATAAAAATAAAGTTTACCATTTGTGCTAGTGAGAGAGATTATGAACGGTAGTAAGAATCATTTTGTACTAACGGTAAAAGATTATTTTTTTTTCTTTTCATGCTAGAAACCGGGTTGCTCATTGAAGATGTTGTATATACGCCGTAAGAAAACAATCTTTGGTAGTTTTTTAATTCATTTTCATTGTAATTTCTTCATAATAATTATGTTTTAATATAATAAGAAGTCGTTAATCGTTGGTGATTTTTTTTCTTATTGTGTTTGAGGTGAATCAATTTCGTGAAAACCCACGATTGAAAAGTGGGTAAAAAAAAGCTAACATAACACCATCCTAAAAATCCCATTTGGAAAATAAAATTCACTCTTGAATGCAAAAGCCACTATCATTTTCTGGTGGAAAGTACTCAAAACCATTCATGATGAATACATCATTCATAAATAAGGATTATTTTCTTTAAAAGGTGAACGCTCAGTGCATTATATATAACAAAGTAATTAATTAAAATGATGTCAGGAATTGTAAAATCAATAACTCGATCGTATAACGAACACGATTCAAACCTTACGTATACACCTAAGTGTGGAATCTATAGCAGGGATGTACATTAATGACACGACCTGAAAACTCGATAAGAACCTAACACGAAATTTGCGGGTTCGGGTTCAGGTTCAGGTCAACCTGCGAGCCTGTTAAACTAAACGCGTCGTGTTCGGGTCAACCCGGTCGGGTTGATGGGTTGACCTGTTTATATTATATCATATTTTTTTACAATATGTTTTGTGTCATAAATTAAATTATGTGTGTATTTTATGTCATATCGTAAGTTAAAAAGAGAATTGACATAAGATTGTATAATTTAAATGTAATCACGTTATATACAATTGTGTTTTTTAGTAAATTTCAATCTTAATATATTAATTCGAGGAAAAATATAAAAAAAATCCGGATTGAACGAGTCATGTTCGGGTCAACCCGTAAATATTTGGGTCGCCTTCGGGTTATAAGTACGACACAATTTTCAGGTTCGTCAATAATTTTCAAGTTCGGCTCGGGTTGAATCTGCCAACCTACGAACACGACCTGTTTAGCACCCCTAGGATGCAACGGAAAGTAGTAAATGAACACACAAGAAGTAAATAATCAAGGTTGGATTGATTTGGGCAGCACTTTGTTACAATGTGAAAGAGAATCATTGTGGACAAATGAAATGCTAACCCAGAGATGTCTGCGCTATTCTGTCTAGCGCAGAGGCTTTGCCCTCTGCGCCATCCAGGCCAAACACTTATCAAAACCTTGTTTAAACATAAATGGAATACAAACTTTGTTATAAGGTTTAACGCAAACAGGATACCCTCCAAGTATAGTCACCGAATCTGCAGAAACAGGAGCAACTAAAAAGCAAGAGATGATTCACTTTTTCCATTCATCTCTCGACTAGATAGAGAAGGTCGTAGTAGACATGGATATCACGTTCAAGCTAAGGACATAGATGGAGCTTAGAACGCCATTGATTATATTAACAATAACGGTCAGTTTTGTAGTTCACTTGTCTAATGTCTCATATAAAAAGTCTCTTCCTAAAGGTCGAGGGTGTCGTCCCAATTTTCTCGTTTTTACTTGTGTGACATGTCAACGCCACATCAGCTTTTTACAATTTTCCTCAAATTTTTCCAGATTGCGTGGTGGCGTCTCAGATTTCCCTAAAACCAAATTGTTTTAATTTAACTTAAAATTTGAAACAATTTATATATTTAAATGTTTTAAATATAAATTAAAATAAAAGATATATAAACTAAAAAAATCAAATTTCAATTCTATTTTTGGTTACATAGTTTAAGGTAGTTTTAAAAAGATAACAAAATCTAAGGTTTATTAAAAACTAAAATCAAGTATAAAGTATAAGGGTTTAAGTAAAAACATTAACAATTTTATAGGATCTTTTTTACAAAAAAAAAAAAAAGAAAAGAAGAAGAAAAAAGTGTTAAGTGAAAAAAAAACAAATACACTCACGAACAAAAACAAAATAGCTACACACGCCTAAACTCGAAAAGATAAAAACTAAAACCAAGTTATTTTAAAAATATATAAAAAAAATAAATGAAATTGCAAATTTTCTTCCTTCTTCTTCTTCAAACGTACAAAAAAACCCCATACATACAAACAAAATATATACACACAAATACACAAACCTGGAAAAGAAAAAAAGAAATACAAGAACAAACTTCATCGAAGATCGGTGACAACTCCCCCATTTGTCAGGGTTTTTTTTCACATTGGGTCCTGGGCCGGTGTTCCCGAACGGGTCGGGCATCACCAGCTCTTCCCCGACCCTCACATTGTTCACCTTAAGGGATTTCACATGCATATCATTATAATACCAATGAGGTAGTGGGTGATCAAAGACTTTGACTTTTTTGTGTTTTGAAGTCCACTTGTCCTTTTAATTTATATTATCACACTTAAGAATTGCTTATAGATTAATTTATTTTGTTTTATTGAATATGTGCACACCACTATATAATCGGGTATTTTCAACCTTTATTTTGGTCGCAAATCGCTCTCTAAGGGTCACTTGCTGTCGAAATTCACAGTTGCAAATACCCATCAAAAACCTAGTTTACGAGCACTTTTTGTGACTGTTCAAGAGTTTGTGGTTGATATTAGCATAACCGACCGGAACCCCTCTTATCTCACATTTGGTACGTAGGATGTGTAAACTTTTGTTACTGTATGATAATCTATTTTCTCGATATGTTCATTTGGTAACTTTGATTTTTCAAATCGGTAACTATATATAGATCTATATGTAGTTTCTTTGCTTTCTCTGTCTATCTTATTTCCATACTATAAATTTCCAACAATTGTATGCATAGAGTGGGTGTACCCAATGCTTGGGGGATTTTCAAAAAAAAACTTGATTTTTCACTTTTAACCCAAACCTATTTATTTTTTACTTTTAACCCAAATGTTTTTGTCTTTCGCAATTTAACCTCACAATTTTCTTACTTTCAACTTTGGTTCCTTATACTTTTCATCTTACGCAAATTTTTCGTTTCGTTTTAAATTCTACGAGTTAACACGGCACAACGTGTGTGCGGTTCAACATTTTTACGTTCTCTATCTTTTCCATTTTGATAGCTCCGTTGCAACGCGCGTGTCCTAGGTCAACTTAGTTATTCTTTCTTATGTTTTACGTTTCGGTCTAAGTTATTCGCATTAACACGCTACGAGTTCAGTGTTGATGGCCCCATCGCAACACAAAGTTACTTAATACTAGTTACAATTATTTATACGTTACAAGCTTTCAGGGAAGGGAAATAAATCAAAAGGCTACAAAGTGTAGAGTCAAGAATAAAGAAATTTAATAAGATTTTGTGTTATCTTTTCATGAATATTGTAACCTATTTGAATTTTCATTTATTTCAAGTTAATTGATTATATTATTTTATTTTCATTTATTGTGAATTAATTGATTATATCATTTTTATTTTTAAATGAGTTAATTACGTTTTTTGTCCTTGTGGTTTGTCAACAATCACTATTTTAGTTTATTAGTTTAAAAATTGTCATTTCAGTCCCTATGGTTTCACTTTCGTAACTATTTCAATCCATTGGTTTGTCAGAAATCACTATTTCAGTCCATTGGTTTGCAATATAGTATCAAAATAATTGGGTGGAGTCAACGAAGATGGATTGAAATAGTTATGAAAGTGAAACCACAGGGACTGAAATGACAATTTTTAAACTAATGGATTGAAATAGTGATTTTTGACAAACCACAAAGGACGAAAAACGTAATTAACTCTTTTTAAATAGTAACCAAAAGGATTGCATCCAAGTGTGTATATATATATTTTCTGCGAGTGAATATAAAATGATTAAATGAAGACCACTTGCATGTACAATATTGTAACGTATCATAAAGACAAGAAAACCTTACACTGCAATCATCAAGAAAGACGGTAGCACCATCGCCATCTATGCATTTAACAAGGTTAAAAACGGCAGCATCAAAACAATCAACACAACGATCTACGGTGAGGTAGTTCCGGCACTGAGCTTCAGCGAAAACCGGGTCCCCACCACTTGAATTCTGTGCTCTAGCATAAAGAACCCTTTTGCTCAATAGTTGCATTCTTAGTTCATCTAAGGTAGAGTTGCGGTTCTTGTAAAAGTTTAACCTTGGCTCGCTGCCACGACAATGGTTGGGAATGTCTGGATAGTTAACACTCGTGTTTGACTGAGAAATCACAGCCTTGGTTAATGATAAAACTACCAACACCACCAGCACCGTCGTCATCAGCCACCCGAGAATCCAAAAAGAACTTATGAGAAAAGCAAGAGAAGAAGTGTAGGATGGTATCCTAGCTATTGCTTACTAAACTTAAATAGAATTTTGGTTTTCTCATGTGTGCGTTGAAATTTGTGGGGTTTGAACTCAAAGTATGAGTCAATGATTTCACAATGGAAAAACAAAAATTAAATAATAATAATAATCAACTTGAGTCTAAATAGTCTTACCAAAAAATGACTGTAGGTCCTACTCTATTGAGACGAGTCAATTCCTTGAGGCTACCTAACGTGTTTTTTACTCTTAAGTTGTATTAATATTTGGAAAAGAAAATTTAAAAAATAGTATATCATTTATGAAAAAGGCACTTAACATGTTTTCTGCTAGGTTAATCCTGATCAAGTTGATATATAGATTGGCTAAAGTTTAGGTTGGAAGTGTAAATATTAGAAGTATTAGAGTAATGGATTTGTTTCAAATGAAAACCATCACGAGTTGCGAGAACCGTGGGAACTTTTGTTTTCACGCGAGTTGGGTCAAAATTTTTTTGCACAAACATAAATGAAAATATTATAAAGACGTGTGTAAAATTTTTTTTTTTTTAAAAGTGTCGAAGGAAGTTTTAACTGATGTAAGTTAAATTGCATAAGTGTAAATATTAGAAGTATTAGGGTAATTATGTTATTATTGTTATTATGTAAACGTTCTGTTGCTTAGAAGTGTATATATACATGAATATGTAATCGGTGTATTGTTACTCAATCATATAATAAAATACAAGAATTTGTCAATCTGTTTTCAAAGCAATTATCCGTTAATCATTGTATTGGTTTAACAACACGATCCAAATTAAGAACATCATTCCATTAGATCATCATTGGTTGAACTTTGAAGCCAGCGATCCATCCTGAATCAACACCATCGTCAAATTGATCAACAACCGACGTCATAATTAATTTTACACAAAGCAAAACTGTTTTAGTTGTAGGTACCATCAATTTCAATCAGGAGTCGCATATTGTTTCAATTGAAATTTAATTTTTATAAGAAACCATTTGAGGTTGATTATCTACAGAGAGGCGATTGATTGAATCCATTTGTCAGTTGAATAACAATATCAAAGCGCTTAACATCAAGAACAAGATTGAAGACCTAATCAAACATCCTTACAGATTCGTTTCATGAATCGTTTCTCACACCATTTATGGAATCCTTCTTTTCTTCTTTTTCTTCTGCCCGATGTTAATCATACGTTGTATTGATATTTTAGAAAGCAAATTTAGAATTTAGTCTATTACTTATTTGTTTAAGTAACAAGTTTGTATTTTGTATACCCACCTATTGTTGTAAGCATATGGAGAGAGAGCAAAGGGGGAGGAGAAAGGAATATGGTAGACCTCAACTGGTCCATGAAGAACTAAGAAGGAGAAAGGTGGAAGAACAACAGAGGATCAACAAACACACGGACGAAGATGACGACTCGCACACTTTTAAATGGAAGCATACAAGAAAACTGGAGGCTCGTGGGAAGACCGAATGGAAACTGACTGTTCCAGTTAATCTTTCTTCCTTTCGTATAATATCCGTGAAAGCACACTTACTAAAAATATGGAGTTTTCGGTGACCTGAGGAGTGTGTACATTGCAAACAAAAGAGACAAACGTAAGAACTTGTTTGGTTTCTTGCGTTTTGCAAATGTGAACGATGTGGAAGAAATGGTGGAAATGATGAGCTTCGTTGCAATTTATTCTAGCAAATTACTCTTATATTAAGTGTGCTTGTATGATACGGAGGTTGCAAATTAATATGTCTCCCCAACATTAACCGCCCACATCGATGGAAGAGTTGAACTTCTCTCTCTCCACATGAGATTTGGTTATGAAGAACTAATCTCGTTTCCTTGATCGCCATAAATCCAGGTTCGCAAATCTGAATGTACTGTTCTTGTTTTCTGATTGGAGCTATTCGGTTATTTAGTTTTGTTCATATGTCACTTGATTGTTTAGTTGATTGATTTTGATTTCAATTTTGATCTGTAATTAGGATTGGGGATCTTATTTCTTGTTATCTTTTGATTTATAATTAGCTCGGTTTGCATCATGTCCATCGATATGAACGATTTGTAATTAGGTTTGGGGTTTCGATTCCAATTTTGCTTCTTTAAATCCGGTATCAATTATTTGAGATATAAATATCATTATTGATTTCCATAGTGTTTGAATAAGCAAAACTAAACAAATGGTTTTAGCTACTTATAAAGTCAAGGGTACTTCTCTTAGTCAATGGTTCTTGCTTCATATGTAAATGTTTGTGTTGTTGATGGCAAAATTTATACGATAATGGAATCCATTGTGATAGGCGAAGTATTTATCCTTTGCTTTCCCTTGAAGAGTCTTCCATTTGAAGTTTTAATAGTTTTCTATGTAATTGATCTCATATATAGATTAAAATAGGTCATTTTACATTGATGGAATTGAATTAACTACAAAACATATGCTTTTGTGTCATGTAATTCATCTTGTATCTTTTAGTTTTCTTGATATTTGCATTATATGGAATAGTCAGATTAAGGTATACAAATATCGGTAACGATTCTGATTATCTGTTATCAAGTTAAATGTAAAAGTACCTGCTTCACCATTTTTGGCACCTGATCATCTGCAGTCTGATTGTGTTTCATTTAGACCATTTTGGTGGGAATTCATGTTTTTGGAGTTGAGTAATTGGTGGACAAATTGGAAAGAAACGGTCAGGTTATGTCTTTGTGTTTAATCTTTTGGTCAGTTGTTGTTGTTCTATGTATGTGTGTTTGAATACTTATATCTAGGGGTGTTCTTCAAGTTTTTTTTATCGGGTTTCAGGTTTAGCGGATCGCGTTTTTTGGGTTTTCAAAGGTGGAAATATAAACCCAATAACCGTATCATTCTCGGTCTGGGTTTTATGGTTCTTAGGTTTAATAAGTCGGGTTATATTGGGTTAGCGTAATTCGGGTTTCAGGTTAAGTAAAAGGTTGTGAAAAGGCTGCAATTTGTTGAATCCTATAAGTGCTTGTTGTGGAAATAGATAGGCCTAAATGACAATTGTTATGGATGTAATCTTTTGCAGTAATAAAAAACCATAAAACAAACTTATGAAATGCATAATTCATAATTCGAAGTTAGTTTTAGATATTCCAATGGTGGTTTAGTGAGGTCAAGCTCATCATCATTTGTTGATTATTTTGGTACTTGTTAATTATCATTTCTTATATATAATTTTTGATATTATTATGGGTACGACCTGTTAGTTTTATGTTTGTCTATTGTATATCAATGATATAAATATGGTGTGAATTAAATGGGGTTCTCTGTGTATAAAGTATAGTAGATGGTGTTAGTCGTCCCGGTGTGACATATTTGATTCTCATATGCTTCATTTCGGGTTTATTTTCTTTCTTTGGGGGCTGAGTAATCGCATTAAATTTGGTTTGGCCGATTAATTTATTCATAATTATTAGCCGGGGGTGGGGCACTTTGGGTAACACACTCTTGGTGTGAGTTTACCAGGCGTATAACGGAATCTGTTGTGGTGTTAGTACTAGTGGGTCGGTACCTTTATGTCTTTCTCGTGTATATTTTTTCGTGTTAATTTTTTATGGGGTGTTAGTACTATTGGGTCGGTGCCTGTATGTCTCGGATTAGTGTGTTGCTCCCTTATATACTAGATTAAGGAGTTTGGGGTTTATAAGAATTGGAGCTACAGTTTAAGAAGGAGCTTTTTGGTGGTGCTGTGTGAAGATTCTGCCTTCCTTATGGTCTTATTTAGATTCTGACCCGTGTGTACATAACAGAGAAGGCCCTGAGGTATGTTTATTCCTATTTGGCTTCTAGCACTTGAATTGTAACTCACCATTGGATTTTGTTCTTCTTAACCAGATTGACCCGATATCAATTTTCTTTAGTCCTGATTTCTTGATTCTATTCACTGGTTGTAATGTAGATTGAAACGTTGAACTTAGTTATCAAGGAGCTCGTCAAGAAAAAAAGATAAAAGATGAAGAAAAAGAAAGGTAAAATGAGATTATTGCAGGGTTGTAGGTGGAAAAAGAAAAAGATGAGGTGGATAAAGAAGCTATGTTCAATAGGAATTTACAAATTAAAACTACGTTAACAACTACGGTTCGAATATAGGCTATAACGCTAAGTTTTGAATGTTTTGATGTTAATCAAGATAATCTCGGATATTTGATGTTTAGTTGGTATCTTTATAAGTATTTTGTATGATTTCCGAACATGAAAAATTGAATCAGAGATGTTTTATGTAATTTTGGGAGTTTGTAATGGAATTTGTGATTTTACCGAAGTGTTTTACATAATTATGTAATTTTATTAAAATGTAATTTATTGAAGAAATCTAGAAATTGATAAAAACATGGAAACTATATTCAATGCATCGCTAAATAGTAGTAAATATACAATGCAAGTGATCGCTAAATAGTAGCAAATTTTCAAGAAAAACGGTGGCTAAATGATGGCAAAATTTCAATGAAAATGGTGACTAACTGGTGGCAATATCAGTTGCTAAATGGTGCCAAAACGGTGGCAAACAAATCGTGTCATCTTGGTAAATGGTACCAAATTGGTGGCAAACAAACCGTGTCAATTCGGTAGCAAACAAAGCCTACCAGAAGGAGCGGTCACAAATAATTTAACCATTTTTGTGGTGGCAAAAAGGAGGTAGCAAAAAATAAAAGTGGTCACTATTTGGTGACAACAGAGCAATTGACACGGGTGTTTTTGTCACCGCATTTTTAATGGCAAAATGGTGGCAACATGGCAATGGTCACCGTTTTGTGACCAAAAATGAGGTGACAGAAACCTTGTTTTGTAGTAGTGACCGGAAGCTCTCATATTTCTTAAAAATATTTTGTTTTTATTTTTATCTCTCTAATTTTATATGTAGGAGTATCTGAATACATCAAACCAAGAAAGAAAGAAAAAAATTGCATTTCGTCAACAAAGTTAAGAGGTATCCTAGACAACCTCTGGCCACCACATAGATCCGTTCTTTGTACCTAGACATGTTAGTGATTTAAAATTTAAAATTTTATATATAACTTTGATTAAATTCTTCAAGAATATTATAGGAAGTTTAAATTTAAATTCTATTTGACATTTTTTTAAATAAAGTTATCTGGAATAGAATTGTACTACATTCATTTTTATAATTGCTAGACTTATATGCTATTTTAGTCCTATGGTTTAGATCATTTTGACAGTTTAGTCCAACAGTTTAAAACATTGTCATTTTAGTCCAAATAGTTTCAAATGTTACCGTTTGAGTCAACTGGGTTGTAACAATCCGATCTTTCGGATTGTTATCCGAATTCCGTTATTTCCGTTTATTTCAGTTTCGAACTCGTTATTGTACTCTGAGATTCATTATAATGGTTAAATTATTTTAAAACGCATATCTTATCGCTTATTTATCGCATTCCAATCGCTTAATACTCCCAACTCGCAACACAAACTCAAATTGTGGTTAATTATGTTACATTATGTTATTTATGTGTTACGTGTGCATTATGATTTATGGTTGTACTCGCTATCACAACGCTCTTGCTTACTCAAATTGCAAAATCGCATTAATTTAATAACGCAACGCTTAACGCTTCGCTAAAACGCTTAACATAACTATCTAATACGAACTGAATCACCAAACGAATATCTAACGTGCAAATAACGAACAAAACTTCGCCAACAGGCCAAGTTCGCCCGAAGTTGCGCACCCCAACTTCGCCCGAACTTGTTCAGGCCACCAAAACACTAAATAAACAACAAGTTCGCTCGAACTTGTACCATTCAAGCAAAACTGGCCAAGTTCGCCCGAACTTGTGCCAAGTTCGCTTGAAATGGTGGCAAGTTCGCCCGAACTTGATGTCGGCCAGCTTGTTTCTCTTCACCTATAAATACCAAGCACCCTCATTCTCTCATTCCTTGCTGCTAACTTCGCCCCAGAGCTCCCATAACCGAATTTCACTGATTTCCAAGTAAGAATCAACCCGGTTTATGCAAACTACAACGTTTTCACTTCGATTTTACACAAGGATTACATTCGTTTTCATCAAAACTCTTCTGTTTATGAAAATCTTCATCTTTTTCTACAAAACTTAATCTTTTCACTTAGATCTACACTAAACGAGTGTATTGGGTTTAGCTTTGGCTTCCCAAGCTAGATATCTTGATGATTTCGACTCACCAAGTGTTATATCTGAGCAAAACCTTTTAAAACATTGATTTCTACACAAAATACGGTCTAAGTTACGTATGTTTCGTTCACTATGAAGTGGAACGAGGCGTTGTCAGGCAAGAAACTCAGATCCGGAAGCACAAGGACGATATCGTCACCTTGCACGAACTGGACTAACCCGTACGAACAGACAAGTTCTCCCGGATTAGCCCGAGTTCCTGTAAAGTGGCTAAAACTCGCTCCAAAAGACCTCTCCAGCCTATGTTTTGCTCAGTAGCTCAAGGTTATAGAGATGGACACTTGATTTCCTCAGCAAACGACACGAAAACGCAAGATTTTCGGACCAAAACAAACAAGTTCGCTCCAAAAAGGTCAAGTTCGCTCGAAGTTGCCACCAGATGGTGACCAACTTCGCCCGAACTTGTACAATCTCCAAGAAACCTGTCAAGTTCACCCGAACTTGTACCCATTTCTGAAGTAAGGGTACCAAGTTCGCCTGAACTTGTACGTTCCAAAAGATTTCAGGCAAGTTCGCCCGAACTTGTACCAATCCAAGAGATCTTGGTACAACCTCGCCCGAACTTGTCCACTGCTTCTTCACACGTTGACCGTTTCAGCACTTCAGAAAACTAATGCACTTATGTTCTCGCTTACAGGCTGATCCTGGCGCTCCCTTCAATCCATAGCTGTTCGTGTTTCATCGTTAAGACTGTGAGTATACTTGAACCCTTTTTCGTTTAAAAATGCACTTTTGGGTGTTACACACATTCTCTATATCAAAACACACTACACACAACGCTAAACTCTTTTAACGCTAACCGCTCTCGTATGTTATACGTGAATCGCTGAATGTTTGTTTGTTATGTGTGAATAATGAGGACTTGCAGACCACCCTTAACAATGATAGTACTATAGTTTGAACTCAGCACCCGATTGGTTCGGGGTTGTTAGGGCTCGCATATTTACTTTACGTGCGTATTCGCTGTTGTGAACACGTATCGCGCATACTCCACCTCGCAGTCGTGTTGGTTAGCTTGTATCATTATTATTAGCTTACTTAGATTCACTTTCTCTGCGTGTTACATGCTGGTTATGCGTAAACGCTTATTCGCTATTATTATGTTATTAAACCTGTGTACTCACCTTTACTTTATTGTATTGACTTGTATTTTGACGTATGTAACATGTTGAGGATGTTATCGCTGCAAATCGGACTTAGGGTTTGGCTTTAGAAACTTGTAATAAATTAGTTATCGACTTTTGAATTGTTTGAGAATATTCGAATTTGTAATGATTATGGAATGATTATATGTTGATTGTATGGGAAATTGACGCGTAAATATTGTCATTTAAAATAGTCATTATGGATTCTCTCGAACAATCTGAACCGCTTAGTGCCGTGCCCCGATGATTCCGCCATTGGTTGGGGTGTGACAGATTGGTATCAGAGCCATAACTATAGGGAATTAGGTAGAATTGCCATGTTCGACCTAGTCTATAGTCTAAGTACCCAATTAGACCGCTCTTCGACGTAAATACTTAAACTACTTGTCTTAAATGCTTACATGCCTTTCCTAAGGCTAACACAATGTACACGCTTGAAAACGCTCGTACAACACAAACGAGGGATTGTGTCGGGATTAGGGGTGAAAACCAAAAACTCTCGATAAGATCACTCACTCTGCGTACTATTTACTACACGGGATCCTTTCGCTAAGCTAGGAGTGATATCCATATCTCAACGAAAATCTCCACCTCTATTTCCGTGGAACTCCCGACACGTTCGGTGAAAACCACAAACATGGAACGAAGTTGTTAAGTTAGGGGTGAAACCCGAATCTTAATAACTAATTCCACTCCTCGATTTTCAATCTCACCAAAGTCTCGACTATTTCGATGACTCGGGGCACGACATAACTGGAAGGATAAATGCCGTTAACCTTAGTTCGGCGAGAGCATTTGTCTATTAGGCCAAATCGTGTGTCCGAACTCAAAGAATTTTCGAACCACTTTGGGTAGTCGCTGTCTCAAAACCCAGGACGCTCCAAATTGATTTAAGCCTGCAATCGCCGATTTACGCATCATCGAGTTTTATTATTAATTATGTGTTTAAATTTTGTGGATTTTACGCTTTATCGATTTCTCGTTTTATCGCTTTTCGCTTTACGAAGATACGCACAACTCGCACAGCTCTCGTAAAATAAAACGCTAAATAATCACCAACCAAACTAAAGCGCTCAAACCTCTTACGCGAATGTCCTCATACGCGGTATTTCTTGCTTATTAACTCGCTACTACTCGCATCTCATAACGCGCTACGCAAGTTTTAGTGAAAAATGAATACGTGCAAAATATGTGCTTACATGCTTATGTGCCTACGTGATTATGTGCTTACGTGCTTATATGGATACGTACTTACGTGTTTTGTGCTTTATGTGACTAATAATAATAATAATAGGTATTCGAACAAAACCCATTATAATCAAATCTCGTCTAAACTCTTTATGTAACATTCTTACAGAATCTCTCTTTTGCAATGGCATCCATGGGATCTCACACTCGCCGCACCGCTCAGCACAACAACGCCGACAAACGCATCGCCTCTCTTGTAGCCAAGGAAATGGCTAAGGTGATCCCACAAATCGTCAGCGAAATTCAAGCGGTCAGCAGCAACTCATCAGTTGATTCCAAGAACGAATATCTCCGAAATCTCGGTTTAGCTTCAAGCAGTTTAAAGCATTCGGTCCTATAGCATTCACAAGCGAAGATGGACAAACCAAGTTGTTTCACTGGTTTGACTCGATTGAAGTCACCTTCAGACAAAGCGGATGCCCTGAAAATCTCCGCACTGTTAACGCCACTGGAGTCTTTCAGTCAAGGGCACCTGACTGGTGGACCGCCGAGCGCAACAGGCGCGGTAACGGCGAAGCTTACTCTCTCGCGTGGGAAGAACTTAAGGAGCTCATGATCAAAGAGTTCTGCCCACTTCACGAAATCCAGAAGCTGGAAAATGAATTCTGGGGCATCAAGCAAAATGGTGGTGACAATGCAGGTCTCACCGCTCGCTTCAAGCAGCTCAGCCTCATCTGCCTAGGTTAGCTGGATACTACCGGGAAAGCTATCAAGGAGTATCTCCGTGCTCTCCCCGACTGTGTAGCCGACTTTGTTCAAGCAGCTATACCGACTACAATCGAAGAGACTTACCAACTCGCAGCCGAGATCAACGACAAGCGAGTCTTGGCCGGAGCTTTCAAAGTCTCAACCAAGAACCTCAACCAAGCTACTGTTGAACCAAGCACCGATACTGCACCATCTCAAGCCTCCAAGTTAAATCACCAGAACCGCAAGCGAAAGGGTAACAACGAAAACTGCACAGTAGTCCCAGCACCAAACTCCCAGTCTCGCCAAGCTGCTACTAAGCGTGCGTACACTAGACCTCACCCTCTGTGTTCTAAGTGCACATATCATCATACGGTTGGAGGAAACTGTTGTTTTTGTGCCAACTGCAACATCTATGGGTAATTCACGGTGCACTGCCGCACTGGTCCACATCAGCAAGCTCCTCCCGCTCCTTTCAATGTTGCCCTTCTCAACCAGGCACCACAAGCACCAGCAGTTCAGGCACGTGCTTGCTACACTTATGGCGACCCGAATCATTTCAGCAATGTCTGCCCGCACCGTGCAATCAAGCAAGAACCACAACAGCAGCAGCTTCAATAACAACCACCACAGCCGCCGCAGCAGCAACAACCACAAGCTGCGCATGGAAGAGCCTTCAACATCAATCACCACCAGTCTCAGAATGACAACAATGTTGTCAATGGTACGTTCCTCATAAATGGTATTTATGCTTCTTGCTTATTTGATACTGGAGCCGATAACTGTTTTGTATCGTTAGAATTCAAAAATCTTTTAAAATGTAAACGCGCTAATCTCCCAAATACCTTCGACGTCGAAATCGCCACCGGAAGAACCGTTACTATTAACTCCGTTCTACGTGATTGTACTCTCGAACTCAACAATCACAGCTTCTCGATTGATCTCATACCTATGCAATTAGGTAGTTTTGATGTCATAGTAGGCATGGATTTTCTTCGCGAGAATCATGCTAAAGTCATCTGTTTTGATAAAATGATTCGTTTTCCCCTTCCAAACGGTGATCAACTACATGTTTACGGCGAAACACCTCAAAGAAGTTGATGCTTTTTTCATGTACTCAAGCGAACAAGTGTTTGCGCAAACAGTGCATTGCCTTCCTAAAGGATAAGAAAACCTTGAAAGACGTACCTGTTGTTTGTGAATTCCCAAAAGTTTTTCCCGACAATTTACCCGGTTTACCCCCTACTCGTGATGTCGAATTTCATATTGATCTAACCCCCGGTGCTACACCTGTCGCTAAAGCTCCCTATCGCCTTGGACCATCCGAAATGCGCGAGCTATCGAGCCAACTTCAAGAGCTTTTGGATAAAGGTTTAATACGCCCGAGCACATCACCTTGGGGTGCACCCGTTCTTTTTGTGAAAAAGAAGGATGAATCATTCCGAATGTGCATCGATTATCGTGAACTTAACAAACTTACAATTAAGAACCGCTAGCCTCTTCCTCGAATTGATGATTTATTCGACCAACTTCAAGGTGCTACTTGTTTTTCGAAGATTGATTTACGTTCCGGATATCACTAGCTTCGTGTGCATGAGCAAGACGTTCAAAAAACCGCCTTTCGTACCCGCTATGGCCATTTTGAATTCGTGGTCATGCCTTTCGGTCTCACAAATGCGCCTGCGGTCTTCATGGATTTGATGAACCATGTGTGCAAAGCCTTTTTAGATCGTTTCGTCATTGTTTTCATCGATGATATTCTCATTTACTCAAAGACGAGAGCCGAACACGCGCAACATCTTCGTTTAGTTCTCGAACTTCTACAAGAAAACCGCCTCTCCGCCAAATTCTCCAAGTGTGAATTTTGGCTTAATGAAGTTCAATTTCTCGGTCACATCGTCAATGACCAAGGAATCCACGTCGATCCCGCCAAGATTGAAGCTTTAAAGAGTTGGAATACTCCGAAGAATCCGTCCGAAATCCGTTCTTTTCTCAGATTAGCGGTTACTACCGCTGATTCATCGCCGACTTTTCAAAAATAGTCGTACCTCTTACCTCTTTGACTCATAAAGATAAACCTTTTGTTTTGGGTTCCGAACAGAAGGAAGCCTTTTAGACTCTCAAGTGTATGCTTTGCAACGTTCCCATTTTCGTACTTCCCGACGGAGACGATGATTTCGTCGTTTATTGCGATGCCTCTAACCTAGGTCTCGGTTGTGTTCTCATGCAACGAGACAAGGTTATCGCGTATGCGTCTCGACAACTCAAAATCCACAAGAAGAACTATACTACTGTAACACTACGTGTTCTTAAGTCCAATAAAGTTCTGACACGTGTCCGGTAATCCTCATGTGCCGTATGGTAAAGCAGGAGGGACGAAGTCATTGAAATGATAAATTCTAAATCTCGTTATACGAAAATGATAGTTGAGGGGTTAAAAGTGTCAAAAAGGGCAAAATTTGGATTTTCAGGAAGGCCTTGCGGACTGCATGGCTATTCAAAACCATGGGCGCCTAAGGTCCTTAGGGACCGTAAGGCATTACCCATATGGTCTGCAAGGACCTGCCAGCGAACAGAATGTCAGTTCTGCCACCTCTTGTTGTTTTTTCCACCTTCCTTGCATGCTTGACACGTCCTAGAACCTTTATGCACGTCCCTTAACACCTGGAAACCATCTGAGCACTTCCATGACCATTTAATGGATGATTTCTTTGAGTTGCAACCATCTTCATCAACTTAAAATCATCAAAGATCATCCTAGAGGAGTTCCTGGTCATTCTCAAGCATTGGATTTTGTTCCTAGAACTATTTGAACCATATGTAAGTATTCAATTTCATGATAAGTTGATTCCATATGGTTTTAAGCTTAGATCAAAGTCCCGTCATAAAAATGCCTTGACTTTGATCTAAATTCGTGAAAGTCCAGCCAATATGCATAAAAAAAGTGGCTACGTGATCGTAGTAATGTAGGTGTTAATCCCTCAAGAGGGCACCTCCTGATTACCCCGAATTCTTGATTAAATGACGAGTCAAACCAAAAGTCAAAGAAAGTCAAATTGTCCAGTTTTATAAAAATTCATAACTAACAATCTAGATGTTATAAAATATGTTTTGATGCACTAACAACATAAAAATAAGTATTAGAACTTATACCAACTGATTTGGCTTGTCAAGTTTTGGTCTAGGGTCGGTTTGCAACCGAAAGTCGCTATATTTGACTTTTCATTGACTTTTTGGTTCTAACACGATTTAGCCATTTTGGCTATTGAATTTTGGTCACTTCAAGACCATATCTAAGTATAGGAAGACCTCCTAAAGTTTCATCACTCGATTCATTAGAAATCTGAGTTTCTATATAAGTTCCATAATTATTTATTAAAACTTTGCAAAAAGGTCCTTCATACAAATTAAGGTTTTAAACATACATGCATATAAAAATATGTTATAAACTGATTCATAATCATAATTTGATTATATTGATGTCAAGAATCTGATTCTAATATGAGTTTTCACAAAAGATGCGTTTATGGCATTAAAGTGACTAAAATGCCCTTTTCGGCATTTTAGAAACACTTAACATGATTTTATAAACAAGATGACATGTTCACTGATGTAACATGATAAGTATGACTATTTGGGATGTTCATTCAGATTATAACCTGAATGAAGGTTTAAGATTCGTTAATTGCCGATAAATGACTAAATTACCCTTTTTCACACAAAATGATTTTAATCAATCTTTTTATGACCAAAACTTAAACCTACTGATGTAATAAGTTAAATGACATGTTATTAGTATATAAAACAGGTCATAACTTCTGTTTAACTAAACATCGATTTAAACGGCATTTTAGTGACTTTTACGCCTTTTCGGCGCATAGTATGGTTTAAAACTATAACTATGAGCTATGACTTGATACCTACTGATTTATAAACTTATTTTCAACATCTAAACTGTAAGTACAAGTCCCGAACTCAGAATCCCAATTCTAACTTCAAAGCTATGTGTGAAATTACTAAAATGCCCTTAGTGGACATAGATTATTTCAAAACCGTCAAACACACATATAATTGATATCCTACTGTTGTAACATCATAAAATAAGTATTTTTACAGATTAATAAAGGTCATGACATCAGATTCATTTTAAACATCTTTTATAAACACTAAAATGACTAAATTGTCCTTGTAAGGCATAATTCGGTTTTAAATATACCTCGGGCCTATCTTTTGCAAAGCTACTGATTTTATAACATATTTCAAACATATATTCAAATGGAACTTATATATGATTCCTCCAGTTACCCGGTTTCGCCTATGCGCGTTCGGTTAAGCTTACATAGCTAATTTACATACTTAAACCAAAACGGGTTTAACTTTGTCATTTCTATATCAAACATCCAGAATGTGGTTGGTTTACCCATATTATACAAGTTTATATACTTGTCAGGTCCAACTAACATCCTATTCCGATCACCGCTTAATCTAGCATATCGTACCGTATTGTTTTAGCGTAAAACTAACCGGTTCAAGTCTAAAACTTAACTAAGGACCCGTTAGCATTCTAATATTGGTTAAAAATCACCATCACTCCAGACTGAACGCCTTTCGGTAAATTGTTCTGGTACTTTTCTTGGATCTGCGGCTGAGTTTTGGACTTCACAAAGACTTAACCTCGGGTAAATACTCTTAACCTATTTTCCCTATACGGGCTTGGGATACGATAAATTATTACCGCTTGGTCGGGTATGGAAATTATGTTTTATCCAGTTGTGATAATTAACTAAAATTGCATAACCCGGTTTGATCTGTTTTGTCTGAAACTCAAACATTGGGGGTGGGCTTGACCGTGTCCGGGATATCCTTGGCTCACTAAAGTGTTAGTCGCCACGACTAAAGCATGGCGTGTAGGCATACACTGGGTAATTGCTAACTGCTTTCTTTGTGAAAGTTTAGAGTGGTGTGTCAGTCGATCATGTCTCGGTTTCTGTACCGGGCCCCATATGTAAAAGATGGACATGTAAATCTGTATACAAGGTCCTTTGTATTGTCCCAAGTTATTTACAAAAATGTGCCTCGTGCAGTTAAAATCATTTTACAAAGGATTTTCAAAATGAGTCTGTTGATTGTATTTACCAGTGTAAACTGACATATTTTCAAAGATTAAAAATACAGGTACAAGTACGCAATAGGCCGGAAGCTGCGGGGCGTTGACATTAAGGAGTTGCGACCTTAGAGTTGAGCCTGTAGAGTCTGTTTTCATTTTGTATGTTATCCGATCCGCCTGTGGATCATATTAGAAACCTTCTCTGTATATTTTTATGTTTCGATCCCTGGACACTTTATGGTTTGTAATAGTTTATATTTTACTCCAAGCCTTCCGCTGTGTGGCTCTGTGTTGTAATTGGTTATGATGATATCAACTGTATGTCACGATACTCCCCACCGGGCCCACCGGAATACATGTGGAAATCGGGGTGTGACAACTACCCACGATCTCGAACTCGGTGCAGTTGTTTTTGCGTTAAAGATATGGCGACACTACCTTTGTGGTACAAAGTGTATGGTCTTCACCGACCATAAGAGCTTACAACATATCTTTAACCAGAAGGAACTAAACATGCGCCAACGCAGATGGGTCGAACTTCTCAACGACTATGATTGTGAGATACGCTACCATCCCGGCAAAGCAAATGTTGTAGCCGATGCCCTCGGTCGACGAAGCTATGTTTATAGCGTTCATGACGTTCAAGCCCAGAACAAACTCGAAGCCCTGATTCGCGAAACCCAGCATGCATGTTTCATTGAGAATACCTTGGCTACTAACTTTTGGTCGCTTCAAGACCATATCTAAGTTTTCGAAGACCTCCTAAAGTTTCGTCACTCGATTCATTAGAAATCGGAGTTTCTATATAAGTTTCATAATTATCTATTAAAACTTTGCAAAAAGGTCCTTTCATACAAATAAGGTTTTAAACATACATGCATATAAAAATATGTTAGAAACGGATTCATAATCCTAATTTGATTATATCTATGTCAAGAATCTGATCATGAGTTTTCACAAAAGATGCGTTTATGGCATTAAAATGACTAAAATGCCCTTTTCGGATTTTAGAAATACTTAACATGATTTTATGACCAAGATGATATGTTCACTGATGTAATATGATAAGTAGGACCATTTGGGATGTTCTTTCAAATTATAACCTGAATGAAGGTTTAAAATTCGTTATTTACCGATAAATGACTAAATTACCCTTTTTCACGCAAAATGATTTTAATCAATCTTTTTATAACCAAAACTTAAACATACTAATGTAATAAGTTAAATGACATGTATTGGTATATAAAACAGGTCATAACTTCTGTTTAACTTAAACATCGATTTAAACGGCATTTTAGCGACTTTTACGCCTTTTCGGCGCATAGTATGGTTTAAAACTATAACTATGAGCTAAGACTTGATACCTACTGATTTATAAACTTATTTTCAACATCTTAATAGTAAGTACAAGTCCCGAACTCAGAATCCCAATTCTAACTTCAAAGCTATGTGTGAAATTACTAAAATGCCCTTATGGGACATAGAATATTTCAAAACCGTCAAACACACATATATTTGATATCCTACTGTTTTAACATCATAAAATAAGTATTTTTACAAATTAATAAAGGTCTTGACATCAAATTCATTTTAAACATCTTTTATAAACATTAAATGACCAAATTGCCCTTGTAAGGCATAATTCGGTTTTAAATATACGTCGGGCCTATCTTTTGCAAAGCTACTGATTTAATAACATATTTCAAACATATATTCAAATGGAACTTATATATGATTCCTCCAGTTACCCGGTTTCGCCTATGCGCGTTCGGTTAAGCTTACGTAGCTAATTTACGTACTTAAACCAAAACGGGTTTAACTTTGTCATTTCTATATCAAACATCCAGAATGTGGTTGGTTTACCCATATTATACAAGTTTATATACTTGTCGGTCCAACTAACATCCTATTCTGATCACCGCTTAATCTAGCGTATCGTACCATATTGTTTTAGCGTAAGACTAACCGGTTCAAGTCTAAAACTTAACTAAAGACCCATTAGCATTTTAATATTGGTTAAAAATTACCATCACTCCAGACTGAACGCCTTTCAGTAAATTGTTCCTGTACTTTTCTTGGATCTGCGGCTGAGTTTTGGACTTCACGAAGACTTAACCTCAGGTAAATACTCTTAACCTATTTTCCCTATACGGGCTTGGGATACGGTAAATTATTACCGTTTGGTCGGGTATGGAAATTAGTTTTATCCAGTTGTGATAATTAACTAAAATTGCGTAACCCGGTTTGATCTGTTTTGTCTGAAACTCAAACATTGGGGGTGGGCTTGACCGTGTCCGGGATATCCTTGGCTCACTAAAGTGTTAGTGGCCATGACTAAAGCATGGTGTGTAGGCATATACTGGGTAATTGCTAACTGCTTTCTTTGTGAAAGTTCAGAGTGGTGTGTCAGTCGATCATGTCTCGGTATCTGTACCGGGCCCCATATGTAAAAAACGGACATTTAAATTTGTATACAAGGTCCTTCGTACTGTCCCAAGTTATTTACGAAAATGTGCCTCGTGCACTTAAAATCATTTTGTAAAGGATTTTCAAAATGAGTCGGTTGATTGTATTTACCAGTGTAAACTGATGTATTTTCAAAGATTAAAAATACAGGTACAAGTACGCAATAGGCCGGAAGCTGCGGGGCGTTGACATTAAGGAGTTGCGACCTTAGAGTTGAGCCTGTAGAGTCTGTTTTTATTTTATATGTTATCCGATCCGCATGTGGATCATATTACAAACCTTGTCTGTATAATTTTATGTTTCGATCCCTTGACACTTTATGGTTTGTAATAGTTTATATTTTACTCCAAGCCTTCCGCTGTGTTCTTCTGTGTTGTAATTGGTTCTGATGATATCAAATGTACGTCACGATACTCCCCACCGGGCCCACCGGAATACACATGGAAATCGGGGTGTGACAGGTTGGTATCAGAGCCAACGTTTGAGGGAATTCAAGACTAGCCTTTAGTGTTTGATCTCAAACGACACGGTAGCACATTCCTTAGACTCTCGAGTCTAGGCTATGACCTAGGATTATTCGTTACCTTATTTTGATATTGTAATTTTGCCTTGTTTTATGTTTTGACTTATTTTTGAAGCAGGACAATGCCGCCTAAATTTTCACGAGGAGCAAAAGGAAAAGGAATAATGAGGAGTGATAATCAAGGCAATGGCCTTCTAATGCACCCGTTTACAACCCTTATGAAGGATCGGACGATTCTTCATCACCATGGGAACCTTACCCTAACTTACCTCATGAATACTCACCGCCTTCATATTCGCACCATACCCAACAACCTCAACATTCACACCATTCCCAACATTCCAATCACTCACAACACTCCCAATCATATCAAGGTGAACTTAACCCTCACATTTACCTACGATCACTCTCTAAAACCCCTCCTGAAGATTCCCCTGAACCAATGGAGGAAGACTCTGACCCGGAGATGCCTCAAACAGGGTCGATGGGGCACCCGATTGAATTATCTAGCAGATCAAACTCATATGCTGGAACCCCACAACACTACCCAGATGACTTTATGGAAAGATGGGGACAATATGTCTTCTATAACACCCCATCCTATCACAGCACACCCTCCTACCATACACCACAACTGGAATTACCTCCACCTGAGGAGGCACCAATGCAACCGGTGGAGCAACCGCAACCACCACCTGTACCTCAACCACCAAGAAAACGAGGGGCACGCATGTCAGTGCGCCTTGGACCAAGAGTAGGGTCACTCTCACCTAGCCCTTACCCTACTATCCCAGAGGACCCACAAATGGGTGGACCCTCTCATACTTCACCTTTTGTGGAACACCAACCACAACCAGCCGTTGAGCCTTTGCCTCAACCACCACAATCCTCTATTGGGCCTTCGACCCAACTACCACCATTGCCCCAGGGTTTTGAAAACCCAATACCTACTTATCCAGATCCTTCTGGATACCATCATATTGATACCTCCAACTGGCCCAATTACATTCATGATGCACCTTCCAATGACCCATACTTGGAGGCAGCTGCGTTTAACGCTCTTTATCCTAACCCTTATCAACTTCCACCTCACCAAACTAGTGGATATCCTTATCATGGGTACCATCCTTCTAATGTACCTCCACCCTATGTATACTAACATCAGGGTACGCTGCAGCCACAACCTCCACCCCAATCTCAACCGCAGCCGCAAAAACCACCTGTGTTGGAGGTTGTGAACGAAGCACTAAAGAGGATGGAAGAACTACAGCAGCAGACGGCCAAATCCGGAAAAAAGACAAGCAAGCTGTTAAAAGGGCTTATAAGAACAATTAAGGGAAAGAAGGATTAAAATCTTCATCTTGATCACTATGTAATTTCATTTACAAGAAATCCCTGCGAGGACATTTCATTTAATGTAGTCCCTGCATGGACATTTTAATTATTTCAAGTATAGTCCCTGCGAGGACAATTTTCCTTTATTTAAAAAGTCCTATTTATGGACACTATTGTATCGCACTTTTATTATTAATGGAAATTGGAATTTTAATTATATGTTATTTTGCACCAGTTGTTCAAGCGATCGTCTTGATTTTAATTCGAAGTTTATGATCTGCGAAATATTCCAAAAGATCCTCTTGATGATTTATACCCGCCAAGTGATTAGGTCACATGAATTGGCAAAACGGTAGATTATATGGTAATCTACCATAATAGTTAAGGTTGAGATTTCCCTTCTATCCAGGGGCGGTGAACTACATTCTAAGCCCCCTAGTCTGCCCGATCTGGACTAGTTGTTTAAATTATTTTAAGAATTTTATTCTAACAGTTAATATATTCAAAATATTAACCTCCTGGTAAGTGTGACTTGAGGAACCACACGAACCGCCTGGGTAATGGACTATGTCCAGACCTACACGATCTATTTTGATCCTGATCAATCATCGGTGCAATGATCATTCTACTTAACACCCATTAGTGGTGTAATGCTCACAAGCTATGTTGTGTCCATTAGTGACAAACGACAATTGTAGTCTACGACTCCCTGTCTTGAGATAGTAAAACTACGTTCGAACCTCGAAGCTTCGTGATCCTTTGTGATCTTGGCATTTTGTAATTCAAGTTGTTACGACAAGCCTTTTGTGTTATTCATATTATGTCCTTTGTGACAGGCCGTTTGTGCCATATCATTCACCCCCATAAAACTTTACAAGTTTACATGGTTTAATTATGCCATAACCCACATTATATGCAAGTCATCAAGCATGTATGGCTAATTAAACTTATATTATTATTATTATAGTTTCATCGAACAAGATGGCGGATTCTAATGAAGTAAACATCCAAAGGAAGGGTGATGACGCGAATGAGAACATTGTTATAACTAAAGTAGATCTTCAAGCACTTATTACCACAGAAGTTGAAAAGGCAATAAAGGATCATGCTGATAAGCTGTTAGAATCAAGTGCTTCACACTCTAAACATTCATCAAAGCACACATCCAAGTATACCACCAAGCAATTCTCGAAACCTCCTTCAGAAAGGAAGGAACACTCGGAGCACTCGTCAAATGTGAGGAGAGAGAGGAATATTAGAAAAAGGCCAAGTTCTCGAAGGATGGTTGTTCGTATAAGTACTTGGTGTCTTGCAAGCCGCGAGACTTTACTGGGGAGAAAGGAGCAGTAGAAACATTGAGATGGTTGGATGAGATTGAGACAGTTGTAGAAATTGGTGGATGCTCGGAAAAGGATGTGGTGAAGTATGTTGCTCAATCATTCAAAGGTGACGCTTTGATATGGTGGAAGTCAATGATTCAATCGTCTGGGAAAGTTTATCTGTATAATTTGAGTTGGGAAAAATTTGTTGAGTTGATAAAGGAAACTTACTGTCCACCTTACGACGTGGAAAAGATTGAAACAAATTTTCTGGGATTGCAAATGAAGAATTTAGACTGCATGAAGTATTTGTCTGATTACAACTCCCTGTCAAGATTGGTACCTTATCTGATTACCCCTGAACCTAAACGCATCGCGCGTTTTATTGGTGGATTGGAACCTGAGATTAAGGGGAATTTCTGGGCTTCAAGGCCAGAAACTTTCAGATCTGCAGAAGAGCTAGCTTTGACACTCACTCAAGATTTGAAGAGGCAGCGATCCATCAAATCTGAAGCGGAAGGAAAGAGAAAAAGAGATGATGATCGGAATCACCGGTCGAAACAAAAATCGAAGGTTTGTGTTAAATCGGTTTCAGCAAAGGTTGGATGATAGGCCAAAGTACAAGAAGTGCAACCGACGACACGTTGGATCATGTCGGGATGACTCTCAGTCCAAACCCTGTGGTATTTGTAAAAAGATGGGGCACAAGGCCCTAAATTGCAAGGATTTGAAGGAAGCCACGTGTTACAACTGTGGTGAGAAAGGGCACATCAAACCCAACTGCCCTAAGTATAAGAAAGATGACGCTGCTAGGGACGATGGGACGAAGAAAGGAAAGGCTCGTGCTTTCCAGATGAAAGCTAAGGAGACTATGAACGACGACAATGTGATAACAGGTACGTTCCTTATTAATGATGTTTATGCTAGAGTTCTCTTTGATTCAGGAGCCGATAAATATTTTGTAGATCATAAGGTTAGTGCCTTATTAAACTTTCCTGTAAGAACTCTAGACGTAACCTATGACGTAGAACTCGCTGATGGAACGATTGAGACCGCTTCTACGATTCAAGATGGATGCTCCATATCCATCAAGAATCATTCCGTTCTTGTTTCACTTCTGCCAATGAAATTGGCGGGATTCGATGTAGTTCTTGGTATGGATTGGTTGTCTAGTAACCAAGCCCATATAGCATGTAACAAGAAACTCATCAAGATCAAATCCCCAAATGGAGATACACTCGCTATACAAGGAGACCGGCATTATGGATTGTCGGAAAAAGCCTTATTACTTAAAACATCGAAGTGTTTGAAGAGAGGCTGTGTCATTTATATGGCACAAGTGACCCTTGATGAGCCTAAGCCAAAGATAGTAGACCTACCCATTATCTTTGAATATACAGATGTTTTCACCAAAGACTTGCCTAGTCTGCCTCCAGACAGACAGGTAGAGTTTAGAATCGATATCATACTGGGAACCGCTCCTATTGCAAGAGCTCCATACCGATTGGCACCTACATAAATGTAGGAATTACCAACCCAGCTGGATGAACTATTGGAAAAGGATTTATTCAACCTAGTTCTTCACCTTGGGGAACTCCAATTTTGTTTGTAAAGAAGAAGGACAGATCAATGCGAATGTGCATTGATTACCGTGAGCTGAATAAGTTAACAATCAAGAACCGCTACCCATTGCCTAGGAACGACAATTTATTTGATCAACTTCAGGGAGCGAGCTACTTTTCAAAGATTAATCTGAGGTCAGGTTATCATCAGCTCTAGGTTAGAACAGATGATGTTCCAAAAACGGCATTTAGAACAAGATTTGGACATTATGAGTTTTTAGTGATGCTATTTGGGCTCACGAATGCACCTGCAGCTTTCATGGATTTGATGAATAGGGTTTGCAAACCATACTTGGATAAGTTTGTCATTGTCTTCATAGACGACATTCTAATCTATTCTCGTAGTCAGGCTGACCACGAGAAACATTTGAGGTGTATATTAGAATTGCTGAGACAAGAGAAAGTCTATGCGAAGTTTTCGAAGTGCGAGTTTTGGTTGCGTGAAGTTCAGTTCTTAGGAAACGTTGTCAGTGAATGTGGAATTCAAGTAGACCCTGCTAAGGTCAAGGCCTGTATGAATTGGCAAGCTCCTAAAACCCCGTCAGAGATCCGTAGCTTTTTGGGTTTGGCAGGCTACTACAAAAGGTTTATAGAAAATTTCTCAAGAATTGCTACGCCCTTGACTACTTTGACCCGCAAGGATGTTAAGTTCGTTTGGGGACCAAAACAGCAGGAAGCTTTTAATGTTTTGAAGCAGAAGTTAAGTAATGCTCCTGTGCTAACCTTGCCAAAAGGAATCGAAGACTTTGTGGTCTATTGTAATGCATGGCACACCGGCATGGGATGTGTGCTCATGCAAAGAGGAAAGGTAATTGCTTATGCTTCAAGACAGCTGAAGGTTCATGAAAGGAACTACACCACGCACGACCTGGAATTAGGTGCCGTGGTGTTTGTGCTCAAGTTATGGAGACATTATCTGTATGGGATGAAGTGTATTATATACACTGATCATAAAAGTCTCCAACATCTATTCAACCAGAAAGATTTAAACATGCGACAATGATGATGGATGGAAACGCTTAACGATTATGATTGTGAGATCCGTTATCACCCAGGCAAGGCAAATGTGGTTGCCGATGCCTTAAGTCGCAAGGAAAGGGTTAAACCCATTCGGGTTAACGCCAAAAGAATGGAAATAAGGAACAACTTAAATGAAAATATTTTAGATGCGTAGAAACAAGCCTTATTAGAGACAAATCTGTCAACTGAAGAATTGGGTAAAGTTATGGAACAACTCACGCAAGGAAATGACGGAATCCTTAGATTCTGTGGACGAATTTGGATTCCAGTATTTGGAGGACTTGGGGATTTAATTCTCCAAGAAGCACATAGTTCAAAATACTTCGTTCACCCGGGTAGTTATAAGATGTACAAAGATTTGAGGCCCAACTATTGGTGGGCAGAGCTGAAGAAATCCATAGCTACATATGTAGCTAAATGTTTAACGTGTTCGCAAGTTAAGGTCGAACCTCAGAAACCGTCGGGACTACAGCAGCCACTAGAAATTCCCATGTAGAAGTGGGAGTGTGTAACGATGGATTTCATCACCAAGTTACCAAAGACAAACTGTGGAAATGGCGCGATATGGGTCATCGTGGATAGGTTGACTATGTCGACACACTTTTTGCCCACTAAGGAAACTTACAGTTCAGATGAGATGGCAAAACTGTATGTGGATGAGATTGTATCCTTACACGGCGTGCCGGTATCTATTATGTCTGATAAAGACACCAGGTATAGTTCTCACTTTTGGAAGAGCTTTCAGCAAGCCTTAGGCATGCGTTTAAACTTTAGTACGACATACCACCCGCAGACAAATGGACAAAGTAAACGTACTATACAAATGTTGGAAGACATGTTGCGCACGTGTGTAATCGATCTAGGAGGAAGTTGGGCCAGACACTTTCCTCTAGTCGAATTCTCCTACAATAATAGCTATCACGCGAGTATTCAAGCTGCCCCGTTTGAATCTCTTTATGGGAGAAAGTGTAGGACGCCCGTTTGCTGGGCAGAAGTCGGGGAAGCCCAACTAACAGGGCCGGAGATTGTCCTGGAGACGACGGACAAGATTTTGCAAATTCATGACCGTCTCAAGGCTGCCAGGGATAGGCAGAAGAGCTATGCGGAAGAAGCGTAAACCTCTTCAGTTCCAGGGAGGGGACAAAGTGTTACTGAAGGTATCGCCAAGGAAAGACTAATGTGTTTCGGAAAGAAAGGCAAGTTGAGCCCAAGATACATTGGACCATTCGAAATTATCGAACGTATTGGATCTGTGGCGTATAAGTTGAAATTGCCGGAAAAACTCAGTGGAATCCAAGATGTATTCCACATTTCCAATTTGAAGAGTGTCTGGCGGATAAATCGTTGGCCATGCCACACGAAGACGTGCAAATAGATAAAAACTTGCGTTTCATTGAGAAACCCATGGCGATTGCAGATCGACAGGTTAAGAAGCTTTGTAAGAAGCATGTGCCGATCGTTAAAGTCAAGTGGGACGCTCGTCGAGGTCCTGAATACACATGGGAAGTGGAGTCCGTTATACGACAGAAATACCCATACTTGTTTGATTAAAATCTCGAGGTTGAGATTTATTTTAAAGGGGTGAGGATGTAACACTACGTGTTCTTAAGTCCAATAAAGTTCCGACACGTGTCCCGGTAATCCTTGTGTGCCGCATGGTAAAGCAGGAGGGACCGAAGTCATTGAAATAACAAATTTTAAATCTCGTTATACGAAAATGATAGTTGAGGGGTTAAAAGTGTCAAAAAGGGCAAAATTGGATTTTCAGGAAGGCCTTGCGGACCGCAAGACTAAAGCCGTATGGTCCGAATGGCTGTTCAAAACCATGGGCGCCTGAGGTCCTTACGGACCGTAAGGCATTACCCATAAGGTCCGCAAGGACCTGCCAGCGAACAGAAATGTGGTAGAACTCAGTTCTGCCACCTCTTTTTGTTTTTGCCACCTGCCTTGCATGCTTGACACGTCCTAGAACCGTTATGCACGTCCCTTAACACCTGGAACCATCTGAGCACTTCCATGACCATTTAATGAATGATATCTTTGAGTTGCAACCATCTTCATCAACTTGAAATCATCAAAGATCATCCTAGAGGAGTTCCTGGTCATTCTCAAGCATTGCATTCTGTTCCTAGCACTATTTGAACCATATGTAAGTATTCAATTTCGTGAAAAGTTGATTCCATATGGTTTTGAGCTTAGATCAAAGTCCTGTCGTAAAAATGCCTTGACTTTGATCTAAATCCGTGAAAGTCCAGCCAATAAGCGTAACGAAAATGGATACGTGATCGTAGTAATGTAGATGTTAATCCCTCAAGAGGGCACCTCCTGATTACCACGAATTCTTGATCAAATGACGAGTCAAACCAAAAGTCAAAGAAAGTCAAATTGTCCAGTTTTATAAAAATTCATAACTAACAATATAGATGTTATAAAATATGATTTGATGCACTAACAACATAAAAATAAGTATTAGAACTTATACCAACTGATTTGGCTTGTCAAGTTTTGGTCTAGGGGTTTGCAACCGAAAGTCGCTATATTTGACTTTTCATTGACTTTTCGGTTATAACACGATTTAGCCATTTTGGCTATTGAATTTTGGTCACTTCAAGACCATATCTAAGTATAGGAAGACCTCCTAAAGTTTCGTCACTCGATTCATTAGAAATCTGAGTTTTATAAGTTCCATAATTATTTATTAAAACTTTGCAAAAAGGTCCTTCATACAAATTAAGGTTTTAAACATACATGCATATAAAAATATGTTATAAACTGATTCATAATCACAATTTGATTATATTGATGTCAAGAATCTGATTCTAATATGAGTTTTCACAAAAGATGGGTTTATGGCATTAAAATGACTAAAATGCACTTTTCGGCATTTTAGAAACACTTAACATGATTTTATAAACAAGATGACATGTTCACTGATGTAACATGATAAGTAGGACCATTTGGGATGTTCATTCAGATTATAACCTGAATGAAGGTTTAAGATTCGTTAATTGCCGATAAATGACTAAATTACCCTTTTTCACACAAAATGATTTTAATCAATCTTTTTATAACCAAAACTTAAACCTACTAATGTAATAAGTTAAATGACATGTTATTAGTATATAAAACAGGTCACAACTTCTGTTTAACTAAACATCGATTTAAACGGCATTTTAGCGACTTTTACGCCTTTTCGGCGCATAGTATGGTTTAAAACTATAAATATGAGCTATGACTTGATACCTACTGATTTATAAACTCATTTTCAGCATCTTAACCGTAAGTACAAGTCCCGAACTCAGAATCCCAATTCTAACTTCAAAGCTATGTGTGAAATTACTAAAATGCCCTTAGTGGACATAGATTATTTCAAAACCGTCAAACACACATATAATTGATATCCTACTGTTGTAACATCATAAAATAAGTATTTTTACAGATTAATAAAGGTCATGACATCAGATTCATTTTAAACATCTTTTATAAACACTAAATGACCAAATTGCCCTTGTAAGGCATAATTCGGTTTTAAATATACCCCGGGCCTATCTTTTGCAAAGCTACTGATTTTATAACATATTTCAAACATATATTCAAATGGAACTTATATATGATTCCTCCAGTTACCCGGTTTCGCCTATGCGCGTTCGGTTAAGCTTACATAGCTAATTTACGTACTTAAACCAAAACGGGTTTAACTTTGTTATTTCTATAACAAACATCCAGAATGTGGTTGGTTTACCCATATTATACAAGTTTATATACTTGTCGGGTCCAACTAACATCTTATTCCGATCACCTCTTAATCTAGCTTATCGTACCGTATTGTTTTAGCGTAAAACTAACCGTTTCAAGTCTAAAACTTAACTAATGACCCGTTAGCATTCTAATATTGGTTAAAAATTACCATCACTCTAGACTGAACGCGTTCCGGTAAATTGTGCTTGTTCTTATCTTGGATCTGCAGCTGAGTTTTGGACTTCACGAAGACTTAACCTCAGGTAAATACTCTTAACCTATTTTCCCTATACGGGCTTGGGATACGGTAAATTATTACCGCTTGGTCGGGTATGGAAATTATATTTTATCCAGTTGTGATAATTAACTAAAATTGCATAACCCGGTTTGATCTGTTTTGTCTGAAACTCAAACATTGGGGGGTGGGCTTGACCGTGTCCTGGTCCTTGGCTCACTAAAGTGTTAGTGGCCACGACTAAAGCATGGCGTGTAGGCATACACTGGGTATTTGCTAACTACTTTCTTTGTGAAAGTTTAGAGTGGTGTGTCAGTTGATCATGTCTCGGTTTCTATACATGGCCCCATATGTAAAAGACGGACATGTAAATCTGTATACAAGGTCCTTTGTACTGTCCCAAGTTATTTACGAAAATGTGCCTCGTGCAGTTAAAATCATTTTATAAAGGATTTTCAAAATGAGTCTGTTGCTTGTATTTACCAGTGTAAACTGACATATTTTCAAAGATTAAAAATACAGGTACAAGTACGCTATAGGCCAGAAGCTGCGGGGCGTTGACATTAAGGAGTTGCGACCTTAGAGTTGAGCCTGTAGAGTCTGTTTTCATTTTGTATGTTATCGGATCCGCCTGTGGATCATATTACAAACCTTGTCTGTATATTTTTATGTTTCGATCCCTGGACACTTTATGGTTTGTAATAGTTTATATTTTACTCCAAGCCTTCCGCTGTGTTGCTCTGTGTTGTAATTGGTTATGATGATATCAACTGTACGTCACGATACTCCCCACCGGGCCCACCGGAATACATGTGGAAATCGGGGTGTGACAACTACCCACAATCTCGAACTCGGTGCAGTTGTTTTTGCGTTAAAGATATGGCGACAGTACCTTTGTGGTACAAAGTGTATGGTCTTCACCGACCATAAGAGCTTACAACATATCTTTAACCAGAAGGAACTAAACATGCGCCAACGCAGATGGGTCGAAGTTCTCAACGACTATGATTGTGAGATACGCTACCATCCCGGCAAAGCAAATGTTGTAGCCGATACCCTCAGTCGACGAAGCTATGTGTATAGCATTCATGACGTTCAAGCCCAGAACAAACTCGAAGCCCTGATTCGCGAAACCCAGCACGCATGTTTCATTGAGAATACCTTGTTTGATGAAATGAAATGTGGTGCCGAAACCCAACTGGAGAGTAAATCTAACGGATCTATTACTTTCTGAATCACATTTGGATCCCTAGCCTGCAACAACCTTCGAGAAATACTGATGACCAAAGCCCATAAGTCTCGATATTCCATTCACCCCGGTGCCGACGAAATGTACCAGGACCTCCATTCCAGGTAGTGGTGGCTGTGAATGAAAAAGGATATGGCTCTATACGTTTCGAAATGCTTAACTTGTGCGAAAGTTAAAGCCGAACACCAATGCCCCTCTGGCTTACTCGAACAGCCCGACATCCCGGTGTGGAAATGGGAGAGTATAGCTATGGATTTTGTTACACTCGCACCTCTTCTGGTCACGATACCATTTGGGTTATCGTCGATCGCCTTACAAAATCTGCTCATTTCATTGCCATAGGATAAGACTATAAGGTAGAACGATTAGAACGAATTTATACCGACAAAGTCATCTGTCGACACGGGACTCCTCGTGACATCATCTCTGACCGTGATGGTCGTTTTACTTCACATCTCATGCAGACTTTCCAATCCGCACTCGGTACTAAGCTTAACCTTAGTACTGTGTTCATCCTCAAACCGACGGTCAGACCGAGCGCACGATTCGCACCCTGGAAGACATGCTTCGTTCGTGCGTTATTGATTTCGGTGGTAATTGGGATTCACATTTACCTTTAATAGAATTCTCGTATAATAAAAATTATCATACTAGTATTCAAATGGCACCTTTTGAGGCATTATACGGTAGAAAATGTCGATCGCCTATTGTATGGCACGAGATCGGAGACCCTCATATCACTGGTCCCGAGTTAATACAAGAAAAAACAGACAAGATTCTCCAAATCAAAGACAATCTCCTGAAAGCTCAGAGTCATCAAAAGAGTTATGCCGATAAACGCCGCAAGCCCCTACAATTCGAAGTTGGAGATCATGTTCTCTTAAAGGTTTCGCCTTGGAAAGGAGTGATCCGATTTGGAAAGAAAGGGAAACTAGCGCCACGATATGTGGGTCCCTTTAAGATCTTGGAAAGGATTGGCAAAGTGGCATATCGACTCGAATTACCGAAAGAACTCAGCAACGTACACCCGACTTTCCATGTCTCAAACCTCAAAAAGTGTTTAGCTGAAGGAAATCTTCATGTGCCACTTGAGGATTTGCAAATAAATGAAACTCTACACTTCGTGGAAAAGCCAGTAGAAATCATGGATCGAGAGATCAAGAAACTTCGACGCTCTCGCATTCCTATGGTGAAAGTCTGATGGAAGGCAAACGCGGCGCCGAGTTCACTTGGGAACTCGAAAGCGATATGAAGGCTAAATATCCACATCTGTTTGTTACGGCTACCACCTGAATTTCGGGACGAAATTCCCTAAAGGAGGGGAGAGTGTAAAAACCCGATCTTTCGGATTGTTATTCGAATTCCGTTATTTTCGTTTATTTCAGTTTCGAACTCGTTATTGTACTCTGTGATTCATTATAATGGATAAATTATTTTAAAACGCATATCTTATCACTTATTTATCGCATTCCAATCGCTTAATACTCCCAACTCGCAACGCAACTCAAATCGCGGTTAATTATGATACATTATGTTATTTATGTGTTATGTGTGCTTTATGATTTATGGTTGTACTCGCTGTCACAACACTCTCGCTTACTCAAATCGCAAAATCGCATTAACGTAACGCTTAACGTTTTGCTAAAACACTTAACATAACTATCTAATGCAAACCGAATCGCCAAACGAACATCTAACGTGCAAATAACGAACAAAACTTAGCTAACAAGCCAAGTTCGTCCGAAGTTGGGCACCCCAACTTCGCCCGAACTTGTTCAGGCCACCAAAATACTAAATAAACAACAAGTTCACTCGAACTTGTACCATTCAAGCATAACTGGCCAAGTTCGCCCGAACTTATGCCAAGTTCGCTTGAAATGGTGGGAAGTTCGCCCGAACTTGATGTCGGCCAGCTTGTTTCTCTTCACCTATAAATACCAAGCACCCTCATTCTCTCATTCCTTGCTGCTAACTTCGCCCCAGAGCTCCCATAACCGAATTTCACTAATTTCCAAGTAAGAATCAACCCGTTTTATGAAAACTACAACGTTTTCACTACGATTTTACACAAGGATTACCTTCGTTTTCATCAAAACTCTTCTGTTTATGAAAATCTTCATCTTTTTCTACAAAACTTCTTCTTTTCACTTAGATCTACACTAACAAGTGCATTGGGTTTAGCTTTGGCTTCCCAAGCTAGAAATCTTGATGATTTCGACTCACCAAGTGTAAGATCTGAGCAGAACCTTTTAAAACATTGATTTCTACACAAAATACGGACTAAGTGACGTATGTTTCGTTCACTATGAAGTGGAACGAGGCGTTGTCAGGTAAGAAACTCAGATCCAGAAGCACAAGGACGATATCGTCACCTTGCACGAAGTGGACTAACCCGTACGAACAGACAAGTTCGCTCAGATTAGCCCGAGTTCCTATAAAGTGGCTAAAACTCGCTCCAAAAGACCTCTCCAGCCTTTGTTTTGCTCAGTAGCTCAAGGTTGGAGGGATGGACACTCAATTTCCTCAGCAAACGACGCGAAAACGCATGATTTTTGGACCAAAACAAACAAGTTTGCTCCAAAAAGATCAAGTTCGCTCAAAGTTGCCACCTGATGGTGACCAACTTCGCCCGAAATTGTACAATCTCCAAGAAACCTGTCAAGTTCGCCCGAACTTGTACCCAATTCTGAAGTAAGGGTACCAAGTTCGCCCGAACTTGTACGTTCCAGAAGATTTCAGGCAAGTTCGCCCGAACTTGTACCAATCCAAGAGATCTTGGTACAATTTTGCTCGAACTTGTCCGCTGCTTCTTCACATGTTGACCGTTTCAGCACTTTGGAAGACTGATGCAATTCTGTTCTCGCTTACAGGCTGATCCCGACGCTCCCTTCAATCCACAGCAGTTCGTGTTTCATCGTTAAGCACCGACTGTGAGTATACTTGAACCCTTTTTTTGTTTGAAACGCACTTTTGGGTGTTACATACGTTCTCTATATCAAAATACGCTACCCACAATGCTAAACTCTTTTAATGCTAACCGCTCTCGCATGTTATACGTGAATCGCTGAATGTTTGTTTGCTGTGTGTGAATAATTAGGACTTGCAGACCACCCTTAACAACGGTAGTACTATAGTTTGGGCTCAGCACCCGATTGGTTCGGGGGTTGTTAGGGCTCGCATATTTACTTTACGTGCGTGTTTGTTGTTGTGAACACGTATCACGCATACTCCACATAACAGTCGTGTTGGTTAGCTTGTATCATTATTGTTAGCGTACTTAGATTCACTTTCACTGCGTGTTACTTGTTGGTTATGCGTAAACGCTTATTCTCTATTATTATGCTATTAAACCTGTGTACTCACCTTTAGTTTATTGTATTGACTTGTATTTTGACGTATGTAACAGGTTGATGATGTTATCGTTGCAAATCGGACTTAGGGTTTTGCTTTAGAAACTTGTAATAAATTAGTTGTCGACTTTTGAATTGTTTGAGAATATTTGAATTTGTAATGATTATGGAATGATTATATGTTGATTGTATGGGAAATTGACGCTTAAATATTGTCATTTAAAATAGTCGTTATGGATTCTCTCAAACAATCTGAACCGCTTAGTGCCGCCCCCCGATGATTCCGCCATCGGTTGGAGTGTGACATAAGTTAACTTCATCCATGTTTTCTGTAACGAGAAGGGCAATTCAGTCATCACATATGGCCGAATTGCCCTTCTAGTTAACAGAATTACATATAAATGACCGAATTGCCCTTCTTGTTAACAGAAAAAATTGAATGAAGTTAACCAAGTGGACTAAAATGGCAACGTTTCAAACCTTTGCACTAAACTGGCAAAATGGCCAAACCACAGGAATACCATTTAACTCTAATTGCTAATGATTCTAATTTATAATAATCTCTAATCAACGATTATTGGTTTCTATATAACTAACTTGATTCAAATTATTTAACAATCATTTTAAAAATATTTATTAGTTGTTACCAAATATGCTTTAAATTATTAAAATAACATATGCGGATTTGTTATAAATATTATATATTATATGGTTATCAACTCCTAACATAGGTTAACTTGTTTTCCAAGAATTACTCTTCTATACCAAGAATTACTCTTCTATATATATATTCATTGTATCTTATTGTAAAGATCATACCTATTAATGAAATATCCATCCCTTCCCCCCTCCATCTCTACTATATTGTTTTGCTCTTACACTAGTTTCACAACATGTTATCAGCATGAAGTGCTCTCTCCAAAAACCCCATTCGCTCCCATGTTATCACATACTACAAAAACCGATAATCATGAAGTTTTAACATTACAGGGGATCAGACATTGAGCTGCCCGACAAACGAGAAAGCTGATACAACCGCTGCCACTGTCACTCACAAAGGTAATCCTTTGTTTTGAACTTTAATGGTAATATATATTGCTTTTGAGATTTATTGGGTTTCGGGCGTTAAACTCCAACGACCTTGATTTGGAATGGGGATGATGACGGCATAATATTATCTTCAAATCTAATTTTTAAATAACACCAACTGAGTTTTGTATCGTGTTCAATTATTCTTGACATATAATTGAATATATCATTAATTAACATACATAACAAAAATATATTGGAGGTTGGTATAGTGGTATTTCTCAAAAATATGTATCATGTAACATAATTTCTTTATAAGAAATAATGATAAGGAAATTTCATAGATATCTATTCAATAAGATATATTGATTATCTTCATTTAATATATATGATATAAGTTTCAATATATATACCAAGAATTTAAATTAATTGCCTATATTGTTTATTAATTAGATTACCGTAATATAGTTTACCTAATCAAATTTAGTCATAAACTTATCAATATGTATATAAACGGATTCTGAAGAATTTTTGTTATATATTATTTCTTATACCCTTGTTGAAAAGAAATAATTAAACCATGCATCTACCTGATTTCATATTCATATTGATATAATCTCGTTTGGTTTTCTTTATAATAATAATCTTTGGGGTGAAGAATTAACAATTATATATTTTATATGTGTTTGAAATAGTTATCTTCTTATGTGATGACATTAATATAAACTTTCCAAATATTAAATGGTTTATATTATAATTGTCATTCTCCTTAAAATTTGAGGGCTCTCTAAATCACAACGTTTGAATCTATTATTATTTGTTACAGTTCCTTGATAATGATATAGCTAGTGGTTTTTCTAGCTTAAACTAATACATCATATTTTATTAAAACATCATGGAATGGGAAAATTTGTTTATATTTAAATGCAGAGGGGTAAACTTTTAATTATAAGATATACTTTTGATTAGCTACACTTTACTATGTTAATGCATACATTGTCTACACTTGCTTATAAGTGATAAAAACAAATCCGATTTCATAAAGATCTATTTTAACTTGTTTTATATGGTGATATATTATAATAATCATATATTATAATAATCATATATTGTATGATTTGATTTTATGGTATACCTTGTATTATATATGCTATTATTTATTTGCATAAATAGTATTGAATAGAACAACTAAAGCGAAGTTTATAAATATGCTTACTAGAAGCGTTATGCTCCATAAATCTAACTATGAGTTTAGAAGGTCATAAGATTTTAGACCTTTAAAATTATATGACTCATATGTTTAACTGATGTTATGTAAAAAGGAGATTATTTATGTGGAAAAACTGGATAATTTTTTCCAATATATCACACGTGAGATATGCTCCTGAAGTAGCAATATTATTAAGAGAATATGAAATGATTTATATTCGTGTGACCGAGTAAATAATGAAAAGCTATTAAGCTTGTTCTAGTTATTCCATTCCTTAAAGTGAATGAGATTATATAAATATCATTAAAAATGTCGTGATCATGGAAATAATTGAGAAATTTGTAATGATGGTCATGATAATAATGAAATCGATCATCAGAAGTGCTATGATAACTAAGTTGATAATGAGATTGACCATCAAAATGTTATTGTTATGATACCCAAGTTAATAATAAGTCCGTCTATCAAAAAATTGTAATAATGGTCATAATGAGATTAACCACTAGAAGTGGTAAATTATGCGAGTAATTATATGAAGAGATAATATGTGGAGAGGATGAAAATTGACATGACAATTTGAAATGATAGTTAATTGTTCTATCGTATCTTACATTTTGTATTACATATGTGCAAGTAATAATATACGATCATAAACAAGAAGTATATGGATCATGATTATTTACCTTATTGGCATGACCGGTTAGACCACAGCGAGTCAATAATGATGTGAAACATAATCAAGAACATGAAGATTCTTCTAGCTGATAACATATTACGTTTGTTCTTAAGGAAAATTATTTATTTCCCAATTAAGGGTGTGCATCCCTAAATATTCTGGAAGTGATTAAGGGATATCCATATCGCAACATGATACAATTTAGTGTTTTAAATCGATGCAACGTCTAAATGGTTATCAAATTCGCAACTTGATGTTTGTGTAATTTATGGCTTAGCTAATAAGATAGCAAGCACAATATTCCGGATTGCATGTATTTATTAGTATTGACGATAAGTTTATTTTCCTAGCTATTAATGATCAGCGGAATAAGTGTTGAACTTCTTGTAGATTATGTTTATACACAAATTGCTTTTGTTATGACGATCACTGAACGTCTACAATTGATAGCAAAGCCAATAATCATGAGAGCAAGATCATATTTATATATGCGTACATGTAATTTTACATGCAATAACATTAATTCACATCAAGCCAACATGTTGTAATAGTTTCTCCCCATTATAGTTGGTTTTTGGTCAGGAACCAAAGATGTCCCTTATAAGATTTTAGTTGTGTGGTATACATTGATATTGATCCACCACTACGTACAAAGATGGACCTTGAAAGGTGGTTGGGAATATAAGATAACGAATAGAGTCTTTCACGAGATCTTTATTTACGGCTCAACTAATTGATATCCATTTTAATGGGTCAACATTCCCAACATGAGGGGGAAATTAAAGACAGTTGGAGAAGGAATGAATTATCATGATCCTCAAATTAGATGATGTGAACCAGAAGTTCAAAGGATAATCCATTCACAAAGATTAATAAATCAGTTACCAGACACATTCACTGACCTAGATAATTGTGACTATCTAAGTCACATATATCGACTGCTAATGCTCCAAGTAAGATTAGTGTCTTACAAGGACAACCATATATTGGTGATGAGTCTATGGCACGCTTGAAACGTGGTAGACTAGTCGATTTCAATATTAAAATTCCTCAAAAATTGGAGCAACTAAGGAAGATGGTTAAATCGATGTTATAATAATGGGTCTCCTAAAGAGACATTAGACATGATGGTTCTAGAAGAACCTCAGGTACCTGAAAATAAAGAGATCTCAGTAAGTTGTATTATGTCTAGAAATGTATGGAATCGAAATTAAAATCGACGTCGTTATACTTTTGTATATAATGTAGCGCTTGAAATGATTAAATGATGAGGATCAAGATTTGAGATTTGCCTATGAACGTAAACATAAAAATGACTTGTGACGTTCCGTACTTTTGCGCTTTCTATTTTTAGCAAGTCAAGTTGTACTTTCCTTATTTTGATACTTGTACTCTCGTTGTAACGTTTTTCATTTCAGTTGTAATCGTAGACTTTTGATCATAATGAAGACGAGATTTTTTCGCGTATAAATTGTGTAATTATTCGAACGTTTGGAACGTTATACTTGTGAATCTTGAATCTTGGTTAAACACGTGAAGCACGTTAAACAACTTAAAATCATCGGATCCTAACTCGTGAACGAGAATCGCTTAAAAATCTGTTTCGTTAAAACACGTTTATTTTATCTTGTCATTTATTTTAATTATTTATCTAATTATTAAGCTACTTAGTTGATTAATCATTTACTTATTAATTAATTAATTATTATTTTATATATTTACTAAATATAAACATTTGTCTATTTTTATTTAAACAAACATAAAGAGGTTTAACTTAGTTAAGTAAAAGAATTAAACTAGTTAATTGGTTAAGGGGTTAAAGGTGCATTTTATTGAAACATAACTACAGGGTCTGTTTGTGTCATTTCTGGGATTTGTTTATCAAAAATAATAAAAAGGGTGAGACCGCCGGGTCTCGAGAACCCACGACCTAACCCGGGTCACACGCGCCAAAGACTTAACACCCGAATCACAAGCCACTCTAACAAGTGACCCTGAGAACGAAAGTTTAGGAATTAAATTATACTTAACCATGTTTTTGAATCGAATGACCTTCCTTTTACCACCAATCCAACCTGCAAACACCACCGCTTATAACCTTCAACCTTTACAGCTTCTTGACTTTCCGAATTCATGTCCCTGCGACTCCCGTAACCGATCGCAAATTTACTCAAGCATTGATTCTTTCCAACCATTATAAACTTGATCCCTCCCTCACTTATTCACCTTTCAATCTCGCACACACTCACTTTCACCCTCTGATCGCTGCCATCGCCGGAAACGCAAGCAGACGCCGGAGTTTCGCCGGAGAAGACAAAGAGTGCTCTGGAGAAGACGAAGTCGCTGAGTTTCACGTTCGGATCGGTATAAAAAATCTTTCCTTCGTGTTCGGCTATAGCAAGAGCCCCTGAATCTAGAGCCGCTTGGCCTTCCAATCCAGTTCCAACAATGCACTTCTCGTACTGAGAAAGAGGGACTGCTTGACGTTGCATATTAGAACTCATTAAAGCCCGATTCGCATCATTATGCTCGATAAAAGGAATGAGGGAAGGTATACTCCCTTCTACCCCTTTTTGATCTGCTTGTTCGTTTCTTCTTTCATACCAGTTAAGATGGTAATCTGTTCAAACAAATCTGATCGGACTGTTTATATAACATGAAGAAGATGAACCTGAGTTACGTGATAAAACTCTGAAAACCAATAACACAACACCAAACTGGATCTGATCCAGTGGTGTTGTGTGTTATTGTCACAAGCGAGTTCCGAGTTCGATCCCTGGTTCACCCGGTTTATCCGCTGTGCTGTTCTGGCTGTTGTTGGGCCGCCCAGTTCAGGCCAAACTTTTTAATTGTTTTGTTTTTCTTTTGGGCCAGCCATGTCTTGGGCCGAACTGATTTTAATCAGTTAATAAAACGCAAATCAGTAATATTTCATTAAAAACAGTTGTTCATTATTTGTAATATTATTATCTAGAGATTGTTATTATCAGATTTATTCTTAATAATAATGGTATTGAAATTATCAATCCTATTATTATTTTAATTTTTGATAATCGAATTGTTATTCGTATTAGAGATATTTATCTCACAATTCTAACTAGTAAAAATATTACTATTTTTATAAAATCAGTTTATTATTATTACTATTATTATTTATAAAATCAGTTTTATTTTTAGAATTGGTTTTATAATTATTATATCAGTTTTACTAATTATATTATTGTTATTATCATTATCATTATTAACTTTATATTTATTATATTTTGTTAAAATATCATTACTAAACTTGTTATACCCACAATCGATAAATATAACACCTATCGAGTTAAACTAAATCGAAATAATCTACAACTTATAATTTGAGCGTTTCTCTATCTAAACGTAACAAATAACTCGTAAAACATTAAATAAGTTCTCTATCTTATTCTAGGTTAACCACCTTTGTCGATCCTTTTCATTATTCGTACGTCTATTCCAAGAAATCAATTTGCAATCAAAGGTGAGTATACTTGATCCCCTTTTTGTGTTTAAACACTTTGGGTGCAACATGTATTTGTATCAAAACACACCATCACATGAGACTTATTTATTCATGCTCTATTCATAATTTTTAAACATGAAAACATGTGATACTTGTGAATCTTATATGCTATGTAAACACTTCATGTCTATATGCTCATTAACTTTGCTAGCCTACCTTAACAATTATAGCGCTATAGGATTAACGCAACGCCCTTAAGTCTTGGGGTATTGTTAAGTAAAACATATTAACCTCCCTTGAGTCTTGGGGAAAGGCACTTTGCGTTGGAAACTTGGGTTTGACATATAGTGACAACGTTTCAGCATATTAGTAACTTGTATTATGCTATCATGTTGGATATGAGCATTTAAACATTTTTATTCGATTATGCTATGTATCAAACCTGTATACTCACCAACCTTTGTTGATATTATTTTAATACATGTTGCAGGTTAACAGTCAAGTTGAAGATGAAACAAGCTAGGGTGGCCTAGAAACCCATCTATTTAATAAACTATGTTTGGAATTTACTCTATGTTTGTTTGGAACAATGTATTGAATTTTAGACTAATTATGAAATCGAATTTAAATTATATTGTCACATTTAGTGTTATGATGTTTTGAGCAATTTGTTCGTCTCATCCCGATGTTTCCGCCATCGGTTGGGGTGTGACATGACTGGCCAACATGGAAATATACAAATAAGGTAAAGTTTACTTCTCTAATGACGTGGAAAGTATCTGGACCAACAGTCCATACAACTGAAGTTATTAAATATGTTGGATATAAACAGGTCTTTTATGCGAGTGATGTGAAAATCAAATTGAGTGATATATGGAAAATTGGTAGCACAAGAATTTTCGCAAAGACCTGTGATTGATTATGAGGAGATATATTCTCCAATAGTGGATGCGTTGACTTGAGCTATGCGTTGACTTGAGCTATGAGGAAATATACACAAGAATTTTCGTAAAGACCTATGATTGATTATGAGGAAATATAAGCTAGAGGTCATTGGCTAGCAACCAATTATTATTGTTGGCAAATTTAAAGGCTCTAACTAGTGACAATGAATGATATATTGATGGTTATGATTATTGTAACCAAAAAGTGTTACAAGAGTTAATCACCAATGGGAATAAGGATGGATCTGCTGATTGTGATCTCATTCAAGTTTTGGTATGCACCTATGCAAAATGCAAAACAACATAATCAATTTCCAAGTCCCGAGGTAATTTAAAAATTGGCCAAAACTTTGATTAATGTTCTAATTGTATTAATCTATGTTATTACTAACAAATTCAAAATTTCATGCAATTTAATTTTGTTATTCATTCAGTATTTATAGATTTAGAACATTCAGTTAGTACTTTATAGATTTAAAACCCGTTTGGCTCAAGGATCAGTACAGCTGAGTGTGATTTCTAAGTCGGGGAAAAGGATAGATGAGCAGCTCGATGTTATCTGGCTGGGCAGGAGATACAAAGTCTGGGTGTCTGAAAGCCAAAACCCAGACTTTACCTCTCTAGTGGAGGCTCTCTCGGATGGTTATTGTGCTCCGGTTACGTCGATAGAATCGGTTGTCGGCCACGATGATGAGTTGGAGGACGGGGAGTTCGGGGAGGAACCGCCAGAAGAGGAGCCGGAAGTTGACCTACGGAATCTGCATGGGGACAACGAAGAGGTGGGGAATTCGGATCGTTTGCATGGGGAAGGACGTTCCTCGGGCGATGTGCGCATGGAGGCAGTAGGGACACACATTTCCATGGAAGATTGTGTTACACCTGCACGTCGGGTTTCTAAGGCTCTAGATGAGAATGGGGGTGGGGGTGGGGCCGGGAATATTTTTGTTAGTGGGGTTTTGAACGAGTTGGTCCAAGGCCCAAGCTGCAGGTCTAGAAAAATGTCAAGACAAGCCAGGAGCCCGGAATTAGAGATCAGGGGACTGGCCCAGCTTCTTTTAACCTTAGGGATAATAGCTGCTCTATAGACCTGAATACTCATAACGTAACGATGCCAGGTAGGTACTGGAGGAGGTATCTTCCACATGGAGGATGTTGATGGATATGGTCGGGGATATACCAAATCAGATGGAGGGCCAGAATGAAGAAGAGCTACAAGCTGAAATTACTGAGACGATTAATGTCGGGACGAAGGTGGGCTTCCGTCTAAATGGATTTCAGGACCAGATTAGATCTTTAATTTCAGGTGAGGTGGAGAATCAATGAATTTCCTAACCATCAATTTAAGGGGGTCAGAGACCAGAGAAAAGAGGAATGTGTGAGACGGTTTTGGGGCAGATTCTCGCTGGATTATGAGGTTGTGAATGCTGACGGCTTGTCGGGAGGAGGGGGTTGTTCTCTGCTTGGAATCCTTTGGTATTTCAAAAAGAAAGTGTTTTTAAACATCAAAGATTCCTGATGGTCTCGGGTCTGGTTACGGCCACGGGTCAACGCCAGAATATCCTGAACATTTATGCTCAGAATGATCCGGTTCTTAGAAGGAGTTTGTGGAACGAAATTTTGAGCATAAAACAACAGTACCCGGGCATGTGGGTGCTGCTCAGAGACTTTAACGAGGTCAGGGTCCGGAAGAACGCCTTAACTCGGAGTTTGTCGCCTTGAATGCTTCTTATTTTAATGAGTTTATCGAGGTGGCGAACTTGGTGGAATATAAAATGGGAGGTAGAAAGTATACGTACCTATCGGCCGATAGGGTGAAGAGGAGCAAATTGGATAGGTATTTGGTCGACAGGGATTTCATGCACATGTGTCCTACGGCTTCAGTGGTTGTTCTGTCAAATTATATCTCAGATCATTGTCCGGTGTTACTTAATATGGTGCCGGTGGACTTTGGTTCGATTCCAACCAAGGTGTTTAATTCCTAGTTGGAATTGTCGGGGCTAATCGATTTTGTTCGCTTGTCAGGAGCTTTATTCAGGTTTGAAGGTGCAACAGATCTGAGACTCGCAACAAAATTGAAGTGGATTAACTTTAGAATGAAAAACTGGGTTAAAGAGTTCAAAATGGCTAAGAGGGAGCTTTCGGAAAAGGTAGACCATCTTGAAGCCTTGGAGCTGCTCGCCGAGTCTCGTGACTTATCGGCCGAAGAGCTTGAAGATCGGGCGGGTTGTAGAGACTTTATTTTGGAAGAGAACAGGCTTCGGAGTATGGATTTACAACAAAAGGCGAGGGTTCGATGGGCTACGGATGGGGATGAAAATACCAAATATTTCCATGGGCTCATAAATGCAAATGTGAGCAACAACAGAATTAATGGGCTAAAAATTAACGAGGAGTGGGTTACGATGAGCCGTCGCATAATAGACCCACTTTCGTGTGTCCAGATCTGTGCTCCTTATCGTTTTCGGAAGCTGAAGCTCTCATTACACCGTTCTCTGAGGAGGAAATTAAAGCAGCCGTGTGGGATTGCGAGGGGACCGTGCTCCGGGTCCAGATGGGATAAACTTTCGTTTCCTTAAAAAATGTTAGGAAGTTTTCAAGGACGACTTCCTAAAGCTTTTTCAGGAATTTTACGTAAATGAATCTTTTAATCAAGGATGCTACTCATCCTTTTTGGCCTTAATTCCCAAGACCAAGGATCCGGGAGATTTGGGTGATTATAGACCAATCAGCTTGATCGGGTGTATAAACAAGGTTATCTCTAAGGTTTTGGTGGGTCGCCTCAAAATGGTTATCTCGAAGCTAGTGTCGGAAGAACAAACGGCTTTTTTGTCTAATAGAAGTATATTGGATGGACCCCTAATTTTAAACGAGGTCTTGGCTTGGTTGAAGCGGAATAAAAGACCGGGCTTGATTTTTAAAGTGGATATTGAAAAGGCATATGATTCATTGAATTGGGGCTTCCTCGACTCTATGTTACGACAAATGAATTTTCCGCAGAAGTGGAGGAGTTGGGTAACGGCGATTGTAGCTTACGCCCGGGCTTAGGTCCTTGTAAATGGATCCCCTTCCCAAGAATTCTCTTGTCATAGGGGTTCGAGGCAAGGGGATCCGCTATCCCCGTTTTTGTTCGTCTTAGCGATGGAAGCATTAACGAGGATTATGAAAGAAGCTTGTTCCATGGGAATATTTAAAGGGATTCGGTGCAACAACAAAGGTCCGATGCTATCTCACTTTCTTTATGAGGATGATGTGGTGTTTGTAGGGGAGTGGTCTACCAGTAATGCCCTTATCCTTCGAAGAATGCTAAGATGCTTCTTTCTTTCCTCGGTGCTTAAGGTTAATACCTTAAAGAGCAACTTGTTTGGTGTTAGGGTTGGGACAAATCGGATCCAAGAATTGGCAAATGTCCTTCGATGCAAAGTGGGTACTTTTCCTTTTAAGTACCTCGGATTGTTTGTTGGAGCGAATATGAACCTGTGTAAGAATTGGGTCCCGGTGATTGAAACGTTTAGGAATAGGTTGTCCATCTGGAAGGCGAGTATCATCTCATTTGGTGGGAAGCTTACGCTCACCAAGTCGGTTCTTAATTCCCTGCCAACCTATTTCTTCTCGTTGTATAAGGCACCATCTCAAGTCATCAAAAGATTGGAGGCAATTCGGAGTGATTTTCTTTGGGGCATAACACCGGAACATGGAAAGATAAAGTGGGTGAGATGGAAAAACTTTATGACGCCAAAAGATTTGGGGGGTTTGGGTGTGGGAGCTCTTGCCGATGCCAATACCGCAATGTTATCTAAATGGTGGTGGAGGTTCAAGGTGGATCAAAATGGTCTTTGGAGAAAGGTGGTTTGGAGTATCCACGCTGGTTCTAGAGCTTGCAATTATATCCCGGTTAAGGTTTCTATTGCCGGGCCTTGGAAGCAAGTGGTCAAAAGTGGCGGGGATTTAAAAAGCAAAGGAATCGATCTTCAAAAGATGATAAAGGGTCGGCCTGGTTTGGGATCGAATTCTTTTCTGGACAGATTGGTGGATAATGGATGCGCCGCTTTGTGACAAGTTCCTGAATTTATTTTTATTGGAGCGCAACAAGCAGATTCTGTTAGAAGACCGATGCGGCTTTGTGGGCAGGGTTTTTTGGACAAATTTCATGTGGGCCAGGCAGCCTGAGTCAACGGTTGAACTGGCTGAGCTGGGCCAGCTGTCGGGTGTAGTTGCTTGGCTGCCGGGTTTGTCGGGCTGCGATACGTGGGTCTGGACGCCGGAACCGTCGGGCTCCTTTTCGGTGAGAAGTCTAAAACATCAGCTGCAGCGAGTATCGTTTACGGATATAAACACTGGTTTCGCGTGGAATAGTTGGGCGCCAACTAAAGTAAACTTTTTAGCTTGGAGGTTGGCGTTTAATCGGCTTCCGACTATGGATAATTTGAAAAAAAAGAGGTGTTCAAGTTGGGTCAGATGTCTGTAAACTGTTTAGGTCCGTTCCGGAAACCGCGGAACACCTCTTTGCGTGTATGGTATCACAGGCAGTGTGGGATTTTATCGGGTCATGGTGCCGGATTAATGGGCTCCTCCTATTTGGCATTGAAGACATATCTAATTTCCACAAGTATAGGTTCTGCAAGATGGAGAAAAGTAATTCATTTGATTTTTCAAACTACCTTGTGGTGTATCTAGAGTAGCAGGAACTGTGCTGCCTTCAAAGGAATCCAGCCAACTATTGGAAGCATAAGGAATGAAGTCAGAATATTGATGGTGCAAAAGTAGGTCAAGATGTATGGGTTTAACATGGGAGAACTGGTGTAATATGGATCTGGGTGTAATGGGTGCTTAATGTACTTTGTCGTTTTGGGTTAACACAATGTTAATCTGTCGGCGTTTTTTGGTTGGAATAATAATATTTTTGTTGGCCGTTAAAAAAAAAAAAGAACTGGTTTGATTGTCCAAGATGATACTGGGGTTGTATCACTTAATATGTTTGATAGGGAAGCATTCAGATTCTCAAAAATACCGGCTCAATAAATAATTGTAAGAATTGCTGAGGTATATTTATTTTTTTAATCTTTTATTACAATTAAAATAGCATTAACTTTAGATGCTTTAGTTCGCATCTCATATTTATCCACTAGGGTGTTATACAGCGACGCTGAACTGTTTCCTATTGAATTTGGTCCTATGATAGACACAAAGTTTGCGTTTAAGACCCAAATTTCAAAATATAATTTGGGGTAAATTATATTTTTCGTTCTTTATGTTGTAATGAGTTGCAATGGGTGTCTTTAACTTCAATAATTACAGTCATAATCCTTTATTTGAAATACTCGTTACACCGTTCGTCTTTTACCACTAGCCAAGTTAAATTTTTCAGTTAACTTTGCTCACATAAATAACAATAAATATAAGAATATTTTAGTCTTTTAACTTTAAAAGAATTTTAATAAATAAAACAAAATACTTTAATCCCCACCAACCCCTAATATTTACTAATAATTAATCTAAAAAATATAACGTATATAAACCCTTAAAACGTGTAGCCCTTGACCAACGTCATCTCCATCTCCAGTGAAGTACCCCATCTACGCAGCAACTACAACCACCGCCGCCACGAACTTCATCTCTAGTGAGGTATCACCATCGTTGCACCTCTGCAAGCTACTAGTAGTCTACTACCACCATATTCAATTTCTTCATTCAAACCTTGTTTTACAAAAACCCATATATCAAGATCTTGGTTTTTTTTTCACGTATCTGCATTGTTAACGGTTTCAAGGATTGAAGAGGGTAAACGAGGGTTTCAGATTTGAAGGCTTTTGGGGGTTGAAGAGGTGAGGGGATCTTCGAATTTGTTACCTCTGATCAACACGACTAAACACATCCCATGGTCCTTTATTTGTTGTTGTAGGTTGTGAACAGAGATAGGGAGAAACAGATCTGAGATAAGAGTTATTGGGCTCGGTAGTGGTAGGTTCTTCATTTCTTGTTGCAAGTATTGTCTCGCTAGTTCTTACCTTGTGAGGTATACGTCAGCAGGATTCGGTGGTGGTGGGTTTGTGTGTGTTTAAAGATGTGTTTGTGGTGGCCGGATCCACTGGTGGTGGGGTTGGTTGCATACGACAATTAGTGGTGGTGGCTTGGATACGATAGTGGTGGGGGGGGGGGGGGGGTCAATTCGGTGGTGGTGGTGAGGTTGGTTGAAGAGATGAGGTGTAGCTGAGAGGAGACAGGGTTTTATTTTTTATTTTAAATAAATGAGTAAAATTACCGATCTACATAATCAGACATAACTTAAATTTTTAACCTGATTAGTGGTAAAAGATGAAAAATGTTACTAGTTTTTTAAATAAAAGATTATGACTATAATTATTGAAGTTAAATGCTATTCATTGTAATTTGATAAAAATAAAGGATACAAAGTGTAATTTACGTTATAATTTAGATAAAAAAAGTTGTTGCTTTTTCCAGACAATCCTAGATGAACTTTAAAATAACTTTATTGTTGCTCAGGTATATCTAAGAAAGTATTAGTACATTTAATTTATAACCACCAATATATTAAGTATAATTTTTAAAATATAAGTTGTTAAATCTGAGAATATTGCTAACCTGAATATCATTCACAATCAACACCTTCTTTGAAGGTAATATAATGTTTTATATTATAGTACATTTCCCTTTTATATTAAGTTAAATCCAATACATATTTGTATAACTTAATTTTTAACTTATTTTTTTAGGATTTTGTGTATTTTATCGAAGAAAATGCAACACATATTTCAAACTGTGAGAGTAAATTTGAAAACACATATGTAGCGGACCTTAAACTAAACATTGAAGAAGTGTAAGATTCAAGTACAATATCTACCGCAAAGCCTCGCAAAAAAAAGCTAGTCGTTGCTAGGAATGGGAAAGGCAATCTTTTGGTTCCTAAACATGAAAAGTGAATGGACATCTCCAAATAAGTCATATGTTTTTATTATTGTTGTCTTATACTCATTTTGATCTTTGGTGTGTTTTGAAGAATTTGTGTTGTAGTTTGTTTTAAGTAGTTTATATATTTGGTTTGTGAGTTTATTAACTTTCAAGACATTATATTGTTTTTTTTTATTTCTTAGTAAGTTGTACTTATAATTTATGGTTTTGGTGAAATTATGTTGTTTGGTTTTATGTTCGGTTTATTAACTTTCAAGACATTATATGGAATTCGCATGCAAAGTTTTCAAATGAAACTACTTTGACATTATTTTACTAAATTACATACGTTTAGTTTTAATATTATAGAAAACATAAGTTAATGTAATGAATGCTATTATTAATACATTGAAAATTTTAGATAATAGTTCTTTTAAACCGACTTTCCCTAGTAGTAACAAGTATATTCCATTATGAGTATGTTTCACAATGACAATAAATAAAATCTAATGACAATCTTTATCTAGAGTTGGTTTGTATTTGAAATACCAAATCTTCACACATGGACAATTGTGTGTAACTATGTCAAGGGTTAAAAGCAAAGCCGGTTTGAAGTTGCTAATAAGAGATAATGATGGCAATGTTACCAATAAAACGCATAACGTTGTGTACAAAGAAGTTTTTAGATATCTATGAATCAATTCTATATTATGTTTATTGGGATTGAACCCTACAAAAGAACAGAAGATAGAAAATCAAATCAGGTCTGCTCTATATGATCCAGAATAAACAGAGTTTAGATTCACTCCTTCCAAAGATCGGCTACCAAACCACTGCTAGTTCTAACAATTGCCCTATGCCAAAGCTCTGCCAATAGTAAAGTCTGCTGATTCACCAAACCTCTGTTGGGTCAAAGGTCTGCTTAAAAGTCAAAGGTCTGCTTAAAAGTCAAAGGTCTGCTGGAAGTCAAAGGTCTGATCATCATTTGAAGAACATCTGCCAATACTTTCATTAGAGTCTATGCTTATCAGCGGTTAGGGTCATCAGTGCTTTGCAAACACTGTTTAGGTTAGGCAGTGGTTAGAGTTTGTTATTGTTTGTTAGATGTCATTGTCAAAGATGATGTCACCTTAAACGATCAGTGGTTAGGATAAGTACTATAAATAGACAGTGCTTGTACTGTTCTATCTAGCTTTTCACACCTTCACTTTATTGTACATTTTTCTGTGTGTGTAAGCTCGGTCTGAGGGGGAGTTTAGTGATTCATACATGTAAGTTATCTTGTAATCATTTCACTTTTATGAGTAATGAAAAACATTTTATGATGAAAACTATTCTCTCGTTGATTGTGTTATAAAGTTTTAGCTGTTATTCCGCTGCAAAATTCTTTATGATTTATCATATTATTATCAAATTGGTTAAAACAATACAATCAATCCAAACTCCGATCCTAACAATTGGTATCAGAGCTTGGTCAGTCAAATCTGATCTAATCGTCAATTTGACATAAAAAGATCAGCTAGATCTTATTGATAGTGTGCTATTCTTAATTGTTGAAAACGGAGTCGAAAATTGTGTGGAAATTCACAATTCATGTGGTTTTTATTGTGTTGGAATCTATGTTATTTTCGGGATTAGTTGATGAAGAGGATCCATATTAGTCTCATAACGATGACTGAGATGAACTCTTAATTCATAAATTTCTCAGAAGAATTGCTGGAAATTTATCAGATCCAATTGATTCACGTATCACGAAATTTTCTACGAGTTTTATAGTAGAAATTTCTTATTTATATCAGGTCATGTATTTCTCCTCTGATTTTTGTTTGGAGATAATACACCTTGAGTTTTGTTTGTTTTTTATAGACAAAACTTAAGTACCTGCCTGAAATAGTACCCTATTTTTAGAAAGGGAAGTTACTTCCTCTAATAGTGAACCAAGAGGACTCTGGTTGATGATCAGTCCAATTTAGTTTTAAATGTCCTTGAAAACTTGTTCCTACAGACAAAATAGTGTGTACTATCTGAGATATTCAACCTCTGACAAAGCCTGTAAAGTGTCTATACACAAGGACGAGCATGTGAATGAAGCTTTGACTGAAAAGGTTTAAAAACTTATGTCATTGGAAAATCTCAGAAGGACATTTTGGTCTGTCAAAACTAGCCTTGCAAATTATTAAAACTTTAACAAACTCTTTGACAATCAGACATCACCTTGTGACGGATTGCTATGAGAAAGGTCTAATTTCTTAACAACATGTCTATACCTAGGATTAACTAGCAGATATGTTGATAAAAGCACTTGATGCTTCCACATTTGACAGTTTGATTTCTAGGTTTGGAATGCTAAACATGGATTAAAAAAACAAATTTTCTTGTGATTCATGTGTAAATAGTAATAAAATGTTTTTAGAAAATCAGAAATCCATCCTTAAAATAGTTAAATTGAATTTTTTAACACATCCTCAAAGTCTGTTCAAAGCTCTGATAGCACAAAAACACCGTGGTTTAGAAAAATCTATCCACTTATATGAAACCTTTGATAGTGTTAACATTTGGTCACAACCACTGATAGGTCAATCTGTCAGTGGTTGGCCAAACAACTGTCTTCCATTGACAATCAAAGTTTACACGTGGACAAATGTTATTTCGACAGTTGTTGTATCAGATGCCATGTCATCATCACTTTTTGAGAACTCTATAAAACCCTATTTCATCCACAAACAGAGCTTTCACTTTTACTGTGCCATTTCAAAAATCTCGAAATCATTTCATTTGATAATCATGGCACCCAAAGCGAAATCAACACAGGAACCACCGAAACACACTCTCAACATCAAAAATCCACATAATTATCTCTGTACTCTTGAGAAGACAAAGAAGAATACCGAGTTTCACGAAATCATTGATATACTGTCTCCCTCAAAGTACAAAACTCTGTTAACCTGTAATGCACAAATCTATCAAAATGCACTTAGAGACTTCTGGGCAAATGCTGCGATTGAAAGTCTGAATCAAAAACCTTGGGCAAAACACATCAAAAGTGGGAGGGATTTTGGTTCCAATAACCCCACAAACCATCTCAGAGGTTTTTCAGATGAACGATCTAGAAGGTAAAACTTCTTTCCCTAAAAGTGAGTATCAAATTGTCTTGAAAAACAAAGGGTATACAGGAGATTTATCAAAAGCTACTATGAAAAAGGGAAAATTCCCACCTCCTATGAAATTTTTGTTTCATACACTGCTCACATGTGTTTCCAATAAGACAACTGGGTTTGATGAAATACCATTGAAAATTCAATACTTGGGGTATGCCATTTTGTCTAAATCTGGTTACAATTACTCCCAAGTATTATTTAATGATTTGGTAACAAATCTAGAAAATATGAAAAACAAAGGGGAAAATGCTTTTCTGCTATTTCCTAGATTTCTAAGTTATTATTTAAAACAGAAAATCCCAAAAGAGAGTGCACATGTTCTTGTTCAAGGTGTGCCCTTTCAAATAAATAGTTTATCATCTGAAATGTATACTTGCCTTATGGCAAAGAGTCAAAAGTTTCAAAAACACAAGCAGGGGAGTCTGAGCAAAATTTAGATGAGTCCACATCTGCTCCTCAGACCTCAGCTGCTGAGCTGAGCCCACTGCTCTTGGGACCACAGCAGCAAAACCATTGTTGTGCAACCCACATCAAAAACTCCTAAAAAGACCAAAAAAAACTTTCAAAACTCACCAAACCTATCAAAAAGGACCTTCTGGAAGATGAGATCCCGGAAGTTAATCCAGTGACAACACAAAAGTCACATGAAACCACTGCTGCTACTTCCTCACAGCCGATGGTAGAAAGATCTCAACCCAAAACCATTACTCCTCATGATTTCTCACAAAAGGAACATGTTGAAAGCACAGGGAACCCACAACTGATAACATCACCCTCATTTGAGAGTATGTTAAAATGTCCATCTCCCAGGGCAAATCTGCTTTCTACAACACTCTCCACATCCCAAACTACAACAACCACCACATCACTGTTTGAAACCTTTGATAGTCAGTCACAAAAAGGCCACTCTCACCAACACATTACTAAGAGCAAAACTTCAACAATGGCTGTGTCTGAAAAAAATCAACTGGTTATCCCACAAACAGTTGAGGAGGCTACATCACTTGGATTTCCTGAAATCCATGTTGATAGTTCAAAAGGAGCAGCTACTACAGATGTTGAATCCACTGATTTACATCTGGACAGTAGTTTCATATATAAGTCTCCTTTGAAGGCAACCACTGCTTCAGTGGGAAGACCCCAGTACCAAGAAAAAAAGGGCATCTAAGGTTGAAGCAAGTGATAAATCACATGCTCATGATACCCTAGATAAAACTATCACTTTTGGTAGGAGTTCAGATGATCCTATTCACTTAGGAGATGAGCTAAAACATAAGGAATTGACGGATAGAGTCACAAGGATTGAAACATCAGTGGGAGATATCAAAGATGTGCTACAGCAGATGTTACATTCAGCAAAATCTCAAAACACTGCTCAATCCTCTACTCAAGCCACCAGAATTGCAACACAAGTGTATCCTCTGCTTCAACAACACATTCAGCATGCTAATCAGTTATATGATTCAAAAGTGCAGACATTCAAAGACGAAGTTGAGGCAAGGTATAAAGACACACAAGAAGAGCTTAAAGAAATCAAGAAAATTCTCATTCCTAGCACTACCTCCGCACCTATCTTCGAAAGAGTTGATGATGCCAAAAAGGGAGAGAAAAATGACTCTGAGGAAAATCTCTCAGTAACTTCTGCTGAAACATCTGTCAAAGAAAAGGAAAAGGGAGGTGATGAAACCATGAAAATTCAAGCAGATGATGAAGATACACAAATGAGGATCGATCAAAGTCATGTCAGGATAAAAGAGAAGGAGATGAAGGATACCACTGCTGGTCCCAAAACCATTGTCGGTATTAAAAGACCAACCATTGACAGTTTGATTGTATTGCCTTCCTCATCTCAGCAACCATCTGTCACAGTAGCAGTAGCAGATGTTGGTACGATCAAAAGTACAATAGATGTTATGACAACAGTGGGTGTGCACAAATGCTCCTGCACCAAAACTGGTTTATGCTAGAAAAAGAAGAAAAATGGCTACAGTGAAAAATGATGTCATACTATCTTCACTTGTTGTCCAAACACATTCAAAACCAGTCATCACCCATCCAACATCACTACAACTCAGCCTTTCTGAGTCACTCAAATGCCAAAATCCAACAAGAAATATTCCAACGGAGACATCATATCCTTAGAGTTGGCTGTAGTAAAAGGAGAGATGCTATAATTCTATACAGAAGCTGACCCATCCAAAAGAACCTTCCCATCTCTTCATGGCTATAGAAATCCCAAAACCATTGAGGATTATCTAAAACTGAAGACTAGGCAAGCCAAACTCGTAGCAAAAGAAGAGAGTGAAGGAAAGGGAAATGCTTACTTGTCAAAAAGGGAACAACTTGAGCTTAACAAGGTAAAGAAATTAGAAGAGTATGCAAAAGAATTAAATGAGAAAACGACTGTGAATTCTCCAAAAGATGATCCTCAAATGAAGCAAAGGGCAAACCTCATCAGATTCATCATGAAAGAAAAACCCTATCAAGATGAGGAGAACCAGTTCAAAGAGTGTCCATCCAAGCTCTCAAACAAGAAGCAGACAAAATTGACAGGATGAAGAAAGACCCTCAAATAAGACAGAATGCACCAGATTGGAAAAATGTTAAGAACCTAAGTGCAGATCTGGTCTTAGAAACAACCATTTAAGCCCTCAACCAAAGGAAGAGGCAGTTGCAGATGGATATGCAAGATCAGCAAAGGGATGCTAGCAAAAGTAAGTAGGCTATTACTAAGGAACCTTTGCCTGACTTGAATAAAGAACCATTGAAGCCTTTACCGAATTCTGAAGATCTTTTTCAAAGGCTTTCAAAAAGTTCACCTTTTCAATTCTCATCACAAATAACTCCTCTCCTAAGAAACCCATTGAACTCAAAAATACTAAATTGGCTCTCTGATAAAAAGAACCATGTATTGAGTCTGCTCAGGTCCGATAGGAAAGTTGTGAGTATGCCAAGGAAGGATGCACTAAGCATGGATGTAGCTGACCTTCAAGATCTTCTGGAACTACAACTGTGCAGGGATGAGGATGATGAAGATTCCTTGAACTTTGAATCACAATTCAAAGATCAAATCAGGGAAAAACTGATGAGACATAAAGATCATGAATAAAGAAGAGTTTTGGCATCATCTGTTCTAGGAGGAGATAACCATACAAAAGAACAGATGATAGAAAACCAAAACAGGTCTGCTCTATATGATCCAGAATAAACAGAGTTTAGATTCACTCCTTCCAAAGATCGGGAACCAAACCACTGCTAGTTCTAACAATTGCCCGATGCCAAAGCTCTGCCAGTAGTAAAGTCTGTTGATTCACCAAACCTCTGTTGGGTCAAAGGTCTGGTTAAAAGTCAAAGGTCTGCTGGAAGTCAAAGGTCTGATCATCCTTTGAAGAACATCTGCCAATACTTTCATCAGAGTCTATGCTTATCAGCGGTTAGGGTCATCAGTGCTTTGCAAACACTGTTTAGGTTAGGCAGTGGTTAGAGTTTGTTATTGTTTGTTAGATGTCATTGTCAAAGATGATGTCACCTTAAACGATCAGTGGTTAGTATAAGTACTATAAATAGACAGTGCTTGTACTGTTCTATCTAGCTTTTCACACCTTCACTTTATTGTACATTTTTTTTTGTGTAAGCTCGATCTGAGGGGGAGTTTAGTGATTCATACATGTAAGTTATCTTGTAATCATTTCAATTTTATAAGTAATGAAAAATATGTTATGATGAAAACTATTCTCTCGTTGATTGTGTTATAAAGTTTTAGCTGTTATTCCGCTGCAAAATTCTTTATGATTTATCATATTATTATCAAATTGGTTAAAACAATACAATCAATCCAAACTCAGATCCTAACAATGTTAATTATCGATTTTACTTGTTATTAAAATTTACAATTTTAAAATTTTTTGGGTATGTTTCTTATTTATTAATCATTCATGACATATTCTCTTCCTAAGCCTATGTATCACACGGGTGCTAAACTTGGTAAAATATAAAAAAGAACCAAATCATGTCATTTGAAGATTATTGAACACGTCAAAGTTCAAGTGTTGTCACTAGTATTTATATTTTTGTCCCCTCTTTGTAAATTGAAGTTTTCTTGTATTTTTTGTCCAGCTGGATTGGGTCATTCTTTTCTAGTTTTTATACATATTGATCGCTGAAATAAGAAAATTAATAAATTTTTCGTTCTTAGACATTAAGGTGGTGTTTGCTTTTCTAAAAAAAGATCTGCACATGCTCTTCTATCTGCGCCACACAGACCACGCGCAGATATTGTCAACTGCAGACTGTTTGTTTTTCCGAAGACATTTTATTAAAAAACGTCTACGCGAGCTCTTCTTGACCACTTCTATGATCTTCTAAGGTTGGCAGAGGGTTAAACACCACCGTCCACCACCCACCATCGTTCATCAACACCACCACCCACCATCACCACCACCATCACCACCCACCACCACCGTCCACCGCCCGTACACCACCACCAGTTTATTTTAGAAGTCTACATATATTAAAAAAACAAACAACCTTCTTCTGCAGACTGTAGAGTTTTGATCCACCTCTTCTTCTATAGATGTGGTTCGCAAACTGCATATATTTTACCTTTTAATAAACAAACTGCACATGAATGATTGAACGATACGAAAATCTAATTTATGTGTTTTTAAAATTGCAATTTTCGTCTACTCCTTTAAATGGTGCACAATAAAAGTTTGATATGAGAATATAAAAAATCAAAATAGAAAAAAAATGTAAAAACAAATTTGGAAAAAGTCAGACGTATTAAACATGTTAAGAAAAATAAAAACGATTGTAAATCCCGTTAATTCTTGTTTGTGGTAATCACACTAAAATCATATTTAGCCACATCTATACATGACATTGCCCAACAACTAATATCATATTTAGCCACATCTAGTCACCTATTGTTATCTATGTGCAAAGCAAAGCACCCCAAAAACCTAATTGGCTTAACACATTTGCTACTAGTAGTATAATAAAGAGGAAGATCCTCAACAATGCATAAGCAAAAATAGTCAAATACACCCTTCAGGATGCATCGTCGATTTAAGGTGAGCAAGACCCTCGTAGCTTCCTACAAGAAGGATTTAAAGCTCATGAGCCTTCCACAAACAGAGCTGCTTGATAAAGGTCTACAGTACATATACTTAGGGATCGCTCTAAATGTGGAGGTTGTCTGTGCTCGGTTTTCCAAGGTCGTCATTCGTCAACCAATTTGACAAACATTGATAACATGGTTTTATTGAATTTAGATTTTTGTATATCATGGTCTAACAAATCTAGAATGAAGTTTGCAATACATATATTTGCCAAATGTGGAGGAATTTTCAGTAACAGGATAATCAAATAGGCGTGTAATTCAGATCAAATTATTTCGGTGGTTCACCCGAATAATTCAATCGGATACAACTCTGATTTTCGAGAATTAGAACAAAAGTATGATTATGGTAAATCCGTATGAACCAGAAAAAATGACCAGAAAACCTGTTTCGAATTTTGGGATAATCTTGCAGATAACTACCTCGGGCAGTTTTGTTTCAAATTTTAATAAAACTACCAAAATCTGCCTTAATTTTGGTCTGAAAATTATGACGAAAATGTTTAATAAAAATTTTCTCCAAGGCATTTTTCATGAAGCAATTTAATTAAAATAAAATTTTCTGCAGCTCGACCCCAGCCAAGGGCTCTGCCCCTTGGACCCTGCTCCCAGGGGCGTTGCCCCCAGACCCCCGCCAAGGGGGCGTTGCCCCCTTGGAATCCCCTTTCAGGGCTCCGCCCGAATACCTGAAATTGTAACAACTCGAACAAGTGTGCACTCCCACACCTCCAAACTTGTTCGATGTATATTATAATTCCCTTTGACCACCAAGTTATTCCGATTACACTAAAATATGTAACACCAAATATATTTAAGACTTTGAACAAGACCAAAGTATAACATATATTTGCCAAATATATTTAATACTTTGAACAAGACCAAAGTATTTATGGACTAAGACTTCATTTATATTTTAAAACAAGTCAAAAGTTTTTATAAATCTCTTTTATGTCTTTTTGAGCCAAAGTTTGGTTGAATGAATCTAATTTAAGAAGTAATTCAAATGTAATTAATTAAGCAAGATAAGTGAGATTTCATCAATTACGAATTGTAATTCAACTTAAATGGGAAATAGATAGCAGAAAAGCAAAGTATTTAGCAAAACTAGCTTTGTCCGATCTCCCCACTTTCCAAATTTAATAACACTTACTTACAAGTGATTTTGTCAATGTTTATGGTAAAAATCAATTTTGGACATACTGCAAAGGGAGTATATATATTTTAAGACCAAATGTGCATAGAAAGAGAATGGTCGATGCTTGGTCCGACCTTGAATCGCCAATACTTGATACTTCATGCAGACGGAATTTTGGGTTGCCTATGTTCATCATGAATTATATGATTAACTTCTTACAAAAGAATCTAATGAAGAAAAAGTTGCGATTCAAGATTATCATTTGCGGCCAATTAAGCCATGTCCAGTGCATGCTTTCTTTGTCTATATCCGAGACAACTGTGTCTTCGACTTTCAAGATCACCTTCACCATTGGTGTGCAGCAAAGGCTGCTCAACTGTAAAAAAAATTCAGAAGCTTGGGGCCCTCAATTTTTTTTGGGTATAACTACTACGTTCGATTTTTCCTCTTCAATCACAACCTTCTAAGCTCTTAATCTTTCAATTTTTCTGTTGAAATTGTGTCATTTTGTGCTTTTTAGAAATCATATACAAAAAACACGTGTCATCATAGTCTCACGTATTAGGATCCTAAACAAAAAAAAAAACGAAAACTCAAGAAGGTCCCAATTTTAAATGTGCTTTAGGTCCCTTAAAAGTTTAATTAGCTGGACTGGATGAGCAGTTAATGATTAGATCATTGAGCTAATGACTCTTAGGATATTTTGTTTACTATAACATGGTTAAATAGAGAAAACTATGAACAAAAGAGAAATAGCACTTCCATTATTTTGTGAACATGTCAATATTATTCATATGAACAACCCACAGAAAGACTTACATAAAGCCACGTTTACATGGATCGGGTTCTTTTATGATGGCCCAAGCATGTAAAAAGGGAGGAGAACTTTTGTTTCTTTCATTTACTGCCGAAAAGCAGTGACCTCAAGCTTAATGACCGCCTTGATGATCTTCCTTTAGGTGGCTTCTGATTGGCAGAATGACCAAACTTCATTTCTAGTCTTTCTAGGGTCTGCTCTATTTCATGTTTAAGGGCAATGGCATGATCTAAACCTGCTTCAAGTTCTTCATTAACTTTGTTGTTTTCTTGTTTCATGTTCAATATTTCACCTTTGAACTTTGCAGCCTGATGTGCACTGAACTTGATTTCTTCTTGTGTTATTTCTTCCTGGATGTTGCAAAAATGCGAGTTTATCATGTCGAGTTCATCGTTGAGCGATATGCTTTGTTGTAACCAAGATGTAAGTCTAGTGTTTATCTGATTAAGATGTTTGTATATCGGTTTGATCTCTGCTAGTAACTCTCTGGTAAACATAGATGTGTTGGATTCCCCTGCTATAGTCTGTTGTAACTATGCATACTATAATTAACAGTTACGAACGCATAATATTTTATGGGGTTTACATTATTCTTTCAGATAAATAATATTAGTTAGGGTCTCCCTACTAAGCAAATACATATCACTGACAGAATGTTATAGACGGCCAAAATGCATTAGTAATTACTAAAGGTTTTCCGCTAATAGCCCACGTTTCATTGGTTTTGGAGGGAAACCCTTGCCGACGGAACATCTGCTGGTAATTGAAGACTAGATTTCCGATAAGATTCCCACCTAGGATTTTCAAATGATTGTTAGAGTGGACCCTTTACCAAAGCACCTTCCAAAAATACATCTAACATTCATTTGTCAGTAAATAAGCCACTCCCACAATCGTCTGAAAAGCCTAGGTGGAAATCTTATTGAAAATTTAATCCTCAGTTGTTGGAGTATGTTTCATTGGCAAGAGTTTTCCAAAAAAACCAATGAAAGGTGGGCCTTTTCAAATATTAAACTGGTTACGTTAAAATCCGCGGTAATCACCGATGAATTTTTGCATTTAGTGGTACAAAATTGTTTATGTGTTACATTATTCTTTACCTGAGAGTCCCCTGGCTTCGACTTTTTTAACCTCTTCCTGCAAATCTTTCACTTGTTTCTTAAATTTATGTATTTGTCGAACCGTCGTGCTCAGTCTTAACCAGAGATCGAGATTTTGATCGAGTATCGCATCAATATTCCTTCTTAGTTTTTCTTCACTGGCAGAAATAACTTGTGGCTCATCAAGGAAGTCAACTGAAGGTATGTCTACCTTATCTTCACCTAAACTCTCTTGAAGATGTTTCAGCTTTTGTATCATTTGTTGAATTGATTCATCCCTCTTGACAATGGCGGATTTCATCGAAGAAAGAGTTTGTTGGTTCTTTATTTGTTTGTCACTTAGCCTCTTCTTGGTATCCCTGTAGCTTTTCAAGATTGTTATATATTGATCTAGAAGGATATCATCTTTGTTTTCATAGCCATTCAACAACATCTCAAGCCAACTCACTTGATCTGTCTTTCCCACTTTCGATTCAACGTTAACGACGTTTTTCATGTTCATCATGGCAGCCTTTTCGGCTTCCAAGTTTTGAATTCGTGTTTGTAAATCGTGGTTTTCTTTCTTTAACACGTCGGCAAGTGTAGTTTGTGATGTAACTGATGTTTCTAAGGTTATCATCTTGTTCACGAACTTATCGATAGTCTCTTCAACTTCGGTTTCGCATGAACCAGAATTGTCAACAGTGGTTTCGTCTTCGTTTAGGTTGAATTTTTGTTTGAGGGCTTCAAGTTTCGCTTTAGCCTCTTCGAATCTTTGTTGTTCTACTTTAGCTTCCTGGCTCAACTGTTCTTGTTTGTCTGTAGCATTTTTAGGGTCTCTTCACACGACTTCAACTGATCGTCTTTTGTCGAATCGTTGATAGTTGTCTTTGAATAAGTGCTGAGGACACCCTTAGCAGGAAGTTTAGGGGCTTTAGGAATTTTGGTTGCTCTTTTAGAGGCTGCTTTTTTAGTGGGTTTTTTAGGTTTTGAAGGGCCAACCGTGTAGTCGTCGTCATCGCCGTAGGTGACCTTTTCGGGACATATCGAAGCGATGGTTGTGTTGGCCTTTTGTAACTCAGTTGATAATTTGTCATACCGTTGGGCTAACGATAACCACGGACAGTTTCCTCCACGAAGCTTATGACCTCAGGCCGGTGTTTATAGTACATTTCCGCCCTTGTAGCGAATGAATCGCCATCTTTTGTAATCAAGTTCAGAACATTCTCGACTTTGTCTTCCATGTCTACAAGCAATTAAACAAAAACATCTTCATCTACAAGTTTAATGTTACACTTACGTACATATACCAAGTAACCCCCCCCCTCCCCCCTCTATGGTGTTTTACTAAATTTGACTATTTTCCTTACTAAATCAGTCACATCAACCCTCTAGTTTACTCATATGGAGTGCTCAAAGCATATGTTTAGCTTCACCCTTAGAGAATGGATTTGCATGCAAATGATCATCAATTATCTAGGTGTTGTAAGGTTAATGTAATCGGTTTTGATATTATATTAATTTCTTCAAAACAATGGCAATATCAAAAACATAGGCATGTCAAAATACTATCTCATACCATTACTTATTAATTTTATTTAGTTCATATCATATAATCATTTTCCAAACGCACACCTACACTCTTGCAATCATTGAACATGAAAGTCTAGCTAACCTTGAAGGTTTTGTTCGAGCCATTTTGACTGCTTGGTTCGAATGTGACTAGCCCACAACCACGAATGCCCCTTGCTTGTTGCCTTTTCGGTCATCTCCAATCAAACCGGTTGATCTTCTTTCCTTCTTTTTTCTCTCTAACTTTCTATTCTACCTCGATCTTACACGAGAGAATGTAAGATCGAGGGAGGGTGATTATTAAAGCTTCGGTACGAATCGAGAAGGCAAGTTGGAGAGATAATTGTGTAGCAAACAAAACAAAGAGCAAAAGGGTAATGGGATTAATTAACAAGAATTGCTTGAGGTAGATTAGGTAGGAAAGAGTGGAGGTTGATGGGGCAACTTAAAAGGGGATTTAGTTTCTCAAAATAGTAATTAAAGATGTATATATAAGGTTGAGAGACAATTTAGCTAGGACTTAGAAATCTTTGCACAACCTACAAATATAAAGTGGCTGGAGAGTTTTTTCTTATGCCTATCTCATTTCATCCATTTTCAGAATGATTCCCTTGTTAAATTGTAATAAGATTTATTAGATATGTAACATAACAAAAATCACGGATACAATGGAAAAAATAATCCGGAAATGTTAAATAATGAACATTGATAATCAACCACAAATCAAAATCGATAATCCCCTAACTTACAGTCTCTAAAACAGCTCTGTAAAATAACCAAAAGTCCCAATTCCACCACTAAAAGACATGTTTGTTATTTTTCATAATTGAAAAAAAAATGTTCATGTTAATATAATCAGTTTAAAACAGATAAAACTGTGATTTTAAGTGTAATGATTACAAAATGTCAAGTTTAATGCATTCTAGATAAACAGGTGATGTTAAATTGCTAATAATTCTACAATTCGATGATAAATTGCTAATAATTCTACAAAAGTTTAATGCATTCTAGATTAACTAATTACATAATTCGATGATAAATTGCTAATAATTCTATTAGAAAAATGTTAGCGGTAGTGGATTGACAAACTTACACACTCTCGTATATGACCACTCAATTGAAAGGATAATCAAATCAATTATTGAATTGAAATTATCTTGGTGATTTATCGCCGATGCATAATGATTCATATATAGATAGGATGATGACGGTTAATGGTTGTTGTTTGGTAGTTAGTTTTGGCGCCACAACTAGCCGTTTGAAACGCTATGATCATGTCGGCCTTAACCACACTGAAATATAACTTTATGCCGTCAATAATAATGATTAATAACATAGTATATGTTCGAATAATAATAATCTAATTAGTCTAAAAGATAATAAAGTTTTACATCTTCCAACACACTCCCCTAAACCTGATTATGTTTAGGTCGGTTCTTCGAGACACTTTGATTTACTTGGTCTTGACATATAGATAAATTCTCAAAAGATTTAAAGTAAGATTCTTAGTGTTTAGATTTATAATCCTCATGTAATTCGGCATTTGAAATTATCGTACTCTTTTCTTTATCTCCCAATTCTTTACTTTCTAAACACCATTTATCATCTAGATATGAAACAAATTTGAAACTTTAAATATTAAACCATTTCTACCTGCGTGGCCTTCAATCTTAACAACAAACCCTTGCAATACTAATTGATTCAAACTAAACATATTTCTCTTGAATTCAGGAGTGTAAAATACCCTTGGAATAAAGAGAGGTTCATTCTCCATTCTATTTCTATGAGTCGCAAACCTTTAATAAAAAGAAAGTAAATTTCCCCGGTTCTTGTTTCAATTCCAAACAAGTTCATGATTCGTTGGAAGACGAAAAGGTTTCAAGCGTAATGGCGTTTAAACGTTGTGCTTACATGCCAAACATCCGACCAAAGGCCGGTGTCAGTGTCTTACACAAACATTTCTTAGGAGATTTGCTCGGATGCCACTATGTTAGCGGCAGTGGATTGATGTAGGTCCCGAAATCGGATCTCAAACAAGATGATTTCTTGTTTTGGATGGTGTAACGAGTGCGGAATCCAAGTTACTCCACAACCAAGCTAGAGAATGTAATGAATAAAAAAGTATAACATTTAACGGTTGGTGTATTCAATCGAGAAGAGTTTTGGTATGGTTTGCAAGATTAAAGCTCTTAAAACTCTCTCTTTCTCTCTCTACTCTCTCTCTCTCTCTCCAGCTCATTCAAGCTCTCTTTACAAATGGCGCCACAACTAGCCGTTTGAAACGCTATGATCATGTTGGCCTTAACCACACTGAAATATAACCTTATGCCGTCAATAATAATGATTAATAACATAGTATTTGTTCGAATAATAATAATCTAATTAGTCTAAAAGATAATAAAGTTTTACATCTTCCAACACACTCCCCTAAACCTGATTATGTTTAGGTCGGTTCTTCGAGACACTTTGATTTGCTTGGTCTTGACATATAGATAAATTCTCAAAAGATTTAAAGTAAGATTCTTAGTGTTTAGATTTATAATCCTCATGTAATTCGGCATTTGAAATTATCGTACCCTTTTCTTTATCTCCCAATTCTTTACTTTCTAAACACCATTTATCATCTAGATATGAAACAAATTTGAAACTTTAAATATTAAACCATTTCTACCTGCGTGGCCTTCAATCTTAACAACAAACCCTTGCAATACTAATTGATTCAAACTAAGAGAGGTTCATTCTCCATTCTATTTCAATGAGTCGCAAACCTTTAATAAAAAGAAAGTAAATTTCCCCGGTTCTTGTTTCAATTCCAAACAAGTTCATGATTCGTTGGAAGACGAAAAGGTTTCAAGCGTAATGGCATTTAAACGTTGTGCTTACATGCCAAACATCCGACCAAAGGCCGGTGTCAGTGTCCTACACAAACATTTCTTAGGAGATTTGCTCGGATGCCACTATGTTAGCGGCAGTGGATTGATGTAGGTCCCGAAATCGGATCTCAAACAAGATGATTTCTTGTTTCGGATGGTGTAACGAGTGCGGATTCCAAGTTATTCCACAACCAAGCTAGAGAATGTAATGAATAAAAAAGTATAACATTTAACGGTTGGTGTATTCAATCGAGCAGAGTTTTGGTATGGTTTGCAAGATTAAAGCTCTTAAAACTCTCTCTTTCTCTCTCTACTCTCTCTCTCTCTAGCTCATTCAAGCTCTCTTTACAAATGACCCTCAAACGTATATATACTAACAGTACATGGTCTTAAACAAAGGTTGCATGTTCTATGTGATGTTCACTTGATGTACGATGGTCTTGCTTTCATTTCATGCGAAGGTGACCTCTACTAAACGAAGGTGAACATTATGGATCCAAACGAACATTATGGATCCAAACGAATGTCATGCCTATCCGAATGAAGGTCCTTCATATGCATGCACTTGTATGTTGTGTCCATTTTGACACTTGACCTTGTACGTCCAGTCAAAACACGAGTCGAACTATGGAGGAACGTCGTTCGACGTCAATCATGAACAAACGTCGCTAGCGAACGGTCATGACCAAACCGTCACTAGCGACATACAAAAGTGCATCAACAAACTACCCCTTGGATGTTGCTCGTGATGGTCCGTTCTTCACACTGTCGGATCTTCATGAGTCTTCACTAATTACAGTCAAGAGGTGCATCAACAAACTCCCCTTGAAGGTAGCTTGTGACTCTTCGATCTTAAATGGTTCGGATCCTTGATATGTTTATGAGTGGTCAGCTGCAAATTGATCCCTTTAATCCACTGATTGCATGCATGTCGTGTCGTCACTCCTATTGCTTATCATTTGACATGTTCTCTTTGCCTCTAACATGCTTGGATGCCACATTTGCACACACAGCAAAGCTAAACGCGTAATGAGAACAAAAGCTTGGAATTTAACCAATCTTAAAGAATTTTCAATTGAAAACCTCATTATGAATTGAATTTAAACAACATAAATAAACGGCACACATAAGACCAACTCTCAGTCAACTACCAACTGACAACACTTTGAAAGTTTTAGAAAGGTTCAGTTTTAGTCCTTTAACCTTCATATTTGTCAACTTAAACCATTATGAAGATGCGATTGTTTTCTAGGTTTCAATCAGGTTTTAGGTGGGATAGATTCGAGTTCCAACATCGGTCCATCAAAAATAAGATATAAGCAAAATATTTTTTGCTTATGTTTATATTAAAACAAACTTATAATCTTTTGGGTATTTTTCAATTTTTCAAATGTAAAGACGGAAAGCAATAAATAATTATCTACAACCATTTTTTTGCGAGTTTCATATATATTGAATTGAATTGAAAGGATAATCAAATTAGTTATTGAATTGAACTTATCTTGTTGATTTATCACCGATGCATAATGATTCATATATATACATAGGATGATGGTGGTTAATGGTGGTTGTTTGGTAGTTAGTTTTGGCGACACAACTAGTCATTTGAAATATTGTGTTCATGCCGGCGTTAACCACCGAAATATAACCTTATGCCATCAATAATAATGATTAATAACATAGTATACGTTCTAATCATAATAATCTAATAAGTCTAAAAGATAATTAAGTTTATCATCTTCTAACACACTCCCCTAAACTTGATTATGTTTAGGCCGGTTCTTCGAGACACTTTTGCTTGGTCTTGAGATACAGATAAATTCTCAAAAGATTTAAAGTAAGATTCTATGTGTTTAGATTTATAATCCTCATGTAATTCGGCATTTGAAATTATCATATCCCTTTTTATCTCCCAATTCTTTACTTTCTAAACACCATTTATCATCTAATTATAAAACAAAATTTGAATCTTTGAACATTAAACTATTTTTGCATGTGTGGCCTCTAATCTTAACAACAAACCCTTGCAATACAACGGATTCAAACTTAACATATTTCTCTTGAATTCAGGAGTGTAAAATACCCTAGGAATAAAGAGAGGTTTATTCTCCATTCTATTTCTATGAGTCGCAAACCTTTAATAAAAAGAAAGTAAATTTCCCCGGTTCTTGTTTCATTTCCAAACAAGTTCATGATTCGTTGGAAGATGAAAAGGTTTCAAGCTTAATGGCGTTTAAACGTTGTGCTTACATGCCAAACATCCGACCAAAGGCCGGTGTCAGTGTCTTACACAAACATTTCTTAGGAGATTTGCTCGGATGCCACTATGTTAGCGGCAGCGAATTGATGTAGGTCACACATGCAGTAGTAACAGTGTATTTGATTTGAACATTCCTTCCTTTGCTTTCCTTTCATCTTTTCATCCGAGCAATGTTGGTAAGGCATCATTTTGCTTGATCTTAATACGATTGTGCGGCAACGGGTTGACAAATTTATGCACTCTCGTATATGACAAATTTACGCACTCTCGTATTTGATTTGAATGGTTCCAGTCATCTGAGATTTTCTCTAATACCACTATGCTAGCGGCAGCGGGTTGACAAATTTACGCACTCTCGTATATGACCACTCAATAACAAAGAAGAGCAATCGCAACAACTTGATTATGAAATGGAATCTAATCACACAAACGAAAGGGTAATCAAATCAATTATTGAACTGAAAGTATCTTGGTGATTATCACCAATGCATAATGATTCATATATATATATACACACACACAGGATGATGACGGTTAATAGTGGTTGTTTGGTAGTTACTTTTGGCACCACAAATAACCTTTTGAAACAATATGATCATGTCGGCCTTAACCACCGAAATATAACCTCATTCCGTCCATAATAATAATTAGTAACATAGCATATGTTCGAACGATAATAATCTAATTAGTCTAAAAATTAATAAAGTTTAACATGTTCATCCCAGATAACAATGCTCTTTTCTAAAGTTGGCAAGTTGCGCCTTGAAGTTGATTAAAGAGGTCATCGATGCGAGGTAGAGGATAACGGTTCTTGACGGTGAGTTTGTTGAGCTCACGATAATCGATACACATTCGAAACGAACCATCCTTCTTTTTAACGAATAAAACGGGAGCGCCCCAAGGAGAAGTACTAGGGCGTATGAAGCCTTTATCAAGAAGTTCTTGAAGTTGGCTTGATAGCACTTGCATTTCCGAGGGTGCTAGGCGATAAGGAGATTTAGCAACAGGCGTAGCGCCAGGAATGAGATCGATATGGAAATCAACTGAACGAGGAGAAGGTGGACCAGGAAGGTCTTCGGGGAAGACATCGGGAAAATCACACACCACTGGGACATCACTTACGTCCTTTCCCTTGCCCTTTTCTTCCACAATGTGGGCTAAAAAGGCAAAGTACTCCTTATGTAAGTACTTGTTCGCTTGGGTGCATGACATGAGTTTGAGACCTTTTGAGGGTCTTTCTCCATAGACGTGTCAAGTGTCACCGGACGGAAGGGGAATCGAACAAACTTTCGTGACAAGCGATTTCAGCATGGTTCTTACGAAGCCAATCCATACCTACTATGATATCGAAAATACCTAATTGCATAGGTATGAGATCGATAGAGAACACATGATTATTGAGGGTGAGAAAACAATCGCGAAGAATAGAGTCGACGGTGATAGACTTGCCATTGGCAACTTCGACGGTGAAAGATTTTGGAAGCTTAGAGCGTGCACAGTTTAACATTGGTTCAAATTCTACGGATATAAAACTTTTATCTGCACCAGTATCAAATAGTAAAGAAGCATATAAGCCATTGACAAGGAACGTACCGTTCATGACTTCATTGTCGTGTTGCGCTTGGTTCGCGTTGATGTTGAAAGCGCGGCCATGAGGAGCTTGTTGTTGCTGCTCTTGGTTTAACTGAGGTCATTGGTGACGAAGGTGATTTGGATCACCGCACTTGAAGCAAGCTCGGGCATTGTTGGCAGGTGCATGACGGTTTTGGTTTTGGGGAGGTTGCTGGTTTTGGTTTCCTTGTGGTGCAGGACCACTTCGGCAAGCGGCAGTTACATGCCCAAACTGATTGCAATTGGTGCAATGGCGGCATGCGATGTTGGCTAGGTGATGGTGATGGCATATGGTACACTTGGGATGATTCCTAACGTACGGTTTTCTAACAGGTTCTTGTGGAGGATTTGGGTTTGCAGCTGGTGTGATCGTGTTGCAACTCTGGTTTTGAAACTTTCATTTCTTGCCATTGTTGTTTCGTGATTGGCTTTTGGGTTCATTAGGTTCGGTGGTGGCTTGGTGGGCAGATATGCTCGAGTTGGGTTTCTTATCGCGTACACGATTATCATTGATTTCCGTGGCTAGGCGATAACACATCTCGATGTTGTCGGGTCTCGAGGCTTGAATGGCATCACGTATGGCAGGGGAAGGCCGTTGAGGTATTTCCGGATGGCACGCGCAGGCGTGTTAACGAGAAGGGGAACGATGATGCTTAATTGTTTGAAGCGGGTGGTGTAACCAAGGTTATCGTCACTCACTTGCCTGAGGTGCCAAAATTCATCAGCAAGCTTTTCTTGTTCATGTGGAGGACAAAACTCCAACATCATCATTTCCCTTACCTCGATCCAAGGGAGAGCATAGGCTTCTTCGTTGGAATGAATGTTACGCTCGTTTGTCCACCACTCGAGAGCCCGAGCCTGGAAGACGCCCGTTGCGCTTCAGGTTTTAAGGTGCTCAGGACAATCACTCTTGATAAATGTCACTTCTATGCTCCGTTCGAGCATAGGGGTGACACCCTCGTTGCTAGTGAATGGCCTAGGGTTGCAAGCGATGAAGTGCTTTTAGTTAAAAGAGGTAGGCTTAGGTTGGTCAGCTTTGGAGTTGCCAGACGAGTTGGCGGCATTGGCGGTAACCTTGCTCACAATGTCGGGAATCACTTGAGCCATTTGCTTGGACATGAATGCAAGCATCCTCTTGCTTGAGTTCGACTTGGAGTTCCTTTTGGTGTTGGAAAGACGGTTGGAAGACATCTACAAGGGTTATTTCAAAAGATGAGACTTGATCATAATGTTTTGAGAAAAGACATTTTGCATAATTTAGCATGTAACATGTAGCACATAGTTTCAAATAGTTCACATTGGCAAAATAAGAATTTACATGGTTTAATCACAAATATTGACATAAAAGAGTGTAAATTTAGTTTGTTCACGAAGGATTATTGTTGTTTGAGATTGCGAGATAAGTGCAACTTGTGTAAATGAATCGAAGCTAGTAACGTTCAAAGTATAAAACACATCAAAATTGAATTAACATAAAAGATAGGCTTAATAAAACATTGGATTGTTTCGGGTAGAGTAACATCGACAATTCCAAAGTGGATCGAAATCCTTTTGAGTTAGGGAACTCTCATCAAGAAGCGACTAACGGTATTCACCCTTCCAGTTACTACATGTCCCTAGTAAATCGAAAATTCAAGACTTTGGCGAGATTGAAAATCGAGGAATGGGACTAGTTAACAAGGTACGGGTTTCACCCCTAACTTGATAACATCGTACCCTAAATGTGGTTGGTACTTACCAAACGAGGAGCAAATTCTGGCTCGTTGGTAAGGGTCCACTAGAGTTTGAAATGGAAGTCTTCCTTCAAGATGTGGATATCACTCCTAGCTTGATGGCGTAGCTTCGTGTAAAAAGCATAAACGCGGATTGAGGATTACACCAAAAATTGCGGGCCATTGGGCCTATCTTGTTGCAAATCATCTCGTTGATGTAACAAGAGTGTTTTCAAGTGTGTAATTTGTGTAAGATGTCTTAGGAAAGACACATAGTAATATTTAGACAAAAGATGAGTTAGAAGCAAAGTAGGAAGAATTAACATTTTAAGCATGAATAAAGAATGGTCAAAAGTCGGACACTTAAACTATAGACTAGGTCAAGAGCATGGCAATTTTCCTAATTCCCTATAGTTATGGCTCTGATACCAATCTGTCACACCCCAACCGATGGCAGAAACATCGGGATGAGACGAACAAATTGCTCAAAACGTCATAACACTACTTTGCGACAATATTTAACAACTCAAATTTCATTGATACTAAAGGGAAATACATTGTTTCGAGAATAAAATTACAACAAGTTCCAAATAACAATTTCAACATAAACGAAGTATAATCAAAATTGGGCATGTATCTAATCCACCCTAGTTGGGTTTCTTCCATGTCATCAACTTAATTTCCTGCAACATGTATTAAAATAATATATATCAACAAAAATGTTGACGAGCATACAAGTTTGATACATAGCATAACAAAGAATAATTTTGTCTCATATCCAACATGGCAACTTGTACATAAATGGTGATCGCATACTAGAACATGTGAAATTATATGTCAAACCAAAGTCTAACGCAATTGTGATTACCCAACATTGTCATAAACGGGTGTTTAATAGTTTACTTAACAATACCACAAGAATACGGGCGAGTGTTACTCCTATAGCGCTATATTTGTTAAGGTTGGCTAGCAAAGTTAATGATCATATATCACAAGTCCAACATAGCATGCATTAATCGAGTATATAAACAAGTATCATGTTATAACGGATAGAGTAAATTTGTAAACTAGTTTCATGGTTTTTTGTACATGTTGCACCCGAAATATTAAAATAGGAAAACGGGATCGAGTATACTCACGTTTTGCAAGCTTATCAGACTTGAATTTCGAGAGTGGTTGGGTTGATTATCTTGGAGCACCTTGCCCTTCTACACGAAGAAACAAAGGTGTATGAGTATTGGGAATTAACGGAAGATTATAAATTCGGAGTTTAAATAACGTGAAAATAGTATTATGAAAGTAATCATATTGCACTCATGACACTTGTTCTTGACACTATAGAAACCGCAAGGGTTTGGTGTGTTTTTATGGACTCGAAGACCCATTAGAATCGTAATAAGTGTATGGTCCTTAGATGATGCAACTAGTTTCTTAACAAGTAACTATTGAGTTATTATTAAGTCTTTGTCATACACATATATATACATATATAATATACTTAGATTAGGTACTTTAAATCATAAATCAAGCATGAGGTAGGAGAATAAAGTCTCCATTTAGGTACCTCTAGTGTCATGGATTTCATGTAGGAGGTAGGAAGAGCATGCTTCCGTTTAGGCACCTCAATGTTCACCATTACACTTGTGTTATAAACACAAGGAGGGTCATGAACTTACAAGAATTAAACAACTAATCTAAGGAAAATATCAAGTAGTGTGTGGTTTCAAGATGGGTTGCCAAGGCTAGACCAACTTCACACATGCACAAGTTAAACTTGGACACTACTTGTGGGTGTAAACCCAAGTGAAAAACAGAAGTTTGTGAGGTTTTCACCTCTAGTTTGACATGTCTCAACCTTGTTTTTAATCCTAACCAACCACTAGTAGTGTTGTAGCATTAGGACATAGTTTTGAGATGAGATAACTCAAGTTTGAACAAGTTTAAACAAGCTTTGATGAAAACAGAAACAAACAGTCCACTTTGGAGCCATTTTCGTGACATTCCAGGGTCTGATTTTCCAAGGAAAACCATTGGAGATGTGCACAAGTTCAATCCAAGCAAGTGGGAAGAAGAATAGAGTGATAGATTAGAAAAGTGTGAAATGCTTGGAAGAGGTGTGGGATTTATAGGGAAGTGATTACGGTTGAGTTAGGTGAGTTTTAATGGGGTTTAGAGGCCATTGGAAGAGAAGAAAGTGTGTTGATCGTGCAAAAGCGCGGCTGATTCAAAAGTTCCCCCGTTAGGTCCCCTTATGGACCGTAAGAGGGGATCCTTGTGGTCCGTAAGGCTTGGTCAGGATTCAAAAGTTCCCCCGTCAGGTCCCTTTACGGACCGTAAGGGGGGATCCTTGTGGTCCGTAAGGCTTGGTCAGGAGCCAAACCTTATTTTTTTTTATTTTTTTATTTGATCATATACTTAAAGGTTATAACTTGCTATTTTATGAGCAAATAAAGGTTTCTAAGCATAAATAACAAGTGTCAAAGGTTCCATATGTGTGAATTGAATAAGATTAATTATAAATATCACGTATAGTCTCCGTATCAAACATGTACGTTACATATTGCAAGTATATCAAGTGTTTATGCGTATTTGTGGATCAAGTAGCATATATGAAAAATATAAACGAGTTTGACATGACAAAATAGGACACGTGTTTCATTACGATTCAAGTCTCGAAATAAAGATTACAATGGAAAGATGAGTGCAACGATTACAAAGTTTCCAAAAATAGAATACAACAAGAACTTTCCAAATATATAAAGTTTGAAATAGCAGGGCGTTACAGTCTCCCCTCCTTTAGGAAATTTTGTCCCGAAATTTAGGAAGATGTAACAAAGAGATGTGGATACTTGGTCTTCATATCACTCTCGAGTTCCCAAGTAAATTCAGCGCCATATTTACCTTCCCATCGAACCTTGACGATAGGAATTCGACTACGCCTCAATTGCTTGACTCCTCGGTCCATGATTTCGACCGGTTTTCCACGAAGTGCAAAGTATCGTTGATTTGAAGATCTTTGAGCGGAACTTGAAGTCCTTCTTCAGCTAGACACTTTTTGAGGTTCGAAACATGAAAGACAGGGTGAACGTTGTTGAGTTCTTCAGGCAGGTCTAGTCGATACGCAACCTTACCAATCCTTTCGAGAATTTTAAAAGGACCCACGTAGCGAGGTGCAAGTTTACCTTTCTTGCCAAAATGAACTACACCCTTCCAAGGGGATACCTTGCGAAGTACCTGATCACCAACGTTGAATTCCAAAGGTTTGCGTCTTTTGTCAGTGTAACTCTTTTGACAACTTCGGGCTTTGAGCAGATTATCACGTGTTTGCAAGATCTTGTCTGTTGTTTCTTGTATGAGTTCGGGACTAGTGAGTTGAGCTTCACCAATCTCGTGCCAACAGATAGGCGATCGACATTTTCGACCATATAATGCTTCAAATGGAGCCATTTGAATACTGGCGTGATAACTGTTGTTGTACGAGAATTCTACCAAAGGCAAATGTGAATCCCAGTTGCCACCAAAATCAATTACGCGTGAACGAAGCATATTCTCTAGAGTTTGAATCTCGGTTTGACCGTCGGACTGAGGGTGAAATGCAGTACTAAGATTTAGGTGAGTACCGAGGGCTTTTTGGAAGGTTTGCCAAAGACGCGAAGTGAAACGACCATCACGGTCCGAAATGATGTCAATGGGGATACCATGACGACAAATGACTTCATCCGTGTAGATACGAGCCAATTTCTCGACTTTATAATCTTCATGAATGGGGAGAAAATGCGCGGATTTGGTCAAAGGTCAATGATGACCTAGATGTTGTCGTGACCAGAGGACGTACGAGGGAGTTTGGTAATGAAGTCCATAGCGATACTTTCCCACTTCCAGACGGGAATTTCTGGTTGCTCGAGTAAGCTAGAGGGGCGTTGATGTTCGGTTTTGACCTTGGAACACGTGAGACATTTCAAGACATAAAGAGCGATATTCTTCTTCATGCCAGGCCACCAATAGGACGTACGCAAGTCTTGGTACATCTTGTTGGCGCCAGGATGAATTGAGTATCGGGATTTGTGAGCTTCCTTCATCAAGAAGTCATGAAGGTTATCACGATTCGGGATCCAGACTCGATAGAGATAGTATAACATACCATCGGCTTTGGACGAGAGTTGTTCTTCGGCACCACACTTCATCTCATTGTATAAGTCGTTCTCGTTGATGGATGAGTGTTGGGCCTTACGAATTCGATCCTGAAGATTTCTTAGGATCTAGAAACAGTGGAGGCTCTGCGCATGAGGTTGACGACTTAGAGCATCGGCTACAACATTCACTTTACCAGGGTGATAGCGAATTTCGCAGTCGTAGTCGTTGAGCAACTCTACCCATTGACGTTGACGCATGTTGAGTTCTTTTTGATTGAAGATGTGCTGAAGGCTCTTACGGTCGGTGAAGACCACACACTTGGTACCATACAGGTAGTGTCGTAATATCTTCAATGCAAAAACAACTGCACCAAGTTCAAGGTCGTGCGTAGTGTAGTTTTTCTCATAAATCTTGAGTTGTCTTGAAGCGTAAACGATAACCTTGTCCCGTTGCATAAGAACGCAACCAAGGCCGCGGTTTGAAGAATCGCAATACACGATAACATCATCGTTTCCATCAGGAAGAGCGAGAATAGGAGCATTACAAAGCATGTCCTTGAGTGTTTGAAAAGACTCCTCTTGTTCGGGACCCCAAACAAAAGGTTTATCTTTTTGGGTCAAAGACGTTAGAGGAACAACGACCTTTGAAAAGTTCAAAATGAAGCGACGATAATAACCAGCTAAACCAAAAAAGGAACGAATTTCGGACGGAGATTTTGGAGCGATCCAATTCTTTACGGCTTCGATCTTTGGGGGATCTATGTGAATGCCCTTCTCGTTCACAACATGACCGAGAAATTGAACTTCCTTTAGCCAAAATTCACATTTGGAGAATTTGGCATATAGTTGTTCACGTTGAAGGAGTTCGAGGATAAGGCGAAGGTGTCGTTCGTGTTCGTCTTGAGTCTTGGAATAGATGAGGAGATCGTCTATGAATACGATCACAAAGCGATCCAAGTATAACTTACACACCCGATTCATTAAGTCCATGAAGACCACGGGTGCATTCGTTAAACCGAATGGCATAACTACAAATTTGTAGTGATCGTATCTAGTACGAAAGTCGGTTTTAGGGATATCTTCTTTGACGACTCGAAGTTGATGGCAACCGGAACGAAGGTCGATCTTGGAAAAGCAAGTTGCGCCTTGAAGTTGATCAAAGAGGTCATCGATGCAAGGTAGAGGATAACGGTTCTTGACGGTGAGTTTCGATACACATTCGAAACGAACCATCCTTCTTTTTAACGAATAAAACGGGAGCACCCCAAGGAGAAGTACTGGGGCGTATGAAGCCTTTATCAAGAAGTTCTTGAAGTTGGCTTGATAGCACTTGCATTTCTGAGGTACTAGGCGATAAGGAGATTTAGCAACAGGCGTATCGCCAGGAATGAGATCGATACGGAAATCAACTGAACGAGGAGGAGGTGGACCAGGAACGTCTTCAGGGAAGACATCGGGAAAATACACACCACTGGGACATCACTTACGTCCTTTCCCTTGCCCTTTTCTTCCACAATGTGGGCTAAAAGGCAAAGTACTCCTTATGTAAGTACTTGTTCGCTTGGGTGCATGACATGAGTTTGAGACCTTTTGAGGGTCTTTCTCCATAGACGTGTAAAGTGTCACCGGACGGAAGAGGCAATCGAACAAACTTTTCGTGACAAGCGATTTCAGCATGGTTCTTACGAAGCCAATCGATACCTACTATGATATCGAAAATACCTAATTGCATAGGTATGAGATCGATAGAGAACACATGATTATTGAGGGTGAGAAAACAATCGCGAAGAACAGATTCGACGGTGATAGACTTGCCATTGGCAACTTCTATGGTGAAAGATTTTGGAAGCTTAGAGCGTGCACAGTTTAACATTGGTTCAAATTATACGGATACAAAACTTTTATCCGCACCAGTATCAAATAGTAAAGAAGCATATAAGCCATTGACAAGGAACGTACGGTTCACGACTTCATTGTCGTGTTGCGCTTGGTTCGCGTTGATGTTGAAAGCGTGGCCACGAGGAGCTTATTGCTGCTGCTCTTGGTTTAACTAAGGACATTGGGGACGAAGGTGATTTGGATCACCGCATTTGAAGCAAGCTCGGTCACTGTTGGCAGGTGCATGACGGTTTTTGTTTTGGGGAGGTTGCTGGTTTAGGTTGCCTTGTGGTGCCTGACCACTTCGGCAAGCAGCAGTTACATGCCCAAACCGATTGCAATTGGTGCAATGGTGACATGCGATGTTGGCTGGGTGATGGTGATGGCATATGGTACACTTGGGATGATTCCTAACGTACGGTTTTCTAACAGGTTCTTGTGGAGGATTTGGGTTTGTACCTGGTGTGATCGTGTTGCAACTCTAGTTTTGAAACTTTCATTTCTTGCCATTGTTGTTTCGTGATTGGCTTTTGGGTTCATTAGGTTTGGTGGTGGCTTGGTGGGCAGATATGCTCGAGTTGGGTTTCTTATCACGTACACGGTTATCATTGATTTCCGCGGCTAGGCGATAACACATCTCGATGTTGTCGGGTCTCGAGGCTTGAATGGCATCACGTATGGCAGGGGGAAGGCCGTTGAGGTATTTCCGGATGGCACGTGCAGGCATGTTAACGAGAAGGGGAACGATGACGCTTAATTGTTTGAAGCGGGTGGTGTAACCAAGGTTATCGTCACCCACTTGCCTGAGGTGCCAAAATTCATCAGCAAGCTTTTCTTGTTCATGTGGAGGACAAAACTCCAACATCATCATTTCCCTTACCTCGATCCAAGGGAGAGCATAGGCTTCTTCGTTGGAATGAATGTTACGCTCGTTCGTCCACCACTCGAGAGCCCGAGCCTGGAAGACGCCCGTTACGCTTCGGGTTTTAAGGTGCTCAGGACATTCACTGTTGATAAATGTCACTTCTATGCTCTCAAACCATTCGAGCATAGCGGTGACACCCTCGTTGCTAGTGAATGGCCTAGGGTTGCAAGCGATGAAGTGCTTTTAGTTAGAAGAGGTAGGCTTAGGTTGGACAGCTTTGGAGTTGCCAGACGAGTTGGCGGCATTGGCGGTAACCTTGCTCACAATGTCGGGAATCACTTGAGCCATTTGCTTGGCCATGAATGCAAGCATCTTCTTGCTTGAGTTCGACTTGGAGTTCCTTTTGGTGTTAGAAAGACGGTTGGAAGACATCTACAAGGGTGATGTCAAAAGATGATACTTGATCATAATGTTTTGAGAAAAGACATTTTGCATAATTTAGCATGTAACATGTAGCACATAGTTTCAAATAGTTCACATTGGCAAAATAAGAATTTACATGGTATAATCACAAATATTGACATAAAAGAGTGTAAATTTAGTTTGTTCACGAAGGATTATTGTTGTTTGAGATTGCGAGATAAGTGCAACTTGTGTAAATGAATCGAAGCTAGTAACGTTCAAAGTATAAAACACATCAAAATTAAATTAACATAAAAGATAGGCTCAATAAAACATTGGATTGTTTCGGGTAGAGAAACGTCAATAATTCCAAAGTGGATAGAAATCCTTTCGAGTTAGGGACCTCTCATCGAGAAGCGACTAACGGTATTCACCCTTCCAGTTACTACATGTCCCTAGTCGATCAAAAATTCGAGACTTTGGCGAGATTGAAAATCGAGGAATGGGACTAGTTAACAAGGTGCGGGTTTCACCCCTAACTTGATAACATCGTACCCTAAATGTGGTTGGTACTTACCAAACGAGGAGCAAATTCCGGCTCGTTGGTAAGGGTCCACTAGAGTTTGAAATGGAAGTCTTCCTTCAAGATGTGGATATCACTCCTAGCTTGATGGCGTAGCTTCGGTAAAAAGCATAAACGCGGATTGAGGATTTCACCAAAAATTGCGGGCCATTGGGCCTATCTTGTTGCAAATCATCTCGTTGATGTAACAAGAGTGTTTTCAAGTGTGTAATTTGTGTAAGATGTCTTAGGAAAGATACATAGTAATATTTAGACAAAAGAAGAGTTAGAAGCAAAGTAGGAAGAATTAACATTTTAAGAATGAATAAAGAATTGTCAAAAGTCGGACACTTAAACTATAGACTAGGTCAAGAGCATGGCAATTTTCCTAATTCCCTATAGTTATGGCTCTGATACCAATCTGTCACACCCCAACCGATGGCGGAAACATCGGGATGAGACGAACAAATTGCTCAAAACGTCATAACACTACTTTGCGACAATATTTAACAACTCAAATTTCATTGATACTAAAGGGAAATACATTGTTTCGAGAATAAAATTACAACAAGTTCCAAATAACAATTTCAACATAAACGAAGTACATAATCAATATCGGGCATGTATCTAATCCACCCTAGTTGGGTTTCTTCCATGTCGTCAACTTAATTTCCTGCAACATGTATTAAAATAATATATATCAACAAAAATGTTGACGAGCATACAAGTTTGATACATAGCATAACAAAGAATAATTTTGTCTCATATCCAACATGGCAACTTGTACATAAATGGTGATCGCATACTAGAACATGTGAAATTATATGTCAAACCAAAGTCTAACGCAATTGTGATTACCCAACATTGTCATAAACGGGTGTTTAATAGTTTACTTAACAATACCACAAGCATACGGGCGGGCGTTACTCCTATAACGCTATAATTGTTAAGGTTGGCTAGCAAAGTTAATGATCATATATCACAAGTCTAACATAGCATGCATTAATCGAGTATATAAACAAGTATCATGTTATAACGGATAGAGTAAATTTGTAAGCTAGTTTCATGGTTTTTTGTACATGTTGAACCCGAAATATTAAAATAGGAGTATACTCACGGTTTTGCAAGCTTATCCGACTTGAGTTCCAAGAGTGGTTGTGTGAATGCTTAGGATCGGACCCAACTTGTGAGCTTCCGGTCAGACTTGCTCAGCTAACAGAGGCGGAATTCATTGTTAGCTGATTGAACAAACAAAGAACAAGCGATGATTACTGTTTAAAACCGTCTGTATATTGATTAACGTTGAAACGATTACATACTCGAGCAGGGCTTCGCCTCTGATCTCCAAAAACAGCATGCCTAACACACAACCTAAGTCACCTATTTTAGGCAAGACTTGACAGCACCTAGGGACTTAGGACTGCTGCTTTTCGCACGAAATTTTCGTGCGAAAATCCAACCAGATTTTCGTACGAAAATTAGTAACAACATATAAAACTTTCATATCTAAACATCTGACGCTACGAAACCCTATCTATACAAAAGACTTGTCCTAGACGCAGGCAATAGACATATGTGCACCAACAGACTCCCCCTTGGATGTTGCCGCAGTCTTGGACAGTCTTCAAAACTTTTTCTTCAAAAACTTTAAACATATTTGACTTGTATCATCCGAAAAATTGCTTGCGTGGCCTTCAATGCTCCTCTGAAGCAATAGGAGTCTGATCTGTAGGAGGAGGTCGGTTGTAAGTATTCCCAAACTTGAATCTTTCACGGGTGGCCAGCTTTCGACGAGCTTCAATCCTTTCTTCATTTTGATCTTTCTTTTTCTTTTCCTTATCTTCAAGCTTTCTCCATGAAGTGTTCCATTCCTTTCCTAAATTAATGTTGTTAGCATAACAAACTTTAACAATTTTCTGAAACTGCATGGCCTGCTCCTTGTCTTTATCTTCATAACTTATCTTGATGAAGAATAAGCGTTCAATATCTTTCTCTGAGCAGTTGACCAGCCACATAGGATCCAATACTCTGATTGCACGCCATAGTCCATAAATTCTCTTGTGCATGATCACGGTTTCGGAAAGATCCTCAGATATATCCCATGATCCTTCGTGAGGCTCTACACAAATAACAGCCTCTCTAGTACTCGAATCATAATGCCACCATTTGAAGATCTTGTAAAAATCTTGTTCCATTTGCTTCCAAGGCATATTCTTCATAACGAGTGGCCTTTTCACAATCAAAGTCACATCTTTCTCTTGAGTAACTGGATCAATATTTGTCATGGTTTTCGGCTTGTATGGATTCCATAAGTTGAAACCATGTTCTGCCTCAAACTTGATAAGCTTCCATAGACGTTGATCAATTGGACGCAGCTTCATACTGAACGTCTTGGTTTGAACCAACTCTTTCACGTCCCATTCTGGCAAGGTCTTTATATCACCCAGTCTTCTGAAGTATTGAACTCCATACTCATGTTTCAACGCATACACATCGAGTTCCTCGATCCAACCCCAACTAATAATGTCACCCAGAGATGCGTCAGGGTCTCTAGTGAAGAAAGCTAATGGACGACGGAACTTTCTTTCAGGCAGCATCTCCTTGAACCATTTCTTTTTTATCTCTATGATTTCTTCCTTAGTAGGTGGTTTAGGAGCTGATCCCTCTTTAACTGCTTCAGCTATTTTCTGTTTTAACATCTCATCATCGATCTCAGCAGTCATTTCGTCAAGGGTAGGAAACTCATCAGTTCCTTCACCTGTATACCTTGCCTCTTCCTTGTCATCTGAATCCCAATCTTCAATAATGACTCTGTCATAATCATTTGCTTGAGGGATGTCTTCGAAAACATAATCATTTGGCTCTGAGCTTGTGTTCTTTAATTCTTCTTCAAAGTCGAACTTGAAAGAATCTTCTTGTAGGCCATATAAATCTGCAAGATCAGCCTTGGAGAGGTTATAAACATGCTCCCCTTCTTCAACATCATGCTCGAGATATATAACTTTCGGTTTTGGCGCTGTTTCTTCAGTCGACGACTCCCCCTGAACTTATTCATCAGTTAGCTCAAACATAGAGTCGTTCATGTAAGCATCAACAAAAATATTTTCATTATCAAATAAACTGGCTACATATTCAAACCCTTCCTTCTCAAACTCATCAAACGTTCCGTCTGCCAAATCATCAATCTCTTTCCTTAGCTCCCTTGTGCCCTTAATCGTAAGGCGAGCCATAGTGAATGAGCATCGTTATCGTGTTGCAGGAGAACTGAGATTTCTTTTTTTATGGCCTGCTGAAGGAGATTCATCATCTTCTTTTCTGTGATGTATTTTTCTCGTTCGTCATCGGATAGACGAGCCACTGTTTTCTCAATGCCAAGTTCATTAAGTGGTGGTTGATACTTGTTTTCAAGTGCAAACCAAACTATTAAGTTTTTCGCTTGAACCCAGTTCTTGAAACACTCATTCCAACTCTCGTAGTCTTTGATGTTCATGAGCTTTGGAGGCTTCGTAGTGGTTCCCATTTCATTTTCCAGATTCATGTTCTGGGCTACTATGGAGGCTGTAACGGCTTGTGTAGCGAACGCGTTATGGAATTCTTCTTCACCTGACATCTTGACAAAAACTTAAAACTTCAAACAGAAACAGATTAAAACTGGTTAACTTGAAGTTGACTGAAAATTGGGTTGAGACATAAAATTTTTCGTACGAATTGTAAGGCAGAATTTTCGTACGAAAATTCAATTTTCATGCGGAAATTTAATTTGGTACGAAAATCTTTGTTGATTAGATGGTTTAAACTTTTCAGGTTTTAGACCCCTAATTTTCGTACGAAATCTAATATTCCGTGCGAAAATACTTGTCTTCTTCAAGCACTTGTTCACAATTTCACGTTTTTGATGATTTCAGGCATGATTTTTGATGGATTTTAGGTTTGTTTGATTCAGTAAGCTGATTAGTGTTGACTTTAACACGGTATACTAATAACCTAGTCCAAATTGTCCATGAAATCCTTCAGATCTAGAATAAGTTCCAAGAAAAAGTAGAAGAAGAGTTTCCAATTGATGAATCTTGAACTTTGAAGGTTGAATCCAGTTGAAACTTGGTTGTTTGTTCACAAATCAGATCTTAAGGCACTGATACCATTTGTGAATGCTTAGGATCGGACCCAACTTGTGAGCTTCCGGTCAGACTTGCTCAGCTAACAGAGGCGGAATTCATTGTTAGCAGATTGAACAAACAAAGAACAAGCGATGATTAGTGTTTAAACCGTCTGTATATTGATTAACGTTGAAACGATTACAGACTCGAGCAGGGCTTCGCCTCTAATCTCCAAAAACAGCATGCCTAACACACATCCTAAGTCGACTATTTATAGGCAAGACTTGACAGCACCTAGGGACTCAGGACTCCTGATTTTTGCACGAAATTTTCGTGCGAAAATCCAACTAGATTTCATACGAAAATTAGTAACAACATACAAAACTTTCATATCTAAACTTCTGACGCTACGAAACCCTATCTATACAAAAGCTTGTCCTAGACGTAGGCAATAGACATATGTGCACCAACAGGTTGGGTTGATTATCTTGGAGCACCTTGCCCTTCTACACGAAGAAACAAAGGTGTATGAGTATTGGGAATTAACGGAAGATTATAAATTCGGAGTTTAAATAACGTGAAAATAGTATTATGAAAGTAATAATATTGCACTCATGACACTTGTTCTTGACAATATAGAAACCGCAAGGGTTTGGTGTGTTTTATGGACTCGAAGACCCATTAGAATCGTAACAAGTGTATGGTCCTTAGATGATACAACTAGTTTCTTAACAAGTAACTATTGAGTTATTATTAAGTCTTTGTCATACACATATATATACATATAAAATATACTTAGATTAGGTACTTTAAATCATAAATCAAGCATGAGGTAGGAGAATAAAGTCTCCATTTAGGTACCTCTAGTGTCATGGATTTCATGTAGGAGGTAGGAAGAACATGCTTCCGTTTAGGCACCTCGAATGTTCACCACTACACTTGTGTTATAAACACAAGGAGGGTCATGAACTTACAAGAATTAAATAACTAATCTAAGGAAAATATCAAGTAGTGTGTGGTTTCAAGATGGGTTGCCAAGGCTAGACCAACTTCACACATGCACAAGTTAAACTTGGACACTACTTGTGGGTGTAAACCCAAATGAAAAACAGAAGTTTGTGAGGTTTTCACCTCTAGTTTGACATGTCTCAACCTTGTTTTTAAGCCTAACCAACCACTAGTAGTGTTGTAAGCATAAGGACATAGGTTTGAGATGAGATAACTCAAGTTTGAACAAGTTTAAACAAGCTTTGATGAAAACAGAAACAAACAGTCCATTTGGAGCCATTTTCGTGACATTCCAGGGTCTGATTTTCCAAGGAAAACCATTGGAGATGTGCACAAGTTCAATCCAAGCAAGTGGGAAGAAGAATAGAGTGATTTCGTAAGGGGGGATCCTTGCGGTCCGTAAGGCTTGGTCAGGATTAAAAAGTTCCCCCGTCAGGTCCCCTTACGAACCGTAAGGGGGATCCTTGCAGTCCGTAAGGCTTGGTCAGGAGCCAAACCTTATTATTTTTATTTTTATTATTTGATCACATACTTAAAGGTTATAACTTGCTATTTTATGAGCAAATAAAGGTTTCTAAGCATAAATAACAAGTTTCAAAGGTTCCATGTGTATAAATTAAATAAGATTAAGTATAAATATCGCGTATAGTCTTCGTATCAAACATGTACATTACATATTGCAAGTATATCAAGTGTTTATGCGTATTTGTAGATCAAATAGCATATATGAAAAACATAAACGAGTTTGACATGACAAAATAGGACACGTGTTTCACTACGATTCAAGTCTCGAAATAAAGAATACAACGGAAAGATGAGTGCAACGGTTACAAAGTTTCCAAAAATAGAATACAACAAGAACTTTCCAAATATAGAAAGTTTGAAATAGCAGAGCGTTACATTATTGGCTAATACAAACGAATACTTTAAGACTTCTGTAATGAAGGGTAGTGGAGTTTTGTAGTATGTAATAAATGCTTGGCTTAACTCATTCTACCTTCGGTGTTGGGTTCTCTATTTATAGAGAATGTTTAACATGAATAAACATTTGTTTATTCATGCACTTGTCTGCCTAAAGTAGCTTTTTGGCATATTCATTGAACCCATCCAAGGTCTATTTGCTACTTTACAGTGGTTGCAGAGCCTTATCACTTTGACAAGTTGGTTCATTACATTTTCTGATGAATAACTTACCAGAAATCTATTGGCCTGGTCATCAGATTTCTGATGAATAGATTTCACCAGATTCTGATGATAAATATTTATCATCAGACTTATCAGATTGGTCCTTTCTGTTCATTCTTTTTTGCTTATGACCATTTTCTGATACTTGTTGAAGATGATGTATGTCTTTCTGTTTGTCTTGTTATCTTGTATCTTCTTCTTGCATGATCTCTTGACTTTTGTCAATGATCATATTTTTCTTCAACACTTACAAAGGTTTCCTAACAATTTCCCCCTAAGTGTTGTAAGAAAAATAACTACTCATAACAAAGAACCAAAAAAAACATGAACTTAAGATAAACAAAGTGTAACAGAAAAATTGTTCAAAGAAACAAAATAAATGAAAATTGTTTATCAAGGACTTCCAAATTTGTAACAGTAAAGATCATCATGCTTCAATTTCTTCTTGTAGTGAATTGGTTTGTTGCACTCCTTGTACATTGCTTTATACAGGTTCCTTGCTTCAATCCATTCATTGACAATCTTCTCAATCTATTTTCTCAGCAATGGTTTGTCACGACCTTTAGCTTTGAGTTGTTCTTGCTTCTTGATCATGCATTCTTTTATATAGTTAAGAGTTTGATTTGAGTATTTGCATATTTTCTCACCCTGAAAGGAGCTTTCTCTCTTTCAAGATCCCTGAAAAACAGAAAGTTCTGGTTTTTCAAAAATTACACCTATTCTGGATTCATCCACCAGTTCTGTTGGGATTGTTGAATCAGGAGGTGTTATGTACAGCTTCTTGTTAATCACATGGTCATAATTGATGTAAAGATCAAAATCAGTGATAGCTATACGAGTGAATAGTTTAACTCCAGTCTTTGACAGGATGTCGAGAGCTCTCCTGATGACCCTGGTGTTTCCTTTCTCTTTGTCTAATGTTTTCTTTAGCATCATCATATCTATTGGGTAGATTTATCTACCAAATCACTATTAGTAATTACCTATTCATCACCATTTGTTCCTGATTAGAGTGTATTTTCTTTACTCATGGATCCCCAATGTAACATCTGGAGTTACAAGAGAGTCCACTTTCCTGACTCTTACTACAGGATTGGTATGGGGTCTGTGAATGCTGAATTCTCCTATTTTAATTCTTTTCTGCACTTAAAAGCGTGCTAACTGGACTCAATGGTCTTTCAGGTTTATCTTGTTCAGACCAGTAGTATTCCCTAAGCTTACTTTCTGGGAACATCATGTCTTCTCTTTCAATAATCTACACAAATCCCATGAAATTCCCTTCTGAATCCTTTAACTGAACTAACTTGGTCCTTTTTGAGGATGTTGTAGATTCCTCCCATCTTCTTTTCTCTGCAAGATTCAAAGATTAACTAAAGGCAGTTTCACCTGATGTAGTCTACTTAGGTGGTTCTTCTTGTTTTCCATTATTCATTGCTTCTCTCGTTGATGGGGTATTGTTTTCATCAATTATTATTTGGAAATTTCTGACCTTGACACTAGTGGTGGAGGCCTCATTGATGTAGTCTTGGTTTGGTTGTCTAGTGCTATTGATTTTGTTGAGCTGGTGGAGTGATTCTTGCTAAGGGGACTTCCATTGTTGAAGCTTCTTTCAGAATAGCAGTTATTAACTCTTGAACATTTCTCTTTGTTAATCTGGCGACATTATAGTGCATCCTTTTCATCAGTGAGTACACATCATTCATCAAATGTGCATTTTTCTTTTCTTCTTCATGCACCTTTTCAATCTCTCTTTGGACTTGTTCTCTTTGTGTTGCCCATTCCTGTATCAATTCTCAAGAGCATCAGATATACTTTTGTTGCTTGCTCTTAAGTTGTCGGTCTCCTCTATTATTACACCAGGATTTGTGGTTTCTCTTGTTTCAACAGCTTCCTTCACTTGAGCTTTAAGGCTTTCCATTTCTTCAATGATTTTCTTGAATTCTACTGTGAACTTGCTGATTTCTGATGAACTTTCTAGTGTCTGTTGCATGCTTTTTCAAAGTTTCGGTGTTCTTCTCCGTCTGACTTATGATTGCTTCCACCGATTCTGATAAAGCCTTGATATCTGATTTCTGGTTCCTCCAGTAGCAGATCCAGTTTAGCTTCAATTGGTGTCGTTGATTCTTTTGTTGATTTTTCGGTTACAACTTGTATAACAATGTCAAGTACAGTGTCAAGTTATTCTTTTGAAATGATGGGTGTTTCCACGAGAAAAGGAGGAACAACAGATGTTCCAGCTAACACAGCAGCAGAAGACACACTTGCTGTTGTTTTCAAAGGTTCGGATTGATCATGAGATCTCCGAAAAACCTTTACCAGATTTGTGAAACATATTCACATTTGGAATTTCCTCGTGTCCTTGGATCAAACTGGTGATGAGTTTTTTAGAAAAGCCTATTTTCCTCTTTTAGGTTTCCTTGATCAATTTCCTGATCTCCACCTGTTGATGTCCAATCTCCTAATCACCAATTGATTTAGAATCAAGATGTATGGGACAACTAGTATTCGCTTCATTAATTGCATCAGATTGTCTGCCAACGAATTTGTAACTAACTTGAATAGATTCATCAGAATCCGAATCTATTGAGTTTCTAGCAATATTAAGAGAGGGATTGTGAGCACCTGTTTCAGTTTCATTCAGCATCTCCATCTCTTGATTATGTTCCTCCTGTTCATCAGTATCCATGGGTTCTTGTGAAAAGCTGGTGTCATGGGTTCTTGTGGAAAGCTGGTGTCATGTTGATGAACTTCTATCAAACACCTCCACTTGATCCTCCTCCAGATTAAGAATGTCATCATGTTTCTTCCGATATGGTGAATCCTCAGCTATCAAACATAACAAACTTTCTGGTAAAGTAGGTATATCCTTGGAAGAAGTCCAACCTTGATATGGCTTCATAGTTCGTGATTTCCATATTCTCTCTTATAGGGGCAATTCCGCATTTCTTTCTTCAAAGGTTTCAGCAATAATGATTGACCAGAATCTTGGATGTGGTACATGGGATGTAATTCTTCCAAACTTGGTGAGAATAGATTTCTTCATCATATTAAATATCTTTGTTCCATAATCGATGTTGTACCCAATAATGAGTACATGATTGTGAGAATAAAGGTATTTAGTTGATCAGCACCTTCAATTTTTGAGGTAAGGCATCTATTCAATGTTGCCATCATAACTTGCTAACAGGCAGATAATTTGTTTCTTTTGTAACCTCCTATCTTGCTGATTCGTTCTTTGTACCCAAGCTCTCTGAATTGTCTCATAAGTTCATCCTTTTTCAGTGCTTCCATATAACTTGCTTTGATTGGAAGTTCTAAAAAGTCTCTATTTTTTCTCGAATTGATTGTTACTGAGACACTTCCCCAGAGATGAGCTTTCATCTCATTGTCACTGGTTTCGTTGAGTGTGTGAACAATTTGTTGTATGATGCTTTCAGGTACATCCTTGGTCTTCGTCATGGCTTCGTTAATAGAATAGTTCAACAGAAATTGAACTAAAATTTGGCATATTTGGTCACACAGCGAGTGTTGACTGTTCATCTTGAGGTTGTTCTCTTTGACGGCCAGAAATTCATCTTCTTTGATGAAGGGGACCTCATGTTCAACTGCTGGTATGTTGAGATTGATGGAGGTTGATGCCGGCATGATGGGTTGAAGATGAATTTTTCTTTTCAAAAACAAAGGGGTTTTAGGGCTTGTAAGTGAGTATTGAGGTTGAAGGTCAAGTCCTGGCTTTTGTAATTGTATATATAGAATTTGTGGGGACAAAGATCGTGGGTTGGTTAGTATTATAGTTGGTTTATGATAAGTTCATTGTTAATTAACTTTATCAAAACCGTTCTTAAATTTTATGTATACCTCCAACAAGGTAGATTTTCATTGGAGAATACTAACGGCCATGTGATACCTTTTGCCTCTTGTGGGACCCCTTATCTGAAGAAAAGGTCAACCTGACATCTCCTGAGCAGGTGTACATCCTTCCCCTTTTTTGAAAGGCAAAATTCAACTTCTGATGATGTCATCAGATTTTGTGTCCAATACTTTTGTTCATCACAAACTCTTCATTTCTTTTAGTTTTCATCAGAAATTCATCAGAAATGCTTCTTCCCCTTGATAGAATGCAGTTTTTTCTTTTCTTTTTTTTGAGATGAGAGGGAATGAGTAAGGAATCAGAAATGGTACTTACATTTGTGCTTCTTGTAGATCCTATTCTACTTCCTTCTCAAACACAAAGTTTTATTTTCAAGGATAAATTTCTCTTCACTTTTGTTTTATCAGGAGAAAGAGAAATAACAAGAAAAGTGTTTTGAATGATTTATCAAAAAAAATGTTCCTATACTTTATCATTTTAGATGAAAATGTTCAGCTTGTTTTGATCGTTCACTTCTAATGATGTTCTCTAGCTTAGTATATCTATCAGAATTATGTTCTACCCCGTCAGCTTTTACCATATTTGCAAAACAACTTATCAGATTTTATTAGAAATATTCATTTCATCAGAATGTTTGATCTTTTGATATTAAATGATATTCTATCTGATATTCTTAATACTTAGTTGTTTTGTCAAGAAACCTTTTACCATTTTGTTTGTCTTGTTTTAGTTCCCCATTTTTGTTTTTGGACATGATTGAAGAAAGGGATAGATAAAAAATATATACATAAATAAAACTCCAAAAGAAAGAAAAAAAACTTAGTCTACGTTAAAAATAAATTCAATAAAAGCCCAAAGTTGAGTCTCAAGCCTCGTATGATTGGCAGTTGGCACCAGGTGTTGAAAGATCATCTCAGTTGTAGGATACCGACTGGAAACCCTCCGAAGTCTAGCTGATTTGTGATCGCCCTCATCAAGAAATGATGATAGATCACGAATGGTCGGCTAGAAAACAAGTTGCTTACAAAATCTCTCATTAGATAATGATAGAAGTTGTAGGGAACGTCATGTACTAATGTATACACTGGTTCCATGAGCTTGTAGAAGATCTCATGAAGTTCACAATCTTCTTTGAGAAACATATCCCGAGTTGGGTGACAAGAAACTGCCATGGTTGAGTAAAGTTGTACTTGGCCATGCCTCTTACTGGGCCATTTACAGGATATCCCATCTGGGTCAGTGTGTTGTTCAGCTCCATGGGGGTGAAGGTCAGCACGTTGTTGTCATCATTAAGATGAAGCACCTCTCTGATGATGTACTCGTTCAGGAGAATGGGCCTTTCCATCCACCAACTACCAATGGTAGTTAATATTCCCTTCTGGAGGACGAGCCTGACATTGAGCCAAAACTCTTGTAAGATATCTGGATGAATCCAAATATGTTCAGTCAAGGCAAAGGCTAGTGGGTTGTTGAGCAGCATGGCCAGGATGATGTTGCACCTCTCCCATGATGGACCTGCTATGTCCATCTGGATCCTTAGGTTGTGTCGTGGTTGGTAAGCCAAAGGGAAGTGCGTGCTTTTGATTTGTACCATGGTTAAGAAGTTAGGGTTTGGAAGATGAAGAGTTTTGTTTTTAGGGTTTCTGAGCAAAAGATGAGGATGTAAGTGACTGGTGATGTGGAGAAGATCACCAAGTGGTAGTTATTTATAAGTGAAAGTGCTTCTTTTCCATAAATGGCACATACCAACTTAGATTTTATTTTCATGTTTTTCTCTATAGTTAAGATCTGTTGTCAGAGTATAAAAGAATGTTGGGAGATAGATTTCTTCTCATTTATGATTTAGGCGACTATGTTCAGAGAAACTCTCATCATGATCTGTCCAGGTGTGGCTTCTTTCCATCTAAATATTGATGAGTAAGCAATGAATGTTAAGAGAGAGTGAAAGCATGCATTAAATTTTTGCTCAGATTTTCTTCTTTGTGACGCAAACAACCCTAAGTAAGAGACTTTCAATTTTGAGTTTTGAAAAATAAAATTAAAGAGAAGAAAGAAAGAAAGAAAGAAAATTAAAACAAAATGTACAGAGATGTATTGGTGAAGTGGTGCATCTGCATGGACTGTGCATGTTTGAGAAAGAAAAAAGAAAATTTTGAAGCTTTATCGATTTTCTATTAACTTGGTCAAAATCTGATATATTTAGCAGATTCTAGTAAACTCAGGAGTTTCTGATGAGTCATCAGAATTCTGATCAAATTTCATTTTATCAAAATTTTCTTCATTATGTAACAAAACATTTTCTGAGTTTTCTTCATATCTCATATTGACCATTCCCAATTTGCTGACTAAAAAGTTATGTCTTTTCTCATCAAGAGGTATAGTGAAAATGTCATCAATTTGATTTCTGTTGAAACAAAGTACATTTTAATATTACCTTTCTCCACGTGATCTTGTATGAAGTATTATCTAACATCAATGTGCTTCGTTCTTGAGTTATGAACAGGGTTTAATGTTATTGCACTCTTTAAATCACAAGTATGGGAATCTTTGTCGGATTTACTCCATAATTCCTAAGCTAAGTTGGCTTCCATAGCACTTGTGAGCAACAACTTGCTGCTGCTACATATTCTGACTCAGCGGTGGATGTGGATACAAAATTTTGCTTGTTGCTTACCCAACAGAATAATTTTTCTCCCAGCATTTGACAGGAACCAGATGTGTTTTTTCTGTCAAGTTTACATCCTACATAATCTGCATCTGTGTATACTATTAATTCTAAGTTTGTGCCTTTAGGATACCACAAACCAAGATCTGATGCTCCTTTTAGATATTTGAAAACTCTTTTTACTGCTTTTAAATGGGAATCTTTTGGATTGCATTGACATCTTACAAGAAAGCAAGTGGAAAACATGATATCTGGTCTGTTGGCAGTCAAGTATAGCAATGATCCTATCATTCCTCTGTAAGTTTTAATATCAACATTTTTACCATCTAGATCAGAATCAAGTTTGTTTCCAGTGGCTATCAGAGTTTTGGAAGATGAGTAGTTTTCAAGTGAGTATTTTCTTAAAATGGTTCTGACATACTTCGATTAACTTAAAAATATGCCATCACTTTGTTGTTTTATTAATACTCCTAAGAAAAAGATTAACTAACCCGTCATACTCATTTCAAAATGATTGGTCATTAGTTTTTCAAACTTTTGGCAAAATTTAGGATTGGTTGATCCAAAGATAATGTCATCAACATAAATTTGAACCACAAAAGTGTGCCCTTTGTGAGTTTTGAGAAATAAAGTTGTATCAATTGTACCTTTGGTGAAGCCGGAATTGATTAAGAAGTTTGAGAGTGTTTCATGCCATGCTCTTGGAGCCTGCTTCAACCCATACAAAGTTTTGTTTAGTTTATAAATATATTTTAGAAATTTGAGGTCAACAAAGCCGTCGGGTTGTTGCACATACACTTCTTCCTCAATTTTACCATTCAAAAATGCTAATTTTACATCCATTTGATAAACTTTAAAGTCTTTGGATGCTGCATAAGCAAGGAAGATTTTTACTGCTTCTAATTTGGCAACTAGTGCAAAGGCCTCATCATAGTCTATGTCTTTTTATTGACAATAGCCTTTTACCACTAATCTTGCCTTGTTCCTTGTTATGATACCATGTTCATCAGATTTACTTCTAAATACTCATTTGATCCAATGACGGATTTGTCAATTGGTCTGGGAACCAGATTCCACACTGGACTCTTTTCAAATTGGTCAAGCTCTTCTTGCATTACTTGTACCCAATTTGAGTCATTGAGTGCTTCTTGACAGCCTTTGGTTCTATCATGCTCAGGAAACCAACATGTAGACATTCATGTGTTGTGGCTGATCTTGTTTTGACACCTTCTTCTGAATTGCCAATTATGTTTGATTGGGAGTGTCCCTTGATCCATCTGTTGTTTGTGTGTGAATTTTTGTGATATGATTGTTCTTGTGCTTCCCCATGATCTGTGGCCTCTACTGAGTTAAGAGGGTCAGAATTCTGATATATTAAGGTGTTTTCTGATCAATCTCCAGAATTCTGATCATTTGATTCAGGCATGATTTCTGATAAAGGCTCCAGATTGTCTACATGGTTAGTACATGATTGATTTTATATTGTTCATTGTTTATGTAGTCACATTCTAGAAGCTCTTCTGTTAATTTATTTTTGGAGAGTTAATTACTGTTTTCGTCCCTGTGGTTTGTCAAAAATCACTATTTCAGTCCATTAGTTTAAAATTTGCGAATTCAGTCCCTGTGGTTTCACTTCCGTAACCATTTCAGTCCACCTCGCAACCATTTCAGTCCCTGTACTGAAAAATATGCCATCACTTTGTTGTTTTATTAATACTCCTAAGAAAAAGCTTAACTCACCCGTCATACTCATTTCAAAATGATGGGTCATTCGTTTTTCACTCTTTTGGCAAAATTTGGGATGATTCAAAGATAATGTCATCAACATAAATTTGAACCAAAAAAGTGTGCCCTTTGTGAGTTTTGAGAAATAGAGTTGTATCAATTGTACCTTTGGTGAAGCCAGAATTGATTAAGAAGTTTGAGAGTGTTTCATGCCATGCTCTTGGAGCCTGCTTCAACCCATACAAGGTTTTGTTTAGTTTATAAACATATTTTAGAAATTTGGGGTCAACAAAGCCGTCGGGTTGTTGCACATACACTTCTTCCTCAATTTTACCATTCAAAAATGCTAATTTTACGTCCATTTGATAAACTTTACAGTCTTTGGATGCTGCATAAGAAAGGAAAATATTTACTGCTTCTAATTTGGCAACTAGTGCAAAGGCCTCATCATAGTCTATGTCTTTTTATTGACAATAGCCTTTTACCACTAATCTTGCCTTGTTCCTTGTTATGATACCGTGTTCATCAAATTTACTTCTAAATACTCATTTGATCCAATGACAGATTTGTCAATTGGTCTGGGAACATGATTCCACACTTGACTCTTTTCAAATTGGTCAAGCTATTCTTGCCTTACTTGTACCCAATTTGAGTCACTGAGTGCTTCTTTGACAGCCTTTGGTTCTATCATGCTCAGGAAACCAACATGTAGACATTCATGTGTTGTGGCTGATCTTGTTTTGAAACCTTCTTCTGAATTGCCAATTATGTTTGATTGGGAGTGTCCCTTGATCCATCTATTGTTTGTGTGTGAATTTTTGTGATATGATGGTTCTTGTGCTTCCCCCTGATCTGTGGCCTCTACTGGTTAAGAGGGTCAGAATTCTGATATATAAAGGTGTTTTCTAATCAATCTCCAGAATTCTGATCATTTGATTCAGGCATGATTTCTGATAAAGGCTCCAGATTGTCTACATGGTTAGTACATGACTGATTTTATATTGTTCATTGTTTATGTAGTCACATTCTAGAAGCTCTTCTGTTAATTGATTTTTGGAGAGTTAATTATTGTTTTCGTCCCTGTGGTTTGGCAAAAATCACTATTTTAGTCAATTAGTTTAAAATTTGTGAATTCAGTCCCTGTGGTTTCACTTCCGTAACCATTTCAGTCCCTGTGGTTTCACTTTCATAACCACTTCAATCCATTTATTCTGTAAGTACAGGGACTGAAATGGTTACAAAAGTGAAACCACAGGGACTGAATTCACAATTTTTAAACTAATGGACTGAAATAGTGATTTTTAACAAACCACATAGACGAAACAATAATTAACTCATTTTTTGAAGATACTTAGAATATTCTTGACAGTCTGGTATGCTTATTTCTTTTAAAATGTCACCAGAAAGTTTAGTTTCTAATGAATCATCAAATGAGACATACAAACTTTCTCTTATTGTCCTAGAATTTAAGATAAAAACTTTGTAGGCTTTTGAGGACTAAGAGTATCCAAGAAAAATTTCTTTTTCAGCTTTTCTGTCAAACTTTTCTAAGCTATTAAAATCATTGAACACAAAACATCTACAAATGAAGGCGTGTAAAAATTTAGTACTTGGAATCCTTCAATTAATGATGTGATAAGGTGTTTTATGGTGTGATTTGTTTATGATAGTTCGATTTTGTGTAAAACAAACATTTGCAACAGCTTCTACCCAAAACTAAGTGGGCAGTTTGGCATAAGCAAGCATTGTTCTTACTGCTTCCACCAGTGTTCTATTTCTTCTTTCCACGACTCCATTTTGTTGTGGAGTTCTTGGAGCAGAAAAATCATGAGAAATGCCTTTCGTAAGAAAGAAAGTCTCAAGTTGTGAGTTTTTAAATTCTTTCCATTATCAGATCCGATTCTTCTGACAGGTAATTTCAACAGATTTTCTAGTTTTTCTAATAAAATTCATAATCAGGATTGAGGTCTCACTTTTCATCCTTAAAAATTCAACCCAGGTGTACCTTGAATAGTCATCTATAAAATGTATTTCTTTCTAGAAAAACTTGTTGTACTAACAGGTCCACAATGTGCAAAAGTTCTAAATTTTGAGAAATCGAAGACTCAGTTACTATTTTGTGTAAGCTTCTTTTTTATTTTCCTAGCTCACATGATTCACATATTTTATCATTTTTGGATGAAATAAAAGGCAGTCCTTTCACCTGATTTTTATTTGCTAGTTGGTTTAAAGTTTTGAAATTTAATTGGACTAATCTTTTATGCCATAACCAACTACAACCTTTGTTTTCCTTTGAAAATAAGCACAGATGAGGGTGCTCAATTTCTTCTTTAAAATCAAAGTAATAGATGAATTTTCTTATCCTTTTCCCACTTAAGTAAACTTTGTTATCATCTAAACCAACTAATAAACATTTTTCTGATAAAAGAGTTACCTGGAAGCCTTTGTTACAAATTTCCCACAACTGAAAAGATTGTATTTCAAACCTTCTACATAGGCTACTTTCTCAATGGTTAGTAATTCATACTTGATACTACCATATCCCAATGTTCTCCCCTTTACCCATTACCGAAATTTCCCAATTTAGCTAGTTTCTGTTTAAAGTTACTTGGTAGGCTCTTGCTTCTAGTCATGTGCTTGGAGCTTTCTGAATCGCAGTACCAAATCTGCTGCACATGATGGTCCTGAAATGGTAAGGTTAGAGATTTTTTGGTACCTAAACCTATTTGGGTACTTTTTCGATGAAAAATTTCTTAAAGTTTCTTATTCAGATGAATAGTTCTCATTAGAATTTATGTTAAATGTTGGTCATTAACAGATTGTTTGTTTTTTGAAAGATGTTGAATAAGTCTCAGTATTTCAACACACATGCAATCCATTTTGTCAAATTTTCTTATCAAATGAGATTGTGATGGAAGGTTGGTAGTTCCATGGAATTTGGGATGAGTTCTTTTTGAATTTTCTAAGAAAATTTTATTTGTTTCATGCCTTTTTCCCTTTGAACTAGATTGTGATGATAAAGCAAAACTGTCATAGCTTGCTGATTTGTAAGATTCAGCATCAGATTCTGATGCTATTTTATCATAATTTGGATCTGATGATTTTACAAAAGTGGTGGGATGATTAATAGTTTTATGTATCCTAGACCTTCACCTTTGTTTTTTTGCTGTTGTTTCTACGAAGTTTATGAATTCTCTAGCTTGTTGAAAACCATTTACATTGATTTCACTATCATGAATTTTTTTTGTAAAAAGTTTTTCTTTCTTTCTCATAAAATTCTATTTTAGCTTCTTTTGTTAAATTTTCTTCAAGTAGAAACTTGTTTTTAGTTTTAACTTTACTTATCAACTTTTGCAAGTCGTCATATTTTTTATTTTCGATAATCTGTTTTTCTTGCAGAAGTTCAAAATCTGTCATGAGCATATTTAATTGATGTTCTAGATCTTGGTTATCTGAGCTTACCTTGTGTTCTGAACAATCAGATTCTTCATCAGAAATTCTTGCCATCAGACAGAAGTTTGTCATTTCTTCTTCTTCATCATTAGAAGAATCATCTGTTAGCCAGGAGTCTGTTCCTACAATCAAGCTGACCTGTTATTGTCTTTTGGCTACTTCAAGCTTTTTCTCGTAGTATGAAACATCTTTTAGCTTCTTATTTTTGCACTCTGAGGCATAGTGTCCCTTTTGCTTGCACTTGTAACACACTACTTTAGCTTTTCCTTTCTCTTTTGATCTTCCTTCCATCCTTCCTCTATCATCTTTCTGTTATTTGTTACTTCCCATCTCAGCCTTTACTCAAATGTTTTGGTGAGCAATGCAATTGCCTTAGCAAATGCTGAAAATTCTGATGAGGTATCAGAATTTTCTAGGCTTATGTTTTGACATTGAGAGGTTTGTAGATCAGAATTGATTGTTCAATTTTAGTTAGAGATGAGGGCTATATGTCCTTCTCTTTGTGTTGAATTTTCATAAATTTCTTCCTCTCTTGGGACAAGAATGCGGTAGAGATCACGCAAACTCATTTTCCCAGCTCTAGGGTGGATGCTAACGTCATTGTTAGACTTCTCCATTCCATGGGTAGAGCGTCTAGAAATTTTTCATTTCTCTCATCATTGGACTGTTCAATATCAAAGTTTTTTGAGGTCGTTTAATAGTTTTGCAAATGTGTTATATGTTTTAGAAAGACTCTTATTTGGAAGACTTTTAAACCTTGCATAAGAAGACACATAATTTGTTCATTTGTTTCTTTTCATTCTTTCTCCTCCTTCACAAAGATTTTCCAACTAATCCCATATCTCCTTAGCAGATGCACATGCAACTACTTTAGAGAATATGTCGTCAGGAAGTGCCATAATCAAAAGTGATTTGGCCCTTTCATCAGCTTCCTCCTTATCCTTGTCCTCTGTGCTCCAGTTTCTTTCTTGTTTTGGTGCCCAAGAGGTAGGTATTTCTGGTGTTTGCTCAGTTGCTGGAACAACAGGAATTTCAACATTGGGTATGTGTGTGCCTCTCTCAATGGATTGAAACAGAGCTCGATCATGTCCATTTAAGAAGTTGATCATCCTGATTATCTATTTGGGGTATTCCTCTTTGACCAAAATTGAAGGTTTTGACATAGACCCAATATTGAAAGCATTGTTCCATGTTTGAAAGTTTTCCATATTTACATAAAGAAAAGTTTTAAAAAAAACTTTGAGCATTTGATCGTTTGAAAATAGTTTATTCAATCTGCTCTGATACCAATTGTTGATCCCAGATAACAATGTTCTTTACTAAATTTGGCAAGCGATTTCAAAAAATGTGAAAATAGCGTGTGGAAATAGAAATCAACTTTCAAGAAACACAACTACACAATTTTCAAGTTTATATCACTTTGAAACAAGGTTTACAATGTGATTGTGAGGTTTTTGGCTAATACAAACGAGTACATTAAGAATTCTGTAATGAAGGGCATTGGAGTTTTGTAGTGTGTAATAAATGCTTGGCTTAACTCATTCTCCCTTCGTGTTGGGTTCTCTATTTATTGAGAATGTTTGACATGAATAAACATTTGTTTAATCATGAACTTGTCTGCATAAAGTAGTTTTTTAGCATATTCATTGAACCCATCCAAGATCCAGTTGCTACTTCACAGTTGCAGAGCTTTATCACTTTGACAAGTTGGTTCATCAGATTTTCTGATGAATAACTTACCAGAAATCTGTTAGCTTGGTCATCAGATTTCTGATGAACATATTTCACCCGATTCTGATGATAAATACCATATTTATCATCAGACTTATCAGATTGGTTCTTTATGTTCGTTATTCTTTGCTTGTGGTCATTTTCTGATACTTGTTGAAGATGACGTACTGTATTGTTATTTTGTATCTTCTTCTTGCATGATCTCTTGACTTTTTTCATCTTCGGAACATAATCAGAATGATCATATTTTTCAACACTTAACATAACATCTTCCAACAAAAAAAATTAATTATATTTTGAAATGCTTACTAAACTAAATGGGTAAAGTGCAGTTTCCATCCTTGTGGTTTACCTTACTTAACAGGTTCAGTCCAAGATTAACACCTTAAGGTTATGTAGTTTGTAGTTCTAACAGAAATCATCCATGGCCTTAACGGTTGTTAACTTTTTTGTTTGTTTCTTTGTTAAATTACAAATATACTCTCATCCTCATGTGCTTCTCCAACAACCCCCACCACCTACGACCACCAACCACCACCAAAAAAAACGGAGGTTCATGAATCGAATCATCTGCCTTATGGTTGTCATTATCATCATAATCAACAACAAGATGAAATCGGATCGGGCAGATGATGTCATAAAAGTACGTCAGTAGCCGTAACAAAACCGATGATTGTTAAAAAGAAATTAAAAATTCACTTTTGCATGATACAGAACAAAAGGTCAAAACGTACTCCGAGATAGAGACTGAATTGTTCGATAATTAAAGGTCTGACCGGATAAAATTCAGAGGTTCTCGAAGCAGCAGAGCGATGGTGTATCTGATCACTGAAGTCTGACATATGTGGCGATTGAACGAAGGTGGTGGTTGCTATGGCGATACGACTGCCATTGTCGGCAACACTGGTTGCCAGAGTTTTAAACATTCTGATCAAAAGTTAATGGAGTCACAATCATCGTCGCCGTTGGGGTTGTCGTTGTGGTTCATTTCCAAATTGAAAATTACGTCAAAAGTGTTTTAAAGTTTCCTTCACTACTAGTGTAAACTTCCATCACGTCTCTGATTATTTGAAGAAAGTTTTATTTGTGGTGTCTAGTTATTGTAGTTGGTGGTGGTGGCTAGTGGTGGTAAGTGGGATGGTCGTAAATGGTGGTGACTGTTGGAGAAGAAGATGAGGATGAGGGTATATCATTAATTTTACAAAGAAACAAACGGTAAAGTTAACAGCCATTAAGACTAGGGACGGTTTTGGGTAGAAGTACAAACCACATAACCTAAAGGAGTTAATCTTCACTTTTCAACTTAAGTAAACCACATTGATGAAAAACTACATTTTACTCAAATTAAAAATAAACCATGTTTAATTGTTTTGCATTAAAAAAGGAAAAAAGAAAAAATACATATTTTTGGTGTCCTAGAAAGGTGTTACATGACACCAAAATACTCTTTTATTATAATAGACAGATAGATTTAGTTTGCTCTCTAACTAAAATATAAAGTGCATATTCTGTAGGATGCACATGTATGTTATTTTAAGTTGAAGTCGGCAATAATATTAAAATGCATTTGGAATTGTGATTACCGTCATTGGAATCATTTAAAAACCTAATTAATTTAGTTACTTAAGATAAGTCAGATAAATGATTAGAAATAACTAAACTAGTGATAAATGATTTTATGTAATGATTAGAAATATGATCACCCCGAGTTTCAGGTTGTTCAAAACACGAATACCCTAGTCTTATGTGTCAATTGAAAATTACATAAAATCGTGTAAAAAGGATAACCACTAGCCAACGGAATACGGCCCTCTTCACCTAATGATCCATAACCGAATAGGAAGATGTGCTAATATGGTGTCTTAAGAAAATCAATTCGCACAATATTAAAATTTTAAAACAATCACTAGTGATTGATCGATAAAAACCGAAAACCGGTGATTATCAATATACTCAACTATGACAACCGGTAAAATTACAGGCTAATCCATACGACCTAATCATTGTTTATTTACTTAATTATGTGCAAGTAGACTTAATTATGTGTTCTTGAGTCCATAAAATCTAGAAATGTCTGAGAAATGCATGAATATTTGCATTTAGCATAATTGGTATCGTCTTGTCGCGTTACGATGAAACTAGTTTTAACGAGCATTGGTGGTTATCCAGTTTACGTTATATGGAAAGATTGTTCCAATATGTTTGGTACATTAAACCGATGGCATGATTATGTGTTCGATGTGAATAACAAATAAAAACTTATTTTAAATAAGTATTGTAATTAACAGATGGATAGCCCAAGTACCGTTTTAATTCGCTTTTAACAATGAAACTTATAATTTCCACCAAATAAATATTAGTATATGATCAATAAATGACGTTAATTAGTATCTGGGGTGATAAGGGGATACGAGATGTCATGAAGATATCAAATTAATGAATACCGGTTTTTGTTTCATAATGTTTGTTAACCAAATAATTGGCATAAATAAGGATCGTTTCACATTAAATCACCATTTAAACAATGCATAGTGAACTAGCTAATAATGATTAGTGAAGTTAACACCTTTAGGGTCCTAATCACTCATTAGCCTAATGACCCTAAACTACAAATATTAGGGGTAATTAGAGATAAAGGCAATTAAAGACATACATAGTCTAATCTAAAGACTAAGTGGGACCTACTATGACTTTTGAACACCTATAACCCCACCCACATACTCATTTATTGCTTTCTTTTTCTTGTGAACTTAGTCTTGAGAGTATGGTTATGGGATTAGTATATGGATGTAGAATAATGATAAGATATTTTCCATACTACACCACATTCATTCTACTTCACCTTAACACTTTTCTTCCTTCCCTCAAACCTACAACCCCAAGCTCACCTCTCCGTTCTTCTATTTTTCAAGTCTATTACAAGTAATCTAAGGGTGATCCAAGATGGTACAAGCGTTTTGATCATTTGATGGGTGCTTAAATACAAGATTTGGAGCTTTTTTTCTCGTTCTTTTTTCTAGCAAGTTTGCCTTCCCTAGCCTAGGCTAGTAGTAAAAAGTCTCAATCCTTTGCTTTTAATATATTTATGTAGAAAAGTGCAAAGTTCACCAATAAGTTCGTATAAGCACCTGATGATGTTTAGTAAAGAAAAATAAAATTGAAAAAATGTTGGTGGTTTAGTGATAATCTTGGAGTGATATATACAACTATACATGTTTTTAGCTCATGTTTATGTGTTAAAAGTGATTATATACGTATACTTGTGTATGAAGCCTGAGGGTTATTAATATTATTTGAAGGTGACATGTTCATGAGAAGTGTTCTTGATTTAAAAAAATAGAGTTTTTATAAGGATCCACATAGTCTTGGAATATGTTGAAAGAGCTTATGATGTTGGGTGATGTTGATGAAGTGATCATGTTAAAAATTAAACGTTTGGAAGTTAAGAGTTTTTGGTTGGAAGTATTAAAAAGGGTTTTCTACATATTTTTATATGTTAAATATATTTTTAATAAAATATAGTTTAACATAATAAAATTAGTGAAAAATGATTTACTAAAGCGGTAATTTTGGAAAGTTAAAATGGTATATTAACATAATGCAAGTAAAGCTTGAAAAATTATGACTTGATGGTCACAATAAGGTCATCAAGGGTTTTCGGTAACAAGTTTAGTGGTGAAATAAAAAATATGATGAAATATAATCTAGACAAGGTTTTGTGTAGAACACGGGTTTTAGTATAAAATACGTTATTTCGACGAAATTCAGGTTTTCAATAAAAAACCAAGTCTTGATGTTTACAGAAAAATATATATATTTTTGAGTTGATTATAAAAAATATATAGTTTTGTGTCCTTGTAAAAATATATATATAGGCCGTTGTGTGTGTATGTGTATTCGAGTTGATTATAAAAATATATATTTTCGATGTCGATGTAAAGATATATATAACTTCGAGCAATTGTGAATATATATATATATATATATGTATGTATATATATAGTATGTATATATATATATATATGTATGTATGTATGTATGTATATGTATGTATGTATATATATGTATGTATGTATGTATATGTATGTATGTATGTATGCATACGTATGTATGTATAGGTATACACGAAGGATAAGCAAAACGTTCGTGACAACGAACGGGTTTCGTTAAATAAACATGAATAATATTAAAGATATTATTTTTGGCAACCTATTGAAAATAGAAAATATATTTATGATGATCAAAAGATAATTATATTTTTGGTCGTGATCGACTTACCGATTTTATGGAACAATGCTTCACAAGACAAAAAAATTATTTTTTACATAAAAATATATTCTTACTAATCGGATCAATCGTGTGCCGAACGGGTTTTATACAAGGGAATAGGTCCCGGGAAAATTTCAAGTATACATAGCTATATGTATATATGTGGTAATATACATGTATGGTCATTTGGATAATCACCCACCAACGTGTCGTAATATACAAGCGTTTTCTAAACGGGAAATATATCAAGTCCTAACAAATTGGTGAAAGACTTGGAGACGAAACACGTAATTAGACCTTAGTGTCTTATTGAATTAGGATAGTGTAGGTCATATATATCGGACATTGAATTTGCTAGCATTGCACCGAACGCAAAGTTTTGAGTTTCACGACCCTCTTTTAAATGTTTTTCCTTTTAAATACTAGGGGGAGATACATGTTTGCTTAAATGGTTTGGTACTTAGGGAATGAAATCATCAGGATCATAATTTGAGTAGCCATTAGTTGAAACGGATGAGGAGCAATTGGAGAGATCTATCGGGTGTTGGCAAGCCCCACTCCTGGTCCCTCGTGACCCTGTGGGAGTGCTTTTGTGTCCCTAGCTGAACGCCACCGGGATTTGGTGGAGTTGTACTGCGGAACATTATCAAGGTTTGGTTACGAGCTTATGTCGACATATACGTTAATGTCTTAGCTAAACATTAATTTGATCAACGAATTTCATTAGAACTATGCATACCAGTTTTGTCAAATGTTTTAAAGATTCATTTGTGTTATGAAAACCTGTGAACTTACCAACAATATGTTGACATTTTAAACATGTATTTCACGGAGGTAAGCAACGTCGCATGGTTTGAAGATCAAGAATAGGATGCATAAGATGATATCACTTTTGAGGCTTTGCCTTGTATCTCCCGCCTTCGTGCAGAATATATTGGTCAAAGCCTTGTTTTATAAATTATAACGTTGTCTAAGTATTTTTGAGAAACATGATGTTCATTTGGGTCACGTATGCTAACTCATTCACTATGGTTTTGTAAACCTTAAAAATAATATATATAATTGGTATCGTTGGTTTATTTTAATCATGTAGACATTTGGTAATCAAATGCTTGAAAACCTTTCGTGGTTGGCCGCACGTTTTCGCCTCGGGCGGTTGTGACAAAAGACAAATTCGTTCTTTAAGAACAAGATAATCATAAGAATTCCTTCAATTATTATAGACAACAATTGATTGAGAATTTATGTCTGAAACACGTTCAAAGAAAGTTCATATGTGTAATAGCATTAACCCTACACAGCTACACCAAGGTTAATTACAAAAAAAATTTACTCAATTGTAATAATTATAATAATAATAATAATAATAATAATAATAATAGTAATAATAATAATAATAATAATAATAATAATAATAATAATAATAATAATAATACTAATAATAAAATCTAATAGTGTTACCACACAATTCTTCATTTGAAATTAACTAATTTAAATTTCCCTTTGTTGTTGTTCGCAAATTTATGATTTTTCCATGGTACGATGAATCCAACCCCTTAAGGAAAGGAAAATAGATAGAAAGAAAGTAAAAATATTTTGTGTTTTAAAGTTTTATTTACCGAAGAAAAAGCAAGGAAATGAAAACATGTTGTATTCACCAGTTTTATTTAAAGAAAAAGAAAAAAAAAGTAAATAAAAGGAAAACCATGCTAAATTTTTTAGTTTTTCTTTGTTTTCGGTTTGAAAGAAAAGACATCTCGTTTTTTTTAAATTGCTTTCCTTTGCCCCTTTTACTCTTTCTTTCCTTTCTCCCTTTTACTTTCTCTTCTTTTACTGTTGTCCATCCAAAGTCTCCACCCCTTTTTGTTTTCACAATTCAGCTCTTTTTTTAAATTGTTTTTCCGCTTCTTTGGTAGCCCAATATCAAGAGCCAACAATTAATTAACAGCCCACTTGCTTCTCATTTAAATCCTTTTTAGCCCATTTATAATGATGTTTTAACTTTTTAAGTCCATTTAACTTTCTTTAATATTCTCGTTCGTTTGTTTTCTTATTCCGGTGTTCCAATTAGACAAGCAGTTAATTTTAACACTCAAAACTAATTCAACATTCAAGAGTTGCTTAATTGCATTCATGGCTTACTCAGCTGGCTTATGTTGTTGATCCGTTCTATTTAAACATAATATAAAACATGTAAATAATATATGTTACAGCAGACAGGCCAACTGATAGCCCAATCACTGATGTAGCCATGGAGTTCGACATGATAGTGTCAGCTTGATCTGACCTAGTTTAGGATGTATGTTCTTGATGGCAGTATCGAATTCTAGGGTTAAGAATTCATGAATATGGAGAGAGAGGAAGGGACGAATTATGTATGATGTTATGAGAGTCTAATGTTAAACACTCTCTAGTAATCTCCTTAAATACACCCAATGAGAAACCTAATTAGTTAATAAGGGTAAATCGGTTCATCAACAATTGCCAACTAATTATATTATAGACATTTTGATCTATATTACATAAATGATTATATTGACTATATGATTAAATATAACATAATAAATATATTTATTACGTCACTTTTCCCACATTTAAGTACCCTAATTATATGTCAATATAAAAAATGATAACATATATATTTAATATTACATACGTCACTTTATACAATTTGTAACAATATAAAAAATGATAGACACTATTGTTATTGTTAGTTCTTATAAAAGTAATACATAGTTTATTTATAACAAGAAGCAAAATACAGTCGGTCAATTGTTTGCCAATTGTGCCTAAATATAAAATCTTAAACAAAAAACGAACATAATACGTGATTTTTTATAAGCTGCACCAAAAAAGATTACTTGTGAATCTTCTCCCCTAAAATCTTGGTATCTCCAACTTTTTTCCTCAATTTTCTTTTTTATTCAACTTCTTTAATCATTTCATTTTTTTATCTAAATTTTGATGTCAAACGAGCTTTTTTAACCTTCCAACAAAAACAACCGCTCGCGGAGACCTTTTCAGGTTCTTCATCAACCATGACGCATTTCTCACTTTTATTTTCCGTTTCCCTCTTCACCTTATGAAGTTTTTTCAATATGTAAGCCTCGGCCGAATCGAGCCCAGCTGTTGCCATGGCTTCGAAGTTTACTGAAACACAAAATAACTCCAATGCAAACATGGGTTTAAAATGCCAAACTTATATAGAATTCCGGTTGTTTGGGCAACAAGTAAGTCTCCTGTTAGAGATGTGTGCTAGCTATAAAAAACACAATAATATTATCACTTTAGAATTACATTATTCATAATGGTGTGCACTTTTATTTTATTATTTTTTTTCTTAGTCAAAAGTGTTTAAGATAATGTTCTTTTCTTTGTTGTGGTTTTAATAATAATCTTTTCATTTTTTAATACTTAATGATCAAACACTGTGATTTCTAATATCTGATATTTGATGTGCTAACAACCGATGGAAACACATGAGTGTAAACGAGACAAACCACCCATCAACAACTCGAGATTGATTTGCTATTAGTTTTGACCGGTCTGGATTTAAGCGAGTTCAAGCTTAGAAATGACTTATAAATAGAGCTTCGATTGATAGTGATCATAACAAAGTTGATCTTAAGGTTAAATAATTTTAGACGTGCATAAGCTTGTTTACACCCCTGATTTTTAATTCACAAAATCATGTCAGATATAAAATGATGGGTTCTTGGTACCCTGTTAATCTAGACTTTTTTTTGTAACTTTAGATTAAGAAAAAATAATTGTATAGTAACATGCTTTTAATAAGGCTTCATTTGTATGTTGGTGGACTAGTTTGACTTGGAGAGCAAGGAAGGCAATGGTCAAATTTTCATATTTTATTACAAGCTTTGAATCTTCGGTTCAATACAAATTTAATATGAAGAACCCACAGATGTTAGAAATTAAAGTTTTAAATTAATATATACTAGTGGGAATGCACGTATGTTGCCGTGGGTGATTATGTTTTTTGGTTCAACGTTGAGCGGCAATTACACATATTTTATATATTGTTCTGTATCCATTCACAGTCAAAATTATTTTAATGCTAGTGGGAAACCCACGCGATTCTACGATGACAACAATTTGAGAACGCGTCAATTTGGGATGTTTCATTTGAAATGGCTGAATTTGTCTTGAGATTAAAGACAATGAAAGTTATTCGAACTATATTTTCATGCATAAAGCATCTTAAAGGAGTGTTTGGGTTTACTTATCTAAGTACCTTACGAGTATGTACAAGAATTTGTGGCTCAACTTGACAACAAAGAACATGGTTCACGGCTTGATAATTATCGGATGTTGGAGAATTTGGAAAGCTCATAATGATCGCATCTTCAATAACAAGAACACAAAAATTGATGAGGTCATTTCGGATGTTAAAACTTATGGTTATTTGGGGTATAACAATAGGAATAGAAATACTAAGTGTAGCTGGGAAGATTGGTGTAATTGTGAAGTGATGTAAGTTTTTGGTTCGTCTTGGTCCTCGCCTTGGAGATCAAGCGTTCTTTTTTATTGAAGTTTATCTTTCAAAAAAAAATCTAAGTACCTTATGTTTAATAATTAGATAATTAAAATAAGTTAATTTCAATCCAAGAGATATCTTATAAGTTTGAACTAACAAAAATTATCAGAGTTCGATACTTATAAGCGATTTGATATAAAAAACATCTTACATACCAAGAGTAAAAATGTAAATTTGGATCCACCAAATGACAGTTTTAGGCAGGTTTAGACTACTTAGTCTAAAAAACGCACCCGCAAATGACAGTCAGTGATAATAAATAATCCGCCAAAGGATAATGGTGGGTGTTATAACTTATAAGGTGTACATAGTTGACAATAAAAATTGCAAGATTATATTTGTGATTATATCAGTTTAATAGCAAAAAAAAAAAAAACGCCATTAGAAAACCTACCCCGGGCATGCTGATATATGAGCAACTTCAACCAAGTGCATTATATATTATATTATATAACACTATAATTTACAACATTATATAACACTATAATTTACAACATTGTTATGCAATCTTACTTGTACATCATGTTTTATTTATTTTACTTGCATATTGTGTTTGTATGGTACAACTTGAAAGCTTAAAGCTTCTTTTGGAGGCTTTTCTTACATTTATATATATGAATGTTAATAGAAAAATGGGTTTTCTTTTAGTTTTTTTTATTGGTTGTATATAAGATCTTTTCCGATATTTAGGGATGAGATCGGTATCATACCGGTACCGATACCGAAAATACCGGTACCGAAACTTAGGAAATGTGGAAACGAATACCGTACCGAATTTATTAGTTCGGTGTCGGTACGATACCGGTATCGGTATCGGTTTTCGGTATTTTACCGCATAGATACCCCTTTGATGTTTCTCATTGTTTTACCTAAAAATTATCATATACTAAAATAGCCAATATTTGTACACGAGTGTGTACTTTAATCCAATAATATACAATTATAACATGAATCCTAATTTTGAATTTTGCAACCAATAAAACAACACTTGGATAATATAATTCAATGCTATGGAACCAATTTTTTAATTCAAATAAAAGATGTAGATTACGATTATTATCCTAAACGTGAGCATTTAATTATTCAACGCTATGGAACCAATTTACGTTATGTTTTATATTAGTCCAAGATTATAAAAAACCCATAAAACCTATTGGTACTCCATTCTAAAATATATGTCAAATTTATGGATTATATTGAAGGATATTAATTGAAAAAAAAAACCCTTAGTAAAATTCGGTATTAATACCGGTTTTTACCAAAAAAATACCGGTACCAATACTGTTATTTAGCGATACCGAAATTCGAAAATTCTATTACCGGTACGGTACCGATATTTCGGTAAAAAATCTCATCCCTACCGATATGATGGTTATTTATGCTTAGGGATGAGCACGGTACCCATTCAGTACCGAACCGGTAGTACCGGTACTGAAAAACGGTAAGTACCGGTACCGAACCGGTATATTCGGTACCAGTATATTCGGTACTGGTACCTACTTTTGGGTGTTTTACTCGTAAATACCGGTACCGTAACAGTAACGGTACCAAAAAAACGAAAAAAGTGGTACCGGTACCGAATATACCCGATACCAAATGCTCATCCCTATTATGATTATGTTACATTGCTAATAGACATGGTTTCAACCGCCGAAACACGAGGATAGTTTTTCTAGTTCAGTTGAATAAAGCACGAAATTTGATTGTTTATTAAACCAATAAAAGTACATAAGTCAGATATCGTCTCCTTTTCAATTTTGATTTAAATAAATACTAGTAAACTTTCTAAAAAACATGCATTAATAACATGTTTTTTTTTAAACGACAACTTCATTAGAAAACTACCCAGGCCCGAAAACCGAGCCGGGCCAAAACCATAACACACTACATAATTACAAATTTACACCAATCCGTCCAAGAAATAGAATTATGTTTACTTCTATACTTGAACCAAAGGAACCCCAATGATCTAACTTCACTAAAAACATCTTCTACTTTCACCTGAACCGCCGAGAACACCGCCTTATTTCTAGCCTTCCACACACACCAACACGAAATCATAATAATACCTTGCACAACTTTCTTCTCCGCTGCCCCGACGTTACAATACTTGTGTGATTCCAAAAGATCTTTGAAAGAGAAAGCGAAAATGCTAGGAATACAACAGCATCGACTTACCTTTTGCCAAATCATCGAAGCTATCTCGCACGAGGTGAAGAGATGGTCTAACGATTCGTTCTCAATCTTACAAAGAGGACACAGCCCGTCACCGACCACGATACCCCTCCTTCGCAGCGCATCGGCCGTGGGAATTCTATACATTTCCGCTTTCCAAACAAAAACATTACACTTTAAGGGCACCCACTTGCACCATTCCATCACAAACCTATTATTAGCATCCACAGTTCCAATCAATGTTTTCTTCACTGAGTTGACGGAAAACGAACCTGACGAGTCCCCCAGCCAGCGCCAAACGTCTTCCTTGTTATTCACTGAGACTCCAGTCAAAGCAACACGTAAATCACTCAACTCCCTAGATTCAGCCTCCGTGTCTGGATCATGTTTCCATAACCAGACACCATCCAGCCGCTCACGGACCAAACAGGTCTTGACAGACTCTAGAATGAACAAATTCGGGAAGAGATCTTTTAAAGGCACATCCTTTAACCACGGGTCGAGCCAGAACATAATGCTATCGCCTCTTCCCACCACACCTTTGAAGAAACTACGGAGAGAAAGATTGTCGGCAAAAGGCTTGTTGATCACAGAAACAATGTTATGCCACACTCCTCCCAAAGACTTCTTAACCGGAAGGATCGACCATCCCGCCCCGCCCGAGTGAATAGCATCTAAATCCTTCACCCACAAGTTATTTTTCTCACGCTTGCATCTCCATCCCCATTTGCATAAAAGAGAAAGGTTGATATCCTTCAGCTTACAAATTCCCAGCCCCCCAGCTTTCTTCGGCGAAGCAATTCGGTCCCAAGCCACCCAATGAGTCTTATGTCTGTCACCCGTGCCGCCCAAAGAAACTTTTTAATCTTTCCTTCTAAATCCGCAATAACTTTAACCAGCACCTTATATAACGAAAAGTCAAAGACTCTCAAGGACGGAACGGATAAGAGTCACCCTCCCGCCGATAGACAACATCGACGATTTCCAGCTCGCAAGCCGGGATTCGAAAATATCATACACTGGTCTCCAGTTATTGACCCGGTTCATGTTCGCCCCCACCGTCAATCCAAGGTACTTGAACGGCACCGAATCCGATTTACACCCGACTATCTCTGACATATCCTCCACCTCCTCGTTATCGACTCCAATTCCGTAGATGCTTGACTTCCTAATGTTTATTTTTAACCCTGAGCAAGCATGGAAGCATCTCAGAATTCTAACGATATTCTGCGCATTCTCCGTATTCCATTCTCCAATAATTAAGGCGTCGTCGGCATAAAAAGATGAGACAACCGGGGACCTACATTTGGGAGCCGAATACCTTCCATAACACCAACCTCACATGCCTTATCGATTAAACAGGACAGCGCTTCCATAACAACCACAAAAAGGAACGGGAGATTGGATCTCCTTGCCTCATCCCTTTACTGCAATTAAATTCGAAAGTGGGGGAACCGTTGACTAACACCGACGCCCGAGCCGAAGAAAGAATTCCCCATATCCAGCTACACCACTTATCCTTGAAACCCATCTGGCGAAGCACATTCACAACGAACCTCCAGCTAATGTTATCATAGGCTTTTTCAAAGTCTATTTTAAATATAAACGCCTTCTTTTTGTTTTTTTTTTTTTTTTTTTTGAGCCACGAACACACCTCATTAATTATTAAGGGACCATCAAGAATATATTTTCCGCTCAAAAATGCCGACTGAGAATCGGAAATCACCGAGCCCAGCACTTTCTTCAATCTGTTGGCGAGAATTTTAGACACTACCTTATTGACCACCCCAACAAGGCTAATGGGCCGAAACTCATTTAAGCTAGTCGGATCTTTTCTTTTGGGGATTAGAGTAATGAAGGAAGATCCACATCCCGTGTTAATCCGCCCCATCATGAAAGGCAGCCATGACCCTAACAAAATCCTCCTCGAATAACCTCCAAAAACATTTAAAGAAACGAAAGTTAAAGCCATCGGGACCGGGGGCCCGGTCATCCCCGCATTCAAAAACAGCCGCTTTTATTTCTTTCAAAGAGAACTGAGCTTCCATAGAGGTAGCATCGGATTCCGAAACCTTCTTCATGTTAGCGCAAACCAAAGACGGCCGATCCTCACACTCCTCCATGAATTTAGCTCTAAAAAACTTTAAGACCTCCTTCTTAACCAAAGATGGTTTTGAGACCCAATCACCGTCGATATCCAGCCCGTGAATGACGTTGCTAGCCTTCCTACAGTTGATCATGGAATGGAAGAATTTTGAATTTTCATCGCCATCTTTGGCCCATTTGATCCTCGCCCTTTGTTTAAGATCCATAACTTTCACCAGCTCCGCTTCGGCGATGATTTTCTTGTTTTCCGCAAATACTCACTCTTCTTCTTCGGACAAGTCCTTGGATACTTGAGATGCTCCCCCTCTGTTAGACCGTGGGGTATGGTGGGTGGGGGTTGGGGGTTGGGGGCGTGGGTCGACACGTGTCAATGGAGGGGCACTGCCGGTCACACCACAATTTGGTGGGTATGGTGGGGCGTGGCTAGGCCGCGTGTATAACCGCTGGGCTTGGCCAACCCAGCGGTTGGTTTTTAAAATTCAACCGGTCAACCACTTGGTCAACCCGCCTATAATGTTGGCCATTTAAAACCCGCCACCTCAGCTGGGTAGCCCCGCCCAACGCCGGGTGCCAAAGCCCCGCCCAAGGGGCCACGCCATAAGTCATGCCCACCCGGGGTGGTAACACCGGCGTTGCCCCCCCGACCCACGCCCCATACCCCACAGCCTTATAATGATAACGAAATTTGGTTTTGCATACATCAACCTATGAAGATCAGTGTAATTATTCCTAGGATCTTTCCAACCTGTAAAGCAATAACCAAACAATAAACATAGCAACAAAATGTTGATAAACCCATTCGTGGATAATAACAGAAGATAGAAGAGATGTCAATGAAAACTTTATAAATTTACAATAAATAAAAATCAGTTAAAGAAAATAAAAACTAAACAAATTGACTAAAGTGAGGATAAATTGCACTCATATCCATCGATAAGAAACCATAATCTGAATTCGCTATCAATGGAGTAAGGTCAAGTCTGTATAGTCCGCATCATGCTATCCCAATGAAATCAAAATTTAAAAATCAAGATCAATATCAAGGGTCAGTTTATTATTTAGCAATTCCCAATTTGAAAACTACAATAGTCGCTCTTAGAATTCCCTAGGTTTCGCTTCAGTACTCTAAAATTTAATTGAACACAGAGAAAAGCAGAGAAAGAAAATTGTTGTTGAAGATCAAAATTAGTCGAACCTTAAATAACAAATAACTTTAAAAACTCGGGAAGCACCTTCATTTGCCTTTTTCTCTTTTCATATGGTAAAGTAATATGTATCTTCTGAACAGAAAGAAGTGCACTCAACAAAAATGTTGATAAACCCATTCGTCACTGACATTATCGCCAGAAAACCAAGTTGTGACGTTAGCAATCTAAACAAATAAAGAATCATACAACTGAAAAAACCTTACCAAAGTACTCGCCGGAACCCTAGCCTTGACCGGAACCTGATTTGTCGTCGAATCGGTATATCATCGCTGCTGTATAAGTTCAACCCCACCAGATCATCCCCAAAACAGAGTATCGGTCTCTATCTCCGAGGTTGACCGACAAGGTGGCCGGAGTAAGTCACGTTGCTGGTTCACCTGCCGGAGTAAGTCACGTCCCGTGCCTTCTTATTCTAGCCTCTCTATCTCACTCTCTCTACACTCTATACATAGACTTTTGTTTGGGAATATAATGGCAATTGAATAGAGAGATAAGGAAGATGAAGAGGAAGTGAATGTAACGATCATATGGAGAGGGATTTGCCAGTGTAGATGTCCTAGGGGTGCTAAACGGGTCGTGTTCGCGGGTTGGCAGGTTTAACCCGACCCGAATCCGAAAATTTTCATGAACCCAAACCCGACCAGAACCCGAAAATCGTATCATATATATGAACCGAACACGACCCGAAGTTTCGTGGATTGACCCGAACACGACCCGTTTTACCCGATTTTTTTAATTTTTATTCTGAAATTAATATATTAAAATTAAAAATTACTTAAAAAACATAAATGTATATAATATTATCATATTTAAATTATAAAATCTATATTAATTTCTCTTTGTAAGTTATAATCATGACATAAAATACACGCCCCGTTTAGTTTATGACATAAAATATATTATAAAAAATACAATATAGTATAAATGTGTTAAACGGGTCAACCCGTCAACCCGACCAGGTTGACCGAACCTGACCCGTTAACCTAAACGGGTTCACGGGTTCAACCCGAAACTGACCCGAACCCGTTTAGACGAAACCTAAACCCGCGAATTTCGTGTTAGGTTCGTGTCGGGTTTTCAGGTCGTGTCAGAAATTCACACCCCTACTTCAGAGCAAGGAAGGAAAAGATTTCTAACGTGTGAGTGCAGGGTGCAGGTGAAATTTACTATTATACCCTCATAGTGTCTTAAATTTTTATAGTCTTTACAATTTTACTCTCACAAAACAAGCATTCATTACTTGTATATATTGTTTAAAATATATGAGGTGATGTAAAATTAAATGTATGTAAATCACATTTGCTTACATTTGCTTTATATAGTATTATAGATGAATAATCCACAGATGTTAGAAATTAATAATTTTAATACATTATCTATTTAACTAATATTCTGGTGAATTATTGAACTTGGCATACTATCTATCTATTGTGTGTATTTTGCAAAATAATAATAATAACAACAACCACCCGAAGGAAAAGGAGCAAAATACAGAGCAATAGCACCATTGAAACCCACACATTTATACTAACAAAGTATAAACAACGGCTCATGTATTAAAAAAGGACCCAAACCTTCAAATTTGCTCATCATTTATTATTCGCATATACTCCCCTTCAGCAGCAACATTTCAACCTCATATTAAAAGGAACGTCCATTTTCGAGATGGTAGCGATTGTTATTGCGGCTGTGGTGATGGTGACGGTGATGGCTGGTTGTTTGACGTCACTAAAGATAGGGTTAAGTTGGGTTGGGTGATGAAAATGAATAGTAATAATTTTGTTAGTGGTTAACTAAAATACCATTTCCTCTATTTTCTATTTTGACAAGTGAAAGGCTAGAATGCCTTCCTATCACTTCTACATAGATCAAACTTTCTATTTACCTTTTATTTAATTTTACTTTTGTTAGTGGTTAACTAAAATGCTATTTCCTCATATTTTCTATTTTTGACACGTGAAAGGCCATGATGCCTTCCTATCATTTTTACATGTATAAAACTTCCTATTTGATTCTAGCCTTTTTACCTTTTATCTAATTTTAAATTATCTTATATGTTCACTTTTGATGATACCGTTGGAAACTTTTTCAAAAAATAAAAGAAAACAGGATAAATTACTCGTTTTGTCCTTTATCTTAATATCATTTTAGGCAGTGTACTTTGTAACAAAAAAATCATGAGTTTTGTACTTAATGTTTCAAAATTTTGTAGGTTACATCCCTTGGCCCTAACCCAGATATGTTTTTCGTTAAGTTTGGTCACCCAAGAGTATTTAGTATTTTTACTTATTTATTTATATTATTTAAAAAAGATATTTTCAAAATATTATTATTATTACTATTATTATTATTATATCATTCTCTACAAATCTTTTTCTCTCTCTACAACTCTCTCTCTTACACACACACGCACACACACAATCAACTTCACCCAAGACCCACCACCTTAGCCACCCACCACCCGCCTGCAACCACGCTCCACCAAAACCCGAGATCTACAACCACGGCCACCTCACCAAACAAAACCCGACTGAAACAACAGTTGCGCTTCACCACCCACCCCAAAACCAAATCCTTCAACCGTCTCCTGTAACCCCCTCCCCGGCTGCGTCTCCTGTAACTCCCTCACCTGCGGTGTCTCCTACAACCCTGCAAATCCAACCCATTGGCGTCTCCTATAACCAGTGGCGGAACCAAAACTTTTTAACTGGGAGTCAAAATAGAAATTATATATAAATATTACTTGTAACATTTCTAAGCTATGTATGTTGTACCTTGTGCTTGATTGATGTTTTTTTAATTTGTGACCCTATTTCTTTACTTTAGTTTACTTTTCATTTATTAAATTTGTTAGCATTCAACGATTAATATAATTGTATAACCAATTGTCGTACTACATGCATGAGAACAACAGTATGTCAGTGTCAATCATATTTCTTTTAACCAATCAATACTATACAAATCAACCCCCCCATTTAGTATTATTTTCTTAAGAGTCTAACATGCAACTAGATATATCTCCCTATAAACTTCATATATTACATATTTACCTAACCCAAAATTTTATTTACATATATCCCTTTCCTAAAAACTAAAAATATCAAATATGCCCATTGTATTAAAATAAGATTAAAAAATGACCAATTTGCCCTTTTTTACTAGACCATAAATATATCAGATTCATCCAACTTTGATTTTTATAAAACCTTAAATCGTAATTCCCCTCAATGAGCAATCAACTTCTTTGATGCTTGCCAAATCAACTTTAGAAGCCTCCATTAATTCAACCTTCCCCCGTTGGTAGTCCGTAAAAAAACCTCGAAAAACATAGCCAAAAAAGCAAATCCTTCATTCCTTCATCAATTTCATTTAAATTCATGATAACTAAATAGAATTCTTCTCATTCAGACTCGTAATCCAAATAATTTTACCATCAAAATAACAGAACCAAAACGTTTTAAATTAGTAAATTTGTAAAATAAATTCTCTTAGTTGTTATATATGGTGAGTAATACCAATCTAATTTGATAATTAATCAAATTGTTATCCCTAATCCTGAAAACCATACTTCTCTCGAATTGCATTCCTAATCATACTCAGATCTCATCCTTTCAATGACCTCCCAATTCTTTCGTGTATGTCGGAATCGTCGTCGACGACTTCGTTTCGGCTTCATTTTGACAATAATCTTCTTTCAGTATCATAGACCACTTCATAACATTGACCGGCTACGACATCTCCGATCTGCGATGGTCGCTGAGGCAAGAGAGAAATCAAGCAGTCCAACGATTGATTAGAAAGCCATGGGATGCTATGGGTTTTTTATGTTTGAAAGAGTACTTTTGTCAATTTGTCCTTGATGGGGATATATGTAATTAAAATTTTAGGTCGGGTATATATGTAATTAAGATTGTAAATAGGGGGATATATATTATTAATGTTAACTCGATATTTTTCACTTGTATGTTCACAAATACACATCTCTAACTGGTAAAATTTCAAACAAATATACAAATGAATAACTAACAATTAGATAAAAAGACAAACAAATAAAATAATAAGAAAGCTGAGTATTTTTAGACAAAATCAAACAAATTAATAAAGGGCATGCTAAAACTAATCATATATATTTTTTTTATTTAATAACAAAAAATCAAATCAAATATAAACTCTAAATAAAATAAGAAGATAACGAATAATAATATACTGGAATGGTAAAAAAATAAGAAGATAACGAATAATAATAGTGGTTGAGAGGCTTGAGTTCTCTAATGGAGACTCAAGTTCAATCCTCACTTGTGTCACCTTGGTGGATATAACAATGACTGATAGAGTCTAGCCTCCTTGCGGAGGTGTCAGGCTCTATCCTGAGTCCACCCGGGTTTTCGTCCCACCGTATGTTACGCCAGAGAGTTCTGCTCTTGTAGGGGCACAATGACTGTCAAGTGGCAGCCGACTGTATGGTTTCCCGGAGGAACACCCAAGCCAAACTCTAAAGCCAGCATTGGCCCATTTAAAACAACATAGTCTGGCCGGAGTGGGACAACGAGACTTTCCAATTTAAAAAGTGCGGTAACCTAATACAAGAAAGTCGCCGTTAAAAAAAAAGACGAATAATAATGGAATGGAGTGGTAAAAAAAATACAACAGTAAGAAATTCAGTTACTCTCGAAATAACTTGTATAAAACAATTGAAGTAATGAACAAATCGACGGTGAGAATAAAATATTAAAAATATTAAAGCAAAAACACATTAAGTATGCACACCTTATTGTCTTTGGGCACCCAAGTTGTCTTTGGGCGTCGAAAATTAGTTGTCAAGTCATTCTATCTTCACCTTTCTTCTTCAGTAAAACGACTTTCATGGGGTCAAACTGTTAAAAAACGACCATTTCAGATACCTGTTAACCGAAGATTTCCACCGCCGGAGGGTCGCTGGACCCCCCTACCCTCCTGTGGTTCCGCCCCTGCATGCACACCTTATTGTTGTGTCACGTAAAAGAAAGCTAAAAAGCAATGAGACTTTATGCTTATAAGTTCCAAGGGTAATAACTTACTTTATTTATGGAGTAAACCCTTACGCGTCTGTGTCTTGAGTATGTGTTATAGACTCTAAAATACTACACTTTGATGGTGCACTTTATACTTCAAACTTCCCAACTTTATTATCTTGATGGTTGTGTGCAAACCACAGAACAATCACAGTGATTCGTTATATAACATTTATTTGTCCCTAGAGAACATGGTGTGGTGATAAGGTATTTCTCTTCTATCCAAGAGTATAAATCATGCAATGTGAAGGTATGTAAGTGTTTTGGAGTAGGTTAGTTTGTCATTAAAAAAATATAACATACTCAAAAATCAAAATGCCACAACCTTTTTTATAGTTTGACAAACATATTTGATCTATTGATTGGTGCAAGTTTGAAGAGGCATAAGGCCAAAATCACACATGTTACAACATGCATAGTGTTTCAAGTCCTTTTCCCAAGCAAGTTGTATCTTGAAAACTTAACACTAGTTACCAATCTTGTTTTGCTTTTAAAGACAAAACTCGTCATGAAGTGACAAGTATTACAAACAATCAAGTTTTTAACAACCAGAAACAATATGTATGTAACCAAACCATGTACTTCTATTTATCTAAAACGGAATTTAATTTCACCAAAAGCGTACGTAGTTTATCATGGGTCCTTGCTTTGAAATAGAGTAGAACAGACGTCAAACCTGATTGTTAAACTTCTGTCAAGATTCCTATTGTTTAGGCTTATTTTTACGTTTAACTAATTCCGCGAGCTAAGGCCTTGGGTTATACTTTAACTATTCTTAACATCACCTAGGTGCCACATCATTTAATTTTCTCCATTTCACTAAACCTCACATCAAGTAAATGGTTTAATCCCCTTAACTTTATTCTTTTAATGGTTTGGGTGTAAAAACTTTTAATGTTTTGGGTGTAAAAAAGAAAACAAATTAAGACAATCTCTTAACATTATGTTAACATATAATCCCTTTAACACCCCTTAACACAAGGAGGAAATGGTTTGCAATGCCGGTTAACATGTCATGTCATTGTTAACATCACCCAAGTTCTAACTTAACAAACTATGTCCATTTGGTCTTTTAATTAAGAGACGTAAATACACAATAAATTTGGAGAGATAATGTAACAAATAAAGAAGCCGGTACATAAATAATTAATAAATTTGGAGAAAAAATGTAACAAATAAATAGCCGGGCGCATAAATAACTAAATATACATACAATAAAATTGGGAAAACTTAAAATACTAATTACATTACAATTTTTTGGCAAGTTTTTCTCTCTTTCCTTTCCTTTCCTTTCTCATAGGATCTTGCTATTCAAACACGGAGCAACTTATTTTCACACCCGAAAGCACACCACTTTGGGCAAAGCGGGGCGTTTAGGGTTATTTTACCAGACAAAAGATAAAGTGACTGATGTCTGAGTGTCATAAAGGTGATACGAGGTTGACCAGGTACGATGTTGTCCCGTGACCCCTAAGCGCTGCGCTTTGGCCAAAGCACGGCGCTTCGACCCCAAATATTTGCCTTTAAAACTTGCCCGGGAGAAGAGTTAACGCATTCGATACAAACTCATTATATTTGTTTTTGTTGTGTTTCATCAAAATAACGCACGGTTACGATGTCGTGGTTAAGTAACTATCTTTTCGGTGAATATTCTAACGAGTCAGTTGTTCCTGATTCTTACGAGGGGACCGCTATTTCTGACACGTATGAGAAACCGGTCTTGTCCAACTTGAGGGAGGAGGAGGAGGTTGTATCTAGCATTCGCTATCGGGATAACACGGTGGAGCTGGATTTGAATATCCATGTGGAGGACCCGTACGCACAACAAGGTTATTCGAATTACGGATACGGAGGCGAAGCGTATCCTCAGGCTGAATATTCGTACGGTCTTCCAAACTATCCCGACTTTGGTCACGGTGTGAGCAGAGCTTTGAACATCAAGTCTATTCGGAACTCGGTGACGATGGAGAGCAGGAAGATATGTCAGTTGACGAGGAAGGTTGTTACCCGGTTACATTTTCGTTTGATACAACGCAGAAGTTTTCGTCACGTAAAGAACTGGTGCGTTGGGTACAAGACACGGCAAAAGACAATGGTTACCTCATGGTGATCAAGAGGCCGAATAAAAGAGGAGAGAATTACAAGATTTGGTTTCAATGAACTCTTGGTGGGGAGCATAAGAGTATAGCTACACAGAGGAAAACGAGTAGCAAGAAAATAGGCTGCCCGTTCGAGATGATCGGGTTTTCGGAATCAAACGATAAGGTTTGGAAGATCGAGGTGACGAAGGCGAAGCACAACCACACTCCTATCAAAAACCTAGAGGGTCACACGTATGTGAGGAGGCTTTCTTCGGATGATAAATTAATGGTTGAGCATCTGGCGGAGCAAGATATTCCCAACCGCAGAATGCTGATGAAAAACAAACCGGATAGAAAGCTTATTCCGAAAGATATACACAACGCTGTTCAAAAGATCAATGTCAGAAAAAATTTCGGTAAGTCTCCAATGCAAAAACTTGAAAACATTCTTCGTGAAAAAGATTACACTTATTACATGCGCACGAATGAGATATCAAACGCAGTTGAAGATGTCTTCTTTGTCCACAAAAAATCATTCACTATGTGGTGTGCCTTCCCGCATCTGCTAATGATTGACGCCACCTACAAAACGAACATGTACAACCTGCCGTTTGTTCAGGTCGTAGGAATGACATCGACAAACAAATCATTTACGGCTGCTGGTGCGGTAATTTCCGCTGAGAAGTTAGAGAACTACCTATGGGTGCTGCAGAGGATCAAGTCTATGTTGACAGGCTGTATGGAGCCGCGCGTGATTTTAACAGATAGGGATTTTACGCTAATTAACGCGTGTGAACAAGTTTTTCCAAAAGCGCATAAGTATCTTTGTCGGTTCCATATTCCACAAAATATTAACAAGAATAGCAAGAAGAAATTCTCAGACAAGCAGTGGAAGAATTCTTACGTTCATTTTGGACATTGTGCGAATCTACGACCAAGGAAATATACAGGTATAACTTGGAAAACCTTGAAGCACAGCTGAAAGAAGATGGCCGTGAACGTGAGTATTTCTTACATAATTATGTTCAACCGACTATTTACGTTTTTATATAATAACAAAAACTCACTATTTACGTTTTTTAATTTCAGAGGTTTTTGATTATTTGAGGAAATCCTGGTTGGATCCATACCGAAAGGTTTGTATCTTGCTGGACTAACAAAACTATTAACTTTCACCAAACTACGACCAACAGGATTGAGGGAATGCATGCAAGACTAAAAAGTCTCTTTCCAAGTCATCGCAACACACTGGATAAACTTGTATTGTATGTTGATCATGTTCTTGACATACAATGCGCCGAGATTAGAACTAGCTTTGAAACAAGCCTCCGAAAAGTGATGAACCACCACAAGGATCATCCCATGCTTGAAAATATTCTCAGAAAGGTTTCAATATTTGCGATTGAGCTTTTGAATATGGAGCTAAAGCGTAAGGAAGACGGGTTGAGAGCCTATGGTTCAAGCTGTGGTTGCCAACTTTTTAGCAGTTGTGGTTTTCCATGTGCCTGTCGCTTGGAAAAGTTGGAAAATAACGGTAATTAATTATTGTGTCCTTTGCCGTTGTGATTTTGCCATCTAATTTTTGTTTCCGTCCATAGGTCAGCAAATCCGTATCAATTCGATAGATGTGTTCTGGAAGAAGCTTGACTTCAAGCCGTCGAGGAATAAGACAGAGGATATTGATGTAGACGCGGAATTCGAAAAATTGAAACAACAGATCGATCTAACACCTCCTCAAGTGAAAAGGAGCTTCTTTGAAAAGTTTCAGCAAATCCTCAATCCAGGCAACAGTAACAAAAAAACCTTCTGTTGTTTTGAAGAAAACTCGCGGTCACCCAACATTGAAAACGCAGGAACAAAGAAAGATTGAAGCGGCCAGAAAAAGCTCGTATATTCCGTCGGAAGAAACTTGGCTCGAAGCCTCAGATGATCTCCCCCGTCACAGCTCGTACTTATCATCCCAAGACTCTGGAAGACAAAAGAAAACCCAACCGCTCCACGAACACCCTGATTTCCCGATGATCAAGCTTGGTCCTAAGACGGACATAGCGATCCGCAACTACGCTTCTTAGATTCCTGAAGTGTTCCATCCATACATCGTGAGAATAAAGGACGTGAGACCAGATGGTCATTGCGGGTTTCGATCAGTAGTTGTTGGGTTAGGAATGAAACAATCAAAGTATTTGACTATCCAGAAACAACTTATAATGGAGTTACGTATGAATGAATTGCTTTGGAGGCAGGTTTTCGATCCGGAAAACATAGGACATTATGATTCGCTAGTCAGACGGATCAACTTCGAGGGGGTCGGACGAGCAGGTATCGAAAATTACATGACAATGCCTAAGACGGGGTTTCTTATTGCCCAACAATACGGTGTGATTGTTCACACCTTCGACATTCATGGGAGCGATACAATTTTCCCCCTACTGGGCGGGCCAGACGAATCCGAGCAACCTCACCAGGTGGTTGCAGTTGTGTTCGTCGACAATGGGCATTTCATCCATGCAGAGCTTGGAGGATGGTATCCAATGCCACCCACAAACCCCCAGTGGACAGCGAACAGACCAGCGCGCGCAGCTTCTTGGCATACATTATATAGGGATCAGATCAGCGCGTACCAAATGTTTACGTACAAACCCCCGGACCTTAATGTAACGCCATATGTTCAAGATGTAGGTAAAATAGGTGTAATATTAATCATGTTAATTCCTTTATAATCCAAGAGTACGTTTTTGTTTGTTTACTTACATGCGTTGAATCATTTACAATCCAAGTGTGTGTATGCGGTTTGCTAAGTATATGCGCTTTTGTACAATAGTGAACGTAACGATCAAAATACACGACAAAACCGAATAATACAGATAGTAAACGTTATAATACAACTTTTAACGACAAAATACGATAAGCATTGATCCGGTATGGCGCGCGTACATGTAATACCGCACGTCGGACTACAAGTGAAATCAAAAGAGAAACACACGAAATCGTGAATACAGCACCCTAGCTGACCGAACTTATCCGGAATTTGAGGTATAGACCATAAACTCCCCAAAAAGAAATAAAATGGCAAATTACGTCACGTTACGACATGTATCGATGCGTTTTTGAATTATAATCAAATTAAAAATTAATTAAAAAATGCCAAAGCCCCCTGCTTAGGCCTAAGCGGGGCGCTCTAGACCCACGTTTTAACCCAAAGCGACCTACTTCACCCCCAAACTCACAAAACTTCAAAACACACACACCAACGGTGCGATTTACACACACTAGCCTCGTTTGAGCTCGTTTGACGTCCATTTCTAACGATTCGACTCTAATTAGGTATGATCGTTGCCCCCCTACTCATTTATTCCATTAGATTGTTCATTTGAGGTTTGTTTGGGTTCGATTTGGGGGGTTCCGGCCAGCTACCGCCGCTGTGCTCAAAAAGAAAGAGGCAAAGCGTGGCGCTTGGCCCTAAGCGCCCCGCTTTGCCTTGTTTTTTTTTTATTTTTTAAAATTACTTAGTTTATATTATTGTTATTAATAATAGTTTAATTATTGTTATTAATAATAGTTTAATTATTGTTATTAATATTTCTTTAAGAATAGTTATTGTTTAATTATTGATGATTGTTTTGTTAAAACGCAGATATGGATATGGATGATTTTGATGTCGACATGGATGCAGGGTTGGAGGATCAGGGCGCTGATCCAACCTCGAACCACCAGTATCTCGCGTTCTCGGCAGGTGATGATAAGCATGAGAAGTGCGAGAGGTTGCGCGTCATGTCGATAGGGGAGCACGTCGGGATTGACTAGGGCTTGCTGGAGACATTACAGGAGGCGCCTAGGGCGAGGGATATTATAGGGTTGGATTCCCCGTGGGCGCGTTTGTTCCAGGGGGCGGCGGAGGACTCGTATCGTGAGCTTATGGTCGAGTTTATCGCGTCGTTTGTATTCACTCCGCATCCGGCGGATTACGTGGAGGACCCGGCCCATCCTTAGCACGAGATTACCTTCCGCCTGGCCACCCAGGAGTTTGGGATGAGTCTTAGGCAGTTTGCCGTCCATGCAGGTTTGTACACCGCAGCTGAGCTTGATACATATTTATATACGCAGGGGGTTAGAGCCTTGGACAGGTAGACCCTTATCAGTTTCTGGAGGGATATTGCGAGGGTTACCTTTAGGAAATCCTCGCAAAAGGCCTCTACCATCAGAGACCCCCTCTTCAGGTACCTGCATCGCATTACGCGTCCTCGATCGTGCCCCGGTTTCACAGCCGGGACAAGGTCAACAAGGGGGACCATTTTTACCTGTACTGCCTGCTGCGGGCTCACCCGTGCGCGCTGGCTCACTGCTTGGCCAAGTACTATGCTTTTGCTTATCATAAGCAGGAGCACGGCAGGCTTTTTGGCGGATGCTACGTCACCGTCATCGCCCAATCTTTAGGGCTCGTGCCCGAGAGTGATCCGCTATTGGCCCCACCCATTCCGTCGACTTTATTAGGCCGGGCGTCAGCATCGTCCATGGGCATACTGCACCAGTTAGACGTTGGCTACCGAAACCGGGGCCGCGATGGGGGTGTTTGGGTGCCGGAGCCGTCGTTGCCGGAGGTGATCCTCGTAGTTGTCGAGATCACCGAGGGCATACTAGCGCCTTCGGCTGTTCAGGCGGCGGCTTACGAGGCTCAGCTTGCAGCTCTGGGTCTGCCACCTCCTCAGGATGACCAGCCACCGCCACCGCCTCACGATCAGGAGCATGAGCCTCAGGGTGACCCGCCACCACCGCCGCCACCGCCTCCACACCCCCCGCAGTACCCACAGCATGTCATTGCCGACCTGCCTCCTGCTGCGCAGGCGGTGGCGAGGGACTTCGATCGGCGCCTCCGGCGGTCTGAGCGACAGCAGGCGTGGATTATCCAGACGCTCACGGCTATCAGCGCACATTTGGGACTGCCGGAGATTCCACTGCCACCGTCTCCACCGCCGGAGGATCATCCGGAGGATCAGTAGATTTACTTTGTATAGTTTTTTTCCTGTATTAGACATTTTTTTTGTTTTGTATGTACAAACCGACCAATTATGTATATATTTAATTGATCTTTTATGTATGCTTGTGTGGATTGTTTGCAATTATTTCATACGTCTCGTTCGCGACATATCGTACGATTTTATTAAACATGTTCGTGTAATTCATTAAAAATTAATTCGGATAACATTTATACAAAAACTTTAAATTATATACGTTTGTAAGAAATAAAATGATTGATTGCGCTTATTTCATACGTCTCATTCGCGACATATCGTACGGTGTTTTAATTAAATATGTTCGGGTGATTTATTAAAATAAAATGGGATAACATTTATAAAAACAACTTTAAATAGTATACGTTGTAAGAAATAAAACAAGTTTGTAATATAAATGTCCGTTTTGTAAACATAAAACAAAAATCTACAACTTTTCAAAAAAATAACACAACCAAATACAACAAAAACAATCAACCAACAACCCATTTTTTCACCAAAACCTAACCCATTCTACCAAATTAAGTATGGCAGCCCAAAGCGCCCCACTTTGATCATAGCGGGGCGCTTTATACTAGAGTCAACAGACAAGGACTGACAGGCTCAGTCCTTGTCTGTTTACTTTACATTGAAACGTCCCGCTTTAATCATAGCGGGGCGCTTTGATGTGTGTAAATAGATTAGTGCGTGTGGGAATAGACCAGGCCTTCTCATATCCACTCCAATTTTTCTCTTTTCATGCAGGTGAAAATACCTATACCCTTAATTTTCGTTGATTTAGTGTCATTTTTTATATTGGATTTAAATAACTTTAATTTTCATCAATTGGCTGATAACACTTCTAACTTTCGATTTATATACATCACCACTCCAACTTTCAACTTTGGCCGATAGCACTCCCTAACTAATAGAACCCTAACACAGTTAGCTGATGTCAGTTGACACGTCATTAAAATGTCATGCCAGCTGTCATATCACCAAAAATGTCACGGCAGTTGCCACATCAGCTACCACGTTATCAAAAAATGTCACATCAACTGCCACGTCAGCAAAAATGGTCATATCAGATGACACATCAGTAAAAACTAACTGAGTTAGGGTTCAGTTAGTTAGGAAGTGTTATCGGCCAATAAGTTGAAAGTTGGGAGTTTTGGTATACAAATCGATAGTTAGGTGTGTTATCGGTCGATTGATGAAAGTTTGGGTTATTTAAATCCAATATCCATTTCTTTTTTACCGGAAAACAAATGAACCTATATGACTCCCTTATGATGAAGGATGAAGAGAAACGGGGACAATTGAGGAAGTTTCAGGATGAATCTTCTTGAAAAAACTCGGGAAGCAGCCAGATGTTGATGAAGCAACGTTATCGTTGTCGGGTATGCTTTGTTTGTTTGCACAATGTGTATTGGAAGTAGTATTCTTCTTCATTTTCTTTTGATGGGAGTTTGGTCGTTATGTAAGCTTCAGCTAGACCAGAACCTGCCATTGACATCTTTAGAGATGGAATATCGTATGAATTGGTTATGGGATAAATATGTGTGCCTTGTAATGGTGTGGTGTGGGGTTTATTTTATAGGATAGTTTGGACTTTATAACCACGTCATCGATGACGTTTTTTTATTTTTAAATCACTTTATAATCTATAAATCACTTAACACTTTATAATCTATTTTTTATTGTCTTTTTAGAAGATTAAATAATCATGTCAAATAAGATAAAAAGGCTTCTTTACTTAACAACGATTGAAAATTTATTATAAAGTCTTTATCCTTGAAGTTTGATAAAAATATTATGCTTACATCAACATTTTTCAAATATAATAACTATTCTATAGAAGTTTTTCTTTTCTTTTCCATCTTTCAGTCAACTAATGAATTAGAGAACAAATATAGGTATAAAAAGGATTCTCAACTTTATTAAATCAAATCCATGAATTTGATTCAACAAAACTTATTGGTGTCACATATGTATCCTTATGTATTTTTTGTCTTTTACACGATCGATCATCGTGTAGCATTATATAATACAGCCTGTTGAGCGTTTATTGGCTCACTGTCCTGCCACTTGTATTTTTCGTACCTTCTTGACGTTGTCTTGCGCTTTGTATCTACACTTGGTGTAGGGTGTCCTCTGTAGCCGGCGCAAGGTAGTGGAACTTGGTCCTCTATTTCTAAAAGGACAAGTGTCTAAGAATGGTTAGCTTTTCCTCCTGACCCCGCGCGCGACCTTCGAGGCCTCTATTCTGTCAGCGCAAGGTCTGTGGAGTTATTACTCAGACGTGGGTCTTGTGCGCGATCGTGGAGGTGTTTATCTAGTCGGCGCAGTTTTTGAGACCATACCCCTTCAGAACTAGACCTTATGTGAGGTTGTCAGTTCGATTCATGAGCTCGTCTGGGTTTTCGTCTCACTGTGTGTTAAGCCAGAGGGTTCTGCTCTTGTGGTAGCACAACGAATGTCAAGTAGCAACCGGAGGAACGCCCAAGCCAAACTTTGAAGCTAACGTGGGCTCGGTTAAGACAACATAGCCTACGCAGAGTGGGACAATATGGGCTCTCTTATCTGAGAAGTGTGGTAACCTTATACATGAAGTTCACCGTTTAATTTTTTTTAGTTATATTATCGATTTATAATTTAATATATGCATTAATTTAACAAAGTAAAATGGACAAAATTAGCAAGAACGGGGGGTAAAATGGTGAGAAGGGAGAACATATAAAATGTGTTGTAGTTTATTTTTATAAACTAGTTTTAATTGTTGGTATGGTGACCGAACTGATATGCTTTAAGTTTCACATTACACTTAATTTAATAATATAAAGCATTTCATTTCATTGGGACAAGAATGTAATTTTATCATGCAAAACAACATGTATAAGTAATTTAAAAGGTGGGTAGAATAGACAATTGCTTCATACTTTTAAGACGCCAAAGGGGTATAATCGGTAATTTGGAATCCATAAGCTTAATTGGCGGCGAGAGAAACGACGGTTCTATTCCCTTAACTTAATTGTCACCGTCATTTGGGGTGGGGTTCTATTCCCTTAACTTAATTGTCACCGTCATTTGGAAATCTAAAACCAACAAACCTATTGATTCCCTTTCTTCCTTCAGTTTCAGTTTCAGTTCCAGCATAAATCAAAGGGCGTAAATCTAGGAGTCTCGCATTCCCCATTATCTAATGTGATTTTGTATATTAGATACGCAATCATTACTGTTTGTCTCTGTGATTCTGATTTAGGGTTTCTAAATATGCTTTATGACGATTTTTGAGATAACTGGTGTTCACGTGCAATCAAGGAGCGTAAGTTCCTCCATTCTCCTTTTTTTAATCGAATTATTGTAATTATTATTTAGTTTTTCTGAATTTTTTGTGTTTATCTTTTCGATTATTAATTAGAAATTTGTGATTTGTGAACGAATCATGTGATTTAAATTGTTAATCGACTTGTTTAACTGTTATATGAATGTTAATTTAATGGAGTCTTAGTTAAAAATTTTGTATGGTCAAATAGGTGCCTTTAACAGTAGCTTGTTTCATGTGGAGATTAATTCAGGATCGCATCCCAGTTGCTTCTTATTTGAGCCATGTGGGTATTTTGGTAAACTGTCATCTGAAATCTTTGCTTAAAGGATGAAGTGTTTGTGATCTGCAATCCATGTTATCAAAAAAAATTTTCTCATGGTATTCTCTGTTATCTGCTTCTTCGCCCTCACGTATCATCCTCTCAATTTGCTTCACAATTTGTTCTTATTTACTACACAATTATTGGCTCATATTATCTAATTTCCTTAAATATCCTGTCAATTTCAACATATTTATGTTACATAATGTTATGTGTGTGTGTTCTAGCTCGTCCTCAGATCTTGTTTTAAGGTTCATCGCAATGAGTGTGTTCTGAGTTGTTGTTAATAAGGAAATTATTTCATTTAGTGCTTGTAATTTGTCTTGTTTTTCCGAAACTTTTTCTATGATGAGTTGAACTGGTCAATGAATTGTATGATATGTTTGAATTATTTTTCTTCATTGTTGGATCTATATTTATGACCTAATACCTGGATTTATTTAATTTGTTTGCTCACTGGAGAAGACTGTTTTCGGATTGATTATATTTGTATTTGGGATTTATCGTATGTGTTTCGGGTGCTGATGCTGTCATGAAGCTTTCAAGGACATATGGTTCTTTAGATACTTATAAGAAACAGTGGAGTGGAAGAATAATTTCTTTCGGGGATTTTAGGCGTTGAACAATGGAATTTTTTGTTTAAGTATGACCAAACAGATACTTAATAGGATCATTCAACTTCAAGTACATCAACCAGTTGAAGACACGGCAATGGTGTAGCACTTAATCGGTCTAATGGCTCAAATCCTATATCTGGTCATGGTCAGTCTTAACCCTTCTTTAAAAAGTGGCGGTAATAAGGTTGACATCAAAGCTGAATGGCAACCAGGTCGTTTTGACTACATGAGGCTTTGACTAGCCTCAACGACGTTCCGAATTCTGTCTATGCAGATGGGAGCATATGATTGGATATCCTTCAACTCAACGGAATCTAATATATGATCTTGCTGCCATGTTATGGTGATGATATACATCCTTTTTGTGTTACAGAACTAACAAACTTGAAAGAGTTGCAATTTAACTGAACCAATGTAACAAATCATGGAGTTATGTTTCTGATACGTCAATCCGCTTTGACCTATTAGTTAGTTTACATTTTTTTAGTCTTGTTTAACAGGGAAACTTGCATATGTGTCCTACGCTTAAACTCCGTTATCTAGAGTTTTAAAAATTACTAATACCATTAGCATCCTGAACTGGGAATTCATTCCGCACTACATTGGATTGAAATACCACACTATTTGCAGTTAAAATTTTGCACTGTTATAGGTTAATTCCCACACTATTATGAGTCAAAATTATACACTGTTTTGGGTTAAAAATTTGTTCTGTTTGTGGTTAAAAAACCTGTATCAATTGGGTTAAAATGCTGCACTTTTTGGGTTCCAAACACGTCAATGTTTGGGTTAAACAATTTTTATTTTAGAAGATACTGTAATTGAATATTAACAGTTTTGATTTAAGTGGAACTGAAAACAGGTATGTATTGAGATAGATTTAGCTGCTTATTTCCTTAATACAACTTTGATTGAGTTAAGCCAAATCTAGGAAAAAAATACATAAGGTACTCATTAGTTTTAAATATAAAGAGAATCTTAAGGCATTTTTATTGCATCTTATAGGAGCTTATACACTATTGTGGTACACATTTTGGAGTTTACCCAATCTTCCGAACATGAGATTTTCAGCTTGAAGGCATCTGCTCCCGTTAGGCCAACTCAAGGAGATTTTATGACCTCTTTGGTTATAGAGTTATTGTTTCTTTAATTTTTAATATTTACTTTGTAGTGTTTTAATTTGTATGCCAAATACGATTATCTTTCACTTTGTTTTTGTTTACTTTCGCTTGTTGATGTAATCAGTATGCAATGTAGTGTTTTAATTTGTGTGCCATTTACGATTTTCTTTCACATTGTTTTTGTTTTACTTTCGCTTGTTGATGTAACCAGTATGCAAATAAATATGCAATTCACCTATTCATAGTAAATATTTGATTTCCAATATATTTCCTTCACCAATCAACCTTTTGACGCCGCAACGTGCAGGTTTTTCGAGTATTATTCTTTGTAGTGTAATTTATTATATATATAAACTAGGTTAAAGCCCACATGTACACGTGGTTTAACAAATAAAAATACTTTAAATTTGTTTGGTTTTAATTAAAATACTAAAAATTAATATAAATAAAATAAACTTAAAAACCCATATGATAGGTAAAAAAATACAACGAATAATTCAGATTTCACTAAAACAATTCCTTGTACACCAAATTGGTTGTCTTATTTGTAATATTCTCATCATTATCTAATTTGAATGTTTAACGGTCTTAATTGAAACTAAAATTAAACGTGCATAAAAGAAAGTTGAATATATATACTACATAAGTCTAATGATAAAGTGAAATTATCTCAGTTCGTTTGTCGCTCAGTTGCCACATCCCTTTTCCATATGGAAGTGTGTGTGTGTGTGTGTGTGTGTATACATATATATACGGTCTCGCCCATAAAAGCAACCAACCAACTATGATTCATTTATAAAAATAACAAACAATAAAAAAAATTCAAAAAAGTTCTAAACAAAATAATCTCATGGGGATTACGCCTACCAACTTTAGTTCTTATTTTGTATTTATATTTATATTTTTACATTAAAAGTCTAAAACGTTAGTAAAGTCGTTAGTTATTTATGCTTATTTTATTATAATTCAATTTTATTAATATCTACAATAAAGCAAAGACTTGATAAATATAAATGAAAAAACAAAATGGTAAAAGATAAAGTTCATGGATTAAAATAAATTTCTTATTTAAATCTTATTAACAAATATTATCTATATCTATTTATTTAAATCTTATTAACAAATATTATCTATATCTATTTATTTAGGGTAAAGGATAAAAAGATAAAATTCATGGATTAAAATAATATATTTTTTATTTGAATCTTATTAAGAAATATTATTTATATATATTTATTTTAGCATGAAAAAACAATTGAGATCACCTTATGGAGCGTCATATGTCCTTCATGTAATTTACTTTATTATATGTATAGATTTATGATACTTTTAGTTACAGTGGTTTGATTTTTGTCTTTTTGTTAATTCTTTTTCATCTTTTTTTTTTGGTCTATTTATTTGTTTTTGTTCTTTTTTAAGTTTGAATCATGTTTTACTATGTAACAAAACGAACGGTCTAATACTGATCGAACAATGTCAGTATCGGAATTAATATTCCTTTTTATTGTTCCGATCGATTTAAACACATATCGGTATTTTTTGGTCGTATCATGCCTTTTTTTTGTTTCTATTCCTGTAAGTGTCGGTATCTTAATGAAATGAACAATATCAAACGAATTCTTGCCATTAATGTTATTTTTACTATTGCGTCTATGTTTCTATTAAATTTGGGTCGAACCGCCGCAGAACGCGAGTGTAACCCACTAGTTAACTAATAATTAAAAATATTTATAAATTTTTAATTATTAATAAACATATGTATTTTCATATATCTACCGGTAAATAGAATAGTTTACCTTTTTATATTTATTTTTCTTGTGTAGGATAAATACAAATGTATTTATCATACAAAATAACCTTAATATAAGAAGTTAAGGAACCTTTTTTTTTTTGAAATTTCTTTCCATCTAATTAGGTATAATGTTTAATTGCAAAATGTAAAAGAAAAATAATTCGTAATTTTACGCTAATATAGTAATTATGTAATTACTATAGAAGCTTTGTTTGGTTGAATGATCTTAAAGCTTTTAGGATAGAAGTTTGAATCTTTTAGTTGAACGCTCCTAGTAGTAGTGTATAGAAGAAGCTACAACCTTTTAGGGAAAAATGACTATTTTAACTTCTAAAGATAATAAAAAATTTAATGAATCAACTTTTTAATGTCCATTTTGGTCATTTTATACATTTTATTAAAAGCTCTTACTACTATGTCAAACACCGAAATATATTTAAAAAGCTACACCTACCAGCTTTCAACCAATAACTTTTAGCCACCGGCTACTTTCCCGAAGTACTCAGAGTAACTGTTATTAGTTAATTACTCTACTAGTATAAATACACATTATTTTTAGATTTTGTGACTAAAAGATGTATTTAATGAGTTTAAAAAAGATTTAAAAAATATATCTTCCTTCACTTTTACGTTAAGCCAATTTATATATTAAGACTCATTTATACTTTAACCTACATGAACTTGCCTCGTCTATGTATTTCGATTTGGATGTGGTATTTGAACTTTTAAACATAAAAGTTACATTTAGTTATATTTATACATAGATAATAAGTAACTAATAATAATAATTAAATAATTATGTGGAAGAGGTTCTCGCGTAGGTCTGCATCCTAGACTTCAATGATCATTTGGGTTTCTTTCGCTTGGCCTCCAAGGTTGACTTTTGACGTCATCTTACACGTTTCTTTCAAAAACTATTATTATAAATAATAAAGTATAGCTTTGTTTTAGTTTATCTAAACAAATATATATAGCCTACTTACATATTACTACAGAAAACCCTTTCGTTAAATCCATGTTTCCTTTTCGGTTTCCAATAATCTTCTTATACTGAAACTCTCACAAAAGAATTGAAAAAGTTTTTTTTTTTAACTGCGGACCGAAAATTTTATTAAAAAACATAGCGAGAAGCTATACACAATTACACAAAAATCACCAAGAGAATATAGTTACATTAATCGAACATAGCAAAACGGCTCCACTGTTCCCAAGTTAAAGATACCTCCTTTGATCGATTTTTCACCCACAAATACACCATCGATTTGGCTTCGTCCAAGACTCTTACCGGGTCCGGCCTAGCCTGTTTAAACATGATCTCGTTCCGCATTCTTCATATGCTCCATATTGTAACAAAAATGACCGCATGAATAGTTTTTTTCTTTTTCCTCGAGCCCGGGCTGAAGCCATGTAAACCCAGTAGATCGTGTATATCGAAAGCATAAATCGGTCGGAGCCTGCACCACAGCGCAACATTTTGCCATACAATTTGTGCAAACTGGCACGAGACAAACACATGATCACTCGACTCATCGTGGTCTCCACACAAAACACATGACCTGTCCGGAACATTGATGTTTCGTCTCGCTAATGCACATCTAGTCGGTAGCCTTTCCTTCTCGGCTCTCCAAGCCACGAAAGCCACCTTTTTCGGTACCCAATTATTCCAAACGAACACTCTATATGGCTGCACTCGATTGAAAGAACTGAGGATATTTTTTAGGCTGGAGACAAGAAAAACCCCGGACTCATCATAATCCCACCACCTCTGATCTCGGCCCGTACCCAAGTTAATCAGCCCAACAAGGGCAATCAGCTGCTGTATCTGGCCCTGTTCGTTGGCGCTGAGGGCTGGCCTGGCCCACATCCATTTGAAAAGCGGCCCGTTGCTGCTCATTTCCACCCGAGACTGTACCGAGCAATTTTTCTCCACTTCGAGCCGGAACAAGTCCGGAAAAATACGGTACAATGGTTCCGAACCAGTCTAGTAATCCAACCAGAAAGACGTGTTACACCCATCCACCACGACAGTTCTGACCGCCTTGTCTAGGTTCACACCAACCTTAAGAAACGGAACCCGAAGGCTCACAATGTTCTTCCACGGACCTGTAACAGAAACCTTCGCTGGAATCGTTGACCATGTTCTAGAATTATGGTGAATGGCCCAAACTACCCTCCTCCATAAACCATTTTTGTCTGAAGCGAACCGCCACCACCATTTCGCTAACATAGACAAATTTGCATCTCTAAGGGAACCGAACCCAAGGCCCCCATATTTGACAGGAGCGATGGTTATATTCCAAGCCACCCAATTCATCCTCGCTTTTTCTTCCGACCCGCCCCAAAAAGATACTCTTCTGATTCTATCAAGAGCCTCCACTACTTGTACTGGTGCTTTGAAGAGTGAGAAATAGTACGTCGGGAGGGAATTCAAAACCGACTTCAAGAGGTTATCCTTCCGCCATATGATAGTGATTTTGCTTTCCAAATAGATAGCCGATTTCTAAATATTTCAACCACTGGCTTCCAGTTTCTAACTAGATTCATGTTAGCACCAACTTGTAACCCAAGGTGCTTAAATGGGAACACACTTTTTTTGCAATTAAGTATATCCGCCATATTTTGAACCTCTAGGTCGCTTACACCAACTCCGTACACACTACACTTTTTAAGGTTTATCTTCAACCCGGATGTTAGGTAGAAACACCTTAGTATCCTTCGAAGATTGATCACATTTACAATAGACCACTCACCAACAAACATGACGTCATCAGCATAAGCAAAATGTGATAGAGATGGGCCCTCATTAGTACATCGAATACCTTTAAACAGGCCGATTGAGGCAGCCTCCTTCATAATACCGGTGAGAGCTTCCATAGCCAACAAAAAAAGGAACGGTGATAGAGGGTCGCCTTGTCGAAGACCTCGCGAGCAATCGAATTCCATTGTGGGCGACCCATTTACAAGAACGAGGCTCTCGCTAAATAAAGAGTTGCCATAACCCATGCCCTCCAACGTACAGGAAAGTTCATTTGGGCCATAATAGATTCAAGAAAAGCCCAATTAACCGAATCATAAGCCTTGTTAATATCACTTTTAAAGAACATTCCCTTCTTTCTCGATTTTTTTAACCAGCCCAATAATTCATTAAGCATAAGCGGCCCGTCCATGATACTTCTACCCGCCAAAAACACCGATTGTTCCTCCGAGATAAGCTTCCCAATCACACCTTTTAATCTATTCACTAGGACTTTCGAGATTACCTTATTAATCACTCCGATCAAGCTAATTGGTCGAAAGTCTGAGGGGCCCACTGGATCCTTGACTTTCGGAATCAGTGCGATGTAGGATGATGTGCAGCTCTTATTTAGAGTTCCATGCACGTAGAACCTGTTAAAGAGCTTAAAAAAGTCGTATTGAAGGCCCGGCCAACACTTTTTGATGAACTTAAAATTGAAGCCATCAGGCCCCGGTGCTCGGTCTCCTTCGCAATCCCATACAGCACCCTTAATCTCAGAAATAGTGAACATAGAGACGAGCAGATCGGCTTCCGAGTCCGAAATAGTGGCAAGGTTAGGACACACTATATTCGGCCTATCCACCATTTTTTCCGTGAACTGGTTATAGAAGAAGGCATAAAAGGACTCCTTAATCACCACCGGATTCACCACCCACTCCCCATCTATCATTACGCCATTCACTCGATCGATGCTAATGTTCGAATTAACAACTTGGTAAAAAAGCGGAATTCTCATCCCCATCTAAGGCCCATCTAGCCCTAGATTTCTGGCGTGTATCCAGAAGTTTTACCCTGTCGAATTCGGCCACATGGTTAATGCATTCAAGACGTTCAGCCAGTTCGTTCGCCAAGAGTAACCTATCTTCCGCCAAGTTCTCTAGGGTAGCCAAACGACTTTTTCGTTCACGATAAACCCCTTCATGTCTCTCCTTTCCACATTTAATCCATGTTTTAATGTTATTTTTTTAACCATCTGAGTTTGATAGCAAATGCTAGGTCCTCCGGCCCTGAGAAACTAAAGGAATCACATAGTTGCATAATGTAATCCATAAGGCCCGGGAACTCGAACCATGAGTTGAAGAACCGGAACGCGATTTGTCCATAGTCCGATTGGACCATAGACATAACAATTGGTCAGTGGTCAGACACAAACCTGTCTAGAGCTAATACTGTAGCTCCAGGCTACTTCTCCATAAATCCAAGGCAAACCGAAAACCGATCCAGCTTGCTAAGTTTGTCCCCTCTATCCGAAATGTAAGTAAATTTGCCCCCTCCCATGTTATATTCTACCAATCCAGCCGAAAGGATAAACTGATTGAACGCCTCGGCATTAGCCTCGACAGATTCTGAGTTCATCCTTTCATCAACATTCCGAACATCATTGAAATCCCCCATCATGGCCCATAACCCCTGCACTGGGTTCCGAATTTCCGGGATATCCCGCCATACTGTACGCCTAACAACCGCATCGTTCGGGGCATATACGTTCACAATATTCAACCTACATCCAGACTGAACAAGGGAACCCGAAACAATCAGGAAATGACGATTTTTAATGACATTATCGCACCTGAAAACTAAAGGACACCAGAGGCACGCTAGGCCCCCAGATCTGCCACATGAGTCAACCACCGCCAATTCAAAAGCTGTTCTTCCCCAAAGACTGTTAAAAAGGAAGCTAGACGAATCTTGTAGTTTTGTTTCCTGAATAGCTATGAAGGGGACCCCATAGCTGGCTTTTATACTGCGAACCCCTTCCACCTTTCGAACATTCCGCACCCCCCGTAAATTTATCGATAGGCAATTCATTGACAATCGTTGTGAACACCCTCTTCTGCTACTAATCTCTCAGTCACCTCTGCAAACTGATTCAAGTTAATTCCAACCTTAGACCCCACTAGGATGGTAGCATTGACTTCTTCTCCTAGATTAGGATCAGGGGGCTCCAGTAATTGTGTTTCAGAGACAACCGATCCTTGTATATCCGCCTCCACATCCAAATCGGCCGTCAGCATTTGTGCTGGCGGAGTAACTCCATCAGGGGTGCAGCCAGAAGAACTGTTAACATTAATCGGGTTATTTAGATCCAGATATGTTTTACCAGATCCTTGGTTTAGATTAAAAAGTTTATAGGCTGGGCCTTGAGTGGAACCAGAGGAAGGTGGGCTACGCGCTGCTCTGGGCCGTTTGCTAAGCGTATTAGCAGATTTTGGGCCTTCTCTGTCCCCTTGTACATTAGGCCCACTTGTCGTATCCAACTGGCGGTTGGTATCTGGCTCATTTTCTTCTATATTTCTAGAATTATCACTAGGGCCCACCTCCACATTAAATTTCATTGGAACATGTGCCAGCTCTCCCACTTTCCCATGCACATCTTGCATGCTTACATTGTTTTCCAAAACCGGAGGCTGTTGAACTTCCAGCGACTGTTCATTATCCGGTGATTGTTTAGTATCCGGCGATCGATCTTCGCCATCTGGCCGGAATTCACCTTCCTCCGAGTCATCGTCCATCTCGTCGTTTTCTTCATTGGATTCCCAACCAGACACTTCCACTGATTTTACACGCTCAAAATCAGGAATCCAGCCAACAGAAGTTTCAGACACCCAGACCACGAACTTTCATTCTTTCCAGTTCAGGACGATAGTCTCCTCAATCCGAGCCCCTTGAGGGACTAGAACCATAACCGAGCCATCCGAGTTGTCGTGGCCTTTCCAAGAGAATGCTGATGGTTGGACCACCTTTCCAAACAAGTTGCCTATCCGATCATATGTTGCGTTGTCCCTGACTTGGAATGGCACCCCCGAGATGCGAAGAATGGCAATGCGATCATATGGTGGATCCTGACCATTCCAAGCACAAAATTTAGAGAAGGCCCTGTTAAGACCTCGATGTATTTTGCCAGTGTATCCTGTACTGCTTGCTTGTTGTTTAGTGTAATAAGCACACTGAGACCTCCAATATACTATAAACCATACATGGTGAGCCCCCCACTATCCAGGACCTGTACAAGGTTGTTGAGCGCTCATGCATCCCTAGCAGTACCTAGAATAGACCTCCCCTTACAATGAATGGCATAAACCGAGCCCTCCCCGTCTAACTTTAATGTTTTAGATCCTTGATTATCCTTGAACAGGTCACTATATGCCACCCCCACTCTAACATTCCCCGTGTTCGACGGACCCGCTACATTGTTTTGAGTGTTAGCCGGAACTTTAGGATTCTGTCCCTGTGGATTTTGCTTCGGTTTCCATGTTCTACCCCCTTCATTTCCGATGTATAGATAAGCTTACGGTGGTTTTTATCGTATTTGGCCAAAGACACCAAGAGTTTTGCTTCAAAGATTTTGACGGTATTCATATTCTTCAGGACCTCCTCCAGATTTACCACTCCAACATACCGGACAAAGCCGAAACAGTTTCCCCTAGCATCTCATTTCCGGGCAACATAAGCATCAGTTACAAACCCATGCGGTTGGAATGCCATCCCTAGCAAGGATCTTGTGGTTCTATCTGGTAGATTCTGTACCATTAATGTCATCTCCACCCCGTCTGGTCTTGTTCTTCTGTTCTTGCGATACTGTACCTCCGACCATGGAATCCCGCCGCCGTCTTCTCTCTCCCAACACCATGAGTTTTTCTTCATTTTTTTTAACATTAAACAGTATTCTCTATGTAGGAAAATTGATTTGGTCGAATTGAAAAGGTTTTATAAAAGATGATTTATATGTTACCTTAATCCACAAACACATTTTAACCCTAGGATTTGTTAATATATGTTGTGGAAACGCTCCAAAGAAGCTTTATCAAAGAAAATGTGTTGTCCCGCAGGCACCACATAAACAATGAGGTTTTAACATTTCACACCAAGTATGTGTAGTTGAGGTGAGCAAGCCCACAACGTCCCGTCCCGTTCTCTCCTTTCAGCACTATCATCGCCTTCATCATCTCTCACCCCCACTTCAATGAGCCCCTCCATGTTGCCGCCCCACGCCCTCCTTGACGCCCTATGCCCTTCCAACGTGACACTCAAAACACGGATGTCATGTTAAAACACGAAGATTAAAAAACTTAACAAAGACTTGATGGCTTGAGTTGGTTTCATCGGGGTTCATTATATTAAATATAACTCTTAGGGTGATTGTAATTAAAATAAGAAAACTTAACAAAGAATTTAATAGTATATGGGTGATGATCAAAAAATAACATTAACAAAAACTTTAATATATTATTATTTATTTATAAACTACATTAAAAAAGTCAAACAATCTTTAATTCTGGTATACAATTGTTGCACTTAAAAAACTTTAATAGACGTCTTGAATAACGGTGTGTCGGGATGTTTTGTGACATATGAAGGATGAAAAATATTTGCTTTTTAAATTACGAGTGTGTTATTTAAAATTAAAATAAAAGAGAAGAGTCTGAAACCGTGAGAGTTTTCGAAGTTGTCGGGTGAATCATTTTTAACAAAGTTGGGAAGCAGTCGATGGTTAAAGAATCAACACAATCATTGGTGTCTAGTATGATGTGTTTGGTTGCACCATGTGCACTAAATGTTGTCTACTTCATCTTTTTTTTTTTTAATTACAAAGCTTATAAACTTCTAAATTACACCAAATAAATCATAATCTACTTCTTGTTTGAGATTGAACCTAAAACTTTCCACTAAGAGGCAAGAGACTCTAGCAAGTGTTAGATAAGCTTCTACCAATGGCAGAAGTGGCAATTGACAATTTTGGGTAATGAGAGAAAGGTGAACTATATGATGGATGAATAAGTTATTAATTTAATGGACAGTTTAGACTCTGAATAAGTTGTTAATTTATAGGACAGTTTTGACTTTGAATAAGTTATTAATTTATAGGAGAGTTTTGACTTTGAAATCATGTCATCTGTGGCGTTTTATTTTCTTTTAGATTCTGAACACTTGATGAGCTATTTTCATATGATCACATTATTTCGACATTCAAAATCTTTATTTCGTATAGACATCCTGAATACGAGTGGTCATATAGCTCTATATAACTCGTATATGATAATCCAATTCCTAAAGCATGCAAAAGCAATTACATGCTAACCATATACGAGTCATATATATAGTTACAACTATACGACTCGTATTAAGTAAGAGGTAGTGCAATGTCTTTCAATAGTGACAGAAAAGTGATAGATGTTTTGATATATTTGCCCTATACTTATAACGGTTATGCCAGTTTTTTATGTCGGAATTATTGAGCGATGATATTCAAATTAAAGCAATTGCTTATGATGGGAATGCGTTTAAAAGCAACTACGAATGTTTAATAGGGTGGATTAGGTCAAATTGTAACCGAGATGGGATCACCGGAAGATGGAAACTTGTCGGAAAACGGTTAAAGTCGAAAACGATAGGGTAGCTGACATTTTAGGGTTTTGAAATTATATTTACACTTTGCATCCAGATCTTTCATATATATATATATATATATATATATATATATATATATATATATATCTTAATACAAACTTTGTTTTTTTTGTTTAAATTGATGTTTTGTTAACTTTAAAAAAAGGTTTGTTAATTATAATTTTTATAAAAAAACTCTTTAAAATTCAGTATTTTTATAAAAATAATTTAACACTAAAATTATGGATATATATATATACACACACATACATATTTGTATAATTTAGATAAAATTATGCTTTTTAAAGAAAGTGTTTATAAAGTAGATTTCTGTAAATTAAAAATTATTCTAATAAAATAAAAAAATTGTACGATTAAACTGATAATTAAAAATCGATCATTTGGTGATGAACGTGTGACAAAAAAAAATATGAAATATTTTGAATAATAAATTTTGTAAATAATATTAAAATAAAATAGAATAAGGTGCTTAGTTGTTAAAATCAAATTGGAAAACAAATACAACGTTTAAAATTTCATGGATGTTACATAAAGACGGTGGGACGATGGCAACTAGGGGTGTTTAGAATTCGATTCGGATTCGAAAAATTCAAAATTCGACTCGATTAAAAATATTCGAATTCGAGTTGATTCGTATTCGAGTCCAGTAATCAAATTAAAATCGAATACGAATTTAAATACGAATTTATAATTTTCAATTCGATCTGATTCGAAATTCAAATTCAACTATATATATATATTTTAATATATGTATATATACACACAAACATATATACACACACATATAACTTCTAAACTTGACCAAAGTATAACTACCTTCATGTAAGACCCTTACTTATTTAACTAATTTTTTTTTATAAAAGTTTGCATTTAAACATTTATACTGCAAACACATAACCATACTCAAATTTTGAAGTTATTTAAAAACGTTACGACTTATTATCGATGTTCGGTTTGGTATACAATTTAAACGAAAATGCGAAAGCTTGAATCTTTGATCGTGTTTGATTCTTCGTTGAGCTTGATCGTCATCCGGTGCTTCAATCCACTTCCTATATTTCATAAATTATGAAATATGTTAGTGTTAGGAAGTTTATAACGTAACTAATCAAACCCGAAAGCTCAAATAACACAAAAAAACATTGTGGCATTTTACCCGCCGTAAGCTACGGTAGCAAGGCATAATCTCAATTGTATTGAAAACCCACATCTTTGTATCAACACATACCATTGATTTACATTCGATATATTACAACCCATGTTTACTTTTGCATATAGCAGTTCAATATTTGCATACACATACTTGAATATTCAGATTTGCAAACAGCAGCTCAATATTTGCATATACATACTTTTATATTCAGATTTGCATACATCAGCTCGTTATTTGCACATACATACTTTTATATTCAGTTTTGCATACAACAGCTCAATATTTGCATATACATAATTTTATATTCAGATTTGCATAGCTACGGCTACCTGCCGTAACTTACGGCAAGTCATGTCTGATTCGATCAGCAGCCGTCTACCGTAAGTTACGGTAGCGTTACGCTAGGCTGCTGCAGAATTTTCCAAGTTTTTCCATTTTTATGAAAAACTCCATAACTTTTTGGGTATTCGTCCGATTCACATCAAACTTGTTTCTAAATGATCGTAGAACGTTTGTTTACGTGTTTAAGTTGAATTCCTTAACCAGATTCATAGTTTTCATGAATTACGCAACCATTACCCGGTTTATGCGCATAATAATTTTGACCCATTGAGGGATATAAGCCTTAAGCTTAAGTCTCACTCCTTCTTTCTTTATCTCCTATTATTCAACTCTAAGTCTTCTATTTATTTTCCACCACAACTATATGTGTGGTGGATTTATTATAATTAAATCATTTATTTCGAATTCTACCCTTCGGTTCGACTATTTACGAGAAAGACCCATTACGAAGCATTAGAGCAAAAAGGCTTATACTTTTCGCTTTTACGCTATCAAAAGGAATTACTCAATTATAAAACTTATTGTCAAACTACCTTTACGGGTAGTTTGCCTGATTAATCATTCCAGAGCGTTTTGGTCACCATAGTTTTTTTACGACTAATGACTTTTAAAAGTATATTTTGACCAAGAGAACACCTTTAAACCGTATTCCATTTAAAAATATTATGTTCTTTAAAAACATAAAAGTCTCACATCGTTTAATGTTATAAACTCACTTAAATGCACTTTTCGCTTAAAAACATGTTTTCGGCTCTAATGGCTGTTTTACGCCAGACACTATTTATACCTCACTTGAGATGATCTAGTGTCCACCCTTAACTGGACTAACTTTAGTCGTACCGCAAACCCTCATTGAGAGCATGACCATTACACATACCTGGCGCGAGTCAAAGTATTGACCCGTTAGCGATACTTTGCGATTCTATATATACTACTCGTGGCAATGCATGCCCACAAATCATGCTTACCTATACGCATGAAACCTAACAAACGAAATATTAAATATCATTTTTCAAATAGTGATAACATCACCATTTGACCCGTTAGTCCATTTGACTTGTTTTTTGACTCAACCTTTTTACATATCGGTGTAACCAAACATTGTTTATTGAAAAAAATGATATATACTTACCCTTTATTTCCTTTAACCCGCTATGGTCCGCATCATAGAGTTCTGTTTCTAAAATTCATTTACTTTATAACTGATATATGGTATTCATTATTTCGTTCCTTTGACCCATTGTGGTTTACACCATGGGTCTCATTTCGACATTTTTACTCGTTTAACGCAAATGTAGTTAATCATAAGCTTCCTATCACTTATGTAACAGTTCTATTCTAGGAGGTGTAAGTTTTACTTAAAATGATTCTTTGAATTCTTGACACATTATTTTAAGAGAGTTCCATCCGAAATTCCTTAGCCCTTAGGTTGTGGTTTTACCTTGCCACCCGTTTGACCTGTTGACTTCCCAACCTTCAATGCACCTAGCTTGACATAAAGTCAACCTTCAAACATTTAAAATGCATAATGTATACGTATTTCACATCAATTCATTATCACACATCCATCATTTAGCAATATGCATTTATATTTACATCAACGAGTCATTTAATCAATTTCACAAAAACACATTTCAGTGTTGCCTTTCCTGTGCCGCCTGTTCACATCCGTTTATAACATGTTTAGAGCCTGAATCATTCCAACATGTTCAAATATCAACTGTCATATATTCAATTAGCTTTACAACCCAAAAAGAATCATCTCAATCCGAGTTACGTTTGATTTTATATGATTTTTATAAAATCTGTTACACCCCGATTTCCACATGTAACCCATTGGGCCCGGTTGGGGAATATCGTGACGTATGTTGATATCATCATAACCAAACAACACATCGGAAGTCTTGAATTTAAAATATTATACAAGCCGAAAGGTTAAATGTTTGGCTCGTAATAATAAAAATCCACAGGCGGATCGAAATCATATACAAAAGAGGTTCATTAGACTTGAGCACATCTAAGGACTTGCAAGATCCTCTTATGTTGCTACTGAGCAGCTTCCAGCCTATTTACGTATTTGTACCTGTAACTTGTTTATTTTGAAAATACGTAAGTTTACACTGGTAAATACAATCAACGACACATTTTGAAAACATTTTCAAAAAAATTATTTTATGTACACATTGGTACATTTGTTTGATATTCAACTTGAGACAAACTAAATCTCATGTTATCGATTTACATAACTCAACAATACATATCGGGACCGGAATCGATGCCTGTTCATGATTAACCGACACACCACTTATTCCCTTATTGTGAATACCCATATTGGGTTATAAAAATTATAATTTATTCCCTTATTGGGAACACCCTTATTGAGTAAGCCTTATTAAGTTCTAAAATTATTTATTTGAACCGTATCGCATCTGTCAGGTGTATGCCTACGCCCCGTGCTTAGGTCGTGGCCACTTACAATTAAATGAGTCAAAGATATCCAGGACACGGTCGTATTAACCCCAAATGTTTAAGTCAAGCAATACGAATTAAAACGGGTTATTTGAATTCGCCGACACATAGGTCTTCGAATCCCATACCCGACCATGCGGTAATAATTTACCATATCCCAAGCCCGTATAGGGAAAATAGGTTAAAAGTATTTATCTGAGCTCAGGAATCCTTTTAATAGAAGAAATATAGTAAGCACACCGTATCCAATTAATTAAGCGTAGGTAAAATTTACAGGAAGTCTCTAGTCTGGAATTGATGGTATAAATAACTGATTAGAATACTAACGGATCTTTATTTAAGTCATAGACTTAGACCGGCTAGCTTAAAGTATTAAAAACGGTACGATGCGCTTAATTAAGCGATGACCAGAATAGAATGTAGTTTTAACCCGACAAGTATTAAGACTCGTATAATATGGGTAAACTATTTACATTCTGGAATTGAGATAAAAATGATAAGGTTAAACCCGTTTCGGTTAAATGACGTAAACTAGCCTCGTAGGCTTAACCGTACGCATATAAGCGATACTGGGCAACCGGATGAGTCATGAACAAGTTCCATATGCCAATATACTTTAAACAAGTTAGAATATCAGTAGGATATCAACTTGTATGCCCGTTAAGGTTTTAAAATCAAACTATGCCTCATAAGGGCATTTTGGTCATTTAGCAACGTATAAAAGGAACTTACGTATAATCTGATGTTATGATCATAAACATTCTGTGAAAACACTTTATTTATGTTATAATATCATTAGGATATCAAACCTATGTGTGTTTCTTAGTTTAAGACCAAACTATGCTCCGTAGGGGCATTTTGGTCATTTCACACATAGTTTCGAAGACTTATTTGGGATTCTGAGTTTATAACATGTACCCATTGTAAAAGTATTTTAAATGACTTATAAATCAGTAGGTAACAAGTCTTGGTTGGTAATTATGGTTTAAAACCATATTACGCGCCGAAAAGGCGTTAAAGTCGTTAAATGACGATATTTGCGATGTTTTATGGAAACTGATGTTATGAAAAGACTTACATGATCAAGATATGTCACTTAGTATAACACATCAGTAGGTAAAAAGGTTTCATATGAAATTTATGATTAAAACCATTTTATGTGTCGTAAGGGCACTATCGTCATTTAAGAGCTTAATACAAGAGCTTGTGCATAAACTCAGTGTATAAACTGAAATAACATCCCAACATATCCTAATAATGATATTATATCAGTATTCATTAAGTTTGGTATGAAAAATTATGTTCAAAACCGTTCTATGCGCCGAATGGGCATTTCGGTCGCGTTAAAGTATCATTTGAGATATTCTTTGAAAACCCAGTTTATGATCAGATTTGTAACATCAAAATATGTTAAGCATGTTAACACATCAGTACCTAATCCATTTGCAAGTAAGTTGGTGATTAAAACCTCATTTTAAATAAAAAGGGCATAATGGTCAAAGTAAGGCATAATTACGGAAACTTGCATAAGACTCGGATTACTATTATGATCATGTAATATAACCTCAGAGGGTTATGCTACATCATAATATGATTATAAAGGAACCTTAAATCAGTAGCATACTAATCTAATTCGGTTCATAATCGAAAGTCAACGCAGAAGTCAAACTTCGCGACTTTCGGTTGTGAACCGACCCTAAAACTAAAATTGACGAGCCGAACATGTTTACACATGTTCTAATAATTATTACCAAGTTGTTCAAGTGTTAAAACATATTTTAGAATATGTATAAACTCAGATTATGAATTCAAAATCTGACTCGTTGACTTTTTAAACATTAATATGTTGACCCGTCAATTGACCAAGCAAACGTGGTAATTAGGAGGTGACCTTTTAGGGATTAACACCTATCTAATTACGATCACGTAGCCATGCTCGTCACGAACATTGGCTGGACCGTAATGGTCTTAGCCGAAAGTCAAAGCGTTTTTACGATAACGTTTGACTTTTGGCTTTAAAGCCTATAAAAAAAAAAGAACAAGGATTGGAACACTTACAAGTGATCCAAAGAAAAATTACAACTCAGTAGGATGCTCCTAATTGCCAGGAACTTCCAATAGAGAGCAAGAGATAAAGAAAAGAGGAGGTGCAAGAAATGAAGCTCAACATTGAGCTCCATTTATAGGTGAGGGGCATGAATCAAGATCAAGACAAGTGTTTAGAGAGTCCTAGAGATCACTCCAAGTGTTACATGAGGTGTCCAAAACCGGAATTGAGGCCATGGTTTCGGATTGGAGTGCTAAAGCGGTTTGAGTGGTGGCCAAGGTTGCAGGCTGCACCTGGCATGCAGAATTCTGAGAAACGCATGCCATCACGCGCGAGGGAACAACATGTCCCCGCGCGACACGCGGGGGTGACCATTTCTCAAAATTTTCAATTTTGGTCCCTAGACTTTGCTTCGTCGGGTTTTGTCACCCGTAACCCCTTTCAACCTAATTTCTAGGCTTAATAAGGGTGTTAAGGCACAAGCGACTTGGATTTTGTCCGGAAATAGCACGGATGTCGGTTCATTCGGTTGTACGGTTGCACATTTCGCAAAAATGCGTAAAACGCTTTAACGAACATGAAAACGCTCGAAATTTCGCAACGGAGGACATCTTCAGATTCTTATCAATAGAACACAAGATTTTATTGTATATACATATTTGGATTTGTATATAAAGTCCGTATTCAAAATACGAGAATCAGAAAGTTTCCGTAGTTTGTTAGGAATAGCCCCTAGACTTCCAAACTTGCGTGAAACGTTATAATTAGTGCATAAAGCTATCTAAGGCCCATATTAGGCACACACAAGAGTATGACTAACATCATAAGACTCTCGGTTCGTTAAAAGGTCACTCAGAGGCTTAGTTTTAGCATGTTGACACTTTTAGTCCCTTAACTATTAAATTGTCGTTCAGAGGTTATAAAATAACATAACGACGCATTTGGTCCCTCTCGTTTTAGCACGTGGCATACGAGTATTAGCGGGACACATGTCGAAATTTTATAGGACGGGTTTTTACAAGGTGTTACATCCTCACCCCCTTAAAAGAAATCTCGACCTCGAGATTTTATTTGAAAGATAGAGGTACATATGTCGCATACTGGACTCAAACTCTCAAGTATACTAGGGATCTCTACAAGCGCCCGTTTTTGGCCCTTAAAATAGGCACATGCTTCCTTAGTAGTTTCTTAATCTGTCGATCTTCGATTGATACTGGTTTTCCAATAAAACCACAGGTTTTCATTAATTTGCACACTTTATGTAACATAGCTAGCAACCCATTAGCTAGCCTTTCTTTTAAATTGCATTCGTGGAACACCTTGTGAATTCCACCGAGTTTCTCAAGTAAACTAGCTTGAAGCTAAAAATTCGACACATTCGATTATCTTAAATGGTCCCACATATCTAGGACTTTACTTGCCGTCCTAATTGAGGCATACCACACCTTTCCATGGTGATATCTTCAATGGAATCCTTATCCCTTATTGGGAACTTAAGAGATTATCGCCTCTAGTTGGTGTAACTCTTCTGCCTATTATAGGCAGCTTTGAGCGATCACGGATTTGTCTGATTTTATATCCGTCGCCCTTATGACAATCTCATGTCCTATTTAGTTGGGTCTCCCCCAACATCTGTTCAACAAAGAGTGTTTGATGCTTTCTCCCATACAAGGCCTCCAAAGGAGCAGCCTTGATTCTTATATAAATATTATAGGTGAACTTAACTAGGGTAAGATGGTCATTCAACTACTACCCAAATGGTCTTAAAGAAATAGCTAACCCTTGTAGTCGGTCGAACAATTTGTTGATCCTGGGCAGCGGATAACGATTTCTGATCGTTACTTTGTTAAGCTTGCGGTAATCAACGCATAATCGCGTTGAACTATCCTTCTTAATAAACAATATCGGAACTCCTAAATGACAAGCTAGGCCGTACAAGCCCTTTTTTCAGAAACTCATCAGGATAACGGAGATTATAGAGGTAGTCTAAATCCTCAGCTTTTGGTTCATCTAACGCCAGTTGTGCCATAAAAATGACACATTCGACTTTCGAATTATTGGATACCTTGAGTAAAGACACCTACTCAAGCATCTCAATACGGAATATCTCCTTGAATACCGTTTGCTGATTTTAGTACAATATGACTGTTGGGAGATTCTAGTGGTTCCATGCATTAAACCTTCGTGTTGATCAGGCATGAAAGCAATCTATGGAACACACTAAGATACTGCCAATTATCAGATGGCGCTTTTATCAAACTGGTTTGGCATTCGCAGTCGATAGAAATTAATGAGATAAATAATTAAAATAAGTTATAAATAAATAATAATGATGATAAGAATTAGTCGTACTTCAACCGAAGGAAGAGCATGACTGATTTTTATGGATAAGAATATCCATCAAGAATAGGAAGAAGCGATTTCTATGGTTTCATCGGTAGGTTCTACCTAATACTTAATATCTGGAGTTCTCATGAATATATATATATATATATATATATATACACACACAAGTTTTCTGGACTTATGGTTTATAAAAGACTTATTAGTGCCTGAATCAAAACAGGACTCTTAGAAAAAAATATCCTTGAGTAATGAGAAGGAATGTACCTGATGGTACTATGATATTTATTGCTTACGGCATTCCTCAGGCAATTTCAGACATTTCCTTGCTTAGCTGCACCTTCTTTGGCAGCTTTAGGGCAATTAGTACTAATGTGGCCTTTCTCGCCACAACTAAAGCAGACCGCATTCTTAATGTCCCTACATTCATGGGGCTGAGGACCAGTTCTTTTGCAGATACCACACTACTTAGGCTTTTGGTCATTTCGACATTGTCCCCAGTGCCTTTTATTGCAGGTTTGCACATGGGCTTTTTATCGGACCCTTGCTGGTTCTTATTGAATCCAGACTTGCCCTTTTTCCTAGATTTCTGGGAGTTATCCTCCTCCCTTACTCTCTTTCCTTCATTGTTACTCTTGACCGACATTTGTTTCACATAATCTTGTGTGAGGGAAAGAGATAATTCCACCGCTGACTTATAAGTACCAGGTCGAACTGCCTTAACCAAGCTTCTTATCTCCGGAGCCAATCCATTAATAAATCGCACAATGCGCTTGGGTTCCGGAGTGACTAAATATAATCTTGATAGAGAGTTGTAGTCAGTGACAAATTTCCGACAATCCAAATTTTTCATTGTCAAAGCCAAGAAATCCGTTTCAATCTTTTCCACTTCATGTGGTGGACAGAAGGTATCCTTAATCAAGTCCACAAACTCGGACCAGCTAAGGTCGTACAGATGTATTTTACCAGTAGACTGTACTAAAGCTTTCCACCAAATCAGGGCATCGCCCTTGAATGATTGTGATACAAATTTCACAATATCTTTGTCAGCACAGCCGCTAATCTCGACTAGGGTTTCCATTTCATCTAACCATCTAAGGGCTTCAACTGCCCCTTCTTCCCCATTGAAATCACGGGGCTTACATGATACGAAATACTTGTATGAACACCCATCCTTATTGGAACGCATCTTCTCATGATGGTCCTGTCTCTCAGTCTTACTCCTCACATTTGAGGAGTGTACCTCACTATCCCTTGGATTCGATTGAGGTATAGACGAGTGTTTCGATAATTGTTTGGAGCAAGAAGCACTTTAGGCATTCATGGCCTTGCTAACCTTCGTGGCAATTAAAGCTTGTAGATCGTTTTTCCTTATGACAATATTTGTATTTGCATTATCATCGTTACGCTTGCTGTTGGCTTCATCAGAAGTTGCCATTGTAGCTACTTGGTACTAAACACCAATTTGTATTCTATTAGTTGGTCATTCGCCTTTTTGGCTCTAAATTGGGTATATAAATTCCTTGCCTTTTGGATCAGTGTGCTCGATGTCACAAATGTCAGGCTTTGACATTTTAAATGGATGTCTAACAGGTATGTATATATATATATATATATATATATATAACCTAGGTCTCAAAGGACCATCACAGGTATTTGAAAAGGTAGGACATAGTCCGGGAATATCAGGCAGTGGATCATAAAGTCACATCTGCCCTTGTCATAATGACATTTTAAGTAGCTCGTAAGCTTGTCATAAAGGACTTAAAATATGGCACGAAGGCCTTTGTCATATAAGACATAGGAAATATGGCACTAATGGCCTTGTCACTAATGGACAAAACATATGGCACGAATGGCCTTGTCCCTAATGGACAAAAGATTTGGCACAAAAGGCCTGGTCACAAAGAACATCAAAATACGACACTAGGCCTTGTCACAATGACATTTTTTTATAATATATAAGTCGCGATCATATTGATCAATTGGGCTTTTAAGGTTTGAACATAGTTCATCGCCTTTTGATAGGGAGTCGTAGACCACAATTGCCGTTGTCATCAACAACGATATTATATGTCCCGTAGGCAAATCATTTGACATCTCAAAAGGATGTTAAAATAAAAATCATCGCACTGATGATAGTGGTCACGATCATATTGATCATACTGACTATGAAACTTGGGCATAGCCCATTATTTTGGATAGGGAACCATAAAGGTCACAACTGTCTTTATCATAATTGACAATATAGCCCGTAGACAAAACACCACTAATGGATGTCAAATCATGGCTCGTAAGCACTACATCACTAATGGATGTTTATAATACAATCATCATATTGATGATATAAACCGGGATCAAACTTGATCACATAGGTTATAAGGTTCGGACATAGTCCTTCACCCAGACGACTAGTGTGGTTCCTCAAGTCACACCGTCAGGAGTATCAACATTTCTTGAATGTTAATAAAGAATATTTGTCTTAAAATGGTTTATCAACGTAGCCATGATCGCATTGATCATAAAGGCTTGGAGGCTTGATCATAGTTCACCACCTCTGGATAGAAGGGATGATCTTCCTTAACTATCATGGTAGAAGGCTTTACTTCTTAACTACCGTTTTATATTTACCAATCATTGTGAACTTGTCACTTGGCTGGGGTAAACCATCAAGAAGATCTTTTGAGATTATTTCGCGGATCAATAAAGTTTGAATTAAAATTGAGACGATCACTTGAACAAGGATGTAATGAAATACATATATTATAATGATAATAACTTCAAAATTCTTTCTGTTAATCACTAGGAAATTACAATAGTGCTTTAAACAGGACTTTTAATAACTAACTTGTCCACGCAGGGACTTAAAAGCAACTCAAGTCCACACAGGGACTAAATAAATATATAAGTCCATATATAGGGACTATAAGAAATAACATGTCCACAAGGGACTCAAAGGAAAATAAAATACAGTTGAAAGAAGGATTTTCCAGAATCTCCTTTAATTCATTTCTTGTTGTTTCTCTTCTTGGCTTGCCACGTACGGTATTAACACAAAGGTTTTTAATAGAAAGTGTAATAACTCCGAATCGGGATCTGTCGTAGAAATAGAATCCAAGGATTCAATGGTCAAATAATAAAATGGATCACAGATTGCAGTTTCGTAAGCATAATCCAAGTTTGGGATTCCAAAACTCGAATGTAAGAAACATGGATCATGAATGTCCATTGGTATCATCTTTGAAGTTGGAGATCAGGGACCTCTGGTATGGACTCCACAAATACAGACTTTAAAATTTGAGCCTCAGGGACCTCCGGTATGGACTCTGAAGTCTGGTTAAAGATTTCAATAGGTTTGGGATTAGGAATAGGCTTATAAAGGTCTTTCCTCCAAACCGGTCGCATGCTTAACTTAGTCGTGGTACGAAGCATAGCATTCCACGGCTTCAGGTGAGAAGAATTTTCTTCAATGGCTTCTTTGCTTAGAGACTTGTTTCTGAATTACATAACATCGAAGCAAGATTTATTTAACAGGGATGAGAGCATTCCTATGTCAAGCCTAGACTCAGAAGGTATAAGGAATATGCTACTGTGTCATTTGAGATTAAATACAAAAGGCTAGTGTTTGATTCACTCAAACGTTGGCTCTGATACCAACCTGTCACACCCCGATTTCCACGTGTAACCCGGTGGGCCCAGTGGGGAATATCGTGACGTATGTTGATATCATCATAACCAAACAACACATAATAGCACAACAGAAGTCTTGAATTTAAAATATTATTACAAGCCGAAAGGTTAAATGTTCAAATAAAATGGCTCGTAATAATAAAAATCCAAATGCGGATCGAAATCATATACAAAAGAGGTTCATTAGACTTGAGCACATCTAAGGACTTGCAAGATCCTCTTATGTTGCTACTGAGCAGCTTCCAGCCTATTTACGTATTTGTACCTGTAACTTGTTTCTTTTGAAAATACGTCAGTTTACACTGGCAAATACAATCAACCGACACATTTTGAAAACATTTTCAAAAAAACCATTTTATGTACACATTGGTACATTTGTTTGATATTCAACTTGGGACAAACTATATCTCATGTTATCGATTTACATAACTCAACAATACATATCGGGACCAGAATCGATGCCGGTTCATGATTAACCGACACACCACTTATTCCCTTATTGTGAATACCCATATTGGGTTATAAAAATTATAATTTATTCCCTTATTTGGAACGCCCTTATTGGGTAACCCTTATTGAGTTATAAAATTATTTATTTGAACCGTATCGCATCTGTCAGGTGTATGCCTACACCCCGTGCTTTGGTCGTGGCCACTTACAATTAAATGAGTCAAGGATATCCAGGACACGGTCGTATTAACCCCAAATGTTTAAGTCAAGCAATACGAATTAAAACGGGTTATTTGAATTCGCCGACACATAGGTCTTCGAATCCCATACCCGACCATGCGGTAATAATTTACCGTATCCCAAGCCCGTATAGGGAAAATAGGTTAAGAGTATTTACCTGAGCTCAGCAATCCTTTTAATATAAGAAATATAGTAAGCACAACCGTATCCAATTAATTAAGCGTAGGTAAAATTTACCGGAAGGCTCTAGTCTGGAATTGATGGTATAAATAACTGATTAGAATACTAACGGATCTTTATTTAAGTCATAGACTTAGACCGGCTAGCTTAAAGTATTAAAAACGGTACGATGCGCTTGATTAAGCGATGACCGGAATAGAATGTAGTTTTGACCCGACAAGTACTAAGACTCGTATAATATGGGTAAACTATTTACATTCTGGAATTGAGATAAAAATGATAAGGTTAAACCCGTTTCGGTTAAATTACGTAAACTAGCCTGGTAAGCTTAACTGTACGCATATAAGCGATACCGGGCAACCGGATGAGTCATGAACAAGTTCCATATGCCAATATACTTTAAACAAGTTAGAATATCAGTAGGATATCAACTTGTATGCCCGTTAAGGTTTTAAAATCAAACTATGCCTCATAAGGGCGTTTTGGTCATTTAGCGACGTATAAAAGGAACTTACATATAATCTGATGTTATGATCATAAACATTCGGTGAAAACACTTTATTTATGTTATAATATCATTAGGATATCAAACCTATGTGTGTTTCTTAGTTTAAGACCAAACTATGCTCCGTAGGGGCATTTTAGTCATTTCACACATAGTTTCGAAGAGTTATTTGGGATTCTGAGTTTATAACATGTACCCGTTGTAAAAGTATTTTAAATGACTTATAAATCAGTAGATAACAAGTCTTGGTTGGTAATTATGGTTTAAAACCATATTACGCGCCGAAAAGGCGTTAAAGTCGTTAAATGACGATATTTGCGATGTTTTATGGAAACTGATGTTATGAAAAGACTTACATGATCAAGATATGTCATTTAGTATAACACATTAGTAGGTAAAAAGGTTTCATATGAAATTTATGATTAAAACCATTTTATGTGTCATAAGGGCAAAGTCATCTAAGAGCTTAATACAAGAGCTTGTGCATAAACTCAGTGTATAAACTGAAATAACATCCCAACATATCCTAATCATGATATTATATCAGTAGTCATTAAGTTTGGTATGAAAAATTATGTTCAAAACCGTTCTATGCGCCGAAAGGGCATTTCGGTCGCTTTAAAGTATCATTTGCGATATTCTTTGAAAACCCAGTTTATGATCAGATTTGTAACATCAAAATATGTTAAGCATGTTAACACATCAGTACCTAATCCATTTGCAAGTAAGTTGGTGATTAAAACCTCATTTTAAATAAAAAGGGCATAATGGTCAAAGTAAGGCATAATTACGGAAACTTGCATAAGACTCGGATTACTATTATGATCGTGTAATATAACCTCAGAGGGTTATGCTACATCATAATATGATCATAAAGGAACCTTACATTAGTAGCATACTAATTTAATTCGGTTCATAATCGAAAGTCAACGCAGAAGTCAAACTTCGCGACTTTCGGTTGCGAACCGACCCTAAAACTAAAATTGACGAGCCGAACATGTTTACACATGTTCTAATAATTATTACCAAGTTGTTCAAGTGTTAAAACATATTTTAGAATATGTATAAACTCAGATTATGAATATTTCAAAATCTGACCCGTTGACTTTTTAAACATTAATATGTTGACCCGTCAATTGACCAAGCAAACGTGGTAATTAGGAGGTGACCTTTTAGGGATTAACACCTATCTAATTACGATCACGTAGCCATGCTCGTCATGAACATTGGCTGGACCGTAATGGTCTTAGCCGAAAGTCAAAGCGTTTTTACGATAACGTTTGACTTTTGGCTTTAAAGCCTATAAAAAAAGAACAAGGATTGGAACACTTACAAGTGATCCAAAGAAAAATTACAACTCAGTAGGATGCTCTTAATTGCCAGGAACTTCCAATAGAGAGCAAGAGAGAAAGAAAAGAGGAGGTGCAAGGAATGAAGCTCAACATTGAGCTCTATTTATAGGTGAGGGGCATGAATCAAGATCAAGACAAGTGTTTAGAGAGTCCTAGAGATCACTCCAAGTGTTACATGAGGTGTCCAAAACCGGAATTGAGGCCATGGTTTCGGATTGGAGTGCTGAAGTGGTTTGAGTGGTGGCCAAGGCTGCAGGATGCAGCTGGCATGCAGAATTCTGAGAAACGCATGCCGTCACGCCACGCGAAGGAACAACATGTCCCCGCGCGACACGCGGGGGTGACCATTTCTCAAAAATTTCAATTTTGGTCCCTGGACTTTGCTTAGTCGCGTTTTGTCCAATGATATCTATATATAAGTATAAAGTGCGTTTGTGTCGACGTTTAAGTTCCAATGATATCTATATATAAGTATAAAGTGCGGAGCTCATTATTTTTAGATGAGTACACAAGATTTGGTTAATTTTCAATGTTTTCTATTTAGATAATCAATTTTACATCTAGGTTTTCACTTTGACAGAGCTTCGCCATCCGAATGCAAAAGTTACAAATGACTAGGTTACTCCCACTATTTATAAACATGCTAAGGACCTCTGGGATGGATAACCACGTCCGTGCAGATGAGTCTCATCCGTGTGGATGAACAACTCATCCGTACGAATTAACCTATAAACATAAAATTCAAAATCTAACAATCAGAAGCTTATTACAAACTGACACGACGACGTAGGCAGCAGACATTATGCACCAACAATGCCTATATTTTTTTAATACCTTTGAGAGTGGTTGTGAGTGGAATTATGAAATAGATACATTATATGCGCAATATCGAGTACATTACGGTTTTGGTTACTTGGCTTTAGTGGTTATTGTTATATTTTACAAAATCCAAATGTCTTGCAATATACATACTAATGTTTCTAATTTATTGTAGTTTTGATCTACCAAACTAACGCCAACCAACTTATAGTTAATTCCTAAAAAAACACAATATGGCATAATGATAAATAACAATAACTTATTTTATTACGATTTTAGTCCACCACACTAACGTCACCTCTCAAAAATCTTTTTTTATAAAGATTAAAAATACTTTTAAGTAAGTATAAATAAATTAAATAAAAAATCTCTAATAAATAAGAAATAAACCTTTTGTTCTAAATAAAAAATACATTTAAAAGAAAATTGTATAAAATACATATAATAAATAAAAAAGCTGTATAAGTTATATATATATATATATATATATATATATACATAGACCATGGAGGGGAATAGTGCCAGGCAACTGCCTGACACTCCTTAAAACATCGGTTTTTAGTTTGAAAAAAAAAACTTAATTTCGTTAAACTATTTTTAACGACGGATTATTATCAGCCAGAAGTGGATTAGTACGGATTATTATTATTAGCACATAACTGAGTTAGAATTTTATCAACCAAATTGCCATTTATGAAGAAAGAGACTCCATGTCATAACACGGACGCAACCAAATAATTTGAAATTGTCATTTAGAGAAAAGGTTTAAAATGGAATTAGCATTGGAGAAAAATATATTTTTAAACAACAAAAACACATGCCTATATATACAACGGACCCACATTAACATTTTCTTTACCAAAGTAATTGTATTAAAATTGCTATATTTTAAACAACCCTCTACCAAGCACATTGTCTCTTGTGTGATCAAAAATTACCATATTATAAATAAGAAATATTTTCTTGCATTATGTGTTCTACCATGTGTATAGGGTGAGTTTCAAAAACAAAAAAATCTTTTTCCATACTCATTTGTCATCTAAACTATTTATCTTTTCATTTTTATTTTTTTTATTATTTTACTTTTAATCCAAAGACTTTCATGTTTTAAAATTTAACCTCAATACTTTTTTATATTCAACTTTAGACCTTTAGACCTCTATACTTTTCATATTTGCAAGTTTTTAGCTCCGTTTTGTTCAAAATTTTGCGAGTGAACACGCCGCAACGTGCATGTGGGTTTCAACATTTTTTCTTCTATTTTTCCCGTTTGACAGGACCGTCACAACGCGTCTATTTTTCCCTGTTTGATAGGTTTGTCGCAACGCGCACGGTCTTAGATCGACTTAGTTATTCATTTCTATTTTTAAATTTCAGTCTAATTTCTTCGCATTAAAATGCCGCAACAGGCATGCGTGATTCAACGATTTTACATATGCTTTTTGTTCTTTGTTTATTTTGTTTTTATGAGCATTTTCGGTTTTACTGGTCGCTGGTAGTTGTGTAGCATTAGTGCTACTTGGCACGCTTTATGCCTCCCGCCGCAACGCGGGGGGACTTAATACTAGTTAACTGTAAATTGGATGAAACTAGTGTGGTGATTAAAAGCGGAATAAAATAAAAAACATTTTTATGTAAATTGCAAGACAATTGATTTTGTAAAATATAGCAACAACCACTAATCACAGGGACCAAAAATATTTTTATCATCCTTATTTTTAGGGGTTTGATTTTTTGTTGTTACGACATTCTTTTTCATTGACATTCCACGTGAATTTTTTTAACAGGTTCGGTTTTTTATACAAGGTCCCGAATATTGTCACCAGTCATCGAGGTTTCTTTTCATTATATAAAGTTACGTATGTTATCAACACGTCGTTTCAACATGTAGTTTTACATCGACATCTCGACGTTAGTTTTTTCACGTTTTTACGGCCCTGCTACAACACGAACTTAATACTAGTTAAAGAATTTACTTTGTTTATTAGAAATAAACATTTAATCTTATAAAAATATTAAATTTATACAAAAAAATAGATAAAAAATACGTAGTTTTTTTAACGGCCAACAAATCAATCCCGAGCACTCTCGAGGCACCAACTGGACAAATGGAGTACTCCGAGAGTAACCCGAGTTGTCCACCACCAATTCCGGGGAAAACCCGGCAACCCACCAGTGCCTCACTCTTTTTTTTGCACCAAGTAAGAATTGAACTTGAGTTTTCCAAGAAAAACTCAAATTCTCCTACCACTTAAGCTAGAGGCCATTGGCAAAAAAATACATAGCAATATTGCCAGAAACATAACAAAAGTAATAACATATCTTCATTAATTTCAAAATCTAAATTCAAAGAATAGTTCCCACGGCAATGGGACCACGAAATCCATGGGGTTTTCTTTCTTTATTTAGAGCACACTGTTCCTTTACGTTATCCGTGACGTTTTCAAATTTCAATAGGTTTAATGAATGAATGCGGATAAAAAGAAGTATACTGAATGAGTAGCTACTTAGTGATCAAAGGTAAGGAATTTAGGGTTTTTTATTATATAAAACAACTGATATGACAGAACAATTTATAGTAACAACATAAAACTAATTTTGGAAATAATTACTCCCTAATTTTAGAAAATATAATCTTCATAATTAAAAGAGGACCTAGAATATTCTAACACCCCCCTCAAGTTGTGTAATGGGATCCCCAATACCCAACTTGCACAATACATCCTCAAACGCTTTTACTGCACCGGCCTTTGTAAGAATATCTACCAATTGGTCTTCAGACTTTATGCCCGGAAGTTTTACTGTGCCATCTTCAATTGTTCTTTTATAAAATGTATGTCGATCTCCACATGTTTTGTTCTATCATGTTGAACTGGATTTTCTGAAATCTTAATTGCAGCATCATTGTCACACATCAACTGAGTCGGGCGCTTCAGTGGAAAACCAATTTCCGCCATTAGTTTCTTCAGGCAAAGAATCTCTGTGATACCTTTCACAATGCCTCTAAATTCTGATTCATCACTTGACAAAGATATAACCTTCTGTTTCTTGCTTCTCCAAGTGACCAAGTTTCCTCCAACTAAGGTAAAAAATCCAGCAGTAGACCGTCTATCATTTGGATTCCCACCCCAGTCTGCATCAGAAAAAAAAATTTAACATCCAGGTGCCCATTTTTTCTGAACACTATACCTCTTCCTGAAGTACCCTTAAGGTATCTTATAATTCTCATGACTGCTTCCATATGTTCTGCCTGAGGTCGGTGCATAAATTGACTTACAGTTCCAACAGCATAGGCAATGTCAGGTCTAGTATGTGCCAAGTAGATTAACTCTCCTACCAGCCTTTGGTACCTTTCTCGATCGGCTAACTCAGCTTCTTCACTAATTGTGAGTTTATGGTTCACCATCATTGGAGTGTCACTTGGTTTGCAATCTACCATGCCAGTTTCCGCTAACAAATCAAGAATATATTTCCGTTGACAAATGAAAATTCCCTCTTGTGATCGAAGAACTTCAATCCCCAAGAAATACTTTAGCCCCCCCCCCAGATCTTTCATCTCGAATTCTGAAAACAGATTCTTTCGAAGCAAAGCAATTTCTTCTTTATCGCTTCCCGTTATGATCATATCATCAACATAGATTATTAGGCAACTAACAAGATCCCCCCTCCGTTTGAAAAAAAAGGGTATGATCCGCATTACTTTGTTTGTACCCATATCGCTTCATAGCCATCGTGAATCTTCCAAACCATGCGCGTGGAGATTGTTTGAGCCCGTAAAAAGCCTTTTTGAGTTTGCATACCTCCTCGTCTTTAAAGTCATCACAGAACCCTGGCGGAGCTTCCATATAAACTTCTTCTTCTAGATATCCATGTAGGAAAGCATTTTTAACATCAAACTGGTGCAGAGGCTGTCACACCCCAACCCCCAGCGGAATAAAAGTCGGGGCATAATTGGGTTATCACCAAAGCTCATGATATTTACTAAGATGTTTCATATTTATTAAACTCAAATTATAACTTAAATATCCAAAACAAAATTCTTACAATTACAAGAAAATGAAACTACATAATTATTCCAAAGCTTAAACTTGTTTATTCTTCTAGGCCTTCCTATGTGTTTCTTGTCTCAGCTGGATCACCTGTATCATGTGTAAAACGGCGAAGATTTTTGGGTCAACAAAAGTTGGCGAGTGAACCTTGATAAAACATTGTTACTAATTTCTTGTTTTATTTAATAAGGAAAATTTGTGCAATAATCACATGTGAGCAAACATATATAATAAACAATCACAAACCACTTTGGATGAGTATATGACATGAATGATGATGTATGTGAGATCAAGGCTCAATCAAACGGAGCCGATCTAATGAGGCACCTGATGCTCAACCCGTATCCCACGGGGAACTGATGGGCCTAATGAAATGCGTGCACTGAAATGACAAATCCAATCTACATATAATTCACACAACAATTGATACACATTTGATCACGGATATGATGTATGCACAAGTGTTTAAGTAAAATAAAAGAATTATACGACACATGATACACCCCAAAACATGATTAAAACGGGGAATTGGTAGAGTATCACTCACATTGGGTGCGTTCTTTGATGACGTTGGATGCGCACGAATTTAGGATTCAATCGACGAGGGAAAAACTAGCCTAGATAATAACAAAATGATTCGATAAATAAATAAATTTTATTTGAGATTAATATTTTTAATTAGTGCTCTTAATGGGATTTTTAGATTTATTTTGTGAGTTTAAGGAAATTTTCTAACTTTAAAAATCTTATTTTTAAGTATTTTTAAATGATTTTTCAATTAAATAAATAAATAAATAAAAGAAATACAAAAAAAGTTGACTTTTTGACCGTTGACCGTTGACCGGGTCTGACCGGTCAGACTGTGTTTTCTATGCGCTGAGTGAGGTTCGAACTCGGGACCTCTCGTATACGTGCACGCAGCTCTACCAACTGAGCTACGTGTCTAACCCGAAATATTCTCTGTTTTAATTATATAGATATACTAATTAACTTTAATCTTTTTTGGTTTATATCAAAAATGATTTAATATGGCCGAACCGGCTTCGGAGACCCGGAGTCGAACTCGGGACGTTCGGTTCGAGTGCGCACAGCCCAACCAGTTGGGCTGTGTGTCTAATCTGCTTAAGTACTGAATTATATTTCTCTTATAAACATTCTGTGACTTGATCTGATTAGGTTCTAAAAAAGTTGGTTTTATTTCTGAAAGTCGGTAACATGTGCGATTCGAACTCGGGACGTGTGTATTGTATGTGCACACAGTCCACCGCTGGACTGTGTGTCTAACCCGGTTATATACCCGATTTTAATTATACTAATACACATGTTTAACTTCATCTTCCTCACTTATAGAAATACAGAACAGTGAAACCGACTGTTTGTTTAATTGACCAACAACACTTATAATTGACTGAATTGGAATGGAAGAAGAAGATTAAGGAATAAGATGTACCAACACAGAGTGTTTTCTTCAGATTTTCCGGCAAGATTTCGTCGGCTTTGATTTGCGGATTCCGACTGAGTGAACTGTTTAACAGTTTCGATTATTGGTTTGAACAATTAAAGTATAAATCAAGAGATAGCAGGGAGGTTTAGACAATTATACCGTCTGAAGACAACTGCGGTTTTATGTTCAGTGATTCCGGCGATATTTCGGCGAGTGCAGAGGAACTCCGGTGACGTGCTCTGGAAGGATTAAAGCTTTGAAAGAGTGTGCGGTTCTGAGCGAAAGGGTTACCAGATGATTGAGTGGGTATTTATAAGGAAGATCATCTGATTTGGGTTTGAATTAAGATCAAAGTCCGCGGTCAATGATTTTCCGACAGTTATGACTGGAATTGAGTGCTGGCATCGGTTATAACTAATGTCGAAATCAGTTTATCCGTTTCGGTCAAAGGAGAAACAGCCAAATTCGCGGAGTTTATGTTTTCTCCGGTGATTGCGAGTTCTGGCGCGTTGATTACCGGATTTGACTTTCGGGTTTTACTTTAAATGTTATTTGTTTCAATATTTGTCACAAAGGAAGTGTGTGGCGGAGTGGTGTGGTGTGTGTTTGTGTTTGTTGGCGACCCGGGTTCGAAACCCGGCTGCCCCAAATTTTATCTTTTTGATACTTATTATTGTTGGTTAAAATTTTTGGTTTTTAAATTTTAAATATTTATTAATTATGTATTATTTAAAAATAAACTGAACAATAAATACGCAACGAACATATAACGGAATATTTGATTAATAAACGAAGCGGGTTTTGAAACCCGTTTTCCGACGAATGTTACAGAGGCTAGTCTTTATTTGCAGCAACAGAGAATAACACCCTAATTGTATCAATTTTGGCAACTGGGGAAAAAGTTTCAGAGTAATCAATGCCGTATGTCTGAGTGTACCCTTTAGCTACCAATCATGCCTTATATCTTTCAACCGTACCATCAGCCTTATACTTCACGGTAAACACCCACCTGCATCCAACCGGCTTCTTTCCTACCGGAGGCACACATTTTTCCTAAGTACCATTTTTCACAAGAGCTTTCATTTCTGTATTCATAGCCTCCTGCCATTCAACTTCCTTACTTGCTTCTTGAGTAGTCTTTGGAATTTTTACCGAAAGGAGGGTTACAGAAAAAGCTTTTGCAACATCAACAACTCTTCCCCTATCTCCGTACCTAGAAGATCGAGACACATGCTCTGGAGAGTACTTATCAGCCGGTACTCCCCTATTTTTCCTTGGAGGTAAGACACAAGTCTGTGGTTCTTCAGGTTCAATATTTGGAACTGAACATTCATCATGACCAACAACATTATTTACATCACGTATTTCAAGGCTAGTTGAGATCATTTACCTCTAGTTGGACATTCTCTGAAGTAGATTCATTGGTTGTGGAAGCTGGTTGTTCAGTCCCTTCTATATTGATTGGAGGCGACTCGGTGGCTCCATCTACCGGCTCTGTTAGAACAGTATCAAGACAACTTAACCAATCTAGGTTTTCCCTAACGCTCTCCCCTGAAACACTAGGTTGGTCACTGTAATAAAAGTTAGACTCTAAGAAGTCACAATCCATAGTGACATGAATGTGATGAGTAACTAGATTATAACATCGTTATCCCTTCTGATGGGTGCCATATCCTACAAGCACACACTTTTTCTGCGCATGCACCCAGTTTGTTCCTATCGGATTTGGGAATGTGGACAAACACAGTACTCCCAAAGACCCGAGGCAAAAGAGTTAAGATGGAGGGAACCGGAACTTGACTTTCAAGTATTTGCAAAGGAGTTTTATGTTCAAGGATCTGTGTAGGAAGACGATTAAGGAGATATACGGATGATGCTATCGCTTCTGGCCAAAACGACTGAGGGACTTGAGATTCAATGATCATAGCACGGCAATTCTCAAGTAAAATTCGATTTTTCGTTCCGTTACACCATTTTGTTGAGGTGTGTTGGGACAAGTTGTTTGATGAATAAGACCGTTTTCTTGAAAGAATTTTTTCATGGACTGGTTTACAAATTCTCCACCATTATCGGAGCGAAGAATTTGTATTTTTCTATGGAACTGGGTTTGAATCATTTTATAAAATATAAAGAATTTTTCAAGAACCCTTGATTTATGTTTCATAAAATACACCCACGTCATTCTGGAACAATCATCAACAAATAACACAAAATATTTAAATCGACTTTTATTAGAATTTGGAGCTGGACCCCAAACATCTGAATGTATTAAGGAGAACACTGATTTAACTCTAGTATTACTTTGCTCAAAGGAGACTAAATGATTTTTAGCAAGAATACAAGTTTCACACTTTATATGAGTGGATTTATTCGAAAAAAGACTCGGAAATAACAACTTAAGATACCCAAAAGACGGATGACCAAGACGACGATGCCATAACCAGAGTTGTCTATCAACTGTTCCAGGAGAAAGCATGGCATGTCCCTTTTGAGTCACCTCATCAACATAGTAGAGACCTCCTCTCTCAGTACCACGCCCAATTATCTCCTTCGTAAGAATGTCCTGCAAAATGCAAAATTCAGGATACATCAGAACTACACAATTCAATTCTTTCGTCACATGAATGACAGACAACAACTTTGAGGATAATGTCGGGATATAAAGACATTTGTCTAACTTCATTTTCTTTGAAAGTTCAACTGAACCTCCCCTTTGACCTCAACCCGTTCGCCACTAGCAGTTTCAATATAGGCTTTGGATGAGGATGACATATTTAAAATGTCTTTATAATCATATGTCATAGTATCTGTCGCTCCACAATAAAAAATCCATCCAGTTAATTTTTTCGATGAGGAATTAACTTGATGAACCTTAGATTTTGAATCAACATTACTTGGGTTAGGTTCCTTGTCATGCTCAAAACAATGGGGGCTAAGTATTAAGGGTTAAGAATTAAAGGGTCTTGGTAGTTTTCCCAAACTCTTTACCTGATGATGTTTGATTGATGCCCATAGCTAGCCCCCAAATCCTGCTCTTCTATCTTCTTGTTTTGACACCCCTGATTCACCGCGGTCGGTGTCTGGTCCTCCAACGGCGGTCGCCGCCTTGCACCGTTGCCCCGGCTTCTCCTACCATTCTGGATACCCAACAATCTTGAAGCAGGTTTCTTTGGTATGTTTCTTCATGTTACAGTGGGTACAAAAAAATTTGATTTATCTTCTTTTTCTTTTCCGTTGCGGTTCTGAGCGGCCTTTGAATCTCCAGGTTGAGTCTTTTGCCACCAAACCCAAGCCGATTTCGGATGGTTTATTATTTTCAAAAGTTGTTGATTTTAGGATGTTGAGTCGTGCAACTTCTCTTCGGATTGCAGCATACCCGGATTCAATGGACGGGAGAGGGTCCTTTTTCAAGATGTCTTGCTTTATTTGTTCTAACTTGTCATCGATAGCCATTAACAGTTGATACAACCTTTGTTCTTGAATTTTAGTGTTGTAAATCTGAATATCTTCAGGATGTTTCATTGGATTTGGCTCTCTTCTGTTAATGGTCATCCAGATTTTCTGTAGTTTGTTCCAACACTCTTCCAAAGTATCTTCTCCTTGCCTCATGGAATTCGCCCTTTTGTGAAGGTCAAATACCAGAAACGAATCTGTTTCAGAGCCGTATGTGACTGCAAGACCATCCCAAAGAGCCTTCGCAGTCGGATATTGCGAAACATTATTAACTAAGCTTGCATCGATATTTTGGATTAACCATGTAAAGACACATTGATCATCTTGTTCCTATCGGGCGTATGTCGTGTCGTTTTTCGGAGGTGGTGATGGTTCCCTAGTAATGTGTGGACTTCTCCCCTTCCTCCAATGGCCTTTTTCATTAGGGTTGCCCATAATGCATAATTATCCCCTCAAGTTTGATCCCTAAAGAGAGATTTTCGGAGTTTGATGTTGTTGCTGCCTGTGTCCCGAGACCGTTTCTTAGGAGAGCAGCTGTCACACCCCAACCGATGGCGGGAACATCGGGATGAGACGAAAACAAGATTGCAAGAGGCTTCATAACGCTAATTGTGTCAAGTGTTTAATAATTTCCTTTTTTACATAGTTTAAATCAAATAATACAAAATTTAAATCACGACACGTAACAAATATAATTTCATTTCATTGATAACGATTTAATACAAGATATTGAAACGAAATACATGTTTGAAATAAGATACAGTACAATAAACATTTAAAGTTTTAAGTGTGTATCTAGGCAATCCTACTAGATTTCTTGCATCATCAACTTTCCTGCAACATGTATTAAAAGCGTAGATCAATACAAAAGTATTAGCGAGCATACAAGTTTGAAAATAAAATCTAAGTGTAAGAGTTTATTTCAATCATGACGGGAGTATAATAAAGCTGAATCACATATATATGTAGACGACTCTCACATAATAATAGCACATAATTGAATTCCTTAACTAGCATGCATAGTATCATAATCATAACAATGTTCGTGAGAATACAAATTAAAACTAATAAGCATAAACAACTCAAACGTAAGAAGTAGCATGTATAAACGAGTTTAATCTAACACATATAATTCACATAAGCGTAATTGATAACCCGTTTGGTATTGGGAACACATTAATCTTGTTAAAAATAAATTTTGTAATTTATACATGTTGCACCCCAAAATGCGTTAAAGTGAAAAAAATGGGTCGAGTATGCTCACCTTTTAGCAAAGCTTCCCTTGGAACGTCCCCGAGGACTGGAAGAGTTGACGGCGGATGCCGGGGTCATCATACATGAGTACACATAAGCAATGAAATGTGTTTTAGAATAATTATACTTATATATATATATATATATATATATATATATTATTAAAAGTTCATCGGACCCGATAGACTCGTTTTATTATTTAGCGCGTTTTATTTTGAGGATTCTAACAAAAAACGGGCAGAGTTACCTCTGTTTTTGGATGATCCCGACAAACAATGTGTCGATTATATTTCCAAAACTCAACAACAATATGCGAAACAATATATATTCATCTATACGAGTTATGAAGACACGATTAGTGTATGCTTCAGGTAATTAATGTCTTATGAACCAAAATAGTAATTATATAAAACAAAACGTGTCGATATAACTTATATATGTATATTTTGTTACATGATACGTATAGTCGATTTGCGATTAAAATAACATTAACAATGGTAATATGATAAGCTTTAAGGCGTTAGAATTTACCGAACATCGAATCTGACTGGTTTGACCACAGTTGACCAGATTTTACTCGAACCGAAACTGAACCTAGTCTGCTATTGACTGAGGTTGACACGATACGAGACTGCCCAGTTGACTTGGGTTGACTCGAGCCGCATCTGAGCCAAAACTCTAACCGAACCAGATCTGAACCGAGAACAACTACCCCAACGAACCGCGTGAACTGCAACTCAAACCAAACTGGCCGAATCGAACTGAAACTAAGATTCGAGCCCAAAATAAAACTGAGCCGAATGAACTTGAACCTGAATCGAGCTTGAAACTAAACTGAAATCGAAACATGACCTGAGTCGAACCCAACTTGGAACTAGACAAACCTGAACCCAAATGGAAGCCCAAACCCGAGACCCGACCAGGAACCACCTCCACTTCAGCTGTCGTCGCTGGAGGACCCGCTGCAACAGGTTAAGGCGGCTCCGCCGCTGACTGATGTGATGCGCCGCCACCCTCAAGGTGGCCGACTGTTCATCTACGGCGAGAGGGGTGTGTGTGAGAGAGAGTGAGAGGTTGTGGGGTGTGGTTGGCTCGCCGGAAAACCGGCCGGAGAGGCCGAGGGAATCGAAATGGAGGGTGAGAGGTGGTGGTGTGGGGAGTTTGCTGCTATTTTTGTTCGTCGAGGAGGGAGGAACCGAGAGGAGGAGAGTGGGTGTGGCCGGAGGAGATAGGCGGCGCCGGGAAGGGTCGCCGGAACCCTATTCCGGTGGCCGGAGGTTTTAGAGAGGGAAAAGGGTGCGTGTGTTGAGTCTCTGTGTGTCAAGTGTGTGTGCGTGTGTTTTCTTATATGAGGGTGTGTGTGTTTATTTTACAAAACAAGGTTTAGTTAGGGTTTGGCTTGTTGGGCTCAGGGCCCGTGAACTAGGTTCCTGCATTGTAGACGGTTAATTTTGTTGAACTCGTATTCGCACCTGAACTTCATAAACACGTCGTATTATTTCATTTATTATTATTATTATTATTATTATTATTATCATCATCATCATTTTCTTATTGTTATATAAATAATAGAAAAATAAATAATAATAATGATAATAAAAATAGATAAATAAATACTTATTTCCTAAAAGTATGGATGTGCAGAAATACGAGGCGTTACAACGGCAATTTGTAGGGTTAACTCATCGGGGATGGCAACGGCTTTATCTCCGGACATGTTTTGCAGAGATTTTGGTGCTGGTGGTTTTTAGGTTGTAAATGTCGTAATATGGCTGGTGGGTTTCAGGATCATCACTCTTGCTCTGATACCATGATCAAAGGTAACAAAGACTTGAGGATTTTAGGGTTTTTTATTATATAAAAAAACTGATATGACAGAACAATTTATAGGAACAACATAAAACTAATTGTGGAAATAATTACTCCCTAATTATAGAAAATATAATCTCCATAATTAATAGAGGACCTAGAATATTCTAACACTTAGATCTAACAAATTTTTAATGAGAAATGTTAATTAATAGTTAGATGTCTAAACTACTACACAATACGGTTCAAGAAACCTATAATAAAGATACACAAAATAAGATCGATCGAGCAAAGCCCCATTATCATTAGATTGTTACCATGGTACATCTAGGCAGTCAAATGGACCAAATAGGTTCAAGGGAAGTTTTTTTCAATAAAAGTTATAAAGCTTCGCGTTGTGGAGGGTGTCTTCCTCCACACCACCCGTTAACGGCATGAAACACCAATAAAGGTCCGGGGGGGGGGGGGGGTCCCTTTACGTAGGTGGGATCCACTATCCTCTACCAATCACACGCAAACACACACGTTTGGTTATTCTTAGTTAAACCATAACACACTTGTAGGAAGGATTAGTTAAAAGGCTCACTGCCTACGTGTCAGTGATGTGTCGATGGTTATTGCACTTTTTAGTTAAACCTTAATACAGCCTAATGGGATGGATCAACTTAACAAGTCAATGTACAATTCTTGTCCTTTTGTGAAATTTTAAATAAGTAATTTAGTAAACATTTTTATAAAATTAAAGTAGGAAAATTTTATATATTTGTTTTTAATGTTTGACACCACTTGACCAATTACAATTTTTTATATAGTTTCAGGGAGGTATTTTGTTTAAATCTGGACAAAAAAAGTATTTTAGAATATTTGATGTAAAGAAGAGTGAATAACATTTAGCATTCAAAGAAAATAAAGCATCTAAACTTTATGCAAGCATGATGTTTAATCAATTTAATAAAGGGGACGTGTAACTAAATATTGACTGAAAACTTACAATACATACACTATAATTCAAAATAAAAGGTATTGATTGTAATTTATAAGGGATGAAATTATACTTTTTTTTTTCTTGTAATAATAACAAGTGTATAATTCAAAATTAACAGAACAAGCAAACCAACCCAACCCATTACAATTTACAGGTTAATAGACTTTTATCAACCCCAACAACTTGTTTTCTTTCACATATTAAAACAAGAACTTATATAAATTTAGAGGCTTTAGCAGCTGCTATCACTATTGCTTTGTTCACTGAAGACGTTTAGGTCTCTAGCTATCGTGACGAAGCGAAGTGTCAGAAAAGGTGAGAGTTTTTGAAGACGTTGGGTGAATTTTCTTGAAAAAAATTGGAAAGCAACCGATGGTTGAAGAATCAACACAATCATCGTGCTCTAGTATGATGTGCTTGGTTGTACCATGTGCTTTGATAGTGGTACCCTTCATCTTTTTTTGATGATGCTTTTTCATCACATAAGCTTCCGCAAGGGCAGAAGTGGCAATTGACATTTTAGTTTGAGCAGGAGATAAGAATAGAAAGAAAGAACTATTAAGGGTTGTATTAAGTTAGGGGAGGTGGCTAGAATGGTATTTATAGGAAAATTTTGACTTGGTGAGCACGTAGGCACTTCCATTTTATTTTATTCTTATCTTTTACACCATTGTTTACATTTAGTGGTGGATTTTGACTTGTTTTATGGGTTCATATGAACCTATTCGGTTTGGATAAAAATGGAAAAAATAGTGAGAACCTTATATAATTTGAAAAAAGTTTATGAGAATCTACCAAAACGAACTTACTCAAAAAAGTTTCTGTATACGCCACTGTTCACATTATTATTATTATTTAGTATCGGGATTTTCACAAGAGAAGTCTCTTATACAAAGGATAGGTGAGAAGCCAAGCCATCGATCTTCCAAGATCAATGGCTCAAAACTAAGCGGTAGCATTTTTGTAATTATGAGGTTCAAATAACTAAGAAAACAAACATAGAAAGGGCATGCTAGTCCTTTCTCATTTGAAGTCCTTCCTCCCTTGATTTTCAAATATCTATAACTTTTTCGTACGTTAATATTTAAAAAAAATTATACAATATTAACGAACATTTCATTCTATTTAATTTGAGTAGCCTATTGCTATAGTTTTCTTTTAAAAAAAGTACATGGATTTTGAATACCCATTACGTGATTTTGAATACCCAGCACATCACTACGTAATTTTGAATACCCATTATGTGATTACGTGATTTCATTATAATATGTGAAACCACACTAAGTGATTACGTAATTAAGTAACAATAGTTGACAATGTATTATTACGACTACGTGATTTTGAATACTTATTACGTGATTTCATTATAGTATTTTATGTGAAACCACACTGAGTCATTACGTAAAAACATGTAATACATAATATTTCATATGGAATATTTAATATTTTAGATCTACTCGCGTATTAAGAATACATTATATACAAAACAGTAGCCAAATCAACTTATAATAACCACAAAATATCGTATATTAGAGATTTAATCACGTAGTAAAGCATAAACAATAAAGTTCTTATTATTGAATGTGTAATCACGTAATAAGCATAATTTTAATAACATAAGTTATAAGAAATCATATTGTCACACCCCAACCGATGGCAGACACTACGCCAAAATAGGGATACAACCACACGAAAAAAGTGTGACTATATGTCTTTCGCCTCACATAATTTTTTCAGGTCAAGTGTGACCAAAGCTCGAGTCATCATAGGTATCATACGGCCACATACACTTTTAATGACCGTAGAACTTAAAAGTGTGGCTAAATATTACCAACATTTTTTGTTAAAATCCAACATATCCTCTATTAAGTGTGGCAAAAGGATAGCAAATGCCACATGTATTTACTTTAAGCATGACCATTACTACTATATAGTCACATAAATTACCAAAAGAATCTGTTTTGGTCACATCAATTAGAAAAAAATATGGCCAAAATAGTTGTTGTAATCAAGTATTTTGCCCACAAAGTGTGGCTAAAGGGTAGCAGCGACCAAATGAATTTATTGTAAGTGACCGGTTCTATTATAAAGTTACATAATTTGTTGCAAGTGTGGCTATTATCTAATCTTTGGTCACACATAGTTGTTTTCCTATGACGTTTGGTATAATTTCGTCATGCAAACAAAAAAACAAAGTGACTAAAGTGTGGCTAATGGTTATTTATAGCCACACGAAAATTTAAATATTTAAATGTGACTATTGTCTAACATTTGGTCACACATAACCTATTTTCCCATGACGTTTGGTATTATTCTGTCACACAAAAAAGAAAAAAATTGACTATGGTGTGGCTAATGGTTATTTATAGCCACACACTTTTTTGTGTTTTTAAATGTGGCTATTGTTTAACCTTTAGTCACAAATAACTTCTTTTCCCATGACATTTGGTATCATTTTGCAATATAACAAGAAACAAAGTAACTATGGTATGGCTAATTGTTATTTATAGCCCCTCAAATTTTTGTAATTTTAAAGTGTGACTATTATCTAACCTTTAGTCACACGTCTTTATTGTGATTTTATGTGACATTTTAGTTTAATTATCCATTTCATTTTAATTTCATTGAAAACCCAAACTAATGTAAACATGAGAAAATCTATAAAAAATGATATTAACAACAATAACCCAAAATCCATACATAAGTGTTCGGTTTAAATACTAATTAAAAACATAAACTCATCATCAAAACCTATCTACAAAAGTTACAAAGAGAAACAACTACATATAAACTAAAAACTATTAACTATTTCTAGGATGTTTTCATCAAGTCCATACACTCACTGCATTTAAATGCTACAGATTTGTAACTGGCCACCTTGCTGTTGTCACGGTGAGAAGTAAACTTGTAACCAGCGGCTATTTCTCATGCCCCTTGCTGTTGTCATGGTGGGGAGTAAACTTGTAACCAACAGCTAATTCTCATGCCATATCTTTTTGTCTCACGTGATTCAAAATCTTTAGGAAGAAAAATCATTGCCTCTTCACATTGGCCAAAGAGTGTCCCAAGATTATTCTTAAATTGCAACAAGTAAATAATAAAACTTTAAACATGTGAAATTCAGTAACATAAGAATGTAATATGTAGACGAGTGGTTAAAAATTACATCAACAATGCTTTCATAATAACCAAATCCCCTTATAAACGCAGTTAGTGCTGGAGTCTGCGCACTATTTTGGAAAGACCTCTCATTGCTACAGAAACAAATATAAATTCTTAGTCAAAATTCGCTTTTCTAACCGGGTGTTATTGGCAGAGAATCATACCCGGTACTAAGAGTGTACGTACATTTTACTTAGCCAAATCAAGTTTCACTGGATGGTCAAGTAATGGTTTACCATTAACTTCAAGAGCCTGAAGATAGAAATTTAGAATCATATATGCAAAGAATGTCATAAAATACTTTAAAAAAAGAAACCAAGAAGGAAAACAAAACATACCTCTTGGGCCGCCTCACGAGTAGCAAATTCAACATGCATGTAGCCTGCAAATCGATCATCCCTGATTGCAAAACAAACCTCAACAACTTCAGCCGCGTCTTTGAAGAAAGTAGTTCTGCTGGAAACTAGTAAGTAACAATCATACACAATGAATAATATTTGACATACTTATCAAGTACAGACAAAGTGCACATACACGTTACTTTCTTCAATAGTGAAGGTTAAGATGCCCATAAACGAAGTTTGGGGAGCAGCTCGAGTTTGAGGCTGCCATATAACACTTATTAGTATAATTTATTACTAACGTAATAACACATTTAAAACAAAACAGCTTGAACAAACCACTAACCGCTTTCTTTGCTGATGAAGCATCAACCATCTCCACATTAGCATCCTACATATACTTTATAATTAGTTAGAAACTAAATCCTAAAGTTAAGAATATAAAACATGTATAGATATATCAACAAAACTGAAAGAAAATAGTACTTTTTTCTTTGCATTTTGCAGTTCATCCTCCTCTTTGGAGCTTTCATCTTCTTCAATAGGGATGTGAATTTCTGGCAAGACCCGAAAATACGACACGAACTTAACACGAAATTTGCAGGTTTAGATTTAGTCTAAACAGGTTTGAGTCAGTTTTAGGTTGAACCTATGAACCCGTTTAGCTAAATGGGTCAGGTTCAGGTCAACTCGGTGAAGTTAGCAGGTTGACCCGTTTAACTCATTTATATTATATTATATTTTTTAATAATATGTTTTATGTCATATATTAATTATTGTGTGTTTTTAAGCCATAATTATAACTTAATAAAAAGATTAATTGTGATAAGGTTTTATAACTTTAATGTAATTTTATTATATATATTTGTGTGTTTTTGTAGTAAGTTTTAATTTTCGATATTAATTTGCTGAAAAAAAATTAAAAAAAATAATAAAATTCGGGTTGAACGGTCGTGTTCGGGTCAACCTGCAAATATCCGGGTCGTGTTCAGGTTCATATGTATGACAAGATTTTCGGGTTTGGGTCATGTTTTGGTTTGTCTAAAAATTTCGGGCCGGATTAAACCCACCAACCTGCGAATACGACCCGTTTAGCACCCATGTTCATCAGATTCACCTTCAAAACTACTGCTAGCCTTCTTTTCAACCTGTAGTCAGAGACCAATCAATAAAAGGAAAACAAACAAGACACAATTTGAAGTTAACAATCTACCTATCTTCTTACAGTTTTAAACCAATATATCCACCTACCTTTTTGGCAGCTTGTGGTTTTGCTGGATCTTCATCAAAACTTTCTTCAAAATCACTACATTAACAGAGAGGCCCTAATTCAGCTTTCCAACAAGAAGCACATTCCAATATGGTTGTTAATGAAGACTGGTTTAAACAAATAATTACAAGGAAATGGCAAAAAAAAATTATACCCACTACGTTGTATTCAAGTCTTTGGCATAATGCTGATAAGTAGTTGTTATTTAGATTCAGAAGTGAACACCTTATGGTCTTACCCTGCAAAAAACATCATACAACTGACTAGGTTATACTAAATATTAGTATTATTTATAAAGATTAAACTGTAATTAAGTTAATCAAGGTTACTCAGTGTTGCTAAAACGTTGCAATGTTTCAACCAACCAATATATACAGGGCATCGATGTATGAATGAATGTGTGATAATGGAATCAAGATCAAACGTTTATGTGTTAATCTGTGTTTTGTTCAATCAGTTGTTATCTGAATTTTCAATATAATAAATAAGCAAAAGTTTAAATATTATACCTTAAAATCTTTGTTATGCAGCTCTTCAATGGCCTTTAGAGCAACAACTTTCCCTCTGTATCCCACAAATGCAAAACCCTTACTTTCATTGGTGTCCCTATTCCTCACCAACCTTACCTGAACAACAATCACACATATAAACATTAAATCCAAAACAACAAAATGAAACCACTTTTTCCCAAAAGATTTAAAGTTAGAACTGCCTGACCTCAGCCACATCTTTAGCAGCCAGCCGTGCAAACCACCAAACCGCGCCAATGCTCCGATTAAATGACAGCTTCGAAAACAGGTTCTTAGAAACACCGTACCTGAATCACCGACCGAGTACTCCCAAACCAGCCTTAGCCCTTTTCATAACTTCAGTGGTTGGTGATCGACTGATTGAATTGAAAAAGAAATACTGCCCTATTAAACCCTACCTGAATACTCATCATGAATCCTTTGTCATCGATCTCAATACACCACTTTGTTGCCCTAATTTTACGTCACAATATAGCGAGGCGTTACAGTCCCCCATCCTTTAGGAAATTTCGTCTCGAAATTTAGGAAGCTGCGACGAAGAGATGCGGATACTTAGTCTTCGTATCACTCTCGAGTTCCCAAGTAAACTCGGCGTCACGTTTCCCTTCCCATTGAACTTTTACGATAGGGATCCGACTGCGTCGTAGCTGCTTGACTCCTCGGTCCATGATTTCGACCGGTTTTTCCATAAAATGCAACGTCTCATTGATTTGAAGATCTTCGAGCGGAACTTGAAGTCCTTCTTCGGCTAGACATTTCTTGAGATTTGAAACATGAAAAACGGGATTAACATTGTTGAGCGTTTGAGGTAGGTCTAGTCGATATGCTACCTTGCCAATCCTTTCCAAGATCTTGAAAGGACCTACGTAGCAAGGTGCGAGTTTGCCTTTCTTGCCAAAACAGACAACGCCTTTCCAAGGGGATACCTTGAGAAGTACATGATCACACACATTAAATCCCAAGGGCTTGCGTCTTTTGTCAGCGTAGCTCTTTTGTCGGCTTCGTGCTTTGAGGAGATTATAACGTATTTGTAAGATCTTTTCCGTTGTCTCTTGTATTAGATCGGGACCGGTGATTTGTACGTCTCCAATCTCGTGCCAACAAATAGGCGAACGACACTTACGACCATACAATGCTTCAAATGGAGCCATTTGAATACTAGCGTGATAACTATTGTTGTACGAGAATTCAGGGTAAGTGCGAATCCCAATTGCCACCAAAATCGATTACGCATGAACGAAGCATATCCTCCAAGGTTTGGATAGTACGCTCGGTTTGACCATCAGACTGAGGATGAAAAACGGTGCTAAGATTAAGCTGAGTGCCAAGGACGGATTGAAAAGTTTGCCAAAGGCGAGAGGTGAATCGAGTATCGCGATCAGAGATAATATCGAGAGGAGTACCATGGCGACTAATGATTTCATCCGTGTAGATACGTGCCAATTTCTTGACTTTGTAATCTTCACGAAAAGCGAGAAAATGCACGGATTTGGTCAATCGGTCAATGATGACCCAAATGCTGTCATGACCAGACGAAGTACGATGCAATTTCGTAATGAAATCCATGGCTATGCTTTCCCATTTCCATACAGGAATTTCTGGTTGTTCGAGCAAACCAGAGGGACGTTGATGTTCTGCCTTGACTTTGGAACACGTAAGGCATTTGGACACGTAAAGGGCGATATCACGTTTCATTCCAGGCCACCAATAGGATGTACGTAAGTCGTGATACATCTTATCGGCTCCGGGATGAACGGAGTATCGGGATTTGTGGGCTTCATCCATTAAGGTAGACCGAAGATTGAGACGATCGGGAATCCAAATACGACTATGGTAATAAAGCATACCATCGGGTTTAGCTTCGAGTGGGTTTTCAACTCCACAATTCAACTCGTCACTGAGGTTACCCTTGTTGATAACGGCAAATTGTGCTTGACGAATCAACTCGTTGAGTATTCCCACGATTTGGTAGCAACGAACACTCGTAACATGAGTCTTACGACTAAGTGCATCAGCCACGACATTCGCCTTACCAGGGTGGTAGCAAATATCCCAGTCGTAGTCGTTTAACAATTCTACTCAACGACATTGACGCATGTTGAGTTCCTTTGGATCAAAGATATGCTGGAGGCTCTTATGGTCGGTGAAGACCGTACACTTTGTACCACAAAGGTAGTTTCGCCAAATCTTTAATGCAAAAACAACTGCACAAGTTCAAGGTCATGAGTAGTATAGTTTTTCTCATGTATTTTGAGTTGTCTCGATGCGTAAGCGATTACTTTGTCTCGTTGCATTAGTACGCAACCAAGACCCTGGTTAGAGGCATCGCAATACACGACGAAATCGTTGTTCCCATCGGGGAGAGTGAGGATAGGAGCATTACAAAGCATGTCCTTGAGCATTTGGAAAGATTCCTCTTGTTCGGGACCCCAAACAAAAGGTTTATCTTTTTGAGTCAAGGAAGTCAAAGGAACGACAATCTTCGAGAAGTTTGAGATGAAACGGCGATAATACCCAGCTAGGCCAAGAAACGAATGAATTTCAGAGGGCGACTTAGGTGCAATCCAATTCTTCACAGCTTCTACTTTTGCAGGGTCAATGTGTATATCGAGTTCATTGACGGTGTGACCTAAGAATTGAACCTCTTTTAGCCAAAATTCACACTTGTGGCATAAAGACGTTCGGTTTGCAAAAGCTGAAGAATGAGACGCAAATGTCGTCCGTGCTCTTCTTTCATCTTGGAGTAGATTAGGATATCTTCGATGAATACAATGACAAAATGATCGAGAAAAGGCTTACACACGCGGTTCATGAGATCCATAAACACTGTAGGTGCGTTGGTCAAACCAAAAGGCATGACCACGAACTCATAGTGTCCATAACGTGTGCGGAAAGCGGTTTTGGGTACATGTTCCTCTAAAACCCGAAGTTGATGATAGCCATAACGGAGATCAATCTTTGAAAAGCACTTCGCGCCTTGCAATTGATCGAAGAGATCATCAATACGAGGAAGGGGGTATCGGTTCTTGACTGTAAGCTTGTTGAGTTCATGATAGTCAATACACGTCCGAAAAGACCCATCTTTCTTTTTGACAAACAAAACGGGAGCGACTCAAGGGGAAGTACTAGGGCGTATAAAACCTTTATCAAGAAGCTCTTGAAGTTGGCTTGATAGATCTTGCATCTTCGAGGGTGCTAAACGGTAGGGAGCTTTCGCAACAGAAGTTGCACCAGGGATAAGATCAATACGAAAATCGACAGCTCGAGGAGGCGGAGGTCCGGGAAGATCCTCAGGGAAAACAGAAGAAAATTCACAAACGACAGGAACATCACTTATGCTAGGAACTTTGTCTTTCTTTTCCACAACATGGGCGAGACAGGCAAATTACTCCTTACGTAAGTATTTGTTTGCTTTGATGCACGGCATAAGCTTGAGACCTTTGGAAGGTTTCTCGCCATAGACGTGTAGAGAATCACCTTAAGGAAGAGGGAGGTGAATAAATTTTTCAGAACAAACAACTTCAGCACGAACTCGCATAAGCCAATCCATGCCTACTATGATGTTGAAACTACCCATTTGGATGGGAATGAGGTCAATGGAGAACGAATTATCGTTAAGAATCAAAGAGCAACCAGAAAGAACGGAATCAACGGAGATGGTTTTACCATTAGCGACTTCGACAGCGAAAGGATTAGGCATTTTAGATCATTTGCACTTAAGCAAAGGTTCAAATTCTAGCGACACAAAACTCCTATCGACGCCAGTATTAAATAGGCATGTAGCATAAATATGGTTCACAAGGAATGTACCAGTAGTGACGTCGTTAGAACTTTGGGCTTGAACGGATGTAAGCATGAAAGCTCGCCCCTTTGCAGGCTCAGGCTGTTGCTGCTGCTGATCCTGCTGGTTGATAAGAGGACATACATTGGTGAGATGATTGAGATCGCCACATTTGTAACATGCTCACACAGGAGCATTCTGATGCTGAGGTCAAGTTTGGTTCGAGTTAGGGTTAGGGACAATGGCTTGATTTCTTTGGGTTTGGCGACAATGGCTAGCGAAATGCCCCATCCTGTTACAGTTGGCGCATTTTTGACACGGGGTAGAAGGGAGATGGTGGTAGGTGCAGCGATCACACCTAGGCCAAGTGTCGGTGTAGTTCGCTTGGGTGGATCGTTGTTTTGGGTGGAGGAGATGGCATTGAGTGGTGTGGGGGCAGGCGGAGTAACGACCGCGTTATTATGAACTGAAGACTTCCGTTTCTTGTTCTTGTTGTGGTTCTTTTTGGGTTGAGGGGGAGGTGACTCGGTAGTGGTGGTGGTATTGGCGGTGGCTTGATGCGCATGCTTCGTAGGAACCTTGTCGTAGGCCCCCTGAAGGATGCAGTTGTGGTTCAGCTGGATGGTTATGCTAAAGGCTTCTTTGAGGGTTCTAGGGTTTGCGGCGGCTACATGATTCATGATCACGGGCGAAAGCGAACGAATAAGCTTGGCTATCGCCTTGGGAACTGTATCCACCTGTCAAGGACAGACGATACTCAATTGTTTGTAGCGAGCGATCAGTCCTTCAGCGTCGCTTCCTTGCTGCGTGAGGTTCCAGAATTCGTTCTCGAGCATCTGGATCTCGTGGGGAGGACAGAACTGACCTCTCATGAGCTGCTTGAGCTCATCCCAAGTGAGAGCGTGAGCTGCTTCGTTGCCACGCTTGTCACACCCCGACCCGCAGCGGAAATAGGAATCGGGGCATAATTGGGTTATCACCAAAGCACATGACATTTACTATTATGTTTCATAATTAAATGAAGTCAAAGTTACATTTCTCAAACATTCAAACATGCTCATTCATTACAAAGGAAAATAACCAAACATAATAATCCAAATACTAAATCGTTTTATTTCTTCTAATCCAGGTCCTACGTGTTCCTAACTGCTGCTGGTTCACCTGTATCATGTGTAAAATGGGAGGTTTTTGGGTCAACATAAGTTGGCGAGTGAACCTTATAGATAAACATTTGATAATGATTTTCTGGTTAGTTTATCAATAAAATATTGTGCATAATCATAAAAGAGCATATGTATGAAATCAAGCAATGGCAACATCAGTTACAATTATAACATACATTAACAATCGATAGCATACATGAACATACCAACATCATATGATAATTAACATAAATGAACTGTGCGATCAAGGCTCAATCAAACGGAGCCGATCGTATTGCATGAACTGAAAATGTAAATTGAACTGTTCGCTCAAGGCTCAATCATACGGAGCCGAACGTATTGCATGAACTGGAAATGTAAATTGAACTGTGCACTCAAGGCTCAATCAAACGGAGCCGAGCGTATTGCATGTATTGAAATGTAAATTAAATGACCGATCAAGGCTCAATCAAACGGAGCCGATCGTGCGGGCACGCCCTGATCAACCGCATAATAAAATGGGGATCAAACTCAACCTCGATGGATGGGGAGCTACGGCCTCAGCAATTGCATGTACTGAAATAATAATTTGCAAACAATAATAACTACTTATCAGCAACAACTAACACACATGTCATGATATGATATATGCACAATAACTTAGTTATAATAAGTAAATGAACAAGACACATGATACACCCCAAAAACGTGATTAAAACGGGGAATTTGAAGGGTTCACTCACATTGGGTGCGTTGGATTTGAGTTGGTGAGATGCGCACGATTTAGACGAAGCGAGTCAACGAGGAATCACTAACCTAAATAATAATGGGAAAAAATATATTAAATGGATGGATTTTATTAAAGATTTTAATGGGATTTTTAGATATATTTTTTGTGAGTTTTTGGCTATTTTCTATCCTTAAAAATGTTATTTTTAAGTATTTTTAATTGATTTTTAATTTAAATTAAACAAATAAATATTTAAAAAAAATAATATTTTTTTACTGTTTAACCGTTGACCGTTGACCGGTTCGGTCAGCGGTATTACTTGCGCCGAGCGGGATTCGAACCGGTGACCTTCCGTTCACGCGCACGTAGCTCTACCAACTGAGCTACGTGACTAACCCGTTAGAAATCCAGTTTTAATTATATTTATCCACTTATTCGAATATACCGAAAATTCCTTTATTTTGCAAAACGTTTTAATCTCATTGAACCGGTGTTTGTGACGGGACTCGATCGCGCGACGTGTAGTTTGTTTTGCACACAGTCCACCGCTGGACTGTGTGTCTAACCCGGTTATATTCTTGAATTATATTATACTTAACAACTACTCGATCCAACCCGGTTAGTTCATGAATAAAAAGGTATGTTATTACGCAGTGTGTGTGAAGTAAGGATCGAACTCGGGACTTGTATATAAACTTTGCACACAGTCCACCGCTGGACTGTGTGTCTAACCCGTTAAATATCCGAATTATAATTACTTTTATAATCTGAAATAGGTTCATCTTCTTCATCGGATTAAACTGTCAGCGTATTTCAACTGGTTAAGATTGAGTTTGTGACTTTCAAAGATCTTAAACACTAATAGTAATTCAATAGTAAGGAATGGAAAGAGTTTAAAGAACAGGATTTACCGATTGGAGATAAACACAGAAATCCGGCGAAAGCTTTGTCGGTACAGAAATTGAGCTCCGACTGTTGAAACAATTGACAGTGTAGGTCGATTATTTATAGAACCAAATCATCTAAACAAGGTTTAAATGAAGTGTAGGATGCCTTACCCTTTCACAGTGAAATTCCGACAATTTCAGAAACTTTCCGGCGAGGGTGGGATTTCCGATAAATGTTGGCTAAGATTGATTCTGATGATGGAATTGTGTTAGAGTTTGACTAATCACATGTTTTAAACAAAAAGGGTCGAAGAATTTACCGTGAAAATGCAAGTCCCGGTTTTCCGGTGAGTTGCAGAAAATCTCCGGCGACCGAAATCAGAGGGTCTTACAGTTCAGATTCTTGACGAAAATGAAATTGAGTGTTATTGTGATAGTTATGAATCGCACAAATGATCAGGACTTGGATTTAATTAGAGTTTGGTATATTTTCGGTTTCAAATACCGGAAGTGATGAGGTCTTTAAGTTCAATCAATTAGAACTTAATTAGAAACCGATATTCATCGGTTATGAGCTAGTCAAACGAAGTCGAAAAGATTCAGCGTTCAGTTTGCCGATTTCCGTTATTCAGATATCACTATCCGTTAATTCGTGTTTGCGTATAAAACTCAATTGTTTTCCTAATGTCAACAGAAAACAATTGGTGGCGGAGTGGTTTGAAGACGGAAAGATAAGTTGTTGAAGACAATTGACCCGGGTTCGAGTCCGGTCCGCTACAATGTTTTTTATTTATTTTATTTTAACTTTTTATCAAATATAATTTTTATAGTTTAGTTTATATATTAATTATGTAACGTTTAAACTCAAAATACTCATAAATACTTAATGAAATTTCGTAACTTGGTATTTGATTACAAAACGGAGCGGGTTTTGGAGACCCGATTTATACAAATGTTACAACGCTTGTTACGTTCCATAGTCCACCACTCGAGAGCTCTCTGGCGAAAGACCCCGGTAGCGCTGAGGGTTCGAAGGTCATCAGGGCAACCGCCCTGAAGAAAAGTAAGCTCCATCGCGTCAAACCAATTGATCATGGCGGTGACACCATCCATGCCACTGAATTCTACCTGTTTACAAGCCATGAAATGCTTGAATTGGAAGGACGTTTTGGGGTTGTCGGTTTTAGAATCGGCAGAGGATTTGGGTGTTTCGGTGTTAATGGTTTGAAGCTGGCTAACGATATCGGGTATCATACGGGCCATTTGAGCGGCCATTTGCTCGGTGACAAGACCAATGAGTTCTTGCTTGGAGATGGAGTCTTCATTGTTGTTGTTGTTGTTGGACCCCTTGTTGGACCTCTTGGACTTCTTGGACGAGTTAGGAGAATTCATCTAGAGGTTCAACGTAGAAGAAAAGGGATGGGACTTGATCATAATATGGAAAAATAAGTTGTGCATGAATAAGCATGTAATAGGTTCAAGCATGGTTCACATAAGGTTGCATGGGTTCATCAAGTATAGTTCACAAAGTTTGCATGAATTCATTAAGCATAACACGTACAATCACGTATGAATACGAATAAGGAGTAAAAATATAGTGTGTTCACGAGGATTAACATTGTTTTTGATTGCGATAAACGTGCGAAATATGTAACGGTTCAAACGAATAAGGTAACAAATATACAATCATATAAAAATTGAGAATACATAAAAGATTGGCTCAATAAAACATGAGATTCTTTCGGGTAGAGAAACGTCGACATTTCCAAAGTAAATCGAAGATCCTTTCGAATTAGAGAAACGTGATTTGGCCTATAGGTAAAATACTCTCATCGAGAAGCGACTAACGGTATTTACCCTTCCAGTTACTACACGTCTCTAATCGATTAGAAAATCAAAACTTTGGCGAGAGCGAAAATCAAGGAATGGGACTTAATCGACAAGGTGCGGGTTTCACCCCTAACTTGAAGATTTCGTACCCTAAGTGTGGTTGTTTCTTACTAAACGAGGAGCATATTCCGACTCGTTTGTAAGATCCCATAGAACATGAAATGGAAGTTTCCATCAAGATGTGGATATCACTCCTAACTTGATGGTATAACTTCGTGAAAAATCGAATGAATGAGGGATTTCACCATAAATTGTAAGTCATTGGACCCATCTTGGTGCAAATCGCCTCGTTTGCATCATGAGTGTCTTCAAGTCTTCAAGTGTATTGTGGAAAATGTCTTAGGAAAGACATTATGTAAGTTTTAAGACCAAAAGATAAGGAAGAAACAATGAGGAAGAATAAAATATTAAGCATGATATAAGAATGGTAAAAATGGACACTTAAACTATAGACTAGGTCGAACATGGAAATTCTACCTAATTCCCTATAGTTATGGCTCTGATACCAATCTGTCACACCCCAACCGATGGTGGAAACATCGGAGTGAGACGTAAACGAGATTGCAAGAGACTTCATAACGCTATTAGCGACAATATTTAAACAAAACCCATATTTCATTCATTCAACGATAACATTGCCAAATTACATCATTAAGTCAATTACAACAATTTAGAAATTTAAAGACGAGTACAACATAAGCATAACAACAAAATAATACAACATTTTAACCTAACGTCTAAATGTGTATCTAGAGCATCATCACTACTCTAATTTCATGGCAAAATATTCATCAACCTGTAACATGTTAAAAATACGAGTTCAATGCAAAAGCAAAGGCGAGTACACAAGTTTGGTGATACATAGCATAAGTATAAATGTGTAACTCGAATCCACATGGTAATTGTAAGCAAAGTTCATACTAATCATGCAATACTAGATCAAACCCCGAGTTTCCACAAAAGTTTTAACGAGATCGAGCTTCCCTTGCCACAAAAGCGACAAGACTAAAATGAGTGTGAATATCTTAACATAACCCCGACGGGCGGTGTGCTACTCCTATAGCGCTATATATGATAAGTTGGGCTAGCTAAGTTAATGATCAAGCATGTATAATCAAGCATGTATCTAGGCATAACAAGTATTCATGTATAAGGATTGAGCATGTAAAGCATGAGTTTGTGATATGTGTATTTGATAGGTAAACATGTTACAACCAAAAAGTGATTAAAACGGTAAATGGGTCGAGTGTACTCACGGTTTTTGCTAAGTGTTCCACTTAAGTAATCTCGGGAGCTTTGTTGTGTTGAGTTAGAGTTTGGCACCTTGTCCTTCTACAAGAAGAACTTAGGTATTAGTTATGAGTGTAACGGTGGATTTGGAGTATTCGAGCGAGATTACGGAAATAAGAATTAAAGTATTATGTATGAAAATATTCACTAAGACATAACAATTGTTCTTGACACTATGATAACCCGAAAGGGGTTAATATGGTTTCATAGGTTCGAGACCTATTAGAATCATGACAAGGAACTACATACTTTAGTGATAAACTTAATAACTTGATAGGTGATTATTTAGTCATTATCAAGGTTTCAGTTTTAGGATTATTTTATAGTCTATAATATATACATGGTAATAAGATCATGTAGGAGGTGGGAGGATGAACCATCCACTTTGGTACCTCTAAGTATTCAAGTAAGTCAAGCATGGAGGTAGGATGATGAACATCCATTTAACCTCGTTATATGATTCACCACTACACAAGTTGTCATAGACAACAAGGAGGGTCATGAATGAGAACAATACAACAATGAAATGACAAGAATTGTAAGTATGTCACCATAATACCAAGTAGCCAAGTGAATACAACCCGAAGAGCACACGAGGACACATGTCAACGGCTTGGCGGGGTTGTGACACTTTAGGACTAGCAAACTACTTGAGATGATGATGAAAATCATCAAGTGATGTGAGGTCTCAATGTTTAGGATAGCCAAAGCTAACCTTGGTGGACACACATGAACAAGTCTATGAACTTGCATCACTTGTGAGCTAAATGCTCTATAAAAACAGAATTATTATGAGGTTTAAACCTTCTGTTTGAATGTCTCAACCTTGTTTTTAAGCCTAACCAACCACAAGAAGTGTTGTAAGCATTCAGACATAGGTTTGAGATGAGTTTGACTCAAGTTTGATGAACATAAACAAAGTTTGAAAGAGTTTAAAAATAAACAGAAAGTTTTGGACAATTTAGGGGCATTTCCAGGTCTGAATTCTCCAAGGAGAGACCATGGAATCATGACCAAAGGAAAAACAAGCATGTAGGAAAAAGAATAGGGCAATTTCGTTGAGTACCGAGTGAGTTATGCTCACCTTAGTTAGAGGTACAAATCTGCCTAAAAATTGGATTCAGCTACGAACTTGGAGTGTTTTGGGAGGCTTTGGAGGCTTTGTAAAGTGAAAAAATGGCTGGAATATAAGAGGTACATATAGGGAAAGGATTAGGGTTTAAGTGGATTGGGTTTTGAATAGAATTGGTGAGTCATTAGACTTGAAACAAGCCCAAAAACATACCCAAACAAGGGCTGATTGCAAGGCTGATTTTCAGCCCTTATATTCTTTTTGTTGTTGTTTAAATGTAATAAAAGGTGTATTTGAGATGCATTTTATATAAATAAGATGTTACATGATGTTTGGTGTATTATTCATAGGTTATCAAGGTCTAAAGTGCATATTAAACATGTTTTAAAGTGCCAAAATGTGTGATAAAAATACATGTAGGTGACATATCAAAAGTAACAAGTATGTTTGATTTATTGTTAGATATAATCAAGTGAAAACATATAACTTAATCTTAAAATCGAATAATCAAGTATTTGAATGTATGGAGATTTGAGAATTACGAATACACGATCAATGTTTACGAGTTAAATTTACGTTTAAGCGAATTATGAATCATGTATCAACCAAATGCACGTATTAAGGTATAGACATGTATAAACAATGTATAAAAGATTCATTTTATTACGATCAAAGTCTCGGATTTACAAATATTTTAAAAAGAGATACGATTAAAAGGGAAACAAGTTTCCGAAAAATAGAATTACGATACAATCTTGCTAAAAAAGGAAAGCTGCAAACAGCGAGGCCTTACATAAAGGTAGTGTCGTCATATCTTCAATGCAAAAACAACTGCACCAAGTTCAAGGTCGTGCGTAGTGTAGTTCTTCTCATGGATTTTGAGTTGTCTCGACGCGTAAGCGATAACCTTGTCCCGTTGCATGAGACCACAACCAAGACCTTGGTTTGAAGCATCAAAGTACACGAAGAAATCGTCGTTTCCATCGGGAAGAGTGAGGATAGGAGCATTGCAAAGCAGATCCTTGAGCGTTTGGAAAGACTCCTCTTGTTCAGGTCCCCAAACAAAATGTTTATCTTTTTGAGTCACAGATGTGAGAGGGACAGCGATCTTGGAAAAGTTCGAAATGAAGCGACGATGATAACCAGCTAAACCAACGAATTTCAGACGGAGTCTTAGGAGCAATCCAACTCTTCACAGCTTCAATTTTCATAGGGTCAACATGAATACCGAGTTCGTTGACGACATGACCATGGAATTGAACTACTTTTAGCCAAAATTCACACTTGGAGAATTTGGCGTAAAGACGACCAGTACACAAAAGCTGGAGGATAAGACGCAAGTGTCGCTCGTGCTCTTCTTGCGTCTTGGAATAGATGAGAATATCGTTGATGAAGACAATCACGAAACCGTCGAGCTAAGGTTTGCACACACGATTCATTAAGTCCATGAACACCGCAGGTGCGTTAGTAAAACCAAATGGCATGACCACGAACTCGTAGTGCCCATAACATGTACGAAATACGGTTTTGGGTATATCTTCTTTGAGAAATTGAAGTTGATGATAACCCGAACGGAGATCGATTTTCGAGAAACAGGTCGCGCCTTTAAGTTGGTCAAAGAGAACGTCAATACATGGATATGGATATCGGTTTTTGACTGTGAGCTTATTGAGCTCACGATAGTCAATGCACATCCGAGAAGATCCATCTTTCTTCTTGACAAACAGAACAGGAGCATCCCAAGGAGAAGTACTAGGGCATATGAAGCCTTTATCAAGAAGTTCTTGAAGTTGGCTAGATAGCTCTTGCATTTCCGTGGGTGCTAGACGATAGGAGACTTCGCAACAGGGGTTGCGCCAGGGACAAGATCGATGCGAAAGTCAACAGAACGAGGAGGAGGAGGACTAGGAATATCCTCTGGGAAGACGTCAGGGAAATCGCAAACAACAGGAACATCACTCACGCTTGGACATTTTTCTTTCTTTTCCACAATGTGGGCGAGAAAGGCGAAGTATTCCTTACGTAAGTACTTGTTCGCTTGGATGCACGACATAAGCTTGAGACCTTTAGAAGGTTTCTCGCCATAGACGTGTAAAGAGTCACCATTGGGAAGAAGAAGATGGATGAATTTTTCAGAGCAAACGACTTCAGCACGAACTCGCCTAAGCCAATCCATTCTTACTATGATATCGAAGCTACCCATTTGCATGGGTATGAGGTCAATGGAAAATGTATGATCGTTAAGATTCAATGAACACTTAGAAAGGACAGAATCGACAATGACGGACTTTCCGGTAGCGACTTCGACTGCGAATGGTTTGGGCAACTTTGAACGTCTACACTTTAGCAATGGTTCGAACTCAAACCTCGTTAACGAGAAATGTACCCGTGATGACATCATTGGCATTTTAAGCCTGTGCTGCTGTAATGACGAATGCTTGACCACGAGCTTACTGCTGCTGCTGGTTGTTGTTGTTACACTAAGGGTAGACATTTGCGAGGTGATTGAGATCTCCGCACTTGAAACAGGCTCAAACTATGGTTCCTGGTGGCTGGGTTTGGTTTGGAGCAGAGTTTTGGGGTGTGTTAGGATCTGAGTTTAAATTACTTGTAGTTTTGTTTCAATAAAATGGAAAATGATTGAATGAAAAGAGATTTGCAGCGGAATAAGATGGAAAACTTTTACTACAAGCAATGGTCGTTTGTTTTCATCATCATCATGCTTTCAAGTTGGTAAACTTGCATGTGATTCACAAACTCCCCCTTAGCCTTTGCAATTTCATTTTGGTAATAAGAAAATGCAGAGAAGATGATATTCGAAAGTTGATCTTTTAATAGACAAGTTTAAACTATTACAGAAGTTACCTATTTATAATAACTATCTAACCACTGAGCATCTTTGATGACGTCAGGGTTGATAGTGACAGGAAACCAATTGTAACTATCTGAAAACACTGCTAATACTAACTATCAGTTCTTAGCACTGTTACATTGATTTAACTAAGCTAATGACTAAACTCTAATCTCTATCCTCTGACCCTTGTAACTCTGGCAGACCTTTGAAGTTTTGTGAAGGCAGATGACAGGATGAGCAGTCTTTAGGGAAAGCAGTGTATGTACATCAGAGGTTGTAACCTCTGATAGTTTAACCAAAGCTATAGTGTTATTTGGCTTTGTATCATCTGTTCCTTTCATTGGGTTCAATCCCAACAATCTCCCCCTGGAACTGATGATGCCAAAAACACTTTATTATTGGTCTTTATTCCTCAGAAGGAATTCTTTTATTTGACCTTTGAATTGAAGTTCAAAGTTAAGAGATTCCATGTCATCAGCATCCTTCTCCAGCTCTAAACATAGTAGTTCTTGGAAGTCTTCTACTGCAAGCTCATAAGCAGCTTCCATGGATAGTTTAGTGGCTGCACCATCAGACTTGAGCAGTTTCAATTCATGGGTGTCTTTGTCGACCTTCCATTTTAGAATTTTTGGGTCTGATGGTTTTCTTGAAGGAGCTTTTATTGCTGAGGTTTGAGCAAGAGTTTTTTGGGTGGCTAGCTTGGCACTTCTATCATCTGTTGCATAATCATTCATGTTCTGTATGCCTTCTTTGATAAATGTATCCTCAAACTCTGTATCAGTCTTTTCAGACATACCCTCTTGCCTTTTTCTATGTAACAGGGCAAGTGTGGAATGGGCAGATGTTGAGCTGGACTTTTTGGAGAGTTGAGCTCTGAGGATAGCATCTTCTTTTGAATAGTCAGCCTTAGGAGGCATGGATGAATCCTTTTTCCTCCTCTCTTCCAAACTTTTGTAAGTGTCTATCACCCTGACCTCACCCCATCTCATCACTTGGTTCTTTGAACCATAGTGATTTTGAATCAGTTCATTCTTCATTCTTTTCAACTTCAAGTCTCTTTCAGACACATCTTTCTTGTATAAATCCCATTTAGGAGGAGTTGGCCTTTTAAGAGGATCTTTTGACATTTCTTGTGTTCTGCTGATTTCTTCTCTTAGCTCAGCCAAGCTCCAATCCCTGAACTGTGTCCTTGTTGCCCTATACTTCTTGTTTTCCATGATGTACTTAATGAGCTCACTTTTGACCAGCTTATCTTCCCTTTCTGAAATCTGGTTGCTCAGGTTCTTGACAAAGTTTTGTAAAATGGTGACTTTGCTCAGTTGAAAGAATCTGTATTTCTCTATCATCTTTACCAGCTGATTCTCTTTTGGCAATATCCTCTGCTTGCTTCCTTTTCAGTTCCAGGTAAGCATCAACATTTGCTGGTCTTGGATAGCCATCAAGTGATAGGATTGTTCTTTTGTCAGGGTCATCCTCTGAAAAGAAACTTAGGATCTCTTCCCTGACTGCTGGTAAATCAAGAGGATATAACTTTGATGTTGGAGTAAGTTGAAGACTTGAAGACGTTGTAATCACTAAAGTGGAGGTCATTGGTGTTGATGATAGTGGAAGAGGCGCAGAGATCTCATCATCATTTATCACTTTTGTGATTTTCCTCCTTTTAAACCTTAGAGTGGGTGATGGTGGTTGTGGGATTTTTGGTGGTGTGGATAATGGTTGAGTTGATGTGGGAAATGTGATCATGGCAGTGGATGGAGTTGCATCTGTTGCAACCTCTGCTGTATCAACAGATGTTGACACAACAGTTGCTGTAACATCTGCTTGTGTGAATGTGGGTTGCGGTTTTGAAGATGTGATAGGTTTTTGAGAGGCAGAGGTTTTGATGGTTGGATTGGTTGCAGGCTTAGTTTTAGGAGGTGTGGATGTTGGTTGCCTGACTTTTCTAGCAGGTGTTCTTTTTGATGAAGTACCAACCTCTCCTTTTTCTTTTTGCTGATCAATCTTTTTCTCAACCAACACTCTGCTCTCCTTAATCACATTCTTCTTGTGACTAGCCCTTGCCTTGGCCACAATTTCATCAGTCAAATCTTTCTTCTTTGAACCATAAGGCCTTGGAATATTTAAGGTAGGTTTGGCCTTGTCATCATCTATTTTCAGTTTTTTGTTTCCCAAAGGTTTCTCCCCCTTTTTGGCTTCATCTGTTGTAACAAAGATAACCGTAGGAGGTGCATGGCCAGTGGTTGTGAGTAGATGAGCTTTGATGGCTTTAATATCTGCTGCAGTGTCTTGATACCTTGGTTCGAACATGTTTCTAACATCATTCATCTGATGCTTGTGTTTTAGATCCAAATAATGTTGTTGATGTTGAAACAGAGGGTTAAGAGCTTCTTTGAGATCAGCAGTGAATAGAACAGAGGGTTGACTTTTGGTAGCTATCATTTGCTTCAGTAAACTTTTGATTTCATCAACAGAACTTTCTATCCTTGTCACTTCTCTCCGTCAAATCCTAATATTTTAGCTCATCACCTAATTTAATAGGATCATCTGAACTCCTACCAGTGGTGGTAGTTATATCTATGTCCTCATGAGCAGTGGTTTTAGGACCAGCTTCAAACATAGATGCCCTTTTGTCTTGGTACTAGGGACTTCCCACACCAGAGGTAACAGTTGTTGCCTTAACAGTGGTTGCCTTCAACCAAGTCTTAGTAATGAAACCACTGTCCAACTGAGAACTTGGGAGTTCAGCAATTGTAGTGGCTGCTTGTGTTGAACTATCACCAAGAGTTACATGTAACCCAAGGGATGTAGCATCTTCATTTGCTGATGGGCTAGCAATGAATAAAGAATCAGACCCAACCTCTTGATGAAGTATATTCTCAGTAATAGGTTGTTGAGAAGTACTGGTTTGTGTCTGAACTAATTCAATTGCATTCAGCAATGGTACAATTGTGGGTGGAAGTGAAGTCATTGGTGAAGGTGGTTGTGTAGAAAGCGACATTGCCCTGGGAGAGGGGCTATGGAAGATAGAGCCAAGTGGATCTAGAGCTACATAATTTGGTGTCCCTGTGTCTATAACCTTTTCCTTTTGTGAGGAAGAAGGAGGAGTTTCGAAGCCGGTAGGAGATCTTTGAACCATCTGTTGTGAAGAAGTAGCAGTAGTGGTTTGTAACTTTGGTGCTGTCACTGGGTTAACCTCTGGGATCTCAGCTTCCAGAGGACCCTTTTTGGGTTTGGTGGGCTTTTTGGAACGTGATTTGGTTTTCTTTTTGGAGATTTTTGGTGTGGCTTCAGGGCAGCGGTTGTGGTGCCATGATTACCAAGAGTAGTGGGCTCAGTAGCAAGAGGTTGAGTTTGAACATTTTGTTCAGGTAAAACTTGCTCAACCTCCTCTACTTGTGTTTTCACAACTTTATCTTGGTTTGTTACTCTGGTGAAAGTTTCATGATTAAGGCAGCCTGGGTTAATCACAGCGCCTTGTTTACTTTCAGGACCTTTAATTTGATCCTGTAAGTAAACAACTCAGGAAACGTGGATGCATCAAAAAAGCTTTTGTTTTTTCAATATTTTTAAAATTGTTCACAAGGTCATTGAACAATATCTGGGAGAAGTTTAAATCTGTGTCAGTTAAAATTGCATACCCCAGATATTGCATGTTCAATGGGATTTCATTGAAAGCAGTGGTTTTTGCTGAGAGACAAGTAAGAACTGTGTGAAAGAAAAATCTCATCTCAGCAGGAAAGTTAGGTTTAAAAATTGTCATATCTTTCATCTGGCTTTCATCACCTCTTTCCAAAAACTCTGCTTGGATCTCATTTTGAGGAAATGACACAGGGTGTTGTATGTCATTTAACTTGAAAACTTGAGAGATCGATTGGGGGCTAATTTGCATCAACACCCCCCTACTCTGGAGATTATTGTGTAAGGAACACCAGCAGCAGTTGAGTGAACCTTAGCATTTTTCCAAAAATCACGAAGAGCATCAATGTAGATTGGGGCTTTGACTTCTAACATGTGCTCGAATTTCGACTTTTGCAAAATTCGAATCATTAGATGGTAACGAGTATTGGCGTCAGTTTCTTCAAGAATGGCGATATAATTATGTGGAGTTTTGATTATGAGAGTGAAGGGTGGAAGTTCTTGTGTGGATTTCTTCGAAGATTTTGATTTGGGAGCCATGGTGTTAGAGAGAAAAACTGTTTTGAGATTTTTTTGGAATCGACACAGTTTAGGGTAAACACTGATAAAGGATAAAACAGGGGTTTTATAGGGTTTTGAAAAAGTGAACGTGACGTGGCATCTGTTGCAAGATCTGATGGCTAACATCTGGCCACGTGTAACCTCTGATGAGAAGAAGTAACCGTTGAGGTGGCAAACCACTATTTTAAGACAGAGGATGGAACAATACTGATTTTTAACACTATTAGAGGATAGCTATCAGTGGTTTGAGAAAGTGGTAAAAATGTAAGTCAGAGGATACACTTTAACAGTGGATGTGATTTTGAAGCCTGTCAGAGGTTTTGAGCAATCAGATGTTATGATCAGACTTTTAAAGATTTATTGAAACATTCAATTTTAACTATTTTTAAGGATGAGTTTTTGATTTTCTGAAAACATTTTGATGCTATGTACGCATGAATTTACAAGAAACCTTGTTTTTAATCCATGTTTAGCATTCCAATTCTTGAGATCAATTTTTCAAAGGTAGATGTATCCAATGCCTTAGTTAAAACATCTGCCGATTGATCTGAAGTATGGACATGATGCAAAAAAATCAAACCTTTTTCATAGGAATCTCTGACAAAGTGACGTCTGATGTCAATGTGCTTTGTAGTTGAGTGAGAAACTGGATTTTTAATGATGTTTTCAGCAGCTTGACTGTCCAATTTGAGTGGAGTCTTTAGTGCAGTTACACCAAAATCCAGCAACTGGTTTTGGAGCCACAAGAGTTGAGTAGTGCAGCTAGCAGCAGCAATATACTCTGCCTCAGCAGTGGATGTTGAAACTGCAACCTGCTTTTTGCATTGCCAAGACACTAGACAATCACCTAGGAATTGACATCCTCTTGATGTGGACTTCCTTGTAGTTTTGCACCCAGCAAAGTCACTGTCTAAAAAACCTGAAAGCTCAATATTCTCATTAGCTGGATACCAGATACCAAGTGTGGGAGCACCTTTTATGTATCTGAATATCCTTTTGACAGCAATAAGATCAGACTTTCTAGGTAATGCCTGTGATCTGGCACAAACACATGTTGCAAACATGATGTCTGGCCTTGATGCAGTTAGGTACAATAAGGACCCAATCATGCTTCTATAAAGAGTTTGATCAACAAGGTCATCTTTACCATCAATGGTGACTAGCTTGGTGGTTGCCATGGGTGTGCTACATGGTTTACAATCATCCATATCAAACTTTTTAAGCAGTTCTTTCACATACTTGTTTTGATGGATAAATGTACCATTGTGCAATCGTTTAACTTGGAGACCAAGAAAACATTGGAGCTCACCTATTGCACTCATCTCAAACTCTGCTGCCATGAGTTTTCGAAACTCTTCACACATAGCAGTGCTTGTGGATCCAAAAATGATGTCATCCACATAAATTTGGACAAGCATCAAATCTTTTCCTTTCCATTTTAAAAATAGGGTTTTATCTATTTTACCTCTAGTAACCCTATGGATAAGAGAAAAGTGGATAGAGTTTCATACCAGGCTCTTGGTGCTTGTTTCAAGCCATACAATGCTTTGTTGAGCTTGTAGAGATGATCAGGATGGAATACATCTTCAAAACCTGGAGGTTGACAAGCATACACCTCTTCTTTGATTTTTCCATACAAAAATGCACTCTTTATATCCATTTGATACACCTTTATGTTGTGGTTAGCAACAAAAGCTAAGAACAGGCGAATAGCTTCCAACCTTGCTACAGGAGCAAAAGTCTCATCATAGTCTATACCTTCTTCCTGTCTGTAGCCTTGAACCACGACCCTTGCTTTGTTTTTTACAACAATACCCCTTTCATCAGTTTTGTTTTTGAAGACCCACTTTGTGCTAATTGGACTTACATCTTTTGGCAGTGGCACAAGCTCCCAAAATTTTTGTCTTTTGAACTGAAGGAGTTCTTCTTGCATGGCTTCTACCCAGCTGTTGTATTTCAGTGCCTCTTGGTACTTGACTGGCTGTGTGAGTGATAGAAAACCAGCAAAGAGACAAATATTTTGGGATTGGCTCCGTGTGAGTACCCCAGATTTGATGTTGCCAATAACTTGATCTGCTGGATGGCTTTTGAGATAAATCAAATTACCTTGGTATGGAACAATAGCATTTTGAGGTGATGGCTGCAAATGTGTATCATCTGAGCTAACCTCTGCTGGTGAATTTGAAGTATCAGCCACTGATGAGAATGGAGGTGGTGGTATTGGGGGTATAGAGGTAACATTCTGATGATTTTGGTGCCCAAATGTAGGACTTTTATCAACATATGTTTGATTTTGTGAACTGACAGAGGTTTGAGGATCAACCACTGTTGACCCAGAAGTGGCAGAGTTTACACAAGAGCTTGTAGCACCTGATCCTCTGTTGGAATAATAGACTTTTGTTTGTGGAAGCACACAGTCATATCCTTGATCTTGATCATCTTCAGATGGTTGTGGTGTACCTGCATTGTCTAGCTTGATAGAAACATCAGCAAATGTGAATTTATCTAAATCAAAAAGCTTTGCAGGATTTGCTGGAATTTTCAATGATGAAAGTTCATTGAACTTTACATTCAAAGTTTCTTCAACACACTTGGTCCTAGAGTTCAAAAATCTGTAGGCTTTAGCAGTGGTTGAGTATCCCAGAAAATAACCACAATCAATTTTGGCTTCAAATGTAGATATGGAATCTTTTAAGTTCAAAATGAAGCATGGACAGCCAAAAACTATAAAATATGAAATCAGAGGTTTGATTTTGTACAAAATCTCATAGGCAATCTTTTGATGCCTGGGGCTAACCAAAACTCTGTTTTGGACATGGCAAGTAGTGTTTACAGCCTCTGCCCAGAAAGACAAGGGTAAACCAGAATCTGCTAGCATAGTTCTTGCTGATTCAATTAATGTTCTATTTTTCCTTTCAACCACCCCATTTTGTTCTGGAGTTCTTGGAATGCTATATTGTCTAACAATTCCTTTTGACTCACAAAAAGCATCCAACTCCCTATTTTAAACTCTGTTCCATTGTCACTCATAAAGATTTTTACTGGAATGTCAAATTGCTTTTCTACTTGTTTAACAAAGTTTTGCAAAATGCCTGCAGTTTCATCCTTAGAGTGAAGAAATAAGGTCCATGTAAACCTAGAGAAATCATCAACTATCACTAGGCAATACCTTTTGTGTTTTAAGCTCATGATTTGCACTTGGCCAAACAAGTCCATGTGAAGCAGTTGTAAACACTGGCTTGTTTTGGACTCTTCAATTGATTTGAAGGAACTTTTATGTTGTTTTCCTTTTAAACTAGAAACACAATGTTCTTCACAAGAAAATTGCTTGTGAGGCAAACCTCTTACAAGACTTTGTTTTGAGAGTGTGGTGATAGTTTTAAGATTTGTGTGTCCAAGTCTTCTATGCCATAACTCAGTCTCTTTGCTAGAAGAAACTGAGAATAAGCATGTTCCAGACATAGGATTATCTTTTAGCATATCTACCACACACACATTCCCATTTCTGTGTGCAGTGAGTTGTGCTTTGCTCTCAGCAATGATTCGATCAATCTTTTTAACAACCTCTGGTCCCGCAATTTGACAAGTTTTCTTAGTGAAGAAAGATCCATATCCTCTGTCACTCATTTGTGAGACACTCAGCAGGTTAAATTTCAGATTGTCAATTAAATTCACATTTTCAAACTTGAGTTTACCCGCCAGAACCATCCCAGACCCTAAAACCTTTCCCTTTGAGTTATTACCAAAAGATATATCACCCCCCCATGAGCCATGAAGTCCTTGAGAAGGGCTCTACATCCTGTCATGTGCCTGGAACCTCCACTATCTACATACCATAAACTATCAAGGCAAGTAGAGGGTCCCTGCACATCAAGTAAATAGATCAGTTAAGATTGGTCTCCAAAGACAAAATGGCTTTGGATGGGGTCACAGATGGTCCACCCTCAAGTCTAGGACAATGGTCAGTGGTTTTGAAATTTTCTTGTAACATCTGCTCTTGACCATTTCCTATCAAATGATTGTATCCATAAGGGTGCCTGTTTACTCTTTGCTTTGAAGGCTTTTTGTAACCTTCATAAGCATGAGGAACCTTTTATAAGCAGGTTGGCCATACCCTCTTGAAAATGAGTTTGATGGTAGCGCATCTGTCACTTGCACCTCTCTTTGAACAGAGGTTTTGTTTAAGGCTTTTGTAACAGATGTTTCAATTTGTTCAAAACTCTGCTTAGATTTATTTCCAGCATAACTTGAACTTTCTCTTTCTAGTGCTTTTGCCTTGATCTCTTTTACCTTTTGTTCATAGTTTTTGAGATAGGCACACTGTTGAGTTGAGTGTTTTGTTTTGTTGCAGATGGTGCATTTTGAAGAGTTTTTGATAACACAAGTTTTGTTAATGTCATAGGCTTTTAAAAGAAAACAATCTGCAGCCACATGATTTCTTTTTTCACAAAATTCACAAAACAGGTTTTTAATCATTACTCTTCTTTTCCTATGAGACTTTTTATCAGTAGTGGTTGTAACCTCTGCTGGCACATCTTTGATAGGAATCACCAGTGCTTTTGGGGCTTTAGTACCATCAGAGGTTGTGAAGTCCATTGGCCTAAAGTTTTCTAAGATATCACATTCATCTGACCAGGTTGGTTTAAACTGATAATTTTCAATTTCTTTATCTTTTGTTAAAACCTCTGGTTTTTCCAAAACAATTTTGTTTCCAGCTTTATCTGTGATTTTTATCTCTTCACCAGCCAAATTTTTGGGGACTACTTCAACCAACTCAGAATCAATTTCAGCAACATTTTTCTCAATTTGGTCATAGGTTCTAAAACCTACACCAAACTTAACGTTGCTCTTGATCTGAGCATCAAGCATAATCTCATAACCTTTATAGGACTCAACCCATTTTTCACAAGTGATTTGGGTTTCTTCTAACTCCTTTTTACAAACTTGGTATTTTTCTACCATAGTTTGGAGTTGGTCCTTGGTTATGCTTGGTTATGGAGTTGTGATGGTTCGGGCTTGGTTGGCAGGGGTTTGTGGAACACTTCGACACTTAGGGGAAAAGTGCCTAAACCTATTGCAAATAGTGCATAGGCGACAGGGAGCGTTAACGGGATGGTGGTAAGGGCAGGTGTTACACTTGAGATGTGGCCTAGTGTACGCCTTTCTGGTGGAATCGGGATTGGTTGGAGCAACTTGTTGGATAGGTTGGGGTTTGGCGGAGTGACTACTGCGTAATTCTGGCTTGAAGGCTTCCGCATCTTGCCTTTGTTGTTCTTGCTGGGTGGTTTAGATGGCGTAGGCTCAGAGGCACCATCGATGGTAGCTTGGTGTGCGTTCTTCGATGGAGCCTTGGTGGAGGTTCCCTGAAGAACGTGTTTGTTGTTAAGCTTGGTGGATAGGTGAAAGGTATCATCAAGAGTCTTGGGGGAGGCGGCGTCGACGAGGTTCATGAGATGAGGAGGGAGGCAACAAATGTATTTTGCCACAGCCTTCTCGACAGTGCGAGTTGGCTAGGGCAAATTGCAGTGAGCTGCTTTAAGCGGGCCGTGAGGCCAGCGTTGTCGTTCCCAACCTGCTTAAGGTTCCAGAGCTTATTTTCGAGCATTTGACGCTCGTGCGGGGGACAAAACTCTTTCTGCATGAGTTGTCTAAATTCGGCCCGTGGGAGGGCGTGAGCGGCTTCGTTCCCACGCGTGTTACGTCGGAGATCCACCAATCGAGAGCCCTCTGTAGGAAAATTACTTCAATGGCATCGAACCCTTGAAGCATCACTATGGCGTCACCTTCACCAGTAAAGGGTAAGGGGTTACAAGAGTTAAGCTGTTTAAAGGTGAACATCGACCTAGGTGTTACCACCTTGGAGTCGATTGGAACATTGGGGGTTTCAGTGTTGCGAGGGTTCGGGTTAGCCTGAATCTTGCTCACTATATCGGGGATGATCTTGGCCATTTGCTCGGCCATGAACTCCATACAATTCTTCTTTGTCATGGAGTCGGAATTATTGGAACCCTTCTTGGAGCTCGAAGTGAACTTGGACTTCGACTTCTAGTTGAGAGAGTGACGGAAGGGAGGCATCTAGAGATTGAAAAAATAAGAGGAAGGATGAGACTGGATCATAATGTGTTATTAAAATCACGTTTTCGCAAGTATAAGCATGTATGTAGCATTAAACACGCATAAGTTCACATAGATTGCATAAGTATAACAAGTATTCAAAAGCGTAAACACGTATGAATGCGTAAAGGAGTATAAATTTAGTTGGTTCACGAGAATTATTATTGTTTTTTATTGCGAGAGACGTGCGAATTGTGCATTGATTTTGAAATAAACGAGGTAACATGTATTAAAACACATAGAAATTGAGATAACATAAAAAAGAGGCTTAATATAATATTGGAGTGTTTCGGGTAGAGGAACTTCGACTATTCCAAAGTAAATCGAATATCCTTTCGAGTTAGGGAAACATGCTTTCGCCTAATACGTAAAATACTCTCGTCGAGAAGCGATATAAAGTATTTTACCCTTCTAGTTACTACATGCCCCTAATCGATTGAAAAAATCAAAACTGTGGCGAGATTGAAATCGAGGAATAGGACTAGTTGACAATATGCGGGTTTCACCCCTAACTTGGCCACATCGTACCCTAAATGTGGTTGGTACTTACCAAACGTGGAGCGAATTCCGACTCATTGGTAAGGGTCCACTAGAGTAGAAATGGAATTTTTCCATCAAGATGTGGATATCACTCCTAACTTGATGGTGCAACTTCGTGTAAAATCGAGTACGCGGATTGAGAGGGATCACCAAATTGCAGGTTCATCCCTATTTTGGTAAGATTGTCCCGTTTAAATACGAGTGTCTTTAAGTCTTCAAGTGTGTATATTGTGTAAACGTCTTAGGAAAGACATATTGTATATTTCAGACAAAAGAAACAAGAAGAAGCAAAGTAGAAGAATAACGTTTTAAGCATGAGTCAAGAATGGTCAAAGTTTAGTACCAACTATAGACTAGGTCGAACATGGCAATTCTACCTAATTCCCTATAGTTATGGCTCTAATACCAATCTGTGACACCCTAACCGATGGCGTAATCATGGAAAGAGAAGAAATAATTGCATGAGACATCATAACACTATTGTGACAATATTTAGATTCAAAACCGATTTCATTTCATTGATAATCATAGTCAAAACATTACAAGGAAACAAAATACAACATGGTAAATTCAAATACAACAAAGTTTGGCATAACGAAGTTAAAAAATCTAGAAATTCTAAATGCGTTTCTAGTGTCGTCCCTACTAAATTTTGTCATATTCAACATCATCAACCTACAACATGTTTAAAAGTATAGTTCAACACAAAATCATTGGCGAGTACACAAGTTTAATATAGCATAAGTATGTAAAAACGTTTAAACAATTCCACATGCAAAATAGTATAATAGATTAATGTAACATGGCATGCGTTATATAAGTCAATCCTCTAGTGTCACCGCAATAATAGAATACTTAACATGACCCCAAGAATACGGGCGGTGCGTTACTCCTATAGCGCTATACATGTTAAGGGGAGGCTCTCACGAAGTTAATGACAAATAGCATCACATAAGAATGTTCCAAGTATACAAATCACGTATTACGTATCTTAGCATGTATGATGGATTGTTTGTGTTTGCATAAAGTTTAACTGTGAGTTATGTAATTTAATAGGTAAACATATTGCACCCAAAAGTGTAAAACATAAAAAGGGTGTTCGAGTGTACTCACGGTTTTGCAAATCTTCCTTTGTTAAATCACATGAAGAGTTTGATTTATTGGCGAACAGAACACCGAGTTATCCTACACGAGGAAACGTAGGTGTGTGAGTATTGGAATAATAACAGAGGATTTGGATTAGGAGTTTTAAGTATGCAAAAAGTAAAAGTAATTATCTAGATGTTAACTCTCGTTTTTACACTATAACTCCCATAAAGGTGATTGTGGTTTCATGGGTCATGCCCATTAGAATCGTAACGAGAATGTTAAGTCTTAGATAATATAACCTATGTTGTGACAAGTAACCATATGGTCATTGTCAAAAGTTCGGTTATGTATAAGTCTATTTATGTATATCTTATATAATATATAATAAGTCCATCATATCTGTCATAGATTATCATAGAAGTCATGAATGGAGGTAGGATGATGAGCATCCATTAAACCTTGTTATATGATTCACCAATACACAAACCGTCACAAGGATGATTCGGATGATCATGAATTAAAATGAAAATGTACAAGTAATCACTATACCAGGTAGCCAAGTAATCTTCAAGCCAAGTGAGCCAATACCGACATAGAGAGAATTAACTAAGTGTCGAAGTCTAGACGGGGTCATGTCACTTTTAGGCTAGCAAACTAGTTGGGATAGAGATGGAAAAACATCAAGTGAGGTGGTGGATTGAAGGTAGGATCGCCAAGGCTTCTAAGTAATCACACCTTTACCAAAACAGAAGCTTTGTCAAGCTTGGATGGTTTCAACACTTGTGGGTTAAAACCCTTTCAAAAACAGAAAGTTTAGAGGCATTTTACACCTCCTAATTTGTATGAAACAACCTTAGCTAGCTCAGTAATCATGGGCTTAATTAGAGGCACAAGTAGCACAAGTTTGTTTAGTAAAAGTATGTTTAAATAAAGTTTACAAGTTCATCTTCCAAAACAGAAAGTTTAGCCTTAAAAATGGTATTGTTCCACATTGGTTTTCCATGGAAAACATATGGTAACATCCCTAGAGGCTTTACAAACTTTGTTGAGGAAGAAAACATGAAAATAATGAAGTTATAAAAGATAAAAACGAGCAGAAAGTTTATGCACTTTGGACCTCAAAAATGGTGAGGTTTCATCTTAGTTTGCCCAAGCAAACTTGTGAAAACCTTCCTAGAGGTTATCCAAGTGTTGTAGAAGAAAGAACAAGAAGAAATTAGAAGGAGAAGTGAGTTAAAACTTACTTTTTATGGCTGGAAGTTTCTGAAGTGTTGCTGAAAACTCAGCTGAGTTTGGGAGGGTTTTTGAAGTGTTTGGAGGCTTGTAAAAGTGGAATAAAAGATGAGGAAGTGCTTATTATGTAAGGAAAGTATTAGGGTTTCAATGGGTCTGGCTTTGGACAAGATTAGGGGAGTTTAGACCTGAAATAAGTCCACTAAATCCTACCCAAATCTGCGATCAGCCCTATATTTCTTTTTTTTTTGAACATTATAAGGTGGATATTTGTTGTATATTCAGGTGTTACATGTTATTTAATATATGACCAACATGTAACAAGGCCTAATATGCAAAGGGAGCATGATAATATGTGTTAAACAAGTATGTAAACATAGGTATTGTGTTGTAATAATAAAATAAGCATTGTAAGGATTAAACAAGTATGTGTAATGTATAACGAAGTGTCAAATATGCATAAGTCTCGTAATCAAATAGTAAAGTATTTGAATGTATGGAATGCTTACGAATTGCGAATTCACAATGATTAGTTACAAGTTAAACTTATGTTTATGGGAATCTTGTATGTATCAAAGTATAAACAATGCATAAACGATGTGTATTTCATATAAAAGATTCATTTCATTACGATCGAAGTCTCGGATTTACAATGGTTTGAAACGAAATACGATTTCAAAGGCAAAAAATTTCTGAAAATAGAAATACGACACAATTTTTCAAAAAACGGAAAGCTGCGAAAAGCGAGGCGTTACACATATTGAATGTGTTATCAAGCAATTGATTTATACTGAATGTGTAATCACGTAATGGTTTATGTTGAATGTATAATCACGTAATTGATATATTCAAAATCACATAGTCATGTACTGGGTATTCAAAATCATGTAATGACACAGTGGATATTCAAAATCATGTAGTCATGTGTTGGGTATTAAAAATCACGTAATCACGTAATGTACTAATGGGTATTCAAAATCCTGTAAATTGTTATAAGAAAACTATAGGAATAAGCTACTCAAATTAAAGAAAATGAAATTCCCATTTATATAGTGTAATTTTTTTTTTAAAAAATATTAACTTATAAAAAAAGGTTACAGCCGTTTGAAAATCAATGGGGGGTTGTTTCAAGTGAGAAAGAACAAAATTACCCTTACTACCACTGACACTTGTTCTCCTCTCCTTCTCGGGTATGCTTAGTACGTAAATTTGATCTTATACAAGATCCAACCTCTTATTATCTTATATATATATAATAAATGAAAATATTTTGGCTGATGTGACACTCAATGATGAGAGCTCCTCAATTCCACTTTTGGCTCCAAAATTCGGGTAAAATATTTTCGTATACGGGTTGAGGTAGGATCCATTTCCTGTTGTTATGACCCGATTCTAAAACCCAAGATCTAGATCTGAATATTTTCTCCGTACTCCTCTTCTCTTTTCCCTACTGATACAATCCATCTACAAATCCAAAATCTCTAAATCTTCAATCTCTTGATCTATGCATCTTCAATCATCTCTGAATCTCCAATCTTTAGATCCTTTTTGTCGTTCTAATTTCTTATGTTTCAAAGATTGGAAACCGTAAGGATATTGAGATTCCGTAATCAGGTTTGCGATTTGTAAGATTTAGTTTATGTGTGTCCTTTAAATCTTGTCGGTTTTCTCTTAATGATGTTTAAATCTTTAATTTTAGTTTATAATTTTCGCATCATCTTCCTCTTTTTTAATCATAGAACAACATCAGTGTTTTAATTATTTGTTCCTTTCAATTTTTGCATTTACTATTATTTAATGATGTTTGAATATCTTATAAATCATTTGTTGATCTTAGATGGACGATTTTGTTGTCTTGTGTTTCGATTAAGCTTGCGGTTGTGTTAATCATGTTTGTCTGATTTTTAGGTTTCATTCACAAACCCCAATTTCAAACCATTTTGATTGCCATTTCCTAAGGTTCTTTTTGCCATCTTCAGTATATCCCCATCTTTGCTTTTTGTTTCTTACACCGGTGAGTTAATCATTGTTACCCTCCATTTGGTGCCTTTTTTATTTTGCAGATTGTTTAGGGTTTTGATCGAAAATAAAATAGACTGTTGTTTTAATTTCAACATTTCATTGTTTCCACTGTTTAAATGTAGTTATCTTACGAGTTGGTAAAAGGATATAACATGGGACTACAAACACTACTTCCGGTTTGTTCTTTAAATATTTTGGACATGGGTTCAAATTCATTGATCTATTTGAAATATTTATTTAAGCTAGATGAACTTGGTTGCATATAATACCTTCTTCAGGTGCCATGCTAAGATTACAATGATTATTTTTCTTTTAAGAAGCCTTAAAGTTGAATAACACAAAGCTCCTACTCTATGCATCCAGGTTTGTTTTTCGGTTTCATTGTACATTTTTTATTGTAAAGTTGCATGTTTTATCTTGAAAATTCTATGTATGCTATACCAAACTTATTATGTTATGACTTGGATTGATTTGAGACTAATATGTGATATAGGAATACTTCTAATGTTTGTGACTGGTTCAGACAATATACAAGTTTTGGTCACTCTGATAATGGAAAGAAGCTAATGTCTTTGGTAGGTATGGCAACGCTATGTTGTCTATGGATAGCGAGAAATAGCTAGGCTTTTAATGAAAAGGTGGTGGGGCATGTTGAGCGTGATATGTTTTTGTTAATATTTTGAGTCCATTTTACGCATTAGTCAAGTTTCAAATTTATAAAACACGATATTATACTAACATTAAACACACAGTAGGGCAAGTGCACCCATCGCGAGCGTAGTATATTGTTGGTAAGATACCGAGGTCGTCCAAGGACACAAGTGCTTTTAATACCGGTTTAGCATCAAAGTCTAATCGATACAAATTTTTTATAAAGTTTTGAAAGATAGAAATAAACAAAAAAATGAAACGATAAATAAAAATGAAATACAAATAGACAAGATAGAATCACTTGGATTCAACTCCTCTTTTATGTACCCTTTGATGATTATCTCACTTTCGGACTTTTTAAGAGATTCTCTTAGTTATAGTAGTAAGCCCCTCTTTTAAAGGTGACGTTACCCTCGACCAAGTGGTTTGATTCAGCAGGGATACAATCCCAAGAAGCCGGTTTAATGTTTTAATAGTAGTTTACATATGAGGGGTTCAAGCTATTCGCACCCCTGCCATCCAATACCATAGGGCATTGAAGGAGGTCCTAGTAAGCTTGAACCAAGTCCTCGCAGAATCTATACACTGAACGAGACAAGAACTTTACCAGACCACCCTTCTAATTCCCCCTTCCCAGTAGTTAACGCGCTTTATATAGACCGTAACGACATGAATGAGCAAATCAATGACATCATGAATAAATGGTTAAAAAAATTTACTTTCAACATAAGAAACTAGTTATTAAAGTCACAATACATACCCAATTAAAAAGTGTCGGAAGATTAAAAATCAAAAGTAATACATAAAAGATTTATCTTCACCAAGTGATGTAAGAGATTAGCCAAGCATGGCCTTTGTTTAACAAGAAGTCTTACGATCAATCTTGGATCCCGAGACTACTACACACTCTAAAGATGGAAGATGGATGATGGATGATGATAGTGGTTGTTGGTGATGTAATGGTGGTGGAGTGGTGGCAAAGTGAGAGGGAAGTGGTTTGCCAAGGGATGCCTTTGAAGTGAACCGATCACCTATATTTATAGTCAAAACAGTACCCCGGCCACGACCCTGTGTCCACTGGGCACGGCCCGTGACCACTTCTTTCTCTTCCTTCATTTATTCCAGGTTGTTAACAGAGGGCCCCACACAACCCTGTGGCCTCTGGGCACGACCCCGTCGTAAACTCTTCACTGTACTATCAAGATTTTGCAAATCTTAGAGTTGACCACGCCCCATGTCTGTGTGGGCACGACCCCATGGTGGGCGTAGAAGCTTCTGTTTGTTTGTCTGCAAGTTCTAGGATTTACCACGTCCCATGTCTGGTTGGGCCGACCCCATGGTCAGCTTCTGTTTTCTTGTTTTTGGGGTGCTGCCGAGGGGTAGGGCGTGTCACGATTTTCCTTCTCTTTGTATTTTATGTTGGTTTTAGTTGCTACTTTGCTTCTTTTGTTCTTTTAAGCTCATTTGGTACTGTAAATTCAAAAGGAACAAAGAAACGTGCTTTTTCCAACATTAGTACCAAAAAAGGGTTTGTTTTACGCCTTCTTTGATGTAATTTATGTGTTGCATTTTGCACACATCAAACACCCCCACACTTGAATCTTTGCTTGTCCTCAAGCAAAACTATTAAATGTGGCTTACACGCCCAAATAGAATAGGTAGTGAAGAAGTTTTTGCGGCTTGTCTTAGAGTGTAGCGAATCCAAAATCTTTATTTTATTTTGTTTTTATTTTATTTACAATCCTATTCGTCATGATTTATTTAGAACATTTATAAGAGAAATTATTTTTAGGTATAACATGCCCCTATAAAATTCTATTTAGTTATATACAAGTTCACATACCTCACAAGAGATCACTCAACACTCGGCCGAGGATGTATTTTTGTGATAACACTCTATTCCGGTATAGAATTTACTCCTACCATATGCTTGACAAGAGATCAAACCTCCTCCTTTTTAACTATAAACCTTTAGAAATATCAAGAGGACTTTGAAAGGGGTAGGCTTGGGTTAAGGGTAGGTGTTTGTGGGGTAGAAGTTAGTAAAATGACAAAAGGCGTAAAAAGCGTTGGTGTCATAAAAACTCTTTATTTTGTGACATTTATTTTGAACTAAATATCTTCAAACAAGATTTTTGAAGAACTTGTTTGGTTATTCACAATGTGTATATTTTTTTCCGTCACAAATTTGAGGATGACCAAGTTTTTTACTAAAATAAATGGGTTTAAATAGAACAGGATTTTGGTGGGTAGTGGTTTATTGTTTTATGGGTTTGGAAACAAAAAGGTTTAGGCTCAAAGGGGTTAACTAGGGGAGTTTTTGGTGGTGGGTAAAAAGAGAAAAATAACGGGTTTGAATAAACATTTGGTTAGTCCTAATGCCTCCATCATTTACTTACTTGGGTTTAGGTTGGTAAGGACCGGAATGTATCGTCTTGGCAAGTTCTAGAGTCGTAAGAACCAATCGGCTATTCACACAAGAAACGAAAAATGAGCATTTAGTTAAAGAGGTATATATGTATGATCGGAAAGGCTTAAAACTCACTTATTGTGGGAATAGGTTTATAGTGTGAATATGTATATGTAATCAAATTTTAAAAGGATTTGTTATGCCCTTTTTATAATTTTCGTGTTTGGTTCTTTTTATCACGACGCTATCGGTTGTAAATTTGTAAAAACATAATTTTTAGACTTTGTTATTCCCAAATTAAACCAAGACAAGTGAAACAATGAAAAAAATTGAAAAAGATTTGGGTGACTAGCTGTTCTAAGGTGAGCTTTGTGTAAGGCTTGTTATTAGGACTTACAAGATTCAAGGTTTTAACATCCCCCACACTTAAATTACATTGTCCACAATGTGTCCAAAAATAAGTTTTTCGGTTGATTTGAATGTGTAAAAGCGGGTTTAAAACAAGTTTTTATGTTACTGGGCACCTGGCCACGGGCCCGTGTTGTCCGGCCACGGCCCCGTGGTCAGGGTGCCAGTATCATATTTTCACAGAAGGCTGACCATGGGGTGTGCCCGTTGAGCACGGCCCGTGGTCAGTTACCTGATCAAGACTTTTTTCTGCAGACTTCCGGGCACGGGGCGTGGTGGCTGAGCACGGCCTCGTGATGCACATGCTGAAATGTTGGAAAATTAGTCGGGAGGCTGCTGTTTACATGCATGGGGTGCTATTTTCGTGTTCCCTTGGCGGTTTTGTACTTTTCTCTCTTGTTAGGTGTTTCACAAGTTTCAAACACGAAAACATTTACTTAAACACCATATATTTGGAGTGCAAGGTACAAACGGTCCTAGGATAGATAATTCCTAAAATAAAAATTACAAAAATCCTAAAGTTAGATAGATAGCTCCTAAATGCAAGAAATTTAAACCAAGAGGAAACTCTACCCTAGATTACACATGATAGTACAACAAAAACTTGAAAATAATTTTTCGAAGAGTAAGGGCTTAAGAGCTTCCTTTCCGGGGGTGCACCCCTCAAAAGTCGTTGAGCATCTCCTCAATCTCCCTAGGGAGAAAGATGAGGGGCTTATCATCCACATTCTCATGTGGGAGAGGTGCGACGTTCACCGGGACCTCTTGTAAAGTGTCTAGAGGAGGCTTCGGGGGAAGGTCATCCCAACCGGTTGGGATAATGATTTCTTGAGTAAGGTTCCAATCCTCTTGTGGGAAGATTGGTTCCATTGGAGGCATGGCAAAAACATTCAACCTTTGGTGCAACAAGTTGATTTCTTGAAAGCTATTTTCTAGCCCCACCATCAAGTAGTTGATACGGTCGATGAGGACCTCCTCCACCGATGTCATTTTAGCTTCCATTAAAGCATATACGTAGCGGACTAGAGTAGCTTCAATTAATGGTCTTCTCCCCCTCCTACTGTTTCTTGAGCCGGTTGACAAGGTTCCGCTGTTTTGGCTCGATATACTAAGAAAACAAGAATGAAATTTCAAGATTATGAACTTAAAACTTCACCACGGCCCCGTGTCCACTGGACACGACCCGTGCTGCCTCCTCTGAAGTGAATTTGAATCCAAAAACCCATTGTTTCAAAGTATTTTTCTTTAGTTTTGAACATTTGTGAACATAAATATCTGAAAACAATGTTGTAAAACCTTTGTTTATTAGGAACTTCTGGATTAAAACCACTCATTTGCTTAGATAAAGCTTGAAGTTATGAAGCTTCAAGCTTCAATGGAGGTTGGAGTTATTTGGAGAAGAAAGGAAAGTGACAAAAGTGGCAAAGACAAGATGGTTTGAGCAAAACCTTTTTAAGAATATACCTTGTGGGGTATGTGTGCAAATCAGAGCAGATTTTGGTCTTTGGAATGGGTCCAAATATGATGCCTCAAACTGAATTTATAGAAAGTGAAAGCACACTGGCCATGGTCCCATGGTAAAGAGGGGTCAGACAATTTTTATCCGTATTGAGGACACGGGGAGTGTTGGCCTAACACGGCCTCGTGGTCAAAATTTCAGGCGGGCACGGGGCGTGTCGGGTGGGCACGGCCACGTGGCTAGATTTTTATTTGAGGGAACAACACCAAAGTGTCGAATGTACCTTAATTGCCTATGGTTTATGTTAAAACAAAAGAGGTTATCGGAAAGGGTAAAACCTAAACTAACGAACGATGGGCGGAACCAACCTTTATTCCCCTTACCCGGGCTCTTGTTAAAGAAGGTGTATGTCGAATTGCTCTGGTTCGCATCGGTGATCGCCGATGGAGAGTCCTTCATGGCACAATCGACACAGGGACGACTATCATTTTCACAGGAGATCGAGGCACAAGCATCGGCTTCGACGTTGATTATGTCCGAATGAGATCTCAACGTTTCTCCTTGGTTTTTGTCTTGTAATGCAAACCTCTTTTTCATTACAAGTTCTATTTCCTTTAGTTATTGGAGAATCCTTTCTTATAATTGACATATTTCGGTAGAGGTTATGTCGTTTGGACGAAAGGGTTGAGGGCTTTCGGTTGGATAATAGTTATCGTTTTTACTTTCGCCCATCTTAAGAAGAATTTCACAGGAAAACGATTCTACTAGATAATGGGGGTCAAAATATAGAATGTAACATTCTAAATCTTCATGTAACCTACCACATAGTTGACACCATTCACCGTAAGAGTGGCGAAAGTAAAAATAATCAATATTATCCATAGATTTGTCAGATGTTACCTACCGTCGGGATCAAACAGTCCTGTTTTCAGTAACTGGGAGTGGACACGGCCCCGTGGTCAGCTACTATCTGACTTAAACAGTTTGTCGCTACTGATACTGGCACGGGGCATGTTAGATGGACACGACCACATGCTGCAACCTGCAGAAAGTGTAGGATTTACTGAAAACTAGAAAAATCCTAAAAATTAAAAGAAAATTGTTAAAAATAATTAGGCCGTCGATTTTAAACTTTCTTAAAATCCTTGTGTCCTCGGCAACGGCGCCAAAAACTTGGTGCGTGTCGAGCATGATATGATTTTGTTAATATTTTGAGTCCATTTTTAAATTTATAAAATACGATATTATACTAACACTAAACACACACTAGGGCAAGTGCACCCATCGTGAGCATAGTATAGTGTTGGTAAGATACCGAGGTCATCCAAGGACACAAGAGCTTTTAATACCGGTTTAGCGTCAACGTCTAATCGATACAAATTTTTTATAAAGGTTTTGAAAGATAGAAATAAACATAAAAATGAAAAGATAAATAAAAAATGAAATACAACTAGACAAGATAAAATCACTTGGATTCAACTCCTCATTAATGTACCCTTTGATGATTTTCGCACTTTCGGACTTTTTAAGAGATTCTCTTAGTTTTAGTAGTAGGCCCCTCTTTTGAAGGTAACGTTACCCTCGGCCAAGTGGTTTGAGTCAGTAGGGATACAATCCCAAGAGGCCTGAATATTGAAAGACAATTAAGTAAGTTATTAATACGAAAAGTGGTAGCCCCCCTCTTTTGAAGATGATATTACCCTCGGCCAAGTGGTTTGAGTCAGTAAGGATACAGTCCCAAGAAGCCGGTTTAATGATTTAATAGTAGTTTACATATGAGGGGTTCAAGCTATTCGCACACCCGCCATCCAATGCCATAGGGCATTGAAGGAGGTCATAGTAAGCTTGAACCAAGTCCTCACAGAATCTATACACTGAATGAGACAAGAACTTTACCAAACCACCCTTCTAACCCCCTTCCAAGTAGTTAAAACGCTTTATATAGACCGTAAAGACACGAATGAGCAAATCAATGACATCATGAAGAAATTGTTAAGAAAATTCACTTTCAATATAAGAAACTAGTAATTAAAGTCATTAATACACGTGTAAAATAAGTTTTGTTTTTATAAAGTACAGGAATTATAAAGTAGTGGCTGTCCACCAATAGCTAATGGTCACTGAAAGGACCGTCCTCCTCAGCTCGGAAACCTAAATCTGTATCTATTGTCCATATGTGCGGAATTTATATGACAAGTTTAACCAGATACACAAGAATTACTGTTTAATCGTCAGTTTATTAAGTCCAAAAGTATTACAACTAGAAATCCAAACTGACAGAGATTCGCCATAAATGTCGCAAAGTTGTTACATTGAGAAACCATGACTCAACTATAAATAGACACACAAGTTCGCTCGAAAGTATGGCTAGTCTTGATCAAGTTTGGGCGAACTTGATCAGACTCCCACAAGTTCGGCCGAACTTGTGTTACACCATAAATATTTTTCCAAGTTCTAACACATTCAAGCCCTAATCGTACCGACTCAATCTATTACGATGATGTAGGCAACAGACATACACTAACAGACTCCCCGTTGGATGTTGCAGTAGTCATCAGACTTCAAATAAGCTCCTGAGTCTTGACCTTTAGACTTGAATAACTTTTAACGTCCATGATCTTCATTTCTTCTACAAATCTTCTTTCGTTTTCTTGAGCTTGTCGTGATAAAACTTTAATGACCATGCTCCCCCTTACTTTGAGCTATGCTCCCCCTTACAATGAGCTTTCTGGTATCTTTGATCAACATTTTATCTAGCTCCCCCTAAAAATTTACTTCATGTTGCAAAGATTCTCAGACATTCAAATACACATTTCAGATTCAAACTTTTGAAATTTCAAAACATTAACATTTCAAATTTTAATATTTTTATCAACTTTTAAATCTTTTTAGTTATTCAAGTTCAAGTTAATAACCTTGAATATTTTTTACATTTAAAACTTTGATCATTCACATGTTTTACCAGTTATTAAAATCCACTCAGTTGACCAAGTCCAAGTTAATAACCTTGGTTAACCGATTTGTCTGCCGAGTCCAAGTTAATGACCTCGGTTTGACACGTTATGAACAAACTGATGTTTTTCTCAATTTTAAATTTTCAATTTAATGAACTTTTTCATCGTTATTCGTGCATTTTGATTTTACAGATTAGTTCCCAACCCGTTGTCATCAAGATTCCAATAACTTAGCACCATTCCGAACTCCGAAGATCCTCTTTCCATCATTGGCTGTTGAAAACAATGTAGAAAAAAATCCTTTTGTTTTTTTCGAAAGTTTATGCTAAAACACACTGAAAATCTTTTTGCGTTTCAATCTGAAATCAAATAAGCTATGTACACACATATTTACAGACATATTTTTGTGAATTCGTGTCTAAGGATCATATCAGTTGTTTGAGACATATCACTAGTACCGTTGACCTTTTTGATGACTTTAAGTTCTAAATTCGTTTACCTAGATTGTCGATATGTTTGTCCACTTAAACTTCGACACGTTTCTCAATTGTTCCAAGATATGTCAGGTAGTATTTATGAAACTTGACTTAACTATGGTTCCCATCTCAGATTATACTCCTGTATCAAGATTCCCTAGATTTCATCTTACAGGTAAATATAGCGTAACTGATATCTGTATCTGGGTAATGCGAGGCCTTAAGAGCTCAGGTTAGTACCACCGTACAGACAAAGAGATGAAGGCTCAACTTTAAGGTATGTTCTAATTAAGGAATCTTTTAAGCACAGCAAATGATTAGATCTGTCATGCAAAAGCAGTTTTGAGGTTTTTAGCAAAAGCATTATAGAAGTTCTAGTTCCATATATCCGAGAGATGTTAATCCACAAGTTTAAGCAGTTGTAAAAGTTAGTTTATATCCTGGAAACAATTTACTGAACGTGTAAAGCCTATCGACACATACACAGTAAGACTCGTTTATACTTTTTAAACTTTACAAATCCTCAGCGTACTGTGATAGTCCACTGATGTACTATCATTTCCTTTTTGACACAAAATTCTTCTTTTCTTTTTCATGTTTTTGTACTTTTTGGTTTTTCATATGTTTCTGTATATTCTTGTAACATTTCTCCCCCTAAAATCAAAAACATATTTTTGTATTTTAGTTTTTAAGAAATTCTAATCTTAAAAGGTAACAAACCAATGAGGATCACGAAAACTCATCGTCCGATCCATATTCAACCTCTACATCCGCACCTGTCAAAAGATTTTTCATACCATTAATTCTTATTAAGTATTTAAACCGTGACAAAGTAAATGGTTTGGTATAAAAATCAACTTTTTGTTCATCGGTGTGGATTTTCTCAATTCATACCAACTTATTTTCGTAGCAATCACAAATGAAATGGTATCTAATCTCGATATGTTTTGTTCGAGAGTGATGAACTGGATTTTTAGTTATGTCGATTGCTGCCTTATTATCAACATACAGCAGAGTGTCAAGAAATTGCAGACCATAGTCTAACATCTGCTGTTGGATCCACAGAATCTGTGAACAACAGCTGGAGGCCGAGATATACTCAGCTTCACAGGTAGAGAGAGCGATTGTAGTCTGTTTCTTACACTGTCATGTTACCAAGCGTGTTCTAAAGAATTGGCAGCCCGATGTAGTTGATTTTGAATTCAACTTATCTACACCAAAATCAGAATCAGCATATCCCGTCAGATCGAAGTTATCGTTCTTCGGATACCACAAGCCGGTGCTTGGACATCCCTTCAAGTATCTGAAAATTCTCTTCACGATCTGCATGTGTGAGATTCTTGGGCTGGATTGATATCTGGTGCAAAGGCAGGTAGGATACATGATATCTAGGCGAGATGCCGTCAGATACATCAAAGATCCTATCATCGACCTGTAAAAAGTATCATCAACTTTGGTTCCTGTTTCGTCGATGCAAGTTCCGTGATTAAGAGCAAGAGGAGTAGATAACGGCTTCGAGCTTTCCATTTCAAACTTCTTCAAGATGTCATGAACATACTTAGTTTGATGAATGAAAATACCATCTGGCAATTGATCAACTTGTAACCCGAGGAAGAATTTCATTTCGCCCATAGAAGACATCTCGAACTACTTCTTCATGATTTTCTCAAACTATTTGCAAAGATCGTCATTTGTTGAACCAAATATGACGTCGTCCACATAGATTTGTACGATAATCAGATGGTTTTCAACTTCTCTGGTAAAGAGCGTACTATCCATTGTTCCTCTGATAAAGCCGTTGCCGACGAGATGTTGAGATAACGTCTCGTACCAGGTTCTCGGGGCCTAATGCAAACCGTATAATGCTTTATCCAGGAGATAAGCTTTCTTCTTGTTCAGCGGATCGACAAAACCCGGTGGTTGGCCGACGTACACTTGCTCACGTAACTTACCATACAGAAAAGCGCATTTCACATCTAACTGGTACACTTTAAATCCTTTCCAAGCTACGAATGCTAGGAAAATGCGAATGGACTCCAATCTAGCAACTGGTGCATATACTTCGGTATAATCAATTCCATCCTGTTGATGGAATCCCTTGACAACGAGCCGAGCTTTGTTGCGCACTATCACTCCACGATCATCGCGCTTGCACTTGAAGACCCATTTGGTATCTATCGCTTTCTGATTCTCCGATAGGTCAACAAGCTTCCATACACCAAGCTTTTCGAGTTGTAGCAATTCTTCTTGCATTGCTTGTACCCAGTTTTCATCCCCTAAAGCTTCAGACACATTCTTCGGTTCAATATGAGATATGAAACATGAATAATAGCAATACTCTTGAAATGGAGCTACTCGAGTATAAAAACTTAAAGCTTTGTTAATCTGACTCCTTGTTCTCACGCCAGTTTGCAATTCGCCTATTATGGAATTCGATGGGTGATAAGAATAGGTCATTGCATCACCTCACTAGGAACTTCAACGGTTTTCTCTTGATTAGTGATATTCTGCTCAACCACCACTTCAACTTCTGGAGCATTAGAAGACGTTTTATTTTGATTACTCGGGCCAGCAGATTGATTCAACATGCTTGTTATCTGCTCGGATTCTTCATCAGAAGAAGATTCTCCATCATCATCGAATGTCAAAGCCTTGTCAGAGTCAGAGTCATGAGCCTCAGAATGATTAGGTTCCTCTGTATTATTTACTGGTTCTGTAGCTGGTGTCTCTTGTTCAACGTTAGTTTCTTGAACACCGCTAGTAGTTGGACCTGTACCAGAAGAAGATGATGACCCAACAGTTGGTTGATTAACCACTATTGGTCTATTTATTTGTTCTTGGTTTGCCTTTTGATGAAGATAATATAACGCTGCAATGTCTTCTTCAAAAGGTTCTTCTGGCAAGTCGAATGATTTCCACAATTCTTGATAATTGAACAACCACGCATCGCCAGCTCTCTGAATATGAGTTGTGTACCGAAAGCAATTGACGTGTTGTGCCTCTACCACTCGTCTTAAACTTGGAAGATAGACTCTTCTGAGTGGGGTTGCATAACCAACGAAGAAACCATCAATTGATTTAACACCAATCTTTCCATCTTGATCAACAACATTGCAAGGTGCGCCAAATGGTTCTAAGTATTTAAGATTTGGTTTCCTTCGGTTTAGCATTTCGAAGCAAGTCTTCTTGGTTGGTTTGACAGTTAAGACCCGGTTCAATGTATAGCATGTTGCTGCGACTGCTTCACTCTAGAAGCTGACAGGAAGCTTTGAATCGGAAAGCATAGTTCTTGTAGTTTCTATCAACGTTTTGTTTTTCCGTTTAGCTACTCCATTTTGTTGTGGAGTGTACGGAGCACTAAATTCATGTAGAATGCCTTTGTCGTTATAGAACTCTTTCATTCAGGCATTTTTAAACTTTGTACCATTATCGCTGTGGATTCGTCTAATGGGGAGATGGTACAAGTTTTCAATCTTCCTAAAGAGAATCACTAGCTTATCGAATGTTTCATCTTTACTTTCCTGGAAGAAGACCCATGAAAACCATGAATAATCATCTGTTACAACAAGGCAGTACAGATCTCCAGACATACTTCGAACGTTCACTGGACCGAAAAGATCCATGTGCAGTCTTTCAAGCGGCAGCTTTATGGAGTTTAGAATCTTTCTAGGATGTGACTTCTTGATCTGCTTTCCTTTCTTACACTCAAGACAACTATCCATCATGTGAAAGCTTCTTAGATTCACTCCTTCAACCAGATCGATGTGAACCAGATGATTCATCTTTCTCAGGTGAATATGACCCATCTTTCTGTGCCAAAGAATTGACTCCTTCTCTGTGGCCTTGGTTACAAAACAGTGAGCCGACTTTGAAGTAGTAGTTGCAATGGCCATGTCTAGCACGTATAGATCATTCTTGCGAGGAGCACTCATGAGAATCCATTCTTCAGGAATCTTGAAGCCCGGTTTTATTATCATGCACTCCTTATCGTTGAAATGTGTGGTGAACTGTTTGTCACAAATCTTAGAAATACTGAGAAGATTGTTCTCCAGTTCGGCGATATAATTGACCTTGTCAAATGACACCACACCGTTCGATAGCTTTCCTTCAGCGATAATTCACACTCCTTAATTTCTAGTAAATCCTACGTACCCTCCATTAATAGCTTTGATATCAAAGAGCAAGGCACGCATCCCGATCATGTGTCGAGAAGCTCCGCTATCCATAATCCACTTCGATAAAATGGATCTTTGGAGCCCCTGCACATGTTAGGAAACTAGTTAAAAAGGGAAACCCAAGCCTTTCCGGTCTTGGGTGGAATAGGAATATTGTAAGTCGGAAGTTTCAAATCAACATTTGAAACTTTCTGATCAGTCTTTGTGTCAATGACAATATCATTCTTGACTGATTCAGATTTTACACTTTCAGATGATGTTGTTTTCTTCTTTGCTACATAAGATTGTGATTTAATTCCTGCTTTCTTAATGTAGAATCTTGAATCTTTGTTTTCGTTTGATTTAGAAGTTTCACCTTTTTCAAAAGTTGAATTTTCAAATTGGGATTCAGTTTTAGGTTTCACGTCGATTTTAGATTCATTTGTTCGTTTTAAGATTGTGATTGGTTTAACAATCTCTGGGTGTTTAAGTTTCTCATCTTCTGAAACTGTCTTTCTTCGGTGATACACACGCTTTGATTTCGGACACTTGCGCGCAATATGACCAACTTCATTGTATTTGAAGCAAGTCCGAGTATCATGTGAATGTCCACTAGTGGGTTTTACTCCACTTGCGGATTTAGCCTTATCCCGAAGTTCTTTTTCTTTTTTAAACTCATCATTTGATTGCTTCCCAATCAAACATTCTTCCTGAACCATGTTAGTCCCAAACACGAAATTCATGTTTTTATTCTTATATTCGTGAAATGGTGACTTCTGTTTCCTTTTTGGTTCATCTTCTACCTCCAAACCCAAACCTGCTCTCCTGTTCTCAGGAAAGTCACCACCATTCCTTCGGTAGTTGTTATAAACTTTCTTGGGTTTTGAGTAAAACTTTTTCTCATTTCTCTCAAGATCATCTGATGATACTTTCACAAGTTTGAACAATTTATCGATTTGATCTTCTTTCACGTCTCGAATCGGAAACTATCATCGAAATATAGTCTATCAGAATTCGTAACTTTGTACATCACAACGTTAGGATCATCACTTAGGTTATCTTTCAATGATGTATCATCATTTTCAGATTGTGAATCAGAACTGTTCAAGCTTGAGTTGGCACTTTCAAAGCTACCATCATCAGAATCATCTCCCGAAACTTTTTCAATCACATTTTTCACAACTGCTTCATTGTCATCGTTTGATTTCGTATAGGCTACATCAATGTTCTCAGGCAACTTATCATCTGTGTCTGATAAAAATGTTATGTTAGTTGTTTTTTCAATACCGTCCACTTTCTTATGGCAGTAACTTGCAAGTAGTGGAGGTGGAACATTGTTGTACTCTTTACGCTTCATTCCTTTTGGTTTTTCAACATTTTCCTCCGACTTAATCGTAGGAAGAATGTCATCGATGACATAAGCGTTTGTTGTGTAACTGAGCAAAAGTTGTCTTACTCTCTCAGTTTCAATTTTCATGTCTTGAAGCTCTTGTCTAGTTTCAGCAATGGTGTTTATGTACATGTTAATAGCTTCTTGTTTCTCAATTACTGTTGCTTTTAACATTCTTATTGACGCAGCTTGTTCTAGATTAGCTTTTTCGACATTACAATATGTGCCTTTCATTTTATCATAAGTCTCTTTCATTGTGCGATAATCATATCGAAAATTTTCATTATGCACATTAAGATCGCTTATGATTTGATCTTTTTCAGCACATTTTCACAAGGATATGTGCACTTTGTACAAGGTTTTTCAACCTCCACAACTTTCACAACTTCCTTCTCAATCACTTTTACCTCTTGACCCACCTGTTTAAGATTCGCCATCATTGCTTTGTCGGCAATTTGTGTGAGGTTTTCTCCATTCATTTCCTTTGTTACATCACTCCTCGACCTCCGGTTTCTTTTCTTTTGTCACTTGCTCATGTGATGTATTCCTGAAGCAACCTGCAAAACTAGCATTAAAGTTAGGAGAGATAATGTTCTTCATCTGTATATGGTGATAGATCATCTCCTCTTCCTCTATTCTTTGCAGATATTCTTCTAGAATCACATTCTCCATAGCTGCATCATTAGCCATTTGTTCTGAATTATCCACTATCTCTGCCATCAGTGCAACTCCAGTCTTCTTTCCGATGTACTTATTCCAACCAAAACCTTCGTCTTTGTGAGACACAACTAGATCTTGTTCAGTTGCCTTTGATGAATGCTTAGATTGTTGGCAAAGAAAAATATCTCCAGAATTCTCTGGAAAACTCCTATTCATTGAGGGAATAGCCCGTTTCCTGATCTTGAACTTCAACTTGAGTTCTCTTTGGACATGGCTTGTATTGCAGCGCTTTCTTGTAATAATCATTATTGTTGCCGAAAGGACTTTGGTTGCCGCTTGCTTCTTGGTTAGTGCATTCGCGTTTGAAATACCCCTTTTGTCGGCACTTGAAGCAAGTAACTTTTGACTTATCAAATCCAAGTTTGTTGCTTGAATTACCAATGTCTCTTCCCGTAAGCACTACAAACTTTGTGACTCCTCTAATGATTGAAGCTAGGCTCCATTTGATATCCATTAGCTCTAATTCCTCTTCATCAACTTGATCGTAATCCTCAGCAGTCATTTCTGGATTACCGATCTTCCCCACAACTAAACATTCGTATGATTCGAGTACGAGCGCAAGAAGTGCTATATGTTGTTTAGCCACTTGCTTAGGGAAAACATTCTTCAGATTCACAGCAATGTTACACTGGAAAACATTCGGATCAGAACTAGAATGATTTGTCTGATTTGACTGACTGGATTGATTGTTCTGATTCTGAAAAGAAGAATTTGAACCAACAGTCGAATATCTCATGTTCGGAGGACTCTGATCATAACTTGGAGATGATTGAGTGTTCGATTTATTCTGAGGCTAATGATTCGAGGAATTCATATTCGCACTAAATGCATTCTGAATCTTCAGGCTCTGAATATCTTGAACACCTCCTCTGTAATACACCCCAACATCTTGCACAACGTTCGCATTCTTTGATTTGGCCATCTTAATCAACTCCATTTCATGTCCTTCTAATTTGTCGATGAACGACGATAACTTGAAATGTTGCCAACTTGGACTATTCTTCAAAATCGTCAAGTAAGTTGACCACTCTCCCTCAGGAAGTGCGTCTGCCAGTTCATTAATCTGTTCTTCATTAGTGTTCAGTATGTTGTGTCTTTGCATTTGAACCATTAGATGACAATATCGATCAATCATTTGCTTCATAGTCTCTCCTTTGATCATTGTGAAGATTTCAAACTCTTTCTTGATTAAGGCTTTCTTGCTCTTGATCATTTCGTCACTACCCTGATATTTTGCACAAAGAGCATCCCATAGCATTTGTGAAGTTTCACATTCGGGTAATAAGATCAAAATATCTTCCTTCACAGATTGTTGAATCAAACTGATCATTTTCTTTTCAGCTACGTAAGCATCTTTATGTTCTACTGTGAACTTAAGCAAAGCGAGATTTTGACCACGTTCGTCTTTTGGCCATTTGTATCCGGTTTACACAGCAACCAGCTATAAAACTGGTTCGCTTGAACCCAGTTAACAAACTTCTCCTTCCAACCCTCAAACTCGTTCATACTCATAAGCTTCCGCAGTTTTGTAGTAGTACCCATCTCGTTGTCGAGATTCATCTGATTTACCGCATTAGCATTGGATGTTGAAGCTTGGCTACTCCCGCGGCAAAAGCGTTATGGAAATCATCCATCTTGAAAATTAGGCGATTTATCTGAAAACACGTTAAAAATACTCGAAAATCGATTAGCAACTGACAAGTTCGGTCGAACTTGTGAGAAAAACATATTTAGATTTCAATTTCAACAAGTTTGGGCGAACTTGTATAAAAGTTTCAAAAAATTTCAGGTTTTATCAAGTTCGGGCAAACTTGAATGAAATTTTCAAAACTTTTCTGATTTGCTCAAGTTCGGGCGAACTTGGGTAATGATTTTGAAAAATTTCCAAGCTTTTCTTCAAGTTCGGGCGAACTTACTAAGAATTTCAACAAAAAAAGATCAAGTTCGGTCGAACTTTGTCAAATTTCACTGGAATTTCACTCAAGTTCGGGCAAAGATGATGAAAATCATCAAAATTTAATGATTTTAATCAAATTCGAGCGAACTTGTGGGTAAAGTTCGAGCGAAGTTGGTTTCAAAAACTTGGTTTTTTTTACAATTTTGACATGAATTCGTTTGTTTTTTATTCTCAAACTTTCAGGGGTTTATCATTATGTGATTTTGTATGACATGTTCAATTTTTAGCCATTTTTGTCCATGAATTCTTCAATTTTGTGAAAAAGTTGAAAAAATTGTAGAAATGAGAAGAAATAGAATGATTCTTGTGATGTCCAGCAAATTTAGGTATCCAGGCTCTGATACCACTTGAAAGGACCATCCTCCTCAGCTCGGGACCTAAATTTGTATCTATTGTCCATATATGCGGAATTTATATGAGAAGTTTAACCAAATACACAAGAATTACTGTTTAATCGTCAGTTTATTAAGTCCAAAAGTATTACAACTCGAAATCCAAACTGACAAAGCTTCGCCGTAAATGTCGCAAAGTTGTTACATTGAGAAACCATGACTCAACTATATATAGACACACAAGTTCGCTCGAACTGTGGCTAGTCTTGATCAAGTTCGGGCGAACTTGATCAGACTCCCACAAGTTCAGCCGAACTTGTGTTACACCATAAATATTTTTCCAAGTTCTAACACATTCAAGCCCTAATCGTACAGACTCAATCTATTACGATGACGTAGGCAACAGACATACACCAACAGTCACTACTCCCCCGGGTTAATTTGTTACCGTAGCAAAGGAAAAGACTAAAAGATGAAAACTAAAAGGAATAAAAGTAGAGGGACTAAACATGCACACTATCAAAGTTAAAGCAGAGGGACTAAACACACATACAACAAAGTTAACCAATAAAAAAAAGTGTTTTTTCTTAAAACAGAGGGGCTGAACACATATATTAGTGAAGTTGAAGGTTTAAAAGTAAAATACAAAAAGCGACAATCAATTACTTAAAAGAATTAAAGTGGAGGGATTAAACATGTACATAACTAAAATTAAAGTAGATGTACTAAAAACGCATATAAACAAAGTTAACCAATAAAAAGAAAACTCTTTTTTTTAAAAAAAATAGAGCGGCTAAACACGTATATTAGTGACTCTGAAGGTTTAAAAGTTAAACACAAAAAAAACGACCAATGTGTGAGTGTCAAGCACCACTGTTCCCCTCATGATTTTTGTCGTTATAGATTATTTACAAATAAGAAAACTGCCCAACAACTAAAACCTTTTTACCTATTTTTATTATTTAATTACTTAATCAATATACTATTTTATTTATCTAATTACTTTTAAGGATATTTGTTTGTCGGTGTTAACAATTTAAATACGATGTTTTATGACATATTGAATATGTCGTTACGATGTGCTTATTTTTTTATCTATGTCTAGACATAAATTTTACTCAAAAAAGTTGTGAATAAGTGATCAACGCATAAATGCACATGTCTTAAAAGTTGGCTTGCCATTTAGTTTTTTTAGAGTAAACTGAAATTTGCGTCCTTGATCATGTTGGCCAGTGTCAGGTCGAGTCCCCAAACTTAAAATTTTGCTTCTCGAGTCCCGTTCATATTGAAAGCCCTACCATTTGTGTCCCCCGTGGCAACTTCTTTTAGTTTGACCAAGGCTGACCGTTTGTTTTAGTGTGAATTTTCCATTTTACCCTTGGTTACAATGCTTGTTAAAAACTGGAGCCCTTGATTGCGATTTGTTCTGTGCTGCTTCTTCTCTTCTTCTCTAAGTCGTCGAAACAAACCCAGAATCAAGAAATCCAACCCCACATCAACAATGTCACAAAGATCGGTGTCTCATAACTCATACACTAATTCATCTAGAAAACTCAATTGTTGGACTGAGCCGTCAGGCATCGTATGTTCATGTGGTGCATGTACTTGCTACAAGTACTTAGGGAGTATAGCCAATCCATATCGTTGCTACTTGTGTTGTGTAAGTGTTCGTTTTATTGAATCCGTATTACAAAAATGTTTAATGTTGTTATTTGTAGAAAAGCCATGTTACTGCTTTAATTTTTCAAAGTGTAAAATTAACATATATAGCTCAATAGTTGGGAGGATGTGGATTCAGGCGGTGGGATGATAAAGTCCGTTGTCCTGGGTGTGAAAACGTCATCCCCACATTGTTGATGCCTTATTGAAAAGAAAGATGAATTTGAACTGAAGAAAGCTAAGGAGGTCATGGTGTTGAAGATGTTGTTGATGTTCAGTTGGGTGTTCTTTGTTTAGTGTGTTTTTAAGTAGAGTTATTGAAGCTGAATTATGTAACAGGTATAGAATGTTAGAAAGTTGTTGAAGCTGAATTGTGTGACTGTAATGTTGACCTTGAATATTGGTAATGATCGAATATGTAATGGTTGTTGTTTGTTGTTTTAAATATGTGGTGATGATCCTGATTATGTTGTGTTTCAGTGTTGTAGTGATTTTTATGTTTTATGTATTATGGTAGCCTACTTGTCATCATAATCAAGGTGAAGATGCTGGAAACAAACTTGTCGACCATTATAAGTTTCTGAGGTGACTTCTACGTATGAAGAATGGTATGATGACTACGACAGTGTCATAGAAGTGTTGAAAGCCAAGTAGGCAAAGGCTAGGAAGGAAAAGGATGTTATCCCAGCTGTAGAGCATAAGATGGAACCAGAGGACTATGACCCGAAAGTATTGGAAATGGCATGGGACTATATGATTGAACCAGAGGATGATTGGTACCGTGATCCGTACCGAGTGGAGCATTTGTCTGATTCTGAATGGTCAAATGATGATGCACATTGGAAATAAGTCTGTAATATGTTTGTAGTTTATACACTTTGCAACGCTAAAGTTATTTGTAATGTATGATAAGAGTCGTTGTTGTATTTACTTTGACTTTCTAACTAATGTTGATAAATTATAATGATCAACATAGTTTTTATGATGCAGATGTTGTTCTCGTATCATTAATGCATCTGTTTTTATTCATTGTTATTAGGTTTGACATGTTTTTGTCAAAACCTTCGCTGCAAGTGCCAAAATAGTCCACCTTGCCTATTGCCTGGAATCTATTTGTATAACCTAACAACTTTCAACATAAATATTCATAACAAAGTCAAACCATCCAAAGTTGAACTGCCTACATAGGCATAGAGAACGTGTCTTAAACTTAAGAAATTCTCTCAAACTGCCCACAAATTATCTTAAACTTAACATACTTTAACATAGGCATACAACTAACATAAAGGTGTCTTAACAACCTAAACCACCTCATGAAACCATCTCCACTACACTAATGCGTCTGACTTGCACTGGTGCACCTTGCGTAGCATTTTGTCACTGTTAACCATCATTTCCACCTTGTCCCTTACAGTTTCTGATGTATACAAAATGCAACATATAAATTACATCAAACGAGGCGTAAAACCAACCCTTTTTTGGTATTAATGTTGGAAAAATCACATTTCTTTGTTCCTTTTAATTTACAGGACCAAATGAGCTTAAAAGAACAAAAGAAGCAAATTAGCGGCTAAAACCAACACAAAGTAGATGAGGAAGGAATAACGTGACATGCCTGGCCCCTCCGCAGCATCCAAATAACATAAAATAAGAGAAACAGAAAATCACCACGGGGCCGTGTGCACCAGACATGGGTCGTGGTCATTCTACAAGACCTGCAGAAAAGACAAAATGCAGATTTCAGGCCACCACGAGGCCGTGTCCAGCCAAGCACGGGTGTGGTCAATGCTAAGATTCGCAGAATCTTCATAGTACAGTAAAGAGTTGACCATATGGTCGTGCCCAGAAGACAAGGGGCGTGTGGGATGTGACATTTGTGCCTTTACAACAATCATACAATTTCGAATGATTTCGAATCCAATGAAATCTTGCATTTCATTCCCGGAAGTTGTATAATTACATGTGACATTCCCACATTTAAGTCCATGTACAATTTCGACTCCTCAAAGGTTATCTAGAAGTTTAACATGACATACACTTCAGAACAATGACATAAGCTAAACATACCCTAAATAATCTTTACATTACTTAGAAATAAGTTTTGAAGGGTTCGGTATGGCAAAAACATACTTGTTCAAGATCAGGGACTATTTCCGCCAAACTGCAAAACTGTGCCCATCCTCGTATTTTGAATACGAACCATGTTTAGACCTTCAAAAAAATTTTAGTCAACAAAATCATGTAATTTATTGAAAAGAATGAAAAAATATCAATCGTTGCGAAATTTCGGTCATTTTCGCGTTCGTAGAAGCGTTCGTCATAATTAAGCGAAAAACGCAATTGTACAACCGAACGAACCGACATCCATGACATTTTTTAGCATAATTCAAGTTACATATGCCTTAACTTCCTCATAGAGCTTAAAAATGAGGGTAACGGGTGTTAGAAGTGCCCAAACGCGACAAAACAAGTTCAGGGGCCATTTCTGCCATTTTTCAAACTTCTGCCCCAGAAGGTGGATGCGAATCATATCCATATATGGATGAGGTCCGCATCCAGGTGCCAGACAGAAGAAAATGTGCAGCAACTTGGCAGCTTCTTGTGCAAAGCCTTGGAGCCCAAGTTCATGAAATTGCCACCTTCTAACCTGCATTTGACAAGTGTTAACAGCCTCCCAGATCATTACACGTCATTGGACACTTGTGATGATCTTGTGAACCTTTAAAAACTGTAAATAGCCATGAATTCATTAATTCCAACTTGCTCATTTCCTTCTTCTTCTTCTCCCATCTGCTCTAAATTGGAGTTTACTTCCCTTTGGAGACCTCCTACTGAGCATTCTTGCCTTCCTAGAACACAAGTAAGTGTTCTTCCTTAGTCTTGTTCATTATTTTGGCTATTTTGAGACAAAAGTCAAACAGTTTGACTTTCGATTCTAACCATTTTTGGTCAAGTCAAAGTTCAATTGAACTTTGCAACGTGATTGTAATCACGAAGGTTATGATCCATAGCAATCACGCCACTGATTACCACGTTTACTAGCGAAGTGACGAGTCAAAGTTTCGGTCAAAATGCGCATTATTTTCATTTTGCAACAGAACTATTTTCGGGTATCAAAACACTAAGTTTGATACCAAAACATTTTTACAACTTAGTTAGACATGTTTTGACATGTCTAACTCGTCACTTTTAGTTTAGTGCTTATTTAGGGTCGTAAGTCGAGCGGTCTTGACCACTGCTTTGACTTTCGAATTCGACCCGTTTGGTTGATCATAGGATTCGACCAAACACGTATTTGTGACCATAGTTGTATAGGGAATAACCTACTGAGGTTATACCTTATGGTCACGTCGTTTGGTTAGTGTTATGATAAGTCGCTAGTTATGTCCTTAATAATGACCAAAACGCCCTTTTTGCGCATAAATCAATTTTAAGCATATGTGATCATAGTTTTGACATATAAACTGATGTTACAACATTATTAAACATGTTTTGGCATATAAGACTTACCATAGGACATATCTAACCACCCAAACGCATATTTACGCAAATGACACGTTAAAGTAACATAAACTATCTTGAAGGGTCATAACGGGTCAAAAGCACTTAGGATCCATTTCAAATCAGAATGTTAAGTTTATTAAACTATATCATATGAGTTCCAACACTTGATTGGTTTGTAAGACTTCATTCTACCCAATCTCCCGTTTAATGTCCCGACTTATTTACAAGTTATCCGACTCATTAGGACACACTTGATTCCTTGATCTTTGGGCTATGTTCACACATTCATTGTCACACTCCGATTTCCACGTGTATTCCTATGGGCCCGGTGGGAGTATCGTGACGTATAGTTGATTTCATCACTACAACACAGAGCAACAGAGCGGAAGGCTTGGAGTAAAATACAAACTATTACAAACCATAGAGTGTCCAGAGTTCGAAACACAAATATACAAACATATACATGGCTTGTAATAACATCCACAGGCGGATTGAATAACATACAAATGAAAACAGACTCTACAGGCACTTCTACAAGGTCGCAACTCCTTAGTATAATTGCCCCGCAGCTCCCGGCCTATTACGTACTTGTACCTGTAACTTAATCTTTGAAAATACGTCAGTTTAAACTGGTAAATACAATTAGCCGACTCATTTTGAAATTCTTTTAAAAAATGGTTTAGGTGCAATAGGCACGTTTTTGTAAATAACTTGGGATAGTACAAAAGACCTTGTATACAGTTTTACATGTCCGTCTTTTACATATGGGGCCCAGTATAGAAACCGAGACATGATCGACTGACACACCACTACTGAACTTTCACACAGAAAACAGATAATAATAATAATAATAATAATAGCAGTTACCGATGTATGCCTACACCAATGCTTAAGTTGTGGCCACTAACACTTTAGTGAGCCAAGGATATCCCAGACACGGTCAAGCCAACCCCCAATGTTTGAGTTTTAGACAAAACAGATTAAAATCGGGTTATGTATTTTAGTTAATTATCACAACTGGATAAAACATGATTTCCATACCTGACCAAGCGGTATTAGTTTACCGTATCCCAAGCCCGTATAGGGAAAATAAGTTAAATGTATTTATCTGAGCTAAGTCTTCAAAAAAGTCGCAACTCAGTCGCAAATCAAGAAAATAGGTACAGGCAAAACCTACCGCGGAGGCGTTAAGTCTGGAGTGATGGTATTATTATTAACCTAATTAGAATGCTAATGGGTCATTAATTAAGTCTTAGAGTTGAATCGGCGAGTCTTACGTTAAAATAAATACGGTACGATATGGTAGATTAAGCGGTGACCGGAATAGAAGGTTAACTGGACCCGAAAAGTATTAAGACTTGTATAATATGGGCATGCCAATAACATTCTGGATTTTGATAAGAAATTGACAAGGTTAAACCCGTTTTGGTTAAATTACGTAAACTAGTTATGTATGCTTAACCGTAAGCGTGTAAGCGAAATCGGGTAACCGAATGAGTCTTATACAAGTTCCATATAGGCCCGTAATGTATTTAAAACCAAATTATGCCTTATAAGGGCAGTTTGGTCATTTTATAATTTATAAAAGAGTTTTATAAAGAATTTGATGTTAAGATTCATAAATTTCTGTAAAAATATTTATTTTATGAATTTATAACAGTAGAATATAAAATATATGTGTGTTTGATAGTTTTAAACTAAACTATGTCTCGTATGGGCATTTTAGTAATTTCACACATAGCTTTGAAGCCATAAATGGGATTCTGAGTTCGGAACTTGTACTTACTATAAAATTATTGAAATTAAGTTTATAAATCAGTAGGTAACAAGTCTTGGCTCATAATTATGGTTTTAAACCATACTATGCGCCGAAAAGGCGTAAAAGTCGATACTGCCGTTAAACGCGATGTTTAAGGTAAACTGAAGTTATGACCTGTTTTATATTATCAAAATATGACATTCATCTTATTATATTAGTAGATAAAAGGTTTGATTATAAAAAGCTTGATTAAAGTCTTTTTATGCGAAAAGGGTAATTTGGTCATAAACCGACATTTAACGAGTCTTAGGCTTTCACTCAATTTGTAATCTGAATAAGCATCCCAATATGTCCTACTTAACATATTACATCCGTAGGTATTTCATTTTGGCGATAAAACCATGTTCTATTTATCTAAAACGCCGAAAGGGTACTTTAGTCATTTAAAAGTATGTATTATACCTTCTTATCAAAATTTAGTTTATGATCAGATTCTTGACATTATTATAATCCACTTACATTTACAAATCAGTTTATAACATATTTTTATATGCATGGATGTTTAAAACCTTGATTTGTACAAAAAATGTCTTTTTGTAAAAGTTTAAGCAATTTAGTGGAACTTGGAACTTGCATAATGGCTCGGATTGTTAAGGAATCAAGTAGTATAACTTTAGGAAGTTATACTATACTTAAACATGATCTTAAAATGGCCTAAAATCAGTAACTTAACTAGCTAAATCTGGTCAGAACTGAAAGTCAAAGCAGAAGTCAAACTTTACGACTTTCGGTTGCGAACTGACCCTAGACCGAGACTTGACGAGTCAAATCAGTTTATATAAGTTCTAACACTTATTTATGAGTTGTTTATGCATCAAAACATATTTTATAACATTTATATAATCAGTTATGAATTTTATGAAATCTGGCCGGTTTTACTTTTGTTTACTTTTACTTTGACTCGTCAATTGGTCAAGAATTCGTGGTAATCTGGAGGTGCCCTTTTGAGGGATTAACACTTACCTAATTACGATCACGTAGCCACTTTTGTTATGATCAATGGTTGGACCAATAAGGTCTTAGCTCAAAGTCAAGGCGTTTTTACGTCAAGACTTTGACCTTAGCTTTTATCTTAATGAAAAATACTTAGCACGAATTTGAACACTTACATAAGGTCCAGATGTTGCTAAGAGCAGAAAGGAAAGATTCAAGATGGCCAGGAGCACCTCAAGATGAATTTGGTGGGTTAAAGTGAATGTGAGTATGTTGCAACTCATAAATATGCTCACCTTAAAGCCATGGATGAGTTAGGAGAGGTTGCCAGGTGTTATAGGATGTCAACAAGTGTCCATGGATGTGGCAAGATGAGGGAAAAGATGGATATGGCAACAAGAAGTGGCAGAACATGGTTCTGCCATGTTTCTGTTCGCTGGCAGGTCCTTGCAGACCGTATGGGTTTTGCCTTACGGTCCTAAGGACCTTCGGCGCCCATGGTTTTGAAGTTGGTTACGGACCATAACCAATATGGCTTGCGGTCCATAACCGCTTCCCAGAAGTGAAAATTTTGGCATTTTTCAATATTGGCCCCTTAACTTTATTCCTTAGCATATATACGAATATAATTTGTCGTTTCAACGACTTTGGTCCCTCCTGGTTTACCATACGGCACACGAGGATTACCAGGACACGTGTCAGAATTTAATTGGACGTAAAAACACGTAGTGTTACATTCATACAAGGCTTATACGCAATCCCAAGTGCGTACGTAGTTCCCCTCTTTTCGTCTTTTAAATGTTTTAGGGTGATTCATATGTGCTAAACTGTTTTCAAGTTTTCATAACAAAGTCGATGGTTTATTTAAACAATACGATTTCAATAATGTAAACAAACTTGTTGGCGCCTTATTCATAACACGAATGACATTCATTAACTTTGTCCAAAGCCAACCAGTAGTAAGTTATGGTACCATAGGACTGACAATCCCGTTACTAGGCTATTCACTAGAATTTGGTGGGTAGTTTGGGAAGCGACAGAAACTGTTTCTGATTAACAATTCATTCGTTGATTTGTTAGTCTTGTTAAAGAGATCTTTTAGGGTCTATTAAAGATACCCTTGGGGTATAGTCAACACAGGCTTGAATGTGTTCATTAAAGAACGACCAAAAGTTTTCACAATTAAAACACATACAATTGGTTTACGACACGGACAATGGTTAATGACACGGACAATGGTTAATGACACGGACAATGTTTATGACACGAACGATTGGTTTATAACAAGGACAAATGGTTTAGAACAATGACATACAATAAACTTCACTTAAAGATATAAACCATACAATGTTTTCTTTTAAATCGACTTATAATTCGGTTTTACAAAAGAAAAGTTTTCGGTCATGATTCATGGTTACAAGGTTTTCTTTCACTTATATCAACTTGTTAAGTTGATTATATATTGCAAAATTAAACACTTTTGTTTTCAAGGTTCATACTCGTCGACTCTTGAAGTTGGACGAGGTTTTGCAATATAAATACAAAGCCATGAATTTGACACACACAAAACCTATGTTACTCACAAGCATTTTTATGCTGACGTACCTATTTTCACATATGTTTCAGGTTTATCAATGTGATGTTTGTCGCCGCATGCTACACATAGGATGGACTCGAGCCTTAGTGACTTTAAAATTTGAAAGACAATGAGATTGTATTTCATTTCCGTTATTCCAAGACATTGTAATTCGATAAATTGATAAAACAAAACTTCAAGTACCATGTGTTATGAAACAATTTATAACGTGACTCCCCAAGTGTTTCCGTCGCGTGTTGTTATACGCGATTTGGGGTGTTACAGATTGGTATCAGAGCTCATGGTTAATGGGAATTAGGTTATTAGTAATTCTTTGATCTAGTTTATAACCTTCCTAGGACCTTAACACAAGATTTTTTGCGTTTGGATTTTTACTACAATACTATCACCTATCCTTAGGTGATTACCAAAAACAAATCATAATACATATTTTGAAAGTCAAAAGTTTTCCAAAAATTCACGAGAAATCATCTATCCTTAGATGATTTGTTTTTGGGCTTTAAGCCTTCAAAGTTTTCAAAATCTCGTCAAAGTTTGGGTTTTATTAATGTGAACACGTGCAATCTGGAAGGGTGGATGCCTGTACCGTGAGTTTTCTGTCTAAGGACTAGAGTGTTTGTACAAATCCACATTATCGGACATGTCACTCTTACCTGGGAACTCTTGGGGTGAGTGTCCACTTATAGGCTAAAGCATGTCTTCGCATATATTATAAAGACCCATTTACTTTGATTAGTCACTGTGTCATTTGTTTGTTTTTAGTAATGAACAATTGATCACAATCCTTATGCTTCGTCGATATTTTTAAAACATTCACTTTGACTATCCCATATCAATCCAATTTGTTCTCTCTCATATTTTTCTCTCTCTTTTTCAAAATGCCTCCTCGTCACAAGACTACTCAAAACGACAAAATGGCAGCTCTAATTGCTCAGCAGATGGCTGCTGTGCTCCCAAACCTTGTGACCCAACTCAATCAAGCTTACCAAAACAATAATAACAATAATGCCCATGTTCTGTGCAACTTTAAACAATTCAGTTTGGCCAAACCACTCAGTTTTAGTGGGTCTAAGGGAGCTACTTGGCTCCTACAATGGTTTGAGAGTATCGAGAGCACTTTCCACCATGTTCAGTGTCTGGACGAGCGTAAGGTAGAGTTTGCTTCGAGTGTTTTCCAAAAGAAAGCACTCACGTGGTGAAACGGAATTATGAGGGATATAGGTGCTGATATAGCATTGGCTCAAACGTGGGAAGAGCTTAGAGCTCTCATGATGAAAGAATTTTGCCCACGTCATGAGCAAAGGACACTTGAGAATGAGTTCCACGATCTTAAACAAGATACTGGAGAACATCGTTGTTAGGATCGCTCCTCCACTGCTTAGGAACCTAATTTGTTATCTAAAGTCATCGTAAGCAGAAATTACGTGATTGTTAATCAAAATACACAAGATTTACTGTTTAAATGTTTGTTTGTTAGTCCAAAATCATATTACATTCAAGACTCCAGACAGACAGAGCTTCGCCTCTTGAAATGCAAAGTTACAAATGACAAAGACCCAAGGCACTTATATATAGACTTTCAAGTTCGCTTGAAGTGTGGCATGGCCAGGACAAGTTCGGCCGAACTTTTACAACACCTTGTGCATAGCAAACATTTACAACACCTTGTGATTGTTTGGCCTGAACTTTCTCTCTTTTCTCAAAGAAGATTTTGTTGAAGAACAAACATCTGATATCTTCTTTAGAACAGTTTACTAGCCACATCGGGTCTAGTATTCGGATAGTTCGCTATAACCCCCATATCCTCCGTCTCTCTATCAATTCTGGCGTTAATTCTTTGTAATATCCCAGTTCTCGTCAGCTCATAGAACAATCACAGCTTCAGATGTTTCAGAGTCTATCTGCCACCATTTGAATAGAGGATAGAAATCTTGTTCAATCGGTATAAGCGGCATATTCTACATCTCTCTAGGCCTTTTTATCACAAGTGTAATATCTTTTTCTCCAGTCTTTTTATCAATCCTGATTCGCCGCTTCGGGATAAACAGTTTTCAGTATTTAAAACCGTGCATTGCTTCAAACTTGATAACCTTCCAAAGACGTTGGTCGTGAAACTTCATCTGATAACTAATATTTCGTGTTTGCACCAACTCCTCTATATCCCAATATGGTAATGTTTTAAGATCCACCAGATATCGGAAGTATTGCACTCCGTATTCACCTTTAATAGCATAAACGTCCAATTCTTTCAACTATCCCCAGCTCAAAATATCTCCCAATGATTTATCTTTGTCTCTGGCAAAGAATGCAAGTGGTCTTCGAAACTTTAGCGATTTCCTCTTTTGTCATTGGCTTTGGGACTTTTCCTTCTCGAATCGACTCTTCAATCTTTTCTTTCAACAAATCAACATTCAATTCTTCATACATCTCGTTGAAAGTTGGAAAACTGTCAGTGTTAGCACCAGAATACTTTTCAGCACCCTCTTCTTCATCATCAAACCTATTTTCAACAATCACTTTGTTATAATCATCTGCTTCAGGTCTGTGCTTGTAGAAATACTTATTCGGCTCAAAATTATATGTATTCACCAATTCCTCCTAAAAATCAAAATCAAACGTTTCAGGATCCACTTCTAGCATCTTTGCAAGTTCCTCCTTGGTGTAGTTGTGGACAAATTCTCCCTCTTCCACATTATGTTCTAACATAAGCATTAGGGGTTGAATGTGAGCTGCAGCAACAGGCATAACCACTATAGCATTAGAAATATCATCATCTTGAGGCCCTGACTGCTCCCCTTACTTTGATCATCCTCTATATTCGCTTCATCGTTAATCAAGGAATCAAAATCAACGTTTGTATGAAACTTTGTCGAATCAACTTTAAGACCAACACCACCCTGACCATCATCATTGTCATCCCTGTGATCTGAATCATCTTTATCATCACCAGCAGGGTCGTCGTCTTTATCATCGTCATCATCATTTTCATCATCTTTTTCCTCAGATTCTTTCTCTGTTTCCGCAGCTTTAACAGGTTCATCGACTTATTCAACATTCTGAAATGCTTCAACAGGAATTTCTTCAGGAACAAATTCTGTTTCAGGAGCTTTAACTGATTCAACATTCTCAGCAACAATATTTTCTATCACAGGCTCTTCAGCTGGTTTAGGAGCTCCCTCAACAACCCCTTTACCTTTGTCTTGTGTTGCTTGTTCCTTCTCAGCTTTATCTTTCGCCTCTTGAGCATCTAGCCTATTATTCTATGCTATAAAATCAATGCCCAGACTATTTGTCAACACTTTCTGCAATATGAGAAATCTTCGATTTGTTTAATATCTTTCGGCTTTAAGTACTTCAATGACTTTGAGAAGATTATCATTAGCCGCACCTAAAATTTCAACCATCGCTTTTAAATACCCTCGATCATCTTCCAAGAACTTGATTTTATCATTCAGAATCTCTTTCTCGACTTCGTTCTGCTTCAACTTATCTTCAAGAGCTTTAATTCGCCTTTCAAGTTCTTCAGTCTTTGTTTCTTTAAACATATCCTCCAGATCTTGAGTAGAGATATGTTCGTTAACGTTATCTGGAATATCACCAAAAGCGTCTCTGAAATATCTTTCATTTTGTGGAGTGCTTGTTGAAGTGACCTTTGGAGTATATTTTGGTGTAGACTTTGGCGTAGATTGAGGTGTAATCTGAACATGTACTTCTTTAGAAATAACATCTTCTGGTTGATCTTGTACTGTAGCAGTCGGCGGCTCTTGAACTTCAGTAATAAGAATATCTTGCAATTCAGCAACCGGAGGTTCTTGTGTTACATCTTTCTTTTTCTTTTGATTTAAATATCTTCGAATTTGAGGTTTCTTTCTACCTTTGGTGCTTGGAGAACCAGTTGTTTTCTTTGAATCACCCGCTTTGGTCTTTTGACGCTTAGATTTCTTTTTTGGCCTTTCATCGTCTGAATTCTCCTCAGCAAAAGTTTCGTATAAACCTTCACCTTTCTTTTCCAATCTCTCTTCCTCCTCTTCTTTTCTTGCCTGCTCTAATCTCGCATCAGTTGAATCGATAGAATCTTCTTTGTCAGAAGTAGCTGAAATAACATCATCATGCTTTTCTGCTTCATTCATTTCAATATTTGTTGCTGCTGTGCTTGTTTCAGGTTATGACAATTCTGTAACTGGAACATCATCTGGTTCATCGACCAATAAAGTTTCGACTTTCTTTAACACTCTTTTTCGAATCTTTTTCTCAGTCGGTTTCTTTATATACCCGTTACCTCTTTTTTTCTTTGAAAGTCTTCAACAGCTCAACCTCATCCTTATCATCTCCACTACCATCATTTCTCCATTTACCGTTAGGTGGTGATACATAATTAGCTCAACTATAGCACCAAATACTGGTTTCGCAATCGGAGCAGAATCTTACCACTGAAACGTCATAAGTTTCTTCAGAGTGGTCTCATCCATGTGACTTAAGTACAAAATATCGTTTGGATCTTTTGCGATGTCTTGAAATTTATCATCTATCAGTATTTGGACGAATCTTGGATACATCACCAATCTATCTTTGCCCATATTCTTTGACATAAGTTTGAGAACAACTTTAGAATAGTTGAACTTCCTGTTAAGCACCAACTTCATCGCCATACAAGCCATATAATCTTGAACTTCCTGCGTGAATATTAGTGTGTATAAGAAACTTGTACGGAAGATGAACTCCGCCTTTCTTCAATGTGGATTCATCAACATCCCTTTTATATCCAATCCGGTAGAAACAACCTTTGACCATCCTTTCTTCGAAGCTTATAGGATCGTCTGTATTGTTGTTGAATTCCAAAACTTTCTGGATATTTGCTTCAGAAATCTTTATCTCTTTATCTTCATTGCCAACATGAACAGCAGAAATGATTATGTTTGTTGCTTCATCAAACGATGCTGAGTTCTAGAAAAAGTATGCATGAGAGCGATAAACCACATGCTTATCTGTAATCGCCTTCGTGATTGGTATACGTCCCAAAAACTCTAGAATATCTGAGAAAGCTGTCAGTGTAGGATATATCTTCTTATCCAGAGACACGCAAGTGTTGTGGAACTTTGAAAACGAAAGCTGGATATTCTGTAACATGAAAAGCATAAAACATTTATCAAAAATTTTCAAATTTTAACAAGTTTTAGAACAACTTCACTCGAAGATGACACAATTTTAAATTTTCAATAACTTTCAGGTAACTTCAGGCGAACTTGTTACAAAAACAGAATTTTATTCATTTCAGTATAACTTCGTTCGAACTTGGCATCATAACAAGCTTTTAACACATTTTATTGACAACTTCGCCTGAAGTTGATACAAAACAACTTCAACAAGTTCGGGCGAACTTGTCATCCCTTCCAACACACACACCTGCAACAATCACATGTCGAAACAGTTCAAATTTTTCGTTTATTCTTAATTCTTACATGATTATTAATACATTTGACCGTTCAGTTTTAGCATATCAACCCTAGATCTAACAATATTTATCATGTTCAAGTTCATCACATTTAAGCACATCGATTTCATGGATTTTTTAGATGATTTATACCTCGGTAATGATCCTAAGTGTGCCAATCACTTAGCTCAAGACTCAAATCGGGCAGAATAACGTTACTTCAAATGTATTTTCGCAACTTCGTTCTAATCGCTCAACTTCGCTCACATAGAACACTCACAGATGAAATGAACTTCTCCGAAGTTGTTGTTCTTTATATAGTCTGAACAAGTTCGGGCGAACTTGACACTCCAAGTCACAATTTCAACTGATAACTTCGCCCGAAGTTGTCCAATTCTCTTTCAAACTTTGCACAACCAACTTTGGCCGAACTTGATCAAAGTTAATTCAAAATTTTTCAAATTTTAACTTTAAACCCTGATCTTTCACATGTTTACCAGTTATGAAAATCCACTCAGTTGACCAAGTCCAAGTTAATGACCTTGGTTAACCGATTTGTCTGCCGAGTCCAAGTTAATGACCCCGGTTTGACACATTATGAACAAACATCAGTTTTTGACATTTTAAAGTTTCAAATTAATGAATTTTTGATCATTTTGAAGCATTTTTTATTTAACAGATAAGCTCCCAACCCATTGTCATCAAGATTCCCACCATATAGCACCTTTCTAGAATCAGAAGAACCGTTTTCCATCATTGACTGTTGAAACTAAGAAGAAACTAAATCTTTTTTATTTTTAGAAAGTTTATGCTAAAACACACTGAAAATCTTTTTAGGTTTAAATCTTCAATCAAATAAAATCAATGTAACTATGTACAAACATATTTGTAGACATAATTTTTGTGAATTCGTGTCTAAGGATCATATCAGTTATTTGAGACATATCACCAGTACCGTTGACCTTTTAAATGACTTTAAGCTTTAAACTCATTTACCTAGATTGTCGATATGTTTATCCACTTAAACTTCAACACATTTCTCAATTGTTCCAAGATATCTTAGTTAGAATTATGAAACTTGGCTCAACTATGGTTCCCATCTCAGAATATACTCTCGTATCAAGATTCCCAAGATTTCATCTTACAGGTGAGTATAGCATAATTGATATCTGTATCTAGGTTATGCGAAGCCTTGAGAGCTCAGGTTAATACCACCGTATCGATAAAGAGATGAAGGCTCGACTTTAAGGAGTTGTTCCTATTATGGAATCTTTTGACTGCAATTAATTAGATCTTTAGATTCTTTCAATTTTGCTGCAGTTTAGGGGATTTTTTGCAAAAGCATTATAGAGTTCTAGGCCATTGCTTACGCAAAATCAGAAGAACTTGTATAATACCCCATATACCAATCATCTATAAAGACCTCGTATCTCAGAATCAGGCAATCTCTCAAACGAAATTTCGAATTACTAAGCCCATATATCCGAGAGATGTTAAATCACAAGTTAAGCAGTTGTAAAATTTAGTTTATATCCTGGAAACAATCTACTGAACGTGTAAAGCCTATCGACACAACCACAGTAAAACTTGTTTAAACTTTACAAATCCTTAGCATATTGTGATAGTCCACTGATGTACTATCATTTCTTTTTTGACACAAAATTCTTTTTGTCTTTTTCATGTTTTTTGTACTTTTTGGTTTTTCATATGTTTTTGTATTTTCTCGTTTCATTTCTCCCCCTAAAATCAAAACATAGTTTTGTATTTTAGTTTTCAAGAAATTCTAATCCTAAAATATAACACACCAATGAGGATCACGAGAACTCGTCATTCGATCCACATTCAACCTCTGCTTCCGCACCTGTCAAAAGATTTTTCATACCGTTAAGCCTCATTAAGTGTTTAAACCGTGTTAGACTGAAAGGTTTGGTATAAAAATCAGCTTTTTGTTCATTGGTGTGGATTTTCTCAATTCATACCAATCTTTTTTCGTAGCAATCACGAATAAAGTGGTAACGAATCTCGATATATTTTGTTCGAGAGAGATGAACTGGATTTTTAGTTATGTCAATTGCTGCCTTATTGTCTACATATAATGGAGTGTCAAGAAATTGTAATCCATAGTCTCTCATCTGTTGTTGAATCCACAAAAGTTGTAAACAACAGCTTGAAGCTGAGATGTACTCAGCCTCACAAGTAGAGAGAGCGATCGTGGTTTGTTTCTTGCATTGCCAAGTTACTAATCGTGTTCCGAGGAACTGGCAACCAGCTGTCATAGACTTTGTGTTTCATCTGTCAACACCGAAATCAGATTCAGCATATACCGTCAGATCGAAGTTGTCATTCTTTGGATACCACAAGCCGGTGCTTGGACATCCCTTCAAGTATCTGAAAATCCGTTTCACGATCTGCATGTGACATATTTTGGGACTTGACTGATAATGTGCACAGTGGCATGTAGGATACATGATATCCGGACGAAAGGCCGTCAGATACATCAAAGATCCTATGATCGATTGATAAAGAGTCTCATCAACTTTGGTTCCAAGCTCGTCGACGCAGATTCCAAGGTTGAGTGCCAGAGGTGTTGATAACGGCTTTGTGCTATCCATCTCAAACTTTTTCAGTATGTCATGAACATACTTGGTTTGATGAATAAAGATACCATCTGGCAACTGATCAACCTGCAATCCCATAAAGAATTTCATTTCGCCCATCGAGCTCTTTTCAAACTTTTTCTTCATGATAGATTCGAACTCTGTGCATAGATCATCGTTCTTTGAACCAAATATGATGTCATCCACATAGATTTGTATGATCAGCAGATTATTTCCAACTTCTCTCGTAAACAAGGTACTATCCACTGTGCCTCTAGTAAAACCTTTTCTAACTAGGTGCTGAGATAAAGTCTCGTACTAGGCTCTCGGGGCCTGATGCAAACCAAACAACGCTTTATCCAGGAGAAATGGTTTCCTCTTGTTCAGTGGATCGACAAACCCAGGTGGTTGGCCGACATACACTTGTTCTCTCAATTTGCCGTAGAGAAAAGCTGATTAACATCAAGCTGGTACACCTTAAAACCTTTCCAAGACGCGAACACCAAGAAAATGCGGATCGACTCTAATCTCGCAACTGGTGCATATACTTCTGTGTAATCAATACCTTCTTGTTGGTGAAATCCTTTGACAACAAGTCAAGCTTTGTTTCGCAAAATTACCCCTCGATCATCACGCTTACATTTGAACATCCACTTAGTATCAATTGCCTTTTGATTTGTCGGAAGGTCAACAAGCTTCCATACACCTAATTTCTCGAATTGTAGTAACTCCTCTTGCATTGTAAGAACCCAGTTTTCATCTCCAAGTGCCTCAGTGAGTGACTTTGGCTCTATCTGAGATATAAAACATCGATAAGAAACAGAATTCTTGAATAGGAGCCACCTTGGTGTAGAACCAACTAAGCGCTTTATTGATTTGGCTTCTCGTTCTAACCCCAGCTTGTAGTTCACCAAAAATAGTGTCAGATGGATGGTAAGAATAAGATCTCGGCATCACTTCATCAGAGAAATCAACTGTACTCTCCAGAGTGTGAACATTCGGATCAACCACTGATTCAACAGGAGGATTGCTTGACGATGTTTCATTTCTAGAACTCGGGCCAGCAGATTGATTTAACAAACTAGTGGTCTGCTCGGATTCCTCATCAGAATTGGATTCGCCATCTTGATCTAAAGTCGGAGCCACATCAGAATCCGAATCATGCGCTTGAGAAAGATTGGATTTTGAAGTATTATTCACTGGTTCTGCGACAGGTGTAACTGGTTCAGCTTGAACATTACTTTGACCTTCACCAGAAGAAGATGTACTAACAGATGGTGGATTAACCACTATTGGCCTTGAAATTTGCTCTTGATTAGCAGACTGATGCAAATAATACAAAGCAGCTATTTCTTCTTCAGTCGGCTCTTCTGGAAAATCGAAAGATTTCCATAAACTGTCATAGTTGAACATCCAAGCGTCACTTGCCTTTTGTGTTGGCATTGTATACCTTCGGCAGTCGACATGTTGAACAAGAACCACTTGCTTCATACTTGGAAGATACACTCGTCTGAGTGGACTTGCGTATCCGACAAAGAAACCCTATAAAGACTTTACACCGAATTTACCATCTGGATCAATGACAGTGCAGTGAGATCTAAACGGTTCCAAATACTCCAGATTAGACTTTCTTTGGTAAAGAAGTTCAAAACACGTCTTCTTGGTATGTTTGACAGTTAAGACCTTGTTCAACATATAACATGCTGAAGCCACTGCTTCACTCCAGAAGCTCACGGGTAGTTTTGAATCTGCAAGCATCGTTCGAGCTGTCGCTATCAGCATTCGATTCTTTCGTTCAGCGACCCCATTTTGATGTGGAGTATACGCAGCACTGAATTCATGACGAACCCCTTTCGCATTACAGAACTCTTGCATACATTTGTTCTTGAATTATGTACCATTGTCGCTTCGAATTCGTCTAATAAGAAGATGGTACAGATTTTCAAGCTTCCTAAAGAGTATCATTAGGTTATCAAACTTTTCATCTTTACTCTCTTGGAAGAATACCCATGAAAATCTTGAGTAATCATCAGTGATGACAAGACAATATAGATCTCCAGATATATTTCGTACATTCACTGGACCAAAGAGATCCATGTGCAGTCGTTCAAGCGGCAGCTGATGGAGTTAAGAATCTTTCTTGTATGAGACTTTTTAATCTGCTTTCCTTTCTTGCATTCCAGACAGTTATCAGTCATGTGAAAGCTTCTAAGATTCACTCCTTCAACTAAGTCATTGTGAACCAGGAAATTCATCTTTCTGAGGTGTATATGACCCATCTTTCTGTGCCAGAGAATAGAATCCTTCTCTGTGGCTTTCGTTATGAAACATCGAGCCGACTTCGAAGTAGTTGTAGCAATGCTCATATCCAGCACAAAAATATTATTTTCGTGAGGAGCGTGCATGAGAATCCATGCTTCTGGAATCTTAAAGCCCGGTTTAATAATCATGCACTCCTTGTCATTGAAGTGGGTGGTAAAATGCTTATCATAGATCTGAGAAATACTGAGAAGATTGTTCTCCAGCTCAGCGATATAGTTGACCTTATCAAACGACACCACACCATTAGATAGCTTTCCCTCTACAACAATTCGACCTCCTTGATTACCCGCGAATCCCATGTACCCTCCATTGATTGCTTTAATATCGAAGAGTAAGGCACGCATCCCAGTCATGTGACGTGAAGCTCCGCTATCCATAATCCACTTTGACAAGATGGATCTTGGGAGCCCCTACACATGCAAAAGAACTCATTTAAAGAGGGAACCCAAGCCTTTCAAGTCTTGGGTGGATTCGGGATATCATAAGTAGGAACTTTAAAATCAACATACGGAAACTTCTTATCAGTCTTTGTTTCATTAACAGTTTTCAATTTTGACTGATGCAGACTTTGCACTTTCAGATGATGATGAGGTTTTCTTTGCAACCCAAGCTTAAGATTTCCTTCGTGCCTTTTTTATATAAATTTTGAATCTTTGTTTTCATTCGATTTCGAAGTTTCACACTTTTCAAAAGTAGATTTATCAATTTTAGATTCAATTTTAGAAGTTACTTCATTTTTGGATTCATTATTTCGTTTTAAGATCTTTATTGGCACAATCTCTGGGTGCTTAAGTTTCTCACCATCTGAAGTTTTCTTTCTTTGTTGATAGATAGGCTTTGATTCCAGACATTTTTGTGCAATGTGTCCAACCTCGTTGCATTTAAAGCAAGTCCAGTATCAACAGTTTGTCCACTAGTGGTCTTTACTCCACTTGTGGATTTAGCCTTATCACAAAGCTCTTTTTCTTTCTTAAATTCATCATTCGATTGTTTCCAAACGAATCCTTCTCCTGAACCATGTTAGTCCCAAACACGAATTTCATGTTTTTCGTTTTATATTTGTGAAATGGTGATTGTTTCTTTTTCGGTTCATCTTCTACTTCTAAACCCAAACCCGCTCTCTTATTCTCAGGAAAATCACCACCATTTCTTCGGTAGTTGTTGTAAACTTTCTTGGATTTTGAGTAAAATTTCTTTTCATTCTTCTCTAGATCATCTGACGACACTTCAAAAAGTTTGAATAGTTTGTCAATTTGATCTTTTTTCACATTTCGAATCGGAAAACTATCATCAAAATATAGTCTATCAGAGTCCTTAACTTCGTACATTACAACGTTAGGATCATCACTTAGGCCATTTTCCGATGAAGTATCTTCATTTTCAGATTGTGATTCAGAACTATCTAAACTCGAGTCGACGCTTTCAAAGCTGCCATCATTAGAATCATTTCCCAAAACATTTTCAACCACGTTTTTCACTATTGCTTCACTGTCATCATTAGATGTTGTTTAGATTATATCAATGTTCTCAGGAAACTTATCATTTGTTTCTGATAAAAGTATTACATTAAGTGCCTTCTCCATCCCTTCCACTTTCTTGCGGCAGTAACTCGCGCACAATGGAGGTGGAACATTGCTATAATCTCCATGCTTCTTACCTTTTGGCTTCACATCATTTACTTCCGATGGAATTGTTGGAAGAATGTGATTGATGACATAAGCGTTAGTCGTATAATTGAGCAACAGTTGTCTTACCCGTTCGGTTTCAATTTTAGTTTCTTGAAGTTCATGTTTTAGCTCAGCAATGTTGTTAATATACATGTTAATGGCTTCTTGTTTTTCAATCACCGTTGTCTTTAACATTCTAATTGTACCACCTTGTTCAAGATTAGCTTTTTCAACACTGTTGTAAGTGCATTTCATCTTATCCTAAGCTTCTTTCATTGTGCGATAATCAAATTTAAAATTTTCATTATGCATTGTTAAATCGTTATGATAGATGATTTTTCAGCACACTACTCACAAGCTTTAGTACACTTTGTGCAAGGTTTTTCAACCTCCACAATTTGCACTTTCACAACTTCTTTCTCAATCACCTTTACCTCTTGTCTTCCTCTTTCAGATTGGGCATCATTGCTTTGTCAGCAATCTTTGTGAGGTTTTCCTAATTCATCTCCTTTGTCACATCGATGATCTCTTCAACATCCGGATTCCTTTCTTCAGCCACATGCTCCTGATTTGTAGCATCAAAGCAACCTGCAAAACTGGATTGAAGATTAGGAGGAATAATGTTTTTCATCTTTGTCTCGTGATAGATCATCTCCTCTTCCTTTCTAAGATCGCATTCTCAAAAGCCGCATCATCAATCATTGACTCAGGCTCTTCCACAATCTCGGCCATCAACGCGACACCAGTTTTCTTGGAAATATATTTATTCTAATCAAACCCTTCATCCTCATGTGCAACAACTAGAGCCTTTTCATTTGTCTTTGATAAATCGTCTTGTACTTCAACTTGAACTTTTCTCGGAAACGGCTTGTATTGCAAAGATTTCTTGTAATAGTCGTTGTTGTTTCCAAAAGGACTTTGATTGCCACTTGCTTCTTGATTTGTGCACTCGCGTTTGAAATGCCCCTTTTGTCTACATCTGAAGCATGTCACCTTTGTTTTTTCCGAATCCAAGCTTATTGCTCGAATTTCCAATATCTCTTCCTGTGAGTGCGACAAACTTTGTAACTCTTCTGATAATCGATGCTAAGCTCCATCTGATATCCATCAATTCCGATTCCTCTTCATCAACCTGGTCGTAATCCTCAGCCGTCATCTCCGGATTCCCAATCTTCCCCGCAACTAAGCTTTCATATGATTCAAGCACGGTTGCAAGGAGTGCCAAGTGCTGTTTGGCTGTTTGTTCAGAGAAAACGTTCTTCAAATTGACCGCAATGTTGGAATGAAATACATTCGAATCGGGACTGGAATGATTTGTCTGATTAGTTTGGGTCTGGAATGGAGAATTTGAGCTAGTACTTGAATATGTTGTATTTGGAGAACTCTGATTATAACTCGATTAAGTGTTAGATTGGCTTTGGAATGATTGATTCGAAGAATTTACATTCGCATTGAACGCCGTTTGAATCTTCGGACTTGAAATATCCTGAACACCACCTTTGTAGTACAATCCTACATCTTGCACAACATTTACATTCTTCGATTTGGCAATCTTTAGTGATTCCATTCCATGACCTTCTAGCTTATCAATGAAATATGCTATTTTGTAATGAGGCCAATCAGAACCACTCTTCAAAACCATAAAGTATGTCGTCCAGTCTCCTTCAGGAAGCGCATCCGCTAACTTGTCAATCATCTCTTCGTCTGTTCTTTTCAAATCGTGTCTTCTCATTTGAACCATCAAATGACAGTAGCAATCGATCATCTACTTCATGGTTTCACCTTTTAGCATTGTGAAAATATCAAACTCCTTCTTGATTAAAGCCTTCTTGCTTTTAATCATCTCAGCACTACCTTGATATTTAGCATGCAAAGCATTCCACAACTTCTGCGATGTATCACATTCAGGTAGCAGAATCATAATATCTTCCTTGACTGACTGCTGTAACAAGCTTATCATCTTCTTCTCATGAACATACGCATTTCTTTTAGTTCAGGTGTAAACTTTGATAATGCAATATCCATATTAGGTTCATCAACCGGCCACTTGTATCCGGTCTGAACAACAACCCAGCTGTAGAAGAAATTAGCTTGTACCCAGTTCTCGAACTTTTCACGCCAGCCTTCTTATTCATCAATGCTCATAAACTTTGGCGACTTCATGGAAGTTCCCCTTTCGTTGTCTGAATTCATTTGGTTTACCGCGTTTGCATTTGAAGTCGAGGTCTGAGCCACTGCCGTAGCAAAGGCATTGTGAAAATCTTGATCCATTACGTCAGACAGAAGATTTTAACTGAAACACGTTCAAAAACACTTGAAAGTTAATTAGCAAACAGACAAGTTCAGGCGAACTTGTGCAGAAAACAATGTTCAGATTTACTTTCAACAAGTTCGAGCGAACTTGTAACAAATTTTTTAGAAAATTTCACCTTTTGACAAGTTCGGGCGAACTTGTGACAATTTTTCAGCAATATTTTGACAAGTTCGGGCAAACTTGTTCAAAATTCCTTGAAAATCTTGACAAGTTCAAGCGAAGTTGTTAAAAATCAACAAAAAGTGTGATTTTAGGCCATCTTCGGGCGAACTTCTAGTACAACTTTGGACATAATGAGTTTATGAAACATGGTTTTTTATGATATTTGACATGAAATCGATTGAATTTGGTTCTGAAAGTTTCAAGGATTTGTTATTAGGTGATTATGTATGACATATTCAAAAATTTAACCATTTTTAACTGTAGATTCATCATTTTTGTTAAAAAATGTAGAAAAATGAAAGAAATGGGTAGAAATAGAGAGTGTCTTGTGTAGATCTCAGCAAACTAGGTATCCATGGCTCTGATACCACTTGTTAGGATCGCTCCTCCACTGCTTAGGAACCTAATTTGTTATCTAAAGTCATCGTAAGAGGAAAATACGTGATTGTTAATCAAATACACAAGATTTGCTGTTTGAATGTCTGTTTATTAGTCCACAGTCATAATACATTCAAGACTCCAGACAGACAGAGCTTCGCCTCTTGAAATGCGAAGTTACAAATGACAAAGACCTTAGGCACCTATAAATAGACTTTCAAGTTCGCTTGAAGTGTGGCATGGCCAGGACAAGTTCGGCCGAACTTGTCCTGCCCTGACCAACTTCGGGCTAACTTGATGTCTTTACATCATAAATACATCAAAAATTTAAATTTTCAAACCCTATCTAAACAGACTCAATCCAAGACCTAGACAATATACATTGTGTATCAACAATCGTGCCTACACTGTCTGATATGAGGAGCTATGTTTGTTGTGTCCAGCTATGGTTATGCCTTTGGACAAGGCAATCGAAAAGTGCATTGATGGCCTGCCTGACCCTATTCAGGACATTGTTACTGGTAGCAACCCTACTACCGTTCGACAGGCTATCGATGTTACACCCCAACCGATGGCGGAAACATCGGGGCGCGGCACTAGGCGAATCAGATTGTTCAAGAGACATCATAACGACTATTAAGCGACAATATCTAAACGTTTAACATCCCATACTATTAGACAATATAATCCAAAGTAATCATTACAATATTAAGCAAATCTCTTAAACATAATATCCGATTCGATCTCCCTTAGATTTATTACATGATTTTTCTAAGCGAAACTTAATCTAAGCATCCAAAGCAATATCCTCAACCTGCCACATATGTTAAAATAAACATCAATACAATTAAGTAAAGGTGAGCATATGAGTTTGGCATACAATATAGATACAAAAACGTTAAGCCTACACTGCATAACATACGTAACAGTTGTGAACTATGTATCTACTCCTAACTCAACAAAGGTATCTCATGTGAGAGAATGTGCAGAGTGAATGATCTTATCGAGAGTTCTTGGTTTTCACACCTAATCTTGACTTGACCACTTGTTTTGTGTGATACGAGCGTTCTTCACGCGTGTTGTGGTTGCTTTAGGAAAAGCAATGTTTAAAAGTTCGTATCGAAGGGTTCTGGTCAAGTTCGGGCGAACTTGGCATCAGTCTGATGTCAAGTTCGAGCGAACTTGCTCAATCCCCAAGCGAACTTGTTTAATGTTGAGGGGACAGACAAGTTCGAGCAAACTTGGTCAAGTCCGGGCGAACTAGATCAAGTTCGGCCGAACTTGATCAATTTCGAGCGAACTTGTCCCCCAACTTCGGGCGGACTTGTCTGTTCGTATTTGTTTTCGGCGTTTAATCGATACGTAACGGTCTGATTTGGTATCCTAACTATAGTCTAAGGCAAACATGGAAATTCTACCTAATTTCCCTATAGTTATGGCTCTGATACCAATCTGTCACACCCCAACCGATGGCGGAAACATTGGGGCGCAGCATTAGGCGAATCAGATTGTTCAAGAGACATCATAACGACTATTAAGCGACAATATCTAAACGTTTAACATCCCATACTATTAAACAATATAATCTAAAGTAATCATTACAATATTAAGCAAATCTCTTAAACATAACATCCGATTCGATCTCCCCTAGATTTTATTACATGATTTTTCTAAGCAAAACTTAATCTAGGCATCCAAATCAATATCCTCAACCTGCCACATATGTTAAAATAAACGTCAATACAATTAAGTAAAGGTGAGCATACGAGTTTTGCGTACAATATAGATATAAAAACGTTTAGCATACACCACATGACATACGTAACAGTTGTGAACTATGTATCTACTTAGATTCGAGCAAACCAACAAACCGCGATTGATCGAGACATGCGAACAAGCGTTCACATCCTAAATGAGAAAATAAATGCGAAATAAAAATGCGAGCCTTAACAACCCCGGGCCTCTGGGTGGCGGGTCAACCTCTAGTATACTATCATGTTAAGGGTGGCGTACTAGCAATCAAGTAACACATAAAGTTCAGTAGATTTCACGTAAAGTCATGTATAAGCGGGAGGTCGAATAAGCATTTGAGTTGTGTGATGTGTTTTGATATACGAACATATGTGACACCCAAAAGTGCATTTAAGCGTAAAAAGGGTTCGAGTATACTCATTGTTGGTGCGTTTCGGGAGAGATGAGGGATCTGAGAAGAGTTGCGGAGAGTACCGGATCAGCCTGTAAGCGAACAGAAGTGCATCAGCCATTCGAATTGCTGAAACAGTTAACGGTTAGAGAGAACAGCAGACAAGTTCGGGTGAACTTGTACCTTGAGGTACAAGTTCGGGCGAACTTGACTGTCTTTACTTACTGGAGGCACAAGTTCGGGCGAACTTGTCTGGTTTCCTGAGAAATTAGGCAAGTTTGGGCGAACTTGCCCTGGTGTTGAGGGATGATACAAGTTCGGGCAAACTTTTTCTGATTCCTTGGAATCAGTACAAGCTCGGGCGAACTTGCGTGAATTTGGAGAAGACTTTGATCAAGTTCGGTCGAACTTGGTCACCAACCTGGTGACAAGTTCGGGCGAATTTGATGCTTTCCGAGCGAGCTTGAATGTTTTGGCAACCAAATCGTGCGTATTCGAGTCGTTTGCTAAGGAAATCGAGTGTCCATCCCTCCAACCTTAGGCTACTGAGCAAAACCAAGGCTGAAGAAGTCTTTTGGAGCGAGTTTTATCCATTTTAAAGAAACTCGGACTAATCCGAGCGAACTTGAAGGTTCGAACGGTTTAGTCCAGTTTGTGCAAAGTGACATTTTCATCCTTGTGCTTCTGGATCTGAGATCTAGCTTGACAACACGTCGTTCCACTTCAAAGTGAACGAAACATACGTCATTTAGTCCGACTATGGTGTGAAAATCGATGTTTAAAAGGTTTTACTCAGTTCAAAGCATAGATCTGAGTGAAAAAACAGAAGTTTTGCATAAAAAGATGAAGATTTTCATAAACATAAGAGATTTGATGAAAACGAAGGCAAAGCCTTGTGCAAAATCGTTGTAAAACGTTGTTGTAGATTGAAAACGGGTTGAATCTTACTTAGAACACAAAACGTTTCGGTTCTGGGGAGCTCCGGGCGAACTTGCAGCAAGTACAAATGAGAAGAGGAGCTGGGTATTTATAGGTGAAGTGAAAAAGGTGAGCTGAACATCAAGTTCGGGCGAACTTGCATGTTTTCTGAGTTTTTGAGACAAGTCCGGGCGGACTTGTTAGATTTGAAGGATCTTGATGGTCAGACAAGTTCAGGCGAACTTGTGATGTACAAGTTCGGCCGAACTTGACCTAGTGGCCAAGTTTTGCTCGATTACTTCGCATTACGAGTTCGTTCGCGGTTCGGTTCGTATTAGATAGTTATATTAAGCGTTTTAGCGAGAGAGAGCGAGTTACGTGAGTGTGCGAGCGTTTTATCGATATTAAACCATAACAAAATTAAACATAACACATATAATACATAATTCCACATAATTAACTGCGTTTGCGATGCGATGAGATAAGCGATGTGATGGCACAGGTGTTTATTAAACAATAACACACTCGGCTCGTATAGTAGCATAATTAGTTGTGATTGCGTTGAATTAGCGATTAATAAGCGTTTAAATGCGATATAGATGTGATAAAACATAATTCCATTAATATAAACTTTTCATAATCCAAATCTCGGAGTACAATTGGTTGAGATAAACAAAATACACGGAAAAGAGATAAAATAAATAACAACGAATTTTGGAGTTGTTACAGTGTCCCCTACTTTAGGAAATTTCGTCCCTAAATTGAAGTAGTGGCCGTAACAAAGAGATGCAGATATTTAGCCTTCATTGCACTTTCCAATTCCCAAGTGAACTCGGCACCGCGTTTGCCTTCCCATCGGACTTCCACGATAGGGATGCGAGAGCGCTATAATTTCTTGGTTTCTCGGTCCATGACTTTGACAGGTATTTCCATGAAATGGAGAGTCTCGTTTATTTGCAAGTCCTCGAGGGGGGCGTGGAGATTTTCTTCAGCTAGGCATTTCTTGAGGTTCGACACGTTAAAGTCGGATGGATGTTATTAAGTTCCGCCGGTAGTTCGATTCGATAGGCTACTTTGCCGATTCTTTCCAGAATCTTAAAGGGACCTACGTATCTTGGCGCTAGCTTTCCTTTCTTCCCGAAGCGGATCACTCCTTTCCAAGGTGCAACCTTTAAGAGAACGTGATCTCCCACTTCGAACTGCAGGGGCTTGCGGCGTTTATCGACATAACTCTTTTGACGATTTCGAGCTTTCAAGAGATTGTCTCTGATCTGGAGAATCTTGTCTGTCGTTTCTTGAATCAGCTCGGGACCGGTGATTTGTGCTTCTCCGATCCGTGCCATGCATTAGGCGATCGACATTTTCTTCCATACAGCGCCTCAAAAGGAGCCATTTGAATGCTGGTGTGATAACTATTATTGTACGAGAATTCAATTAAAGGTAAATGCATATCCCAATTACCACCGAAATCTATGATGCACGCATGAAGCATGTCTTCGACGGTGCGGATCGTGCGCTCAGTCTGACCGCGGTTTGAGGGTGAAAAGTGGTACTGAGATTGAGAGTAGTACCGAGAGCGGATTGAAAAGCCTCCCAGAGATGTGAGGTAAAGCGACCGTCGTGGTCAGAGATGATGTCACGAGGCGTCCCGTGTCGATATATGAATTCGTCCGTATAGATTCGTGCTAATCATTCTACCTTAAAGTCTTCTTGTATAGCAATAAAGTGCATAGATTTGGTAAGACGAACAATGATAACCCAAATGCTATCGTGACCAGAGGGCCTTTGATGTTCAGGGAAGTTTCGTAATAAAGTCCATAGCTATGCTCTCCCATTTCCACATCGGGATGTCGGGTTGTTCGAGCAAGCCAGAGGGCCTTTGATGTTCAGCTTTAACCTTCGAACAAGTTAAGCACTTTGAGACGTACACGGTGATATCCTTTTTCATGCCCGGCCACCAATAATTAGGACGAAGTTCCTGGTACATTTTGTCGGCTCCGGTATGAATGGAGTATCGAGATTTATGAGCTTCAGTCATTAGCAGTTCACGAAGATTATCACGGCTGGGAATCCAAACATGATCGAGATAGTAATAAATACGATTAGGCTTAACAACGAGCTGAGTTTCGGCACCACATTTCATTTCTTCCTCTAGAGTGTTCTCATTAAAACAAGCGAATTGGGCGGAGCAAATCATGATTTCGAGATCATTCAAAGCTTGAGAGTCACGAACACTATACACATAGCTTCGTCGACTGAGAGCAGCGGCGACGACGTTTGCTTTACCGGGATGGTAGCGTATCTCGCAATCGTAATCGTTATGAAGTTCAACCAATCGGCGTTGGCGCATATTCAGTTCCTTTTGATTGAAGATATGTTGTAAACTCTTATGGTCGGTGAAGACCGTACACTTAGTACCGTAAAGGTAGTGTCGCCATATCTTCAATGCAAAAACAACTGCACCGAGTTCGAGATCATGGGTTGTGTAGTTCTTCTCGTGGATCTTGAGTTGTCGAGACGCATACGCGATAAGCTTGTCTCGTTGCATGAGAACACAACTGAGCCCAAGATTAGAGGCATCGCAGTAAACAACGAAATCGTCGTTTCCGTCCGGTAAAGCGAGTAAGGGAGCATTGCATAGCATACACTTGGGAGTTTTAAAGGCTTCCTCTTGTTTGATTTCCCAAACAAAAGGTTTGTCTTTATGGGTTAGGGCGGTAAGCGGAACGGCGATTTCGAAAAGTTGGCGATGAATTGACGGTAGTAACCCGCCAATCCAAGAAAAGAACGGATTTCGAAAGCATTCTTCGGTGTAATTCAACTCTTGACAGCTTCAATCTTTGCACGGTCGACGTGAATTCCTTGACTATTAACTATGTGGCCGAGAAATTGGACTTCTTCGAGCCAGAATTCACATTTAGAGAACTTAGCATAAAGACGATCACCTTGGAGAAGTTCAAAAACTAAACGGAGATGGCGCGCGTGTTCGTCTCTCGACTTCGAGTAAATAAGGATGTCATCGATAAACACAATGACGAAACGATCTAAGAAAGCTTTACACACACAGTTCATCAAATCTATGAAGACCGCGGGTGCATTGGTAAGACCAAAAGGCATGACCACAAATTCGAAATGGCCATAACGAGTATGAAAGGCGGTTTTTGGAATATCTTCTTCCAATACCCGTAACTTATGATAGCAGGAACGTAAATCAATCTTAGAAAAGCACGTAGCACCTTGAAGCTGATCAAATAAGTCGTCGATTCGGGGAAGAGGGTAACGGTTCTTTATCGTAAGTTTATTAAGTTCACGATAATCGATGCACATTCGGAATGTCCCATCTTTCTTTTTCACAAAAAGAACGGGTGTGCCCCAAGGCGAAGTGCTCGGGCGAATGAAACCTTTATCACGAAGCTCTTAAAGTTGGATTGATAGCTCGCGCATTTTGGACGGTGCGAGACGATAGGGAGCTTTGGCAATGGGGGGTAGCACCAGGAATCAAATCGATACGGAATTCAACATCTCGAGTAGGGGGTAAATTGGGTAAATCATCGGGAAAGACTTTAGGAAATTCATAAATAACGGGTACATCCTTCCAGGTTTTCTTTTCCTTCTCCAGGTTCACGATATGGGCTAGGAAGGCAACGCATTGCTTTCGCAGATGCTTGCTCGCTTGAGTACATGATATAAGCATCAACTTCTTTTAGGGAGTTTCACCGTAAACATGGAGTTGATCACCGTTTAAGAGAGGGAAGCGAATCATTTTATCAAAGCAAACAACTTCAGCATGGTTCTCATGAAGAAAATCCATGCCTACTATGATATCGAAGCTACCTAACTGCATAGGTATGAAATTGATCGAGAAGACATGGCTGTTGAGATCGAGGGTACAACCACGTAAGACAGAGGTGACGGTGATGGTTTTTCCGGTGGCGACTTCCACATCAAAAGTCTTTGGGAGTTTAGCTCATTTATATTTTAAAACCTTTTCGAATTCTAACGATACAAAACAATTATCGGCACCAGTATCAAATAAACATGAAGCATAAATACCATTGACAAGGAACATACCGTTGACAACATTATTGTCGTTATGGAGCCTAGCGATGGTTGAGGTTAAAGGCTCATCCACACGCAGCCTGTTGTTGCTGCTGAGGCTATGGTGGTGTCTGCTGCTGAGGGTGAGGCTGAGGCTACTGTTGCTGCGGCTCTTGTTTGACAGCTCAGTTTGGGCAGACGTTACTGAAGTGGTTTGGGTCCCCACATGTGTAGCAAGCACGGGCCTTTGGGGCTGGCGCTTGCTGCTGGTACTACTGCTGATTAGCTTGAGGAGTGCGAGGGGGAGCTGGTAGAGCTGGTGCTGCAGGGGCTTAAGGAGCTGGCTGGCGAGGGCCTGAACGGCAATTGACAGTAAAGTGGTCGTAAATGTTGCAGTTGGTGCAGAAGCGACAGTTGCCTCCAACTGCATGATGATAAGTGCACTTCGAGCACAAAGGATGCTGGCCAGTATACGCATTTTGCCGGCGGTGCATTTGGTGCGGCAGACTGAAGCGGCTGAGGGTTTTGCTGTGCGGTAAGGGCAAAGTTCTTGCTCGGGTTTTCCCTTTTACGACCTCGGCGGCTAGACTTTGACTCTCTAGGCTGATCGGTAGGAGCTGCTGATTTGGTGATGGCCTGGTTTGCGACCTTGCTGTTCTTGAAATAACCAGACTGAACCCGTTTGTCATTGTTCTCCGCTGCTAGCTGGTAGGTCTCCTCAATAGTAGCAGGGCGTGCTGCTTGAACAAAGTCAGCGACGCAGTCTGGCAGAGCGTTGAGGTATTTCTTGATTGCCTTCTTGGTAGTGTCCACCTGACTAGGACAGATGATGCTCAACTGTTTAAATCGGGCCGTTAGACCAGCATTGTCGGGTCCCTCTTGCTTAATTCCCAAAAACTCGTTCTCCAGCTTCTGGATTTCATAGGGGGGACATAATTCCTTGATCATGATTGCTTTAAGTTCCACCCAGGTGAGTTCGTAGGCTTCATCGTTTCCCATCTTGTTACGCTCCGCGGTCCACCAGTCGAGAGCCCTGGACTGGAAAACACCGGTAGTGTTAATAGTGCGAATGGGTTCGGGACACCCACTCTGGCGAAATATGACCTCGATAGCATCACACTAGTAGAACATGGCACTTGGTCCTTCAGTGCCGGTAAAAGTAAGGGGTCCACAAACTTTAAACTGCTTAAAGCTGAAGGAAGTCTTGGGCGGGTCGACTTTCGAGTCCATGGAAGTGTTGCTGCCGGCAGCTTGGATCTCGCTGACGACTTGGGGGATCACCTTGGCCATTTCCTTGCCACTAGTGATGCAATGCGCTTGTCAGCTTGGCTGCGCTGATGTTTCCTTCTGGTGTGCGATCCCATAGAAGACATCTACATTGAAGGATTTGATTGGGTGAGATTTGATTATGATAGGTTTATGTTCAAAAGTTTATTATTATTATTATTATTATTATTATTATTATTATTATTATTATTATTATTATTATTATTATTATTATTATTATTATTATGATTATTATATAGTTAAGGCATGAAACACATAGGCACGTATACACGTAAGCACATAATCACATAAGCACATAAGCACGTAATCACACAGGCATATAATTTGCACGTATTCATCTTCAAACTAAATCATGCATGGCGCATAAGAGATGCGATGTAATAGCGTAAATAGCGAGTAAAGTTGCGTATGAGACACACGTGTCCTCGTGAGCGTAGGCGAGTTGAGCGATTAGTTTTGTTGGTGAATAAATTAGCGTTTTAGATTGCGAGAGATGTGCGAGCTGTGCATATATCGATGGAACGTAAAGGCGATAAATCGAGAAATCGATAAAGCAAAAATCCATAAATTTAAACACATAAATAGTAAGTAAATCGATGATGCGTAAAATCGACAATTGTAGGCTTAAATCAACTGGGAGCGTCCTGGGTTTTGAGACAGCGACTACCCAAAGTGATTCGAAGATTCTCTGAGTTCGGACACACGATTTGGCCTAATAGACAAATGCTCTCGCCATACAAGGGTTAACGACATTTATCCTTCCAGTTACGTCGTGTTCCGAGTCATCGAAATAATCGAGACTTTGGTGAGATTGAAAATCGAGGAGCGAAATTAGTTATTAAGACCCTAACTTAACAACATCATTCCTAGTTGTGGTTATGCTCACCGATCAAATCGGGAGTTCCGCTAGATAGATATGGAGATTTCATCGAGGTTTGGATATCACTCCTATAAGAATCTGTCCTACAAACGGTCCTTTCATGAAACAACCATCTAGACCAAGAATTTCCTCGCCAATTGCCTTGAAACCTACCATCATCGATGCAAAACATATATAACATCTTCTAAATTGTCTAGTAGGACTATTAGGATCAGATTACGGCTCTACATTAATCTTGATTGTGTTGCATAGGTTTGCTCTATGAAGTTCTTCAAGATAAAATCTAAGTAAACCATATTGCTCCCTATAATCTCCTACTATTCCAGTATTAGCAATCCTCTTGGCCCTATAAACCTTCTGAATTGAAACAGTCAGCTAATGCCTATTTGCAATTGTTTCTTGAATAGCAACCAAAGGCATATCTGGGTTGGATTCAATCATTGGTCGGATCTCCTTAGCCATAGCACTCATCGTGTACAAATCTGGTTCTCTTGTTATCAGGCAATGATGTTGATCCTGGATGGTCTTCTCGCACCAAGAGTATGTCCAAGTCTTTCTTGAGATCTTAACTACAAAGGGGCAAGTTGGTTTCCTATGCCTTTTTATCATGTTTTAACCCTAAACCCCTGCAATTCCATTTTTACCCCTCCCCAATTGAACCAGATACAAGACTCAGATCTGAACACAAACAAACAATCCTGTACCTCAGATGCTCATTCTTCAAAATGTAAATTTTCCTCCTAGACTTTACAGCATATGTTTTAACTATTTCATTCAATTTTTCCTTAGTGGGAATTAACTGACCAACATAAAATGGAAGCATTGAGTCACGAACTTCAACATATTTTCTCTTCTCCTTCCTAACTTTTTTAGCAACCCTTTCCAAAACGCTGCAATTATCATTGCCTTCACTGGAGTCATCTACATCACATGTTATGTCTTCCAACATAAGGTCAAGAACAACAATCATATTTCTTGCATCCGCAATTGTGTCATTGACTTCTTATGGGTTAATGTCAACACAGGTCCTAAATTCTTCTATATCTACTTGAAAATTTAACAATATGTTATCGGGGTCCTCTTCAGCAACATAGTCTACATCGTCTTCATCACTCCCAGACTCATCCACTGCTTCAGTAGGCTGTGATTAACCTTGAAATAGGGATGAGATTTTTTACCGAAGTACCGGTACCGGTAGTGGTAACAGATTTTTCGAATTTCGATATCGGTACCGGTATTTTTAGGTAAAAACGATATTAATACCCAATTTTAATAAGGAATTATAAGGGTTATTTTGGCAAATATAATTAATTCAATATAAATTATCAATTATATAGAAGAAATCTAAAAAGTTGTCATGGTTACATGATGTAAGAAACAATTTATAAAAGCAATCAGGACGAACGAACATGTACATGATCTATCTTTAAGAAAAAGTTATTATTTTTACTCTTTTATCTCCAAGCCTATTATCAAGGATAGTTTGTTTGAACTTCTACTCTAAACAAAAGCTTTGTAATATGAGTTTCCAATAGATAAAACTTTTGAACTATAATGTTTTTTAGATGTTTCTTTTACACCGAGTATTCAAGCTCTTTCATAATGTTTTTAGATGTTTTTTAGACATGTGAGAATTTGGATGTTAAAAGTTGAACCCATATATGTTCTTCCTTTTGATTTTTTAGTTTTTACTACATAGATTTGTCTAGCTTTCCCACTATATATTACGCCAATTCGGTTAATAATGGATGAATAGATTTACATGATATTTTTTAGGTAAAACAATGAAAAACACCAAAGCGGTACCAATGCGGTAAAATACCGAAATACCGGTACTGATATCGTATCGTTACCAAGCTGAGAAATTCGGTACGGTATTCGGTATCCACTTTTCCTCAATTTCGGTAACAGTATTGTCGGTATCGGTACGGTACCGATATGATATCGATCTCATCCCTACCTTAAAATGGGTTACTTGAAGAGGAAAAACGTTGACTTTCAACAAAGTCTACGTTTTTAACAGCAACAATTCCCTTACAAGGGGTTACTTCATTTGGAACATCATTCTATTATGTCTATACATCGTCTAACGATTCCCTTATCACATTGGAATGACCAACTTCAACATAGAGGTCTATAAGCTTATACCTTTACTGGCTAGATCACACAAACGTCCCAAATCAACTTCAACAGTCATATAAATAAAATAACTATAAAAATAGGTAAATATGTGATTTATAGAGTTTTTACTAAAAGTAAGGGTAAAATTTCATTATATAATTTATTTTTAATAAAATAAATCAAATTGGATAATTTTGTAATATTTTTAATAAGGAAGGATAAATATGCAATTTTAGTTTGGGGTTAGATAATATGCAACTGAGAAGGTTTTTAAGTATCGTGCCCTAAAACGCTCTTGAGATATAGAAATAAAGCTTGAAAGTTCGTCTCGATTGGTTTACATTCTTATTAAAAGTGATCGTAAAAACTAAAAAGATAGAAGAAAGGAAGGCAAGGCTATTTTTTATTTAATAAAAATATAAAAGGATGTTTCCTTAATGGAAAATCATTTTTCCTAGAAATAAGCCAATTTTCCTATAAATAAGCCAAGTCTAAATGAACAAGGAAATTGCTAAATGAACAAGGAAATTGGTCAAAATTGTAAGCGTGTCACCTATTCCCCAATTCAAGATTTCCCTATAAATACCCCAACTTCAACATTCCCCAAAACCACCTTTCAAAGTTCATCTCTCTCTAGTTGTCAAAAATGTCAATTGCCACTTCTGCCCTTGCTGAAGCATACGTGATGAGAAAGCATCATCAAGAAAAGATGAAGAAGACAACCTTCAATGCACATGGTGCGACCAAACACATCGTACTAGACACCGATGATTGTGTTGATTCTTCAACCACTGGCTGCTTCCCAACTTTGTTCAAAAAAATTCACCCTGCGTCTTCAAAAACTCTAAAAGTTTCTGACTCTTCTCTTCACCGTCACGATAGCTAAAAACCAAATGGCTTCGGAGATCTTGAATCCAAGCGCAAGTTGTGGTTTACCTGACTATGTTGGTTAATAAGATGTTGGCGGTGTCTCTTGATTTATTATAATTTTTTATTTTTGAGTATGTGAGACTAAACAAGATATTGTGGTTAGCTTCATAAAAATTTATTATAATGTAAATTGTAATGTTATCGTAGATTTGTAATTGTAAGCTCGATACGTATTCATAAACTTCAAATTTTATTAATAGAATGGGTTGGTTTGTTCCTTTCTTTTAGTTTTGAATGATATATTAATTTGCAAAGAAAAAAAAGAATGCATATTTCCATTGACGGATCACAATTAAATTCTAGAATATAACCTTTTCCTTTTGTAAGTTTCCGATCAATATTTACACATCACCTTAGCAATTTAAATACACTTAATAATATTAAGCAAAAAATATTAAGCATAAGGGGTTCTACCTGGTGTTTTGGGGCTTTTTCAACAAAAAAAAAATGATTTTTTATTTTTAACCCTAAGATTTTTATCTTTTGCAATTTTAACCCTACATTATTTTATTTTTTTAATTTTAACCCAAAACTTTTTATTATTTGCAATTTAACTTCACAACTTTTGTAAACTATACTTTTCATCTTTCGCAAATTTTCGTTTTACGTATAATTCTAAATTTTTCGAGTTAACACGACGCAACGTACGAGTGTGATTCAACTTTTTTATGTTTTGTTTCAAATTTTGAAGTTAACATGGTGCAACATACATGTGTGGCTCAACGTTTTTACGTCTATTTTTTCATGTTTGACAGGTTCGTCTCGCAACACACAGATCCTAGGTCGAGTCAGTGTCGGTGGTCGATGACGGTTGTGTTACATTGGTACTATTTGACACCGTTTTACGCCCCGCCGCAACACGGGGTGTGCTTAGATTTGCTCTACGTTTCGACGTAAACTCTTTCTGGAAATGAGTTAAGTCGAATATAATACGTTTTCGTTTAAAAAGTATTTGTTACATGCATATTTCTATGTACGCTTCGGTATAAATTCGACTTGGCCTTTGTTTAGATTTAATATGTTTTCTTGCTTAATTTATGTATGAACTCGGTTTACTTTAAGTTTTGATCCAATCGCAATGCTTATATAGGTTACATTGAGCTCAATCGTATACGCCGAAACACGCGTTTTAATATGGTTAACGGATCACATAACGTTTGGACTAACTATTTGTTGTTTGCGATGTACCGCGCCGCAACGCGCGCGAGTGTTATTACTAGTTACTACATAATTATGATAATAATTATATTGATCAAGTGTCGTGAACTTTATAAACTATTAATATAGAAACAGTTCGAGTTAAAAATTAGTAACCGATCAAACGGTGTCAAACGTTAAAAGAATTAAGTTTTACGTTTTCATACTTCATTATTTTAACAAAGTGAAGATTAATAAAACACTATATATGTGGGTTTTGTTTTGTGTTTTGGATGATAAAATTTGATTTTCGAATAACTAACATTAGTGTGTTTTATGTTGATAATCATGTTGTGTTTTATATTCATAGTTCTACGATGGTGCGTTTTAAGTTTTTATGAACTGTTAGGGTTTGAATATGATGTTGTAGTAATCTTCACTCTGTTATTTGTGGGTTTTTGATGTATTTTATTGCTAAAATTGTGGTATTTTATGAATTTATACACTTTTTAGGAAAAATGTACTTTGTCGTCAAACCCTACCCACTAAAATATATTTATACATTTGTAAAAGGATAGAGAAGTGTGCATTGACACATTAAAAAATGATACCAGTTTTTCCCAATGATTTTATTTGTTTATCTTAATTATAGGCATCTTGAATTGTATTGTGTAGTCAAGGGCGTACCCACCCTAAGCCGTGGGTGGGCGGGCACACACTCGAAAAAATGTTTTAATGTTATTATTCGCTGGAAATTTCGAATGCACCCTTTGGAAATTTTCACCAGCACCCCTTAGAAAAAAAATATTATGAATTAATAAAAAAATAAACACTGATTATTATTTAATATATAAATATATAACACAATTTATATAATTATTCTTTAACCACTTATCCACTTAATTACTTAACCCAATCAAAGCCCAATCTACAATCTTTTTTTATTAACCCAAGCCCAAACTCAACCTAAAGAAATTTGAACTAAATAAAATAACCCAAACACATCCACCCATAGAGATGGGCATAATCGGGTATTTTAAATACCTGGAACCGGTTCCTACCCGTACCCTTTTCCTGTTTATGATTAATGGAACCGGTTCCTATGTGGAACCGGTTCCAGTTCATACCCGGTTCCTATGTGGAACCGGTTCCAGTTCGTACCCGGGTATTTGTCGCTAAAACTAGAACCTGTGTAACCGGTTTCGGGTACTGTGTAACCGGGTTCGGGTATTGCGGAACCGGTTCCTGACAGGAACCATTTGCGTCGGAAAAACCGGCAGAAAAGTTGTTTTTACTATTCGGAACCAGTTCCAACGGTTATAATACCGCTGGAAACCGATTTTGAATATTAAAATCGGTTTTTTTATAAATACCCATATTCTTCATTATCTTTCATTCATCCACTTTCATATTCTCCTAACACATTTCAATCCATATTTTCAAAGATCAAATGGCTAGTAACGATGAAGTTGTGATGGTGTTAGAAACAAAAAGAAACCCTTCAATTTGGAGGCATTTTGATCTTTGTTTGATGTCCGATAGCCACGAATGGCTAGGTGCAAAGCATGTGGGAAGTTTATGAAGGCGACGGCTAACTCCACTCTAAAGAAAATCACCGAACGCTATTGTCCGGTGACAAAGGCTAAGAAAAATGAAACGGGTGAAGCTTCCGGCACCGGGTCTTCGAATGTTTAGCTTGGTTTATGTAACCGGTTTAGTTATCTTTAGCTTGTTTAAGTTTTTAAGTTTCGTTTAATAAGTAGTAATGAATGGATTCCAACGGTAACATATACGCGGGTATTGACCGGAACCGGGTATTGACTAGTACCGGGTACGGGGTAGGAACCGGATACGGGGTAGGAACCGAGTACGACCCATTTAAAATCCTAAAATGTGGAACCGGGTAGGAATTGTCGGGTAGTTTGAACCCGGAACCGGTTCCAGTTCCAACCCGATGTTTAGAGGAACCGGTTCCGGGTAGGTTCTACTAGGTCAGGTTTGGAACCGGATATTATGCCCATCTCTATCCACCCATTCCAATTCTAAATCCCGCCCCAAAAAGATCCCAACGACTTGATGCCACTGCTCACGACTGGATGAGTTTTTTTGTTGGAAAAACCAAAGTTCCAAAAAGACCGACCCATATTACGCCAGAATTTCGATAGAGAACTAGTATGGTTTTTTTATTGACATTTTTTATGTGATGATTACGAGAAAATATAGATATATAAGGGTTTCATATTTTTATGTTTTTGATGTATTTTTTATTGTTCTAGACTCGTATTTTTAAATGATTTTGTTGTTTTATTTATAGCTTTATTTGTTTAAATGATTACTTACAAGTAATTAATATTTAATACTAGGCTTGAATGTTTGAAAATAAAATTGAAAATTATGGACTATGATTAAACATGATTGAAAATGAAAATTAAGGGTCTAGTGTTGTTTTATGAACTTATGAAGCGATTTATACGTGATAGGAACTATGAGTAAAAATGTAATGAACTTATGGAGTGTTTAGTATCTCTAGATGATGTTTTAGATAGATTTCAAAAAATGAAAACCTGTAGGGCACAAATTTAAATGACGTTTGACGTGTTTTTGATGATTATATAAATTTTAGTTTGATGTTCTTTTGTCTTACAGGACCCGACCCGGCCCGCTATGAACCGATTTTTTTATATAGCTAGGAGACTAAAACCTTTTAAAATATTCATGACCCCCAGTAAAAAATTCGTGGGTCCGCCACTGTGTGTAGTAATTAACACATCGAACTATTTATTAAAACTTCTCGTTAACAATGTTATATGCAAATTAATTTTAATCATTCTAAACGTCATGGATACATAACGTCAAGTAACTCAATATTGAGAAAGAAAACGTCATGGATTACGTGGTCTCATGACTAGCCGGAATTAATATTTATAATTTGTGATTTAATTTGAATGTAAAACATTAAGCATTTTGTTATTTTTCTAGTAATAATTTGTACTGTGGATATTTTATTAGATTATGTATAAGATTAAAGTATTAAACGTTCATTTTTATTATTTTAATACACGAAAAATATTCATTATTGATGTTAACACAATATTCTTCCTTGCAGCCAAAGAAAAAGTCAAATAGGTAGTCAAATTTGAACTGTGTCTCAAGTCTTGAAATGGAGACTTAAACAAGAAGCTTCCTCAACTAAAATTTACGATTTTGTTGTTCATTTGTTAACACGCCGAATCAATGTACAACTGTTTTGAGTATATGATTAGTGATATGCTAATAATTTTTTAGTCTAGTAGCATCAAGTGTTTATCTTCACAAAAGTGGTGTGAGTTCAAATTAAACAAAGTAACTAATAGATAGATTTTAGGAGTAGATTTTAGGAGTAGATTTTAAGAGAGAGTGTGTGTTTGCCGTTCAATAAATAAATATATACATGATTAGTCATAGGATCGTAAGATCTGTATAGGGTAATTTCAACATAGATGACTCATTTAGCTTTTCTATCACCCATCTTTAATAGTTCAGTCCTATCATCCAGAGTTACCATTCTAGCTAGGGATTTGTATGGGTCACTTTGGTTTGGGTTTTACTATTAACTATAACCGTAATAGTTAGTTTATGTTATGTGATTTCCTTAACCATAACAATAACCGAACTTTATTATGGTTTATTGGTTATGATGTTAGTTATGATTTAGTTTTGATTAATTTCGATTATTAACCAAAAACTTTAACTAAAACTAACTTTTGGCTGAAATTCAAAAATTATAAGTCGATGGGACTACAAATAAAACTTGAAACTTAACATGTAAACTTAGCTTGAGACTTTTTTTATAATATAACCAATACTACCATTTTTATTATAACCAATACTCTCAAATTTACTGGTTAGGTGTCTCTTTACAAACGTAGTCTTCCCTACATCATTAAACAATTCCTTTTTTATAAAAAATCTTTCAAGTTCACAATTCCGTTTTGTTATTCACCAACTTGTGTTCAAATCACCAAACATAAACAATAACATCAGCATCATTTGTATGGATTGATTTCTTGGTTGCGACCTGATCCCACCAATCATAGTTTTCACTTTTGAGTCTTCCCCCGTTAAGCTTCGGGCATGCTTTTATAAAGAAGATTATTCTAGCCATCAAGTTTAAATCTTTAGCAACTATATCATCATTTCTTCTTCAGATTCAACAGTATGAGTGTTCTTTTGTGAAAGAAAAGTCGACCCACCAGGTGTTTGATCAAATGCCTCAATGAAGTGAAGGTTTTAAAAAACTTGTTTCTTTAGCACTCTTGTGATGTGGGTATTGGTTAAGGCGATTTGATCTTGTAATTCAGATTCGATTGTGTTAATCTTTAACTATCCGCTATGGGGTAAGGGGTTATGTGGGGTACCATTTAGAGGGTGGGCAACCCGCGGTTACTGCCCTCCTTCGTCTTGTATAGAATTTTACCGGTTTTCTACCCACCCACAACTCATCTCAAGTTTCGTGTACCGTTAGTGTGTTTTTTCTTCAGTGGCAATTAACATACGCGCATGGCTCCTACGAGAGGGGGTCGAAACGTTAAGTCAGTGGACCCTGTGCAGGGCTCTGCTAGTGGTTAAGGACCTGTCCTTTCAAATTTTTCCACGAATGTAAAGATGGCAAACCGGGGTCTGTGGGTTTTTTCCGCCTACTTGAACACATGAAAAGCACCCACCTCAAGACAGAAAACCGAAAGCTATCTTTGAAGGAGGCTATCTCCAAGGACTTGGACCTTTTCTGGATGTTGCGGAAGTTCTTAGGGAAGGGGATAAATGGTTATGTGGAAAGTGCATGGTGATGCATGCACTCAGTAGGGGATGCAAGTATGATAATGAGGTCGTGTCGTTTGCCATGATCTCAGGGAATGTTGAAGATTTCATTGTTGGGATCCGGAAACCATGTCAAGTGGTGGTTGACACAAACCCACGTCACCCAGCAGGGCTCGGGGGTGATGTTAACCTCCTCGAGCGTGTTTTCTCCCTCACTATTCAGACTGTTAAAAGCATTCCTCCCAGTTGCCGGTTGTTGTTTGCTCAGGTTCTAACAGGTGCTTTGCGTGGTAGCGTCGCAAGGATCGGTCGACAATTAGGTTCAATTGTTTTTACTACCGCGTTGCACCTTGCGGGTAGTTAGACCATCCTCCAGAAAAGAGCGAAGATCAGGGAACAGGAAATCTCTGCAGTGTAGTAACATCTTACACGCGCTTACAGTTTGGAAAGATGGGTCTGGGTTTGATGATTTGGTCTCTTCCCTATTGGATAGCGTGGTGGAGACAGAGGCTTAAAGGGGAGAATGCAGGAGAGAGGAAGACAAAGAAAGGAACCCTAATATTAAGCAATGTCTTTGGAAAGTCATGGATGGACATTTCACAGCTGCGGTTAAGGTCCTATGCTCTAGTGGAGTTGCCCCTCTAGGTGATTCGACATTGAAAGCTCTTATTGATAAACACCCAGTGGTGCCGCCCCCGTCCTTGCCTTCCAACCCTTTGGCCCAACTCACTCTTGTTGTTGATGGGGAGTGTGTGCTCAAATGTATTCGATCCTTTTCTAAAGGGACGTCATGTGGCAGAGACGGGATGCGGGCCAAACACCTGCTAGATGCTACTGGTGGCGAGGGCTCGGTGACTTCCTCAGGTTTGCTTACGAGCATTACTGAAGTTGTTAACTTATGGCTTCGGGGATCGTGCCCTAAGGTGCTTGCTGAGTTTGTTGCCTCGGCCCCCCTCACCCCCTTATTGAAGCCCGATAAAGGAATTCGACCTATTGCTGTGGGGGTATTTGGCGAAGGTTGGTTTCCAAGGTGGTGATGAAGAAGATCGGGAAAGAAATCGCCCAGTACTTGGGTGACTATCAATTTGGGGTGAGGGCGCCAAAAGGGGCAGAGGCGGTGCTTCACAGTGCAAACAGGTTTCTCAACTCATTTCATGCAGATGGTTCCTTAGCCTTGCTTACAGTGGATTTCTCTAATACTTTCAACACGGTCGACTGCACAGCCTTTTTGCAAAAGGTTCATCAGCGTTGCTCATCAATCTGTCGGTGACCCAGCCTGCTAGGTTGTATGTTGGTAACGAGTGTATTGGGGCTACTACCGGAGTTCAACAAGGAGATCCCTTGGGGCCCCTTCTTTTTGCCCTTTCCTTACACCCCCTTATTCTCCGGGTTCAGGACCGCTCGTTTCATGCTTGGTACTTGGATGATTGGACGATTATCGGTAACGCCTCTGAGGTTGCTAAGGCCTTAGACATCATCAACGAGGAGGGGCTATCTCTAGGGCTTTATCTAAACATTAAGAAAACAGAGGTTTTTTGGCCGACTTGCGACGGGCGGAAAGTTCAGGATGGGCTTTTCCCGAGAGGGATCGGTAGACCAGAGAAGGGGATTAAGCTCCTTGGTGGAGCTGTTAGTCGGGATCCTAGCTTTATTGAGGAGTTGGTAGGCCGGCGAGCCTTGGGGGTGGTTGACCTCATGAAACTCTTACCCTGCCTGAGGGATCCCCAATGTGAACTATTTCTGCTAAGGTCGTGCATGGGGGTTGCTAAGTTACTTTTGGGGTTGCAGACTTGTCAACTGCATTTTATGGAGGATGCGGTATCTTTCTCGGTTCGATGATGGCCTTAGAGAGGCTATAGAAGACATAGTAGTGGGTGGCGGCCGGCCCCTTCTTTGGTGACCTCCAGTGGCGTCTAGCATCTTTGCCAATGCGTCTAGGTGGTTTGGGCCTCTTCTCAACTCTAGATGTTGGGGCTTATGCCTAGGGGTGTTCAAAACCGGATATCCGAAAATCTAACTTTTTATTTAATTTTTATTTTTTATTATTTTTTCATATTCGGAACCGGATATTTCTATAGTTTCGGATATCCGTTTATAAGTTTTTGGATATTTTTCGGATATCTCGGATATTTTCGGATATTTCGGATACTTCGGATATTTTCGGATATTCGGATATCCGAAAAAACAAAATTAAATTTTCGGATATTTCAGATATCCGAAATATCTGAAAATTTTGAAAATCATTATCCGAATCCGAAAAATTCGGATATCCGATTTTTCGGATATTTCGGATTCGGATATCGGATATTTCGGATCGGATTTTTGGATACGGATAGTTTTGAACACCCCTACTTATGCCTTTGTGGCGTCTAGAGCTCAGTCTTGGGAACTACATGATCATATCCTTCGAAACTGTGAGGTCGTCGGGCTTTACCCGGACTATCAGAAGGCGCTCGAACGCTTAAATGTCTCTCTCTCAGACTTGGATATTGGCGATTTCTCTAATAAGAACACCGCCCCCTCGAAGCCACAAAAACTTTGGCCAATGCTCTGTTTAGCAAAATCGCTCAAAGCCTGGGAGAAGCTTTTGATTTGTCATCCCGCCAGAAGGCGGTGTTTGAGTGCCTGAAGGGTCCCCATGCTCATGAATTTTTAACCGTTATACCAATTGAGGGGTTGGGACAATGTATGTCTGAAGTAGAATATAAAGCCATTCTCAAATACCGGTTGATGATCCCTATGTACCCGGCAGATGAAACCTGCCTGATATGTCGTAAAGCTTGTATGGATAAATACGGGGAGCATGCAGTTCACTGTAAAGAGCTCCCTGGGTTCAAATATCGGCACGACTGGGTGCGAGATGCTTTGCGAGACATCTTAAGAAGAGCTGGGATTTCGGCTAAGAAAGAGGCCCCTGTGAATTTCCTCACGGACCCTATGGAAGGGAGATCTACTCTGCGACCAGCGGATCTGCTTGTCTTTGGCTGGGCTAGGGGGAAACATGCTTGTGTAGACCTTACGGGGGTTTCCCCATTGCTTGGTTTAAGGGAAAACGGGTTTGTAGCTAGACAAGCGGCAAGAAAGGCAGAATCAAATAAAGTGGATAAGCACGCTAAAGCTTGCGCATAGAACCAGCATGTCTTTGTCTCTTTTGCCTTTGATACTTTTGGCTTTCTAGCGCCAGAAGCTATCCACTTCTTGACAAGGGTTCAACGGGTTGTCTACAGCAATTGTTCAACCCCAAGGGACAAGGGTTTATATTTGGAAGATTAAGGTTTGCAATTCGGAAAAGATTGGTGGCGCAGCTTGTTTTGATGTAACTTGACAAGTTTTCTGGTTTATATTGTTACCAAAAAAATCAAAAATTAAAAATGTACTTTATACACAACAAAGTGTACTATAAACCATGTGCTCTTTTAGAAAAAAAAAGATATTTCTCAATAAATTAAGTTACTTAAGTCTTTGATTACAAGTTTAATTCTTTATTAAAATGATCGGCATTTACATCATGATCATTTTACTAACATACCGTTTTTATTTATAAAAAAACTCTAGTGGAAAACATAAATCTATTATATATAGACTTAATATTATAAGTTCAGTTCAGTTTCAGTTACATCGGTTAATCAAAGCTTCATAACCATAATCGTTTAATCGGTTATACAAATTTCATAGCCATAATCATCGGTTATGTTGATTATCGGTTTAAAACGATTCGATTATGTCGGTATGGTTCAGTTATCGATTATAACAGTTATTTTTCTGAACCCTAATTCTAACCCTTTCCCTCTTTTGTTAATTTCAATTTAATATGAAACTACAACAATTAAATCGACCTGTTAACATTAAAATCAATGCTCATTTGACATGATGTAATCATCCTCAATTCAAAAACAAACAATCTAACAAACTTAAAATTTAATTAAAAAAATATAGTGCCTTATATCTGAAACTTTAGTTAAACATCTTAAGACTGATTCTATAATATGTTTTTAGTTCAACAATCAATATTCTTTTTATAAGGGGGGCGGGGTATGTTGGGTCAAATTAGAGAATGATGTTATCAATTGACGCGACTTTAGTTAGCGATGTTATTATTTGTATGAGATAACAAGTTTTAGTTGTGATAGTCGTTTGTTTAATCAAGTTTAGGTGGTTTTTCAAGCAAGAGGCGGCTTGCTTGGAAAACAAGGCTCAGGGTCTAAAAATAGAATACTAGACACCGTTTTTTAGGGGTGCATTTGTGAGCCACCACTCGGGGGGAGCTTACCCGAGGTGTATGATTATTTTGTACTCATTTGTTATATTTGATGTGGTTTTTCATGGTTTAATCCTTTGTTCATCAATAGTTTTAATGTTCTTGGTTCACAAATCAACCTGTCTTTATATTTTATACCGAACCGAGACTGAAACCGGAGTATTCGGACCTACAGGGTATAACAAGGAACCAGGTGAAAGGGCGTTTTGGAGAAAAAAAAAACCCAAATTAAACCCACTATGGATGGTCTATGGTTGAGGTAGCTCATCCTATGTTAACATATAATATAAAGAAAATACATAGATAAATATCTTAAACCTATAACTTAAACTCTTTTAATTAACTTCCACCTTGTTGCAACTTTTATAACCACTCGTCCTAACAATCTGAAAAAATGGTTACGTCGAATGGTAAGAGGAGAAGTTCATTGAAGTTGCCCCATGTTGCATATATTTTGCTGTAATCAATCGTATAATCTTGAACTTTAATGTGTTATGTTTATTTATTTTCATGTTTTAATTACGACAAGCTTAAGTTAGCGACTGTTTGTTTACCTCTTAATGAGGCTCTTAATGGTTCAGACCTCTTACTGATTCAACACTAAATGATTCAGACTGTTTGTTTTGCGAGCAGATGTCTGAATGATTCAGACATTTGCCTCTGAATGGTTAAGACCTCTAGTCTGAATTGATCATACATTTGCCTCTGAACGGTTAAGCATTATATTGGCTCTTAATGGTACAGACCTCTTAATGGTTCAGCACTTAATGGTTCAGACCTCATACTGGTGCAGTACTTAACCATTCAGAAGTTGCCAAACAGCCCCTTAGTGCTTGTTTCGTGGAATGTAATGGAATTGAAATTTGATTTGAAATTTTGTTGCGTTTGCTTTACAAAATGGGATGAAATATGAATGAAATTAGAATATAGATTTCGTTATTTTTCTTATATCATAAGAAATGAAATCTACGTTTTGTTTCATCCGGATTCAATTCTATTAAGTGAAACGCACTACCTAAGAGTTGTATTTAAGAATGATTTTGATTCTCGTACTTTAGAGTTAAATTGTGTTTTGACAATTAAAGTATCATTTATGCATATAAATCATTTTTAATAAAAACCTTTCCAATTATTTTTAACTATCTCTTAAACTTGTTCATGCAATCATTCTCAAGCGACCTCTCTAAATGGGAGGTGGGGTTTTTTTCCTCTATGAATGGCTAATGCGATGGCCACGTGAAATTTGATGAATTTTAACTTAAGTGCAAAAGAGAATTAAGAATTGTGTAGAAAGTAGGCTACATGCAATGAACCTGTCTCTACAATAGTAAATAATTTAATAGGCATGTAAACGAATCGAACGTTTATGAACAGTTCGTGAACTTGTTCGGTAGGAAGTTCGTTTATGTCCGTTTATTTAATAAACAAATGAAGATGACAAAAAAAAATTTGTACGTTTAATTAAGTGAACGAACATGAACTCCCCTTGTGTTCGTTCATTAATGTTCGTGAACGTTCGTTTATGTTTGTTCATTTACGTTCGTTTAAATTTTAGTAAATACATAAATAGTTATATTTATATGAATATTAGGTTTTCTAACTACTTATATAAATATAATTAATTAGTAATTGAGTTTTCTAGTAAAAAAATGAAATTTTAAAATTTTTCTTAGATTGTAACTGATCACTTACTTAATATTTATATAAAAACCTATTTAATTTTAGCATATATGAACCCTAATTTAGATGTGTTTTCGGATAAAATGTGATATATTAGACTTGATTGTTTGTGTTTACTAATGTTAAAATGTGTTTGTTTATATTTGTTCAATTACGTTCATTTGTGTTCGTTTATGTTTGTTTAATCATGTTAGTTTATGTTTTTTCAATCATGTTAATTTATGTTCGTGAACTGTTTAGGCTTTAAACGAACGAACATAAACAAACACGAACATGTCCGATTTCTTAATGAACAAACACGAACAAAATAAATGTGTTCGATTACATGTTCGTGTTCGTGTTCGCGTTCGGTTAAAGTTAAATGAATGAACACGAACATGCCTATGTTCATGTTCGTTTGGTTCGTTTACATGCCTATAATTTAATAAAGGTCTACTTTAGTTTATTATAATAAAGAAACATGTAAAATGACGTCAAAATTCATCCTTGGAGGCCAAGCGAGAGAAATCCAAATTGTCAGTCTAGAGATGGTGGCCTACACAAGAACCTCACCGGAGATTTACATATTACAAATTACCAACGTATTTGTGTATAAGAACTTGTATCCCTTGCTTTGGAAGAGTTTTAAAAAAATGATATTACAATTTCTAACTTATAACTATTTGAGTTTTTCTACTTTCAATCAAAAGTTTTCATGGTGCATAACGAGTTATACCCATGCTTTCGGGGTTTCAAGAAAACAAAGAAAACTTGATATTACAATTTGAACACATAACTATTTGAGTTTTTTTACTTTCAACCAAAAGTTTTCATCTTCTTAAATTAAATTCACAACTTTTTTACTTTCACCTTTGCTCCCTTATATTTTATTATACTTCTCAAAATTTTTGTTCTACGTTTCATTCTAAATTTTACGATTTAACGCTACGCAACGTACGTGTGTTGTTCAATATTATTATGTTGTGTTTTACGCCACGTACTAGATTTTTGTTGGTGCATATGTTTGTTGCCTACGTCATCGTATTAGATCGAGTCTGTGTGCTTAGGGCTTAAACTGTTAAAAGTATGAAATATTTATGTAATATAGAGGTCAAGTTCGCCCGGAATAGTATTGTGAGAACAAGTTCGGCCGAACTTGTTCAAACAAGTTCGCCCGAACTTGTTTCATCCCAAGCGAACTTGTCCTACTATAAATATGTGCCTTAAGATCTTTCATTTGTAACTTTGTAACTTTGGCAAACTTGAGGCGAAGCTCTGTCGGATCCGGAACTCGAATGTATTTGACTTTATGATCAATAAACAGACAATTAACGAGTAATTCTTGCATATTTGATTAACACGTCATTTAGTTTCCGGCTAATTGGACATTAGAAACCTTTTTAGGTTCCTCTGCTATCAAGGAGCGATCTAACAAGTGGTATCAGAGCCTGGATACCTAAATTTGGTGAAATCATCACAAGAACTACTCTAATTCTACTACATTCTACCATTTTTCTTAACTTTTTCATAAAAACAATGAACCTACGGTTAAAATTTGCTAAATTTTGATTATGTCACGTAAAATACACTAAAGATAAACACTTTAAAGTTTCAAGGCCTAATTCAAACGAATTGATGTCGAAAAGTTGAAAAATCATGATGTGCAAAACCATTTTGATCGAACTTGACATCAAGTTCGCTCGAACTTGATTGAAAAAATCACTTTTTGAGTGATTTTTCTTAAGTCCGCCCGAACTTGATCGATTTTTCATTGATTTTAATCAAGTTCGTTCGAACTCACTAAAGATTTCCTCAAAATTAATCAAGTTCGCTCGAACTTGATCAAATTTTGTTGAAAATCCTTTACAAGTTCGCCCGAACTTGTTATTTTTCTATAAATTCCATACAAGTTCGACGGAACTTACTCAGGGTGAAAATATTCAAAACTTTTCAACAAATTCGACCGAACTTGTTTGAAATTGAAACTGGGTTGTTCTGCTGCACAAGTTCGCCCGAACTTGTCAGTATACTAATCAACTTTTCAAGATTGTGAACGTGTTTTCAGTGATACTCATTTGTTTTCTGCGATGGAAGATATTCACAGTGCGTTTGTGACGGCTTCATCATCAAATGCCAACATGGTGAATCAAGTGAATCTGGAAAATGAAATGGGCACGTCAGTGAAGCCACCAAAGCTTATGAATATGGATGAATACGAGGGGTGGAAGGAAAAGTTTACAAACTGGGTTCAGTCGAATTTCTTTCACAGTTGGGCTGCGGTTGAAACAGGCTACACATGGCCTAGAGATGAACATCAAAATGTTATTGAGATAAGTAAGTTCTCTATTCAACAAAAGGATGAGTACGTTGCTGGAAAAAAATAATCAGTTTGATTCAGCAATCCGTGAAGGAAGATATTTTGGTGTTATTACCAGAGTACAAAACTGCACAAGAATTATGGAAATCTTTAAATACGAAATATCAGGAGAGTGCAGAGATGGTTAAGAGCAAAAAGGCACTATTTATGAAAAAGTTTGACATCTTCACAATGCTAAAAGGCGAGACGATGAAACAGATGATAGAACGATTCTGTCATTTGAAAGTGATAATGAGAAGACATGGTCTTGAAAAGAGTGAAGAAGAATACATTAAAAAATTGGTAGATGCTTTGGCGGAAGGTGAATGGACAACATATCTAATGGTTCTCAAAGAAAGTCCAAGCTGGGAATTTTACAAGTATCCACTTTTATCGACAAGTTGGAGGGGCACGAGATGGAATTGTTGAAGATTGCCAAGTCAAAGAATTCGAACATTGCTCAGGATGTTGGACTTTATTACAAGAGTGGAGCTCAAGTGTCACAGCCCCCGACCCCTACCCTGGGAGCGGTTGCCGCGAGACAGTCAAGTGGTACCGGTGTTTATTAATTTGGCAGCGGAAAATATCATCAGGATCGATGTTAGGAAAATAAATTCAGAGTTTCTCAAACACCAAATTTTTGGTATTAAACAAATGAGATAAACCCATATTCCATTAAAATGTTTTATAAGGATAAACCCTAATTAACAAAAATATAAGTTCTTCATTTATTCAGGTAATCATAGCCACTTTATTTAAGCATTCAGTGCTCCATAGCTGGCTTCTATGACTTTCACAGCAAGTTACCTGAAACGCGTTTTGAAAACATTTTGGTCAGTTAAAAATACTGGTGAGTTCATTCCATTTTATAAAATGACACATTGTTATACTTTATAGTATTAAGGGCGATTACAGTGTAAGTTTTCTATCAATTATTCAACATAGTAGGCGACTGGGGACACTCCCATGTGCTTATGGTCATATTACTGTGAGACCTGTCTCCCAACAAGTAACGGTTCCCGTCACACCCTTGGTGACTTTGGACTAGTAATGTACAAAACCCCAACTACTAGCAATAATTATAGATTACACAGACTTAATCCCTGTGAGTATAACTGAAAAACATTTGAGGTTTTGTAAAGTAATTTAGTAAAAAGAGAGAATGACTCACAAACTGTGAGAAAAAGAGAAATGACTCACTTTGTTGATTTAGGGTTGTTATCTTAGAGCTTCCTGGTACAAATTCTGAGTTCCTAATAAAATTACAATGCAACACGTGTTGGTGCAATAACCCAACTTAACATGAATGATACTTCTCGAGACAAAACCCCAACGTAGTTAACAAAGTATAGCCTTATTAACGGGCATTACTTTGGCATCCGTTGCTAGATTTTAGATCAACCGGGCAGCGTATCGAATCAATAATTAAGGTTAAAACACTTACAACAGGGCAGTGCTTCGCGGGTTTAGGGGTTTGGGGGTATCGGGCAAAGAAACGAAGATACAGAGGGTGTTCAAAAGATTTTTACGATCGAAAATGAGCGCAGACTTTAGTCCCACTGCTGCCTTCTTATAGGTCAGATAGGCTTCTCCCGCGCGTCGTGCCAGCATCTGGGGACTCCCTCGCGACGCGCCTGGGCAGCCTATTTGGCCTAGACAGGCTACGTTGCATGCATAGCTTCGCCAGACGTCGCGTTCAGAAGCCATGTGTCCTGGTACTCTCCCGTGCGTCGCGGGAGATGCCATGGTTTCTTGCGTGTCGCCTGGGATGTCCTGCTGAAAATTTTTCGTTTTTCGCGTCGGGTCTCGCTGCGTGCATCTGGGGCTTCGATTATGGATTGTTGTAGGGTATTTTGGATAGTTGTTACATCAAGAGAATATTTCAGGTCCAAAGATCCAGACAGCTTTCAGTGCAAATATGTATTCAAACCATTCATCACAGAACACTCAATCGTATCAGAGTCCTCAGAATGCATCATATTCAAGTACGCGTTCTAATTCACCGTTTCAAAACCAGACAAATCAGAATAATCAATCAAATTCTGATCAGAACTCGTTTAGATGAAACATTGCGGTCAACTTAAATACCGTCTTCTCTGAACAAGTGGCTAAACAACATATGTCACTTCTTGCTACAGTGCTGGAATCTTATTAGAGTTTAGTGGCTGGGAAGATTGGTAATCCAGAAATGACTGTTGAGGATTACGATCAAGTGGATGAGGAAGAACTTGAGCTAATAGACATCAAATGGTCAATTATACAAAGGGTAACAAAGTTTGTAGTGCTCACCGGAAAAGATATCGGAAATTCGAGAAACAAACTAGGATTTGATAAGACAAAAGTTACTTGCTTCAAGTGCCGACAAAAAGGGCATTTCAAACGTGAGTGTCCGAATCAATAAGTAAGTGGCAACTAAAGTCCTTTCGGAGGTGGCAATGATTACTACAAGAAAGCATTGCAATACAAGCCATTTCCGAGGAAAGTCGAAATTCAAGATCAACCATCTAACACCGTAGAAAAGGCGATGATTGCTTCGAATGAAAATAATGGTTTTGATTGGAACAAATATATTACCAAGAAGACTAGAGTTGCTATAATGGCTGAGATCGTGGAAGAGCAAGGTATGTCTGCTGAGAATGCAGCTCTGGAAAACGCAATTCTAGAACAGTACATGCAACAAAGAGAAGAAGAGGAGATCTATCATCATACGAGAATGCGGAATGTTACTTCTCCTAATAGTATTCCTAGTTTTGTAAGTTGTTCTGATGCAACATCTTCTGAGCAAGTGGTTGAAGAGAAACCAGAAATTGAAGAAGTCACCAAAGTGACTAAAGAGATGAATGAGGAAAAGGTAGGTCCGGAGGTAAAAATTGTTGAAAAAGAAGTGGTTAAAGTGCAAATCGTGTAGGTTGAAAAACCTTGTACGAAATGTACTGAACATTGTGTGCAGTGTGCTGAAAAGTCTCAAATCATAAGCGAATTCAATGTGCATAATAACAATTTCAAACATGATTATCGCTCAATGAAAGAAGCATATGATAAAATGAAAGATGATTATATCAGACTTGATAAAAACAACATTGAACAACATGATATAGTTAGAATGTTAAAAGCAACAGTAATGAAAAACAAAAGGCCATTAACATTTACATAAATAACAATGTTGAAATTAAACAAGAGTTTCCAGATATGAAAATCGAAACCGAAAGGGTGAGATAGCTTTTGAAAAGCTATACCACGAATGCTTACGTCATTGATCATATTCTTCCAACGGTTCCGTCTGAAGAAAATGCTCAGAAATCAAAAGGTAAGAAACGTGGGGATTATAGCAGTGTTCCACCTCCCTTGTGCGAAAAATACTGTCGCAAGAAAGCTGAAGGGATAGAAAAGGCGCTAAATATTGAACTTTTTGACCGAAAAGAAAAATGAGCTGCCTGAGAACATTGACGTAATCTACACAAAACCAAACGATGATAGTGAAGCGGTGGTAAAAAATGTTGTTGAAAATGTTTGAGTGAATCTGATGATGGCTGTTTTGAGAGCGCCAACTCAAGTTCGAACAATTCGGAATCACAAAAAGAAAATGACGATACATCATCAGAAAATGATCTAAGTGATGATCTAACGTTGTCATGTACAAAGTTAAGGAATCTGATAGATTATATTTCGATGATAGCTTTCCGATTCGAAACGTGAAAGAAGATCAAATCGATAAATTGTTCAAACTTGTAAAAGTATCCTCAGATGATCTTGAGAGAAATGAGAAAAAGTTTTACTCAAAACCTAAAAGAAATTATAACTACCGAAAGAATGGTGGTGATTTTCCTGAGAATATGAGAGCAGGGTTGGGTTTGGAGGTAAATGAAGATGAACCGAAAAAGAAACAGAAGGCACCATTTCACGAATACAAAGGTAAAAACATGAAGTTTATGTATGGGACGAACACGGTTCAAGAAGAGAATTTGATTGGTAAGCAATCAAATGATGAGTTCAAGAAAGAAAAGGAACTTCGGGACAAGGCTAAATCTGCAAATGGAGTAAAACCCACTAGTGGACATTCTCATGATACTTGGACTTGCTTCAAATGCAATGAAGTTGGTCACATTGCTCGCAAGCGTCTGAAATCGAAGCCTGTGTATCACCGAAGAAAGACAAATTCAGATGTTGAGAAATTTAAGCAATCAGAGATTCTAAAACTGAATCAAAGTTTGAAAATTCAACTTTTGAGATAGGTGAAACTTCCAAATTGAATGAAAACAAAGATTCTAGATTTTATATGAAAAAGTTGAAAATTCAAAATTTGAAAAATCAAAAAGCACAAAAACATTGAAAAAGACAAAAAGAATTTTGTGTCACAAAGGAAATGATAGTACATCAGTGGACTATCACAGTACGCTAAAGAATTGTAAAGTTCAAAAAGTGATAAACAAGTCTTACTGTGGATGTGTCGATAGGCTTTACAAGTTCAGTAAATTTTTTCCGGGATATAAACTAAATTTTAACTGCTTAAACTTGTGGATTAACATCTGTCGGCTATATGGACTTAGTACTCTGAAATTTCGTTTGAGAGATTGTCTGATTTTGAGATACAAGGTCTTTATAGATGATTGATATCTGGGGTATTATACAAGTTTTCTGATTAGAAGCAATAGCCTAGAACTTCTATAATGCTTTTGCTAAAAAAAACCCCAAAAACTGCATGCAAACTTGAAAGAATCAAAAGATCTAATCATTTGTAGTGCTTAAAAGATTCCTTAATTGGAACACACCTTTAAAGTCGAGCCTTCATTTGTCGATACGGTGGTATTAACCTGAGCTCTTAAGGTCTCGCACAACCCAGATACAGATATCGGTTACGCTATACTCACCTGTAAGATGAAATCTAGGAAATCTTGATACGGGAGTATGTTCTGATATGGGAACCATAGTTGAGTCAAGTTTCATAATTCTAACTAAGATATATTGGAACAATTGAGAAATAAGTTTAAGTGGACAAATATATCGATAATCTAGGTAAATGAGTTTAAAACTTAAAGTCATTAAAAGGTCAACGGTACTGGTGATATGTCTCAAACAAGTGATATGATCCTTAGACACGAATTCACAAAAAAATATGTCTTAAATATGTTTGAACATGGTTTTCCTTGTTTTATAGATTAAAACCAAAAAGATTTTCGGTGTGTTTTAGCATAAACTTTCAAAAATACAAAAAGATGTGTTTCTCATTAGTTTCAACGAGCCAATGTTGGAGAACGGATCTTCGAAGTCTGGTAAGATGCTAAAGTGGTGGAAATCTTGATGACATCTGTTAAAATCAAAATGATTGAAAAAATGATGAAAAAGTTCATTAAATTGAAACTTGAATTTGAGAAAAGCCAACAGTTTGTTCATAACGGGTCGAACCAAGGTCATTAACTTGGACTCGGCAGACAAATCGGTTAACCAAGGTCATTAACTTGGACTTGGTCAACTGAGTGGATTTTCCTATTTGATAAACATGTGAAAGTTGAAGGTCTTAAATGTAAAAAGTATTCAAGGTCATTAAATAGAACTTAAATAACTAAAAAGGAGTTAAAGAAGATTAAAAATTGAAATGTTGATGTTATGAAATTTCAAAGTTTGAATCTGAAATGTTTATTTGAATGTCTGAAAGTATTGAAATAGGAAGTAAAGTTTTAGGGAGAGCTTGATAAAACGTTGATTGAAGATACAAGAAAGCTCAAAGTAAGGGGGAGCATAGCTCAAAGCCAGGGGGAGCATGGTGATTAACGTTTTATCAAGACAAGCTCAAGAAAAAGAGAAGGATTGAAGAAGAAATGAAGATCATGATGTTAAAGTTATTTAAGACTAAAGATCAAGAATATTGAAGACTCGGGAGCTTATTTGAAGAATGATGACTATGGAAACATCCAAGGGGGAGTCTGTTGGTGCAGACATCTGTTGCCTACGTCATCGTATTAGATCGAGTATGTGCGATTAGGGCTTAAACTGTTAAAAGTATGAAATATTTATGTAATATAGAGGTCAAGTTTGCCTGGAATAGTATTGTGAGAACAAGTTCGGCCGAACTCGCCCGAACTTGTTTCATCCCAAGCGAACTTGTCCTACTATAAATATGTGCCTTAGGATCTTTCATTTGTAACTTCATAACTTTGACAAACTTGAGGCGAAGCTCTGTCAGATCCGGAACTCGAATGTATTTGACTTTATGATCAATAAACAGACAATTAACGAGTAATTCTTGCATTTGATTAAAATGTCATTTAGTTTCCGCCTAATTGGACATTAGAAACCATTTTAGGTTCCTGTGCTATCAAGGAGCGATCTAACAAGTTTTGTGAGTTTACATGGCGCAACGGTCTGTGTGTGGTTCAACGTTTTTACATCGTCTATGTTTTCCTGTTTGATAGGTTTTGTCGCAACGTGCGAGTTCTAAATCGACTTAGTTATTACTTTCTATATTTTACGGTTCGGTCTAATTTCTCTACGTTAACATGGCACGACTTCAGTGTTGGCGGTCGCTAGTGGTGGTGTGACCATTAATGCTATTTGTCACTGTTTTATGCCCCCGCCGCAACGCAGGGGAAGTTAATACTAGTTTTATTTAATTATTACTAGAATTGAGCCTCTCGCGTTACGGAGCGGGGGCGTAAAATTGTAGCACCAAAGGTAGGGGCATAAAAACATGTTAAACAACAATCAAACGATGATCTAACCAAGAAAAAAAATATAACAAATCACGAATTTATAACACCAAGTGATTCATATGACGTAAAACGGAGATGAATTCAAATTTATACCGACGGGGAGGGGCCAAAAAATGACCAAAACCGTTAAAAACACGAACTCTTGACACGAAGTGACTTAAAGTCGAGGAGTCAAAGTGATATCGTATTAAATTTTTAGAAAGCAGGGGTTAAAAATGACAACTTTAAAAGTTAACTAAAAAAGTTGAAGGTACAATCTTAACCACCAAACAAACTTTGTTTGGTTAAAGTCAAAAGTCACAAAAGTGACTTTATATAAGAATCGACGACATTAGTATTATATAATAATAATAATAATAATAATATAATAATAGTAGTAGTAGTAGTAAAATAAAAATTAATCCAAACATGGTCAAAATAAAAATCCAAAAGCTTCCTTCTAGCTACCAACGTAATTTAATAAATATTATAACTAGTTTTTTTAAACCCTACACAAGAACCTCACCCGCATATTTTATTTAATTATTACTAGTTTTTTAACAACAATTAGTTAGACTATCTCCAACTTTTATGTGTGTAGATAATAGAGCATTAACATCATCTACATTAAATTTTAGGATATGGTACTCCATATTATAGATAGCGGTCATGAGAGATTATGAGTGTAGGAGAAAGAAATATTACTTATCATCTGTAAATATGAAAAAAAAACACTATTCATCCCTATAGTTTTTTTAATATTTTTACAAAGTGATTATAAGTGGAGAAGAGAGAAAAAGATAATGATAACCGAAATTTAGTATTTTAGGATTGTTATAAAATACTATTTCCATCAATACAAATTTATTTGAAAGATTATTATATATATCTTAATCCCACGAAAAATCTGGATGTTACAAAAATGCACAAACAGTTTGGTCGAACCAACGCCTTGTTTGCTAGTATCAGCGCCCTGTTTGCTCGAACCTGCATCTCGATATTTTTTTTGTGTGAATCCATTGAAATATGGGTGAGTTAGAGTGAAAGTGTGGAAGATAATATATATAGATTTTAAAATTGATTTTTTTGTCGAAAACGATCAAAGAACCGTCGCCTAACGATCATATTTGACCTCGACACCTTCACCAATTCACGAGTAGTGTTACTTGGATTTCTTACCGTCAGCCATACACGTAAGGGTGGTGACGATGTTGTGGCACGAGAACGAACCCGAGAAGGGTACCCACATGGGTGGCTTGTCCCCCCTTACAAGCCCTTACCATTGTAAAGTATATTATAACAACCCTAAAGCATATACCTTTACTGGCTAGATCACGCAAACGTCCTAAATCAACTTCAACAGTCATATAAATGAAAAAACGATAAAAATATGTAATTTATAGAGTTTTTACTAAAAGTAAGAGTAAAATGGTCATTATATAATTTATTTTCAATAAAATAAATCAAATTGAATTAATTTGCAATATTTTTAATAAGGAAGGATAAATATGCAATTTTAATTTGGAGTTAGGTAAATATGCAACCGAGAAGGTTTTTAAGAAGAAATATACATCTTGCACTAAAAAATTGTTGAGATTTAGAAATAAAGGTTGAAAGTTCGTTTTGATTAGTTTACATTCTTATTAAAAGTTATGGTAAAAACTAAAAAGATAGAAGAAAGGAAGGCTCTTTTTAATTTAATAAAAATATAAAAGGATGTTTCCTTAATGGAAAATCAATTTTCCTAGAAATAAGCCAATTTTCCTAGAAATAAACAAGGAAATTGGTCAAAACTGTAAGCGTGTCACCTATTTCCCAATTCAAGATTTCCCTATAAATACCCCAACTTAAACATTTTCCAAAACCACCTTTCATTGTTCATCTTTCTCTAGTTGTCAAAAATGTCAATTGCCACTTCTGCCCTTGCTGAAGCTTATGTGATGAGAAAACATCATCAAGAAAAGATGAAGAAGACAACCTTCAATGCACATGGTGCGACCAAACACATCGTACTAGGCACCGATGATTGTGTTGATTCTTCACCCACTGGCTGCTTTCCAACTTTGCTCAAAAAAATTCACCCTACGTCTTCAAAAACTCTAAAAGTTTCTGACCCTTCTATTCACCGTCACGATAGCTAAAAACCAAATGGCTTCAGAGATCTTGAATCCAAGCGCAAGTTGTGGTTTACCTGACTCTGTTGGTTAATAAGATGTTGGCGGTGTCTCTTGATTTATTATAATGTTTTATTTTTTTAATTATGTGAGACTAAACAAGATATTGTGGTTAGTTTCATAAAATTTTAACATATAATTTGTAATTGTAAGCTCGATACGTACACAGAAACTTCAAATTTTATTAATAGAATGGGTTGGTTTGTTCCTTTCTTTTAGTTTTGAATGATATATTAATTTGTAAAGAAAAAAAAAAGAATGCATATTTCCATTGACGAATCACAATTAAATTCTAGAATATAACCTTTTCCTTTTGTAAGTTTCCGATCAATATTTACACATCACCTTAGCAATTACTACATTATTATGATAATAATTATATTGATCAAGTGTCGTGAACTTTATAAACTATTAATATTTAATATAGAAACAGTTCGGATTAAAAAATAGTAACCGATCAAACGGTGTCAAACGTCAAAAGAATTAAGTTTTATGTTTTCATATTTTATTATTTTAACAGACACAAGATTACTAAAACACTATATTTGTGGGTTTTGTTTTGTGTTTTGGATGATAAGAATTCGATTATCGAATAACTAATATTAGTGTGTTTTATGTTGATTATCATGTTGTGTTTTATATTTATAGCTCTATGATGGTGCGTTTTAACTTTTTATGGACTGTTAGGGTATCGTTTCCTACCAAGGCATGGTTCAATCCAGAGGGCAACTTGGTTTTACCCAGCGAGGCTCTCGTGTGGAGGCAGTATGGTTTCCAGGCCTGATAGAACATCGCGTCTGCAGGCGGGGCTGATGGGGTATTGTCTTTGGCAAGAACCCGGTGACCAATAGGTCCTGTACATAGAAAGTCACCATTCAAAAAAAAAGTAATCTTCTCTCTGTTATTTGTGGAGTTTTGATGCGTTTTATGGTTGAAATTGTGGTATTTTATGAAAAGTACTTTTAGAAAAAATGACAAAAGTACTTTTTAGAATAAAATATAATTTGTAGCCAAATCTCACTCACTAAATTATATATTTATAAATTTGTAAAAGGATGGAGAAGTCTGCATTGACAAATTAAAAAATGATACTGGTTTTTCCCGACTGATTTTATTTGTTTATCTTAATTATAGGTATCTTGAATTGTATTGTGTAGTAATTAAGACATCGAACTATTTACTAAAATTTCTCGTTAACAATGTTATATGCAAATAAATTTCAATCATCCTAAACGTCATGGATATATAACGTAAAGTAACAAAGTGGTCTAAAGTCAAAATTGAAAAGAAAACATCATGTATTACGTGGTCTCTTGACTAGCCGGAATTAACATTTATAATTTGTGATTTAATTTGAATGTAAAACATTAAGCATTTTGTTATTTTTCTAGTAATAATTTGTACTTTGGATATTTTATTAGATTATGTATAAGATTAAAGTATTAAACGTTCATTTTTATTATTTTAATACACGAAAAATATTCATTATTGATGTTAACACAATATTCTTCCTTGCAGCCAAAGAAAAAGTCAAATAGGTAGTCAAATTTGAACTGTGTCTCAAGTCTTGAAATGGAGACTTAAACAAGAAGCTTCCTCAACTAAAATTTACGATTTTGTTGTTCATTTGTTAACACACACCGAATCAGTGTACAACTGTTTTTGAGTATATGATTAGTGATATGTTAATAATTTTTTAGTCTAGTATCATCAAGTATTTATCCTTACAAAAATGGATGGTGTGAGTTCAAATTAAACAAAGTAATAGATAGATTTTAGAAGTAGATTTTAAGAGAGAGTATGTGTTTGCCGTTCAATAAATAAATATATACATGATTAGTCATAGGATCGTAAGATCTGTATAGGGGTAATTTCAATATCTTCACGTAACTTTAACTTATTTGGTTAACATATGTCAACATAGATGACTCATTTAGCTTTTCTATCATCCATCTTTGACAGTTCAGTCCTATCATTTAGAGTTACCATTCTAGCTAGGGATTTGTATGAGTCAGTTTGGTTTGGGTTTTACCATTAACTGTAACCGTAATAGTTAGTTTATGTTTTGTGATTTCCTTAACCATAACCATAACCGAACTTTAGTTATGATTAATTGGTTATGATGTTAGTTATGGTTTAGTTTTGATTAATTTCAATTATTAACCAAAAACTTTAACTAAAATCAACTTTTGGCTATAATCCAAAAATTATAATTCGGTGAGACTATAAAATAAAAAATGAACTTACCATGTGGACTTAGTTAGAGACTTTTTTTATAATATAAACCAATACTACAATTTTTATTGTTAAGCTTGCCAATGTGCAATCCCTTTATTTTAAGAAGATATTTCTCAATAAATTAAGTTACTTAAGTTTTTGATTACACGTTCAATTCCTTATTAAAATGATCGGCACATACATCATGATCATTTTACTAACATACTTTTTTTATTTATAAAAAAACTCTGGCGGAAAACATAAATCTATTATATAGACTTAACATTACAAGTTCAGTTCAGTTTCGATTATATCGGTCAACCAAAGCTTCATAACCATAATCGTTTAATCGGTTATACAACTTTCATAACCATAATCATCGATTATGTTGGTTATCGGTTTAAAACGATTCTATTATGCCGGTATGATTAAGTTATCGATCATAATGGTTAATTTTCTGAACCATAATTCTAACCCTTTCCCTCTTTTGTTAATTTATTTAATATGAAACTACAACAATTAAATCGACCTGTTAACATTAAAATCAATGCTCATTTGACACGATGTAATTCATCATCATCCTCATTTCAAAAACAAACAATCTAACAAACTTGATTGGTTTACATTCTTATTAAAAGTGATCGTAAAACTAAAAAGATAGAAGTGGTTTAGATTCTTATTAAAACTGATCGTAAAAGCTAAAAAGATAGAAGGAAGGAAGGCTATTATTTATTTAATAAAAATATAAAAGGATGTTTCCTTAATGGAAAATCATTTTTCCTAGAAATAAGCCAATTTTCCTATAAATAAGCCAAGTCTAAATGAACAAGGAAATTGCTAAATGAACAAGGAAATTGGTCAAAATTGTAAGCGTGTCACCTATTCCCCAATTCAAGATTTCCCTATAAATACCCCAACTTCAACATTCCCCAAAACCACCTTTCAAAGTTCATCTCTCTCTAGTTGTCAAAAATGTCAATTGCCACTTCTGCCCTTGCTGAAGCATACGTGATGAGAAAGCATCATCAAGAAAAGATGAAGAAGACAACCTTCAATGCACATGGTGCGACCAAACACATCGTACTAGACACCGATGATTGTGTTGATTCTTCAACCACTGGCTGCTTCCCAACTTTGTTCAAAAAAATTCACCCTGCGTCTTCAAAAACTCTAAAAGTTTCTGACTCTTCTCTTCACCGTCACGATAGCTAAAAACCAAATGGCTTCGGAGATCTTGAATCCAAGCGCAAGTTGTGGTTTACCTGACTATGTTGGTTAATAAGATGTTGGCGGTGTCTCTTGATTTATTATAATTTTTTATTTTTGAGTATGTGAGACTAAACAAGATATTGTGGTTAGCTTCATAAAAATTTATTATAATGTAAATTGTAATGTTATCGTAGATTTGTAATTGTAAGCTCGATACGTATTCATAAACTTCAAATTTTATTAATAGAATGGGTTGGTTTGTTCCTTTCTTTTAGTTTTGAATGATATATTAACTTGTAATCACAATTAAATTCTAGAATATAACCTTTTCTTTTGTAAGTTTCCGATCAATATTTACACATCACCTTAGCAATTACTACATTATTATGATAATTATATAGATCAAGTGTCATGAACTTTAAACTATTAATATAGTTTGGGTTAAAAAAATAGTACCCGGTCAAACGGTGTCAAACGTTAAAAGAATTAAGTTTTATGTTTTCATACTTTATTATTTTAACATTTATGGGAGTTGGCTACAAAGTCTATTTTTCCTACAAGGTGTAAAAGTCATAAAACACTATAATGTCAATCGTAAAACATATTCGAAAACCCAAATAACAAAGTGAAGATTACTAAAACAGCATATTTGTGGGTTTTGTTTTGTGTTTTCGATGATAAGGCTTTGATTATCGAATGACTAACGTTAGTGTTTTATATTGATTATCATGTTGTGTTTTATATTCATACTTCTACGATGGTGTGTTTAAAGTTTTTGTGGACCATTAGTGTTTGAATATGATGTTCACTATGTTATTTGTGAGTTTATGATCTCTTTTATGAATTTGTACACTTTTTAAGAAAAATGTATTTTGTAGTCAAACATCACCCACTAAATTATATATTTATATATTTGTAAAAGGATAGAGAAGTGTGCATTGACACAGTAAAAAACGATACCGGTTTTTCCCGACTATTTTATTTGTTTATCTTAATTATAGGTATCTTGGGTATTTTGTAGTAATTTTGAAATTGAACTATTTACTAAAATTTCTAGTTAACAATCTTATTTGCTACAAATTACTAACCCGATTATCAATATTCTAACCATACGCTGTTTAAAAAAACCCATGTTATATGCAAATAAATTTCAATCATCCTAAACGTCATGGATATATAACGTAAAGTAACAAAGTGGTTTAAAGTCAAAATTGAAAAGAAAACGTCATGGATTACGTGGTCTCATGAGTAGGCGGAATTAATATTTATAATTTGTGATTTAATTTGAACTAGCGGGATTTGCCGGCGCTATGCGGCGGGAAGTCATCCGTATTGGTTCGATGAGTTACGCAGGGGATTCGGGGTGGTAACGATCTGTATCGGTATATGACCTGTGTTGGGTTCAAAGTCATGATATGTCCGTACGCTTTTTAGATTAAGAACGAATACCGGTAGCTCATCATGATATAATTTTGAATAAAACTTTTTTTTCAAGAAAGTTTATAGAATGGTGAAAAAAATATATTAAACTTAGTCATGTATTCAGCTTTACAAAAAAGACAATGAATGTGAGTTATTGAAGGGAAATCATATTAAATAAAAACTAATTGAGTTAAAGGTGTAGTTTTGAAGTATATACCGATACTGGTTCCTTAATACTGATATTGGTATCGACTTTGTCAGTATTTGTTTTATTCATCACGGTACCTTTATGACACCAACACTTGATCAAGCCTTTGATACAAAAAAAGACTGGAATTCGAACACAACTCATTTTCAATAATATTTATAAAAACAAACACAACTACAAATTTAATTTTTTTAAACTAACGAAGGCAAGTAATCGAATAAAATACAAATTGTAAAAATGGTCTAAAAATATATATCATACATAAATGAGAAAAAACTATGACATAAGAATTCAAATATTATTAGAAAGAGTATTATTAAAACATAAGTTACTATTCATCCTAGGTTGAAAATAATATAATGTGTTCAAATATTATTAGAAAGAGTATTATTAAAACATAAGTTACTATTCATCCTAGGTTGAAAATAATGTGTAATGTGTAATGTGTAATATAATATAATATAATATAATATAATATAATATAATATAATAATATAATATAATATAATATAATATAATATAATATAATATAATATAATATAATATAAAACATTAAGCATTTTGTTATTTTTCTAGTAATAATTTATACTTTGGATTTTTTATTAGATTATGTATAAGATTAAAGTATTAAACGGTCATTTTCATTATTGATGTTAACACAATATTCTTCCTTTCAGCCGAAGAAAAAATCAAAAAGGTAGTCAAATTTGACCTGTGTCTCAAGACTTGAAATGGAGACTCAAACAAGAAGCTTCCTCACCTAGAATTTACAATTTTGTTGTTCATTTGTTAATTATACCTATGAGCCTATCACAAGGGGCATTCATGCATGTAACACACAAAATGGAGATCCACACGATCGTATTATCTTGATATGGGAAACCTAACCGAATCAATGTACAACTGTTTGAGTATATGATTAGTGATATGCTAATTATTTTTTAGTCTAGTGGTATCAGGTGTTTATCCTTACAAAAGTAGTGTGAGTTTAAATTAAACAAAGTAAGTAATAAATAAATTTTAAGAGAGAATGCTTGTTTACCTTTCAAAAAATAAAAATATACATAATTAGTCACACGATCATGGGATATGTAAACAATATCTTCACGTAACTTTAACATATTTGGTTAACAAATGTCAACATAGATGGCTCATTTAGCTTTTCTATCACCCATCTTTACAGTTCAGTCCTATCATCCAACATAACTACTCTAACTAGAGATATGTATAGGTCAGTTTGGTTTGGTTTTTACTATTACTTATAACTGTAACCAGTTAGTTTATGTTATGCGATTTCCTTAAACATAACCATGACCGAACTTCAATGGTTAATTGGTTATGAAGTTATTTATGGTTCAGTTTTAGTTAATTTTGATTATTAACCAAAACCAACTTTAGGCTAAAATCCAAAAACTATAAGTCAATGGGACTACAAAATGAAAAACGAAACTTACGGAAATCAATGCTACAATTTTTTTAACCGGCCAATGTGCAATCCCTTTTCTTTAATAAGATATTTTTAATAAAAAAAAGTTACTTAAGTCTTTGATTACAAGTTTAATTCTTCGTCAAAATGATCGGCACCTACATCATATCATTTTACTAACATACTTTTTTCTTTATGAAAAACCTCTAATGGAAAACATAAATTTTTTAAATAGACTTAATCTTACAAGTTCAGTTCAGTTTTGGTTATATAGGTTAACCAAAACTTCATAACCATTTGATCGGTTTTACAAATTCATAACCATAATCATCGCCAATGTTGGTTATCGGTTTAAAACAATTCGATTATGTGGATTATGATTCAGTTATCGATTATAACGGTTAATTTTCCGACTCCTAATTCTAACCCTCTCCCTCTTTTGTTAATTTCAAATTATCTATATATTAAAATTAGAAGTTAATGAATAGTAAATTTAATATTATAATATTACATATAGTTTTTTATACTTTTGTTATTCTAATGTTATAAGTATAACTATTTTCTAACTTTAATGATTATTTTAGTACCACTTGTTAGGATAGGCTTCGTGTCAACCGGTACTGGTTAAGTTGAATACATTTTCATTAAAATTAGAAGTTAATGAATAGTAAATTTAATATTATAATATTACATATAGCTTTTTATACTTTTGTTATTCTAATGTTATAAGTATAACTATTTTCTAACTTTAATGATTATTTTAGTACCACGTGTTGGGATAGGCTTCGTGTCAACCGGTACTGGTTAAGTTGAATACATTTTCATATTTTTTTAACTTTAATTATATTTTTTTTGTATCACGGCTTTGGATAAGCTTGGTGTCATGTCAATCAATATCGAACCGGTACAGGTATCGAAAATACCGGTATGATCCTGTTCGGTATCGGAACACGAAGGTAATACCGGCATCAGCCTGGTACAGAAAACGCCAAAAGTAGGTACCGAATTAACATTGAAAATCTTTTAGTTCGGGAAATGCGGTACTCCTACCCGGTACCATTTGCTCATCCCTGATCACGGGTATTATAGGAGCAACAACGATATCGTACAATTTTTTTGTTGATTTTGTTCAACTTTTAATGATTTCTTTTTAGTGATATTGGATTTACATAATCCTTATTTTCATCAATTGGCCAATAACCCTCCCAACTTTCGATTTGTACACCAGCACTCCCAACTTTAAACTTATTGGCTGAGAACACTCCATAACTAACAGAACCCTAACCCAGTTAGTTGATGTCGGCTGCCACGTCATCAAAAATGCCATGTGCGCTGCCACATCAGTTACCACGTTGTAACAACTTGAAAATTCGATTGTTATCTTTTCTTTTTGTTTTTCCGTTTATCAACCTTTGTAATCCCGAGATTCGGTTTATAATAAAGTTTATGTTAATTACTTATGGTGTTGTACGTTATTATCGCATCTAATCGCTTATTAAATCACATCGCTTATCTCATCGCATCGCAAATCGCAGTTAATTATGTGGTTTTATGTTATTTATGTGTTATGTGTGTTTGTGGTTATGATTACGCTCGCTATCGAATCGCCCTCGCACACTCGAATCGCTAAATCGCACTATTATATCAAATATAACGCTTAACGCTTCGCTTATGACGCTTAATATAACTAACTAATGCGAACCGAATCGCCAAACGAACACTTAATGCGAAATCGACAAACGAACTTGGTCACCAGGCCAAGTTCGGCCGAACTTGACTAGCACAAGTTCGCCCGAACTTGCCTGAGACACAAGGATCCCTCATATACCTCAAGTTCGCTCAAACTTAGTTGTTTATTGTTGAAACCCCAACAAGTTCGCGCGAACTTGTACAATTTTATACAAGTTCGGCCGAACTTGACTCCTCAGCCCCTACTTTTTGCCTTCACCTATAAATACCCAGCTCTATCCCCTCATTTGAACTTGCTGCAAGTTCACCCAGAGCTCTCAAACCCGAAACCCTTTGCTTTCAGTAAGAATCAACCCGATTTCAACTACAATGATGTTCATCAACGTTTTACAACGATGTTGCACAAGGCATTGCCTTCGTTTTCATCAAATCTTCTCTGTTTACGAAAATCTTCATCTTTTCCATAAAACTTCTGTTTTTCACTCAGATCTATACTTAGATCTGAGCAAAACCTTTAAAGTATTGATTTTTACACAATATTCGGACTAATGACGTATGTTTCGTTCACTTTTGAGTGGAACGAGGTGTTGTCGAAGCTAAATCACAGATCCGGAAGCACAAGAACGAGATCGTCACTTTACACAAGCTGGACTAACCCGTACGAACCTTCAAGTTCGCCCGGATTAGCCTGAGTTTCTGTAAAATGGCTAAATTCACTCCAAAAGACCTCTCCGGCCTAAGCTTTACTCAGTGGCTTAAGGTTGGGGGGACAGGCACTCGATTTCCTCAGCAAACGACGCGAAAATGCAAGATTTTGGACCCGAAAACATCAAGTTCGCTTAAGAATCACCAACTCCCTCGTCAAGTTCTACCGAACTTGCACCCATATGGGTCAAGTTCGACCGAACTTGGGTCAATTCTCACCAGATTTCTTAGTTCACCCGAACTTGTCTCTTCTGTAAGATTTCCTTACAAGTTCGCCCGAACTTGACAAGATTCTTAAGAATCTTACCAAGTTCGACCGAACTTGACTCTAATCTTACCAAATTCTTACAAGTTCGCTCGAACTTGTATGTTTACATACAAGTTCACCCGAACTTGGCTACTGCCCAACGTAGACTTAACCATTTCAGCAATTCGGAAGACTGATGCACTTCTGTTCGTTTACAGACTGATCCGGCGCTCTCCGCAACTCCTCTCAGATCCCTCAACTCACCTAAACGCACCCACAGTGAGTATAATTGACCCATTTCGCTTTAATGCACTTTTTGGGTGTTACATACGTTCCCTATCAAAATCACCTCACAAATCAAACTGTTTATCACACGCGAATAATCTGATTGTGTATGCTCAATACGTGATACTAGAAACATGTGACTAGGACTTATTTTCGTTAACTTGCCTCCTTAGCTAGTGTGGTACTCTAGTGTGGCTTACACCCGATGGGGTCTAGTTAGGATGGACGCGCAAGCCTTCTCACGGTAGTTAGCATGAGAAATGAGCCTATGTTGTGTGAAGTGTTTTGTGTATCATGATATGTAGTTAGATTAATTTCGCGATCGCTTTCTCTATTATGCTAGTAGTACTTAAACCTGTATGCTCACCTTTACTTAATTGTATTGACTTGTATTTTAACGTATGTAACAGGTTGAGGATTTTAGCTTGGATGCATGGGACTATGCTTAGTTTAGTAGTTTAGTTGTTTATGTTTTGGAACTCGTGTAATAAAATCTAGGGGAGATCGAATTGGATTTATGTTTAAGAGATTATGTTGAAATGTAATGGTTGTTTTTGAAGATTGTATGAGTTTGATAGTATGGGATATTAAATGTTGATTATTATCTTTGAAATGATTGTTATGGAATCTCTTGATCAATCTGATTCGCCTAGTGCCACTACCCCGATGTTTCCGCCATCGGTTGGGGTGTGACACACGTCATAAAAAATGCCACGTCAGCTGCCACATCATAAAAAGTGCCACATCATATGCCACGTCAGCAAAATGGGCCACATCAGATGCCACGTCAGCAAAAACTAACTGAGTTAGGGTTCAGTTAGTTAGGGAGTGTTATGGCCAATAAGTTCAAAGTTGGGAGTGCTGATGTACAAATTAAAAGTTGAGAGTGTTATTGGCTAATCACTGCAATATCCCTTCTTTTTATTAGTTTCAGTGGTAGGGATTAGCTCGGTGCTAACAGATACCGAATCGGTATATGAAGGTATATGAAGGTAAAAACCAGTAGCGAAATGGTACCAGTAACGCCAAAAGTCGGTACCGAATTGGTACTTACGATCTTTTGGTTTAGGAAATTCGGTACCGGTACCCAGTACCATTTGTTCATATCTAACCACGGGTGTCATACGAAAAACATCATTGCCATACAACTTTTTGGTTGATTTTCTTTCGGTTATCTTTTAGTGTTTTTTCTAAATTTTCTTTTTATTCTTGTTAGCGGTTTCGTGCGCAACGCGCTCGTAATGGTTTCGTGCTAACAGATACCGAATCGGTACTGGTAGTGAAAATACCGGTTATGGTATCGGTATATGAAGGTAAAAACCAGTAGCGAACTGGTACCAGTAACGCCAAAAGTCGGTACCGAATTGGTACTTACGATCTTTTGGTTTAGGAAATTCGGTACCGGTACCCAGTACCATTTGTTCATATCTAACCACGGGTGTCATACGAAAAACATCATTGCCATACAACTTTTTGGTTGATTTTCTTTCGGTTATCTTTTAGTGTTTTTTTCTAAATTTTCTTTTTATTCTTGTTAGCGGTTTCGTGCGCAACGCGCTCGTAATGATTTCAAAACACATTTAAACACAGACTAAATAACAAAACAAGTTCGCCGCAACGCGGCGATGTCATAAACCTAGTTAATATGAAACTACAACAATTTAAATCGACCTGTTAACATTAAAATCAATGCTCATTTGACATGATGTAATTCGTCAACGTCCTCAATTCAAAAAACAATCTAACAAACTTAAATTTTCTTTAAAAAAATTATACTCCCTTATACTTGAAACTTTTGTAAAATATCTTAAGACTGATTCTATAATCAATTTTTAGTTCAAGAATCAATTTTTCTTTTTATAAGGGCTAAAATCGTTGAAATTGTTCGTTTGAAAATTTCCCGATGCCAATTCCATATATCTAAGCAATAAATCTTTTCTTCTTCCAACTTTTCGATCTTAACGAAAGATCTCATGACACTTTTATTTTTCTAAACGTGTAAAGAACGTTTGTAACATCATGCCCTTTACATCAACCAATGTTGTCCGTTTTTCTCACACAGAACTCACCAAACTGTTTTTAGTAGTCCAAGAGGAGACTTCGTAGGGGGTCTTCTATCTTTGAATTACTTTCATTCAAGCACGCTTAATGGTGGATCTCCCCTTATGCGGAATCATTGAGGCATAAATGTGTCAGTGATATTTGAATTGGGTATTTCTTATGGCCCAATATCTTTTATTGGAAACAACACAACGATTTGAGATTCATATAAAGGGTAAGAATGTTCAACTTTTGCGTCATTCAAAATTATAAAAACATCCAATTAATTTAAGAAAACTTAATAAAAAAGTTGTATTTTTCTTACTTTTTCACGTACTAAACTAATTAGGTTTCTAAAAAGATATAATAACCGGTAATACACCTTATTGTCAAATAACAAAACTATGGGTGAGAGTTGGCTACAAAATCAATTTTTCTATAAAGTGTAAAAAGTCATAAAACACCATAATGTCAATCATAAAACACACTCAAAACCCACAAATAACAAAATGAAGATTACTAAAACGTCATATTTGTGGGTTTTGTTTTGTTTTTGATGATAAGACTTTGATTATCGAATGACTAACATTAGTGTGTTTTATGTTGATTATCATGTTGTGTTTTATATTCATAGTTCTATTATGGTGTGTTTGAAGTTTTTATGGACTGTTAGGGTTTTGATATTGTGTTTTAGTGATATTCACTCTGTTATGTGTGGGCTTTGAGTGTGTTTTATGGCTGAAATTATGATGTTTTATAACTTTGTACACTTTGTAAGAAAATTAGACCTTGTAGCCGAACCTCACCCTCAAAACTATTTAGTTTAAAACTATCTCATTTACAGTAGAATATATCCTTGTCATGTTAACGTCTCATCATAATGATACCCGTCTCAACTATTAATGGCATACGTTGCCATAAACATATGTTGATAGGATAATGTGGGTGCTACGAAGATGAAAATTATTTTTTTTTAACGGTCAACGAATTCTTAAAATGGGCTACTGACGAAATTCAACACAAGACAAAGATGCAAATTGTGATGGAAATAATATATAATAACTCACTAGATCTTCCAAGTTTCATGGTATTAGAACGAGGTTACATCTAATGGTTGAGGTAGCTCTACGATTGGGATAAGATCATATGTTAACAAATAATATAAAGAAAATACATAGATAAATATCTCAAATCTATTACTTAAGCTCTTTTTTCTAAACTTCCACCTTGTTGCAACTTCTATAACCACTCGTCCCTACAATTTGAAGAATATGGTTGTATACGTCGAATGGTAAAGAGGAGAAGCTCATTGAAGCTTCCCCATCTCGCATTTTTTTATTGTATTCAATCTATAATCTTCAACTTTAATGTGTTATGTTATGTGTATTTATTTTCATGTTTTAATTACAACAGGCTTAAGGTACTGTTTGTTTCGTGGAATGTAATGAAATTCGAATTTGCTTAATAATTGAAATTTGATTTGAAATTCCGGTGTGTTCGTTTCACAGATAGAATGTAATCTTAATGGAATTAAAATATATATTTTGTTCCTTATATTGTTATTCAATTCCAATTCCTACTTTGTTGAAACGAATAACATAAGAAATGAAATTTATGTTTAGTTCCATCCGGATTCTATTATGTTATATGAAACGCGCTACCTAAGAGTTATATTTAAGAATGATTTTGATTCTCGTACTTTAGAGTTAAATTGTGTTTGACAATTAAAGTACCCATTATTTGTGCATATAAATCAACTTTAATAAAAACCTTTCCTATTATTTTTAACGATCTCTTAAACTTGTTCATGCAATCATGCTCAAGCTACCTCGTTTCTTTCTCTATGAATGGCTAGGGATTATGTAGGAAGTAGGCTACATACATTGAACTTGTCTCTATAATAATAATAAATAATTTAATAAAGGTCTATTTTAGTTTATTATAATAGTTTTTGAAAGAAACGTGTAAAATGACGTCAAAATTCATCCTTGGAGGCCAAGCGAAAGAAATCCAAATTATCAATCTAGAGATGTTGACCTACACAAGAACCTCACCGCAGATTTTATTTAATTATTACTAGTTTTTTTAACAACAATCCGCAGATTTTATTTAATTATTACTAGTTTTCTTTAACAACAATTAGTTATACTATCTCCAACTTGACGTGCATCAGTATTCAGATTTTGTCCATTAAATTCTGGGAGAGGGTCCTTCGTGTTATATACAGAGTTTACTATGGGTTGTGAATAGAGAAGAAAGACTTGTTACTTATAATATGAAAAAACATTATTCATCTCTATAAACTTTTTAATATTTTTAGTAAGTGATTGTGAATAGAGAAGAAAAAAAATAAGGATAAATGTATAAAATAGTTTTTAAATGAAAAGGAAAATAAAGATAGTAATTTTAAGTGTAATTATAGAGATGAAGATGATGATCATAGGATATGAATGCTCTTAGATGTCTTTAGCTACCACGTAATCTACAACATCATATTCTTAAAAAATCATTAAAGATTCTTATTTCATCTACAACCCTACATATACCCTTACCCTTTTCAATTTTCAACTCATCACCTACCCACACCACACAATATTAAGTAAAACTTTTTTTATTTATTTTGGGCCACCCTATTTGAAAAAACCAACAAAAACAAAACCCTCTTGGAAGCGCTTAATTGCTAAGAGCACCTAAGGACAAAACTTTACAATCGTAAAGGCTCGGGGGGGGGGGGGGGGGGGGCGGGGGCAAGCCACCCTTGTGGGTACCCTCATCGGGTTCGTTCTGGTGACACAACATCATCGCCACCCTTACGAGTATGGCTGGCGAGTAAGAAATCCAGGTAACACAACCCGTGAGTTGGTGAAGGTGTCGAGGTCAAATATGATCGTTAGGCGATGGTTCTTTGACCGTTTGCAATTAAAAAAGTCAATTTTAAAATCTCTCTCTCTCTCTCTCTCTCTCTCTATATATATATATATATATATATATATATATATCTTCCACTTTCACTCTAACTCGCCCTCATTTCGATGGATTCACAAAAAAAACTCTCGAGGTGCAGGTTCAAGCAAACAGGGCGCCGATACTAGCAAACAAGGCGCCAGTTCGACCAAACTGTTTGTGCATTTTTGTAACATCCTGATTTTTCATGGATTAAAATATAAATATAATAATCTTTTAAATAAGTTTGTATTGGTGGAAATAGTATTTTATAACAACCCATAAAATACGAAATTTTGGTTATCATGTTTCATTTTGATATTAACATGAAGTATTGTAAGTAGCTATATTTAAGCTAGTTAAATTATTAGTTATCTATTAGTGGAAATAGTGCTTTTGACCAAAGTAGATAACTAACCAAAACATAAGGGCCAAAGTGAATATGCTAGAACCTAAGATAAATAAAAACAATAAAAAGAAGAAAGATGAAGGGCGTGACCAGGAGGTCACCCCCATGGGACGCAAGACCAAGGAAAATGAGAGGGGAGTTGATTTCACATGAGGAATCACGAAAATTGGAGGGTTCAAGTCTCGATTATGTCTTATTTGCTTGATTCTAAGGCTCTAGTAAGTGATTTATTATGTTATTATGATGAAATTTAAAGTTAGTGTTCTTCATGCTTTTTGTTCAAACCTACGAAATTGGGGGTAATTGTTGATGTTTTTGGGGTGTAAACCCACTGAAAAAGAGTGCAAATTGATAATGGGTAAAGAGACTAAAGTGTTGAAATTCGGCTTATTTCCTGATTTTACTAGTCTTTAAAAATTCATAGTAAATAAATCGAATGTCCGTCCAGTTTTACATCCACATAAAGGTTTCTGAGTCTCCCTCGCTAAGATTTTAGTTTGAAGTGAAATACTCACTGAAAGGGAAGAAAACACTGAATTACTATACTTGTGCAAAGCTGAGTGAACGCTAAAAAACTCCTTTATGTTTGATGCAAAATAGTATTATGTTTAACTCAAAATAGTATTATGAGTCCTCAATAGCAAATTCTAATTTTGGGGTGATTTTCTATGTAGGTGATATGTTTAAGAACTATGAACGGGATAGATAAGTCATGAGAATCAACATGATGGCTTGAACCGATAACATGAAAGAAGAAAAGAACTCACAAATTCTGGTAGTATTAATGAGAAAGTGATCAAGTCTTGGAAGCTGGTCAACTATGGAAAGATTTAGTGATATTTTGTTCATTAAGTGTATGGGTTTTCTTATCGGGTCAAACTGGCCTAATTATTTACATTTAGGAGTTTAACTTGAATGTTTGTTTTAGCTAAGCGCTAGTATGTCAATATAGTAGTTGGTTATGTTTGTTTTATAAAAACTTTGGTTATTAAGAAGGTTTTGTTTTGGTAAGGAATAGTCGTTTTACAAACGGGTAATGGCAAAATTTTCCAAATGAGAATTTATAAATGATTTATTAATCCGAATATGTGGATTAATATATTTATGAAATAATAAACTTTATTAAGTAAGATAAAAAAAATTGGGCCTATTTTCCACAAAGTATTTTAATATTGTTTTTAACAAGTTTGGAGCGTTATAATTTTGTGTGTCCGTTATTGTGTAAATAAGCTAAATAGAGCGTGTGTTGAATAATGTATAGTTGAGAGCGTGTTTAAGAGTGATACGAGCGCAAGACTCGTAAGCACGCAGGAGTCCTGCGTATGGATGAATCGTCCATGCACAGGAGTCATGCGTTTGGACTCTTACGTTTGTAGTGATGCGCATGTCTTACGTCTCTAGTGATGCACATGACTTCATAAGTCAGGAAGTTTTGGAGTTTCAGGATTTGAAAGGAGATCGAGCTTTGCTCTCTCCTAGTGTTTAATGATGTATGCTTTTTCGGTATGGAATGGAAGCTAATAAAATCAGGCCAACTTAAACGTTATGCTACTGAAATTTCCACCGAATTAGTATTCTATCCATACTTTCGTCTAAACACACCAGATCCTGCACTTAGACAAACGAGGCGTCGTTTCAAGCCAAGGTGGTGTTTTTGGTGGTAAAGCGTATATATCACACCAACTCACACAACATATTCCAACACAACCCCTTCCAACGCCCTATTTATATGGGTAACAACCATACTAGTTTTTTCACAACCTATGGTTCCACCGATTCAGCTCGATTTCTCGTCGCGGCTACAACCTTGATTAACGAACAACGCGAAAGTATTGCCAAAGCGGAAAGGGATAGAAATTTTCAGACGTATATTATGTCACACGACAATCTTGACCACGAAGCACAAAAAATCTTTATAGCCCGCAAACGAGAAATTGTAGAAAAATATGGTTGGCCAACGAGCCATTTACTTTTGTAGGTTTTTTTTTAAGAAGTTGTAGGTTTTTTTTGGGTATTTTTTATTTTGTATTATATATTTAATTTTTATTTTAATGAAGTTCAATTTTAGCATATGGCTTTATTAAAATTAAAATAAAATATAATTTTGGCAAGGGTAAAGCGTCGCCGATGTTTTATGACTTAAGGGTAATTTAAAAAAAATTGACATTGTGGAATTTGATTAGTTGGGGGCAAGGGTACTACCCTTAGTGCCTTTCCCCCAAGGTCTCCAAGGGCATCCCTCCAACAGATGCATTAGAGATAGTCTTTTCTCTAAGAGGGCAAATCAAAAGAACTTCACTTGCAGTTGTATGGATTCGAACCTATACCACATTTGTGGGAATCGATCTCTAGCGCCACAAGACACAAGGCCATGAGATTATTAGTTAATTAAAATTTGAATGACTCAATCAAAATACAAAATAAATAGGATTGGTAAGTTTATGTCAAAAAAATGTATACTATCTATCGCTAAAGATTGTGATAAGTTTCCAAGGAGGAATCAAGTGAGAAGGATATTTTTTTCCAAAAGAAAAAAAAATATATACATCCAAGTCACATGCCTAGAAAAGCATGTGCATGCAAGTTAAATACTATCCTCCCTTATCCCATTTTTTAAACGTTCGTAACTTTTTTATATAATTGTTTTTTTTAAATTATACCACAAATTTGAGCGTCTTTTTATCTTTAATATGAGTATCATGTTGTTATACTTAAAAAAAATTCGAAAACCCAGTTGCGTATTACACAATGAACATAACGTAAAACACAATGAGTATCAAAATAAAAACACAATGGATAATATACCAAAAACACAATTGATAACAACAGATAAAAGACATAATGGACAACAAACTAAAATACAGTGGACATAACGTAAAACACAGTGAGCATGACATTAACAACCCAAGGTAAAGTTGACTAAAAACATAATTGATGACATCTAATAAAAGACACAATTGATGACAACAAATAAAAGATACAATTGATAACAACAAATAAAAGACACAATGAACAACAGACTAAAAACAATAGACACCAGAGTAAAAACATAATAGACAATAGACTAGAAACACAATGAACAAGAGACTAGAAAAACACAATCGACAACAAAATAAAAGCACAATGGACAACATATTAAAACGCAATGGATATCAGACTAAACACAATGACCAGAACCTATAACACAATGTATAGAAAACCAACTAATTGAAAAGGGCAATAATCAGAACTAATAACATAATGTGTAGAAAACCCACCCAATTGAAAATGCAATAATCAGAACCAATAACACAATGTATATAAAACTCAAATATAAGACCATCTTCATTGTGTCATATATTATGTTATAGGTTCTAATAAAAAATGCAATGAACAAAACTCAAATTAACATTGTGTTATAAATTTTGATAATAATAATATAATGTATAGATATTCTAGTTAAAGGGTAATGACCAAAACCTAGTTGAAAGACACAATAACAAGAATCTTTAACACAATGAAAAAAAAATTCCTGTAAAATGAAAATTTTTTATTTTATTTTTATATAACACTATCATACTCATATTAAAGATAAATAATGCCCATTATTATTTTGAAATTAAAAAATATGTCATATGAAAAAATTATGAACGTTTTAAATTGAAGGGGAAATTAGCACTTACCTTGCATGTGGATATAGAAAGTCAATAAATGTTTGATTCCCTTTATGCCCTTCCACTATTTTCTTTTGCATAAAACTAATCTTAACATTCCAAATCTAAAATCAATAGACTAGAATGGTTATTGCTCTTTTTGTTTAGTTTGCTCTTTGAATTTGTTCTTAATTCTTATAGCTAGATATGAACATTAATGAATTAGCTAGATATGAAAATTAATGAATAATACGTTAATGAAATCATTATATTGATGAAAACATATGTTTATTAACAAATAATAATTTATACCCTCCTTTATTTAGCAATTTATCTTCTCTTAGAAAAGTACTATTCATTTTTCTCTTGATTTAATTGGTCTAAATCTTTGTCTATTAAGAACATAGGTAATAGGGCATTATAAGGGTATGGAAATTTTGATAATGCCCTCATACTATCCTCATGGGCATTATAGGGCCATGAAGAGGTTAGAACATTTCTAGAATAATGTCCAATGAGAAGGGAAAAAAAAAGAAAAGTAATCAATGAAATGACATTAAAGGGGGCATTAACCATTATAAATTTTTTGAATGGGTTTTGTGATAATGATGTGATGAAAAATGCCCCTTATAGCGCATTAACAATTACATATGTTCTACTTCCCAACTCATCACCATCATTTTCTCCATTATGGCTCACACCATTAGTCAAACTCCACTCTCCATTTCAATACTTTTGACATTTATAGATATAAAATTTTAAATATATAACACATATTACAAAATTTCACAGTGTTTTTTTAATAAAGAATAGTTATTGTTACAATCAAACATTAATATAAATATTTGAAGTCCGAATTATAATTATTATATAACAACAATCAAACTAAAATAACAAAACTGTTACGATAATGTTTTAAATTTCGGTTCAAATTTGACGACTTAACACACCGTAAGGTGTATGCGTGGTTAAATTTTTTTACGTTATTTTTATACGGTTTAACGGTTTCGTCGCAACGCGCATGTCCTAAGTAATAGTTTATCATATTTGACAATTATTGGTTAAACCCACCATAAACAAAGATATATTTGAAAATTATTAAATGTTTCAATTAAATTTTGTGTTATGTGAAATAAAGGCATATCAATTTTGTCACCATGCCTGCAATTAAAACTACATGATGTTTTCGCAATTTTTATGTTCCATTGGTGTCTAATTAAAAACTAGAGAACCAAATACAAAACTTATCTAAAAAAATAAAAGGAAAGAAATATATATATACAACAAAAAGGAAGTAACTACAAATTTAAAATTGAGTTAATTGCCCGGATGGTCCCTGTGGTTTCATGTTTTTTCACGTTTAGTCCCCACCTTTTGGAAATAGCATTATGCTCCCTATGGTTTGTTATTTTGTTACTCGGATAGCCCCGTGAGTAAAGTCGGTTAGTTTGGAAATAACATATATGCTCCTTATGGTTTGTTATTTTGTTACTCGGATAGTCCCTTGACATTTACTCAGGGGACTATCGTAGTAACAAAATAACCAACCATAGAGAGCATACTTGCTATTTTCAAAAGGTTGGGACTAAATGTGAAAAAAGTAAAACCACAAGGACCATCCGTGCAATTAACTCTTTAAAATTCAAACATGTGAAAAATTAAAATAATAGCCCCACCCTAAAAATGCCTATTAACATAAATGAAACAATAGGCAAAAATACCCTTAAATGCATGTTTTTAGATTCAAACCAGACCGGCTGGTCGGATAGGGAACTGGAGGTTCGCTTGGTTCGGGTGATCATATTGGACCGGATTTACAATGAACCGGTGGTTGGACCGAGAAACCGACCGATCGAACCGGTTATTAAAGGGGTTATAATGTTTACGACACCTCCAGTTGTTACGTCCGGTCCGGTTCTTATTTTTTTTATCTATAAACCTTTTTTATTTCTATTTCTGTTCCTTGAACTAGCAATTTTTACCCATAGAAGGTATTTGTCACTCTTGGTGTGACATCCTGTATTTTTTCTCAATCATTATCCGTACTGTAATTTAAATGTGTTATTGTGTAATGGTGCAATTAGACTTAATATATATGTGATTTAAGTCAATTTGAAGGTTAGCAAGGCCCTGGTTATGCAGTGAATTTGCTTATGGTAATTTCGAAGAAGTTATCATATTGTGTAGCAATATGATACCCAAAAAGAACATTATTGATAACTTGTTACTGTTTAGAAGTCCATAAATTGTTCAATAGGTTTGGATTAGTATAGAATAATTTGATATGTGTAAAACATGAGAGAAAACATTTAAAAACCCTAGTTGATGGTTTATGTTTTGAATTATCCGTTTTCGCGTGAGATCTAGACTTTTAACTAATTGAAAAGGTTCTAGGCACCACTTAACACAAATTATTAGTCTAACTAGTAAACTTTTGATGGAATTAGTTATATTTAAACAAGTAATAAAAGGGACAAAACTTTTATAAAACTACAAGACTTTTATAAAATTTGTGTAAGTAAAGTTTATGTATATATATAGGGGAGGGTTCAAGCGAAAACACCTTTTTATTGGGAGAACTCGAAAACTCTTAAAAAAACTTAAAAAAAACTTCTTTTTCTTTAAACATGTCTGGCTATAAATCTAGAATTTTAAAATAAAAAAATAACTTTTTTTGAAAAAATAAAATAAAAAAATAATAATTAGTATTACACATGTGCAACACAACGAAACCCCTAAACCAGCCAACCCCCAACCCACCCCACCCCCAAAAACCTAAACCCCCCAACCTCGAAAAACCTAAAAACTACACCGGAATGCTAAACTAAATCCAAAACCTAAACCCTAAGCCTAAGTAGTATTGCATATGTGCAATACTATAATAGTAGCATTGAAAAAAGAACGACACATTAAATCTTTTGTTAGTGTCGAAAAGAATGTGCTTGAAATATTCGAATGAAAGATAAGAAAATTTGTTATCTTATTGTGCATTTTTTTAAAAATAGTAACATATGAAGTAGATAGAAATGTTTGAAAATTTATATTTTTTTTCCAATTTTGCCCCTCATTCATTGAAACCCGTTTCTCTTCATTAAGGATGAGTTTTCAAGTTTTCTCACTATGATATTTGATTGAACCCCGTATATGTAGGGAAATGATAGATAGAAAACCCCTTTAATTGAAAAAACCCAGGAAACTCTAAGCTCCGAGCTTTTTTTTTTTTGAAAAAATTTACACATGTAATATACATGTTTTTAAGGGTTTTGAGCAAAAAAAAAATAAAAAAAGCACCGGCCAGATTTTTAAAAAAAAATAAACAAGTTTTTCTGTAATATATGTTACATTCATGTGTAACATAAGTTACAGTCGCGTTGCGCAAAACTTGTTTATTTTAAAAAAAAATATCCACTCGACGCTTTTTAGTAATTTTTGCTCAAAACTCTTAAAACATGTATATTACATGTGTGTTTTTTATCAAAATAAAAAAATGTCGGGAGGTTAGAGTTTCTTAGGGTTTCTCACTTAGTGGGGTTTTCTCGTTATATATATATATATATATATATATATATATATATATATATATATATATATATATATATATATAATGGGATCAGAAGTAAACGCCTAGAAGTGTGGCTAAGATTGATGCGGTGACATTTTTTAAATAATAGGAACTTTAGAACTACCTGAAGAGTTATTATGGGAGATCCAAAAAAGGGTGCACATGCTAATCACATGCCATTTCCCCCATCATATTTAAACGCCAATAACTTTTTTATATGTGATTATTATTTTTTTTAAAAATCACACCATAAAATTCAGCGTTTTTATTATCTTTCCAACGAGTATACTATTGATATATTTTTTGAAAAAAATAAATTGGGGTTTTATGGCGTTTTTAACTTTGTTTTTGTTTTTGCGTTTTGAACTTTATTTTTTATTGCGTTTTGAACTTTGTTTTTTATGGCATTTTGAACCGGGTTTTCATGTTTTTTTGGCGTTTTCAACTAGTTTTTATGGCGTTTTCTGAACTAAGTGTTATTATGGCGTTTTCAACTTGGTTTTCATGGTTTGTTTCTTATGAATTTGACTGTTTTATGGCGTTTTCAACTGGTTATTTTCATGGCGTTTTTTTTCTGAATCGGGTGTTTTATGGTGTTTTTATTTGAACACCCACTTCATGTCATTTTTTTTATTTAAAAAATATAGCACTAGTATACTCGGTTGGAAGATAATAAAACACTCGATTTTATGGTGTAATTTTTCAAAAAAATAATCGAGTATAAAAAAGTCACGGGAATTTTAAAAAGATGGTGGAACGTGCATGTGGATGGTTTTTGGCATGTGAGTGACATGTGCATGGACTTTTGACAATATTACCCCTTAGTGTAAGTTAGCACAAACGCCACATGTCAACACCAAAATCGTTCTCACTGTTTTCACCCTTTTAGGTATTTTCCCCAAATCCCACCTCTATAACTATATATATATATATATATATATATATATATATATATATAGTTAACTATCATTGATGGCGCGTCTGAATGGATAAGTACGTTAGCGCGAGAAGACGGCCAGATGATTGGTGCGTTGAGGAGTATAATGTCGGGTTTTGATGAGAATCGTGTTAGTTTCGGAGTTGACCGGCCGGTTTGACCCGGTGAAAGAGAATAAGAATGTGTATCATCAGTCTTCTCCCAAAAGGAATGTGGTAGACAACAGTGTTGACGAGAGATCACCACTGAGAACTATGAATGGGTAGGTGAGGCTGTTTGGTCAGTCATTCACTGTTCTTTGAAGACTTGTATGAATAGTCCATTTGTTGACATAACATAACCAACCATATATTTCACTGTTCATTTGTTGACATAACAACCATTTTTATTTTTATGGTTTCATCGTTTTAATGTAATTTGTGTTATTGTTACTTTGTTGAAATAACTTTTTTTATGGTTTCATTGTTTTAATGTAATTTATGTTATTGATACTTTGTTGAAATAACTTTGTGTTTTATTTTAAGAGGTCTTTTTTAATAGTTAAACTTGTATATTATAGGGATTGAATTCATGACCTCCGCCTATCCTATACCTTTATCTAACAAACCCACATCATTGGACTACTTTTTTTTATTTGAACAGCGACTTTTTTTGACTTAAATATTTACATCTCTCAATGATTGAAACTTGATCTCCTCATAAGAGATAATTTCTCTTAACCATTAGGCTATATAGCCTAAGTGGCACACCATCGGACTATTACCAAAGGATATGGATATTTTTAGAGTTGTTTAACAGATTGGTTTGTGTTCTTTCTTATATCGAATTGAGTTGTTGGTGTGACGGTTACATGCTCACGAGACAGTGATGTGTAATAGGTATATTATGTGTCGTTTTTATAACACAAAGTTAGGTCGGTATTGATAAAATAATGTTTTAGTGAAAGTGCTATATAATATAATAACAAATAATTAAATCCATTTCACACTTGTTATCATTTAAAAATCTTAATGTTCTTAATTTTAAATATTTTAAAGGTTCGTAAGGTTAGCATAATTTAGTATTGGAATTGGAAAACCTTTTTATATTTTTAATGGTGAATTTTTTAATGATTTAAGAGTAAATTGCCATTTTAGTCTCTGAGGTTTGTCTCAATTTTTCATTTTAGTCCAAATAGTTTTTTTTCTCTTCTAGGTCCCTGAGTTTTCCATTTTATTGCCATTTTGATCACATTGCGTAACTCCGTTAAAAAAAACCTCAGTTTTAACCAGGGATTCTTGGCATTTTCGTAATACTTATAATACTAATAATATGTATAATATAAAACACAAAAAACTAACGATGTGATGGGGTGGAGGTCGGTGACGGTGGTGGAGGTGCCCATAGGTTAACTGACGTTGTGGTGGACATTTTGGTGGAAGAGGTCAGTGACGGTGACGGTGGTTGGCGGTATGGATCGGTGGCGGTGACACTAGCACCGATGGTTGTGGAGAGAAAGAAAGTAAAGAGATGAAGAACGAGAGAGAATGGGGTGGGGGTGGGGGTGGGGGGTGTTAATTAGATTTTTATAGAAACAAAAAATAAAGTTAGTTTTTTTTGTGTTTTTATTATTAGTATTATAATTATTACGAAAATGGCAAGAATACACCTGGTTAAAACTGAGGTTTTTTAACGCAGTTAGGCAATGTGATCAAAATGGCAAGAAAATAGAAAACTCAGGGACCCAGAGGAGAAAAAAAAACTATTTGGACTAAAATGGGAATTTACTCGTGATTTAATGTCACATTGTCTAAACAGCGGCCCTAGCCAAGATCTATCCAGACGACGTTGTCTTAAGCGAGCCCGCGCTGGGTTAGCCAGACTTGGTTACGACATTCCCCCGGAAAATGTACTGCCTCCACACGAGTTACCATGCTGAAGTAACAGCCGGATGAAAATCAGAGTACGGGACTCAGGGTCGAGCCCCCCTCAGTAGGTTTGTCACCATTAAGCCATGCATGTTTAAAACCAACGGAATTTTAAGGACCAAATTGGCCCATTTGTTTCTTTTTTTTCTTTCCATTTCATTTATTTTATCGGAATCAATCCCAACTTTGTTAAATTTTACTTCTGATAAAACATTTCAATTCCTTCAAAAATTTATAGGAACCATATGCGTTTTCATCGGTTGGAGTTATACTTTTTTTGAACTGTAAACTTTATACCACCAAATAACACAAACAACACCACCTTACAAACGACAAAACCAAAACTATACAATTTCAAATTTACATCACCTAGACCAATCTTCTTATTACTAGAACGATTTATATACCAATGAAACCAAGCGTCTTCACATCATCTATAATCTCTTCAATCTTGATCTCTTTACCTAAACAAACCCTATCGTTTCTCGCTTTCCAAATTCTCCAACAAGTAATGTAAATGATACCTTGAAGCACTTTCTTTTGGCGATCGCCTAACCCACTGAAGTTGTGATACTCCACCAGGTCTTTAACCAAAAAAGCCATGATCTGGGGTACTTTACACCATCTGGTCACATGTTGCCACACCACCGACACCATCGAGCAAGCAATAAAAACATGATTCGCAGATTAAAAATCCAAAATCGCAAGAAACGCATGAAACGGAGTCCATTTGAATACCTCTCTTCTCCAAAGCTACCAAAGTTGGCAGCCTATCTAAAACCGCACATCACATAAAAATATTACATTGAGTAAATTGCACAAAACATCCTTTATGTTTCCTCAAACTTGCAGGTTCCAGCCTTAATGTTTAAAAGTTGCTAAAAACAACCTTTAAGTTTATTTTTGTTGCGGGTTCAATCCTTTACAGCTAACCACGTTATTTTCTTCAGTTAAGTTCCCTCACATGCATAACATGTGAGGGTATATTCGTCATTTTGGTTGATCATGTGAGGGAACTTAATGAAGAAAATAACGTGGTTAGCTGTAAAGGATTGAACCCGCAACAAAAATAAACTTAAAGGTTCTTTTTAGCAACTTTTAAATATTAAGACTGGAACCTATAAGTTTGAAGAAACATAAAGGATGTTTTATGCAATTTACTCTATTACATTTGATGGGAAGCCATTTGCACCACTCCATATCATAAAAATGGCTAACATCCACTCTCATATATATTTATTAAATGGAAGAAGAATTATAGATTCCATACTATTTTATTCAACTCATATATACTCATTCCAGAAAAGCATTTTTATTAATCTTTTATTCATCAATGATGCAGTGATAAGGTTTTGTCCTAAGAAATACTGTAAGTTTAAATTATTGCGGGTATAAAATTATATGGTAATTAAGTATAGAAAAAAATGTTGTTATGAAAAAACTAAACCTTTATCCATTTATTATGTTTAGTATTTAATTTGTATACTTCAATCATAACTAACTGACTTAGTTAACTCATATCTATTTTTTTTTATAATCTAACCTAGAGCTAATTGGTTAAATAATAATCTCATCTTCAGAACCTTTTATTTTTTTACTTAATGGACGTTTGTTAAAAAAATTGAACCCTGTTAAGTTATTTTTTTTCTTTCCGAATTTCAAATTGACGTTTTAGGACTTTCGATCAGAACGAGGATACAAGTCAATTTATGTAAAATTTACCTTGAAACGCTGCTCCAAACAACGAATTAACAAAAATCAAGTCGTTTGAAGTACCGTTTCGAGGTAAGTTTTACACCAATCGACCTATATCCTTGTTTTGATAAAAGCCCTAAAACATTAGTTTTAAATTCGAAAAAGGAAAAACTTAACTTAAGGATGGTCTGTTGACAATTTTTTTAAAAAAAAGTGTGACTGCTAATTACAATATGAAGTTGGAACTATTATTCTGTAAACACCTCTTGGTGGAATAATTTAAAATCTAGTTTTTCTTTATTTAATTTTTTTAGTTAAACATGATTGAGAAAAATTTTCTTTTTGGTTATAAAATAGAAAATAATAATATCTGATAAGGTTTGGCCACAAGAACCATATGATCCCAAACTTACGATTCCGACGAATATACTTTCGAGCTCAACCAAATTTTGCTCTTCTTCAGAAACAACAACCTTCAACGGCACGCTAGATCATAACCACCCAATTTTGCTCTCATTTCTTATCAATCAAACAGGTTATCAATTTCTTGTATACTTCTTATACAACACCTCAACCTTATCTTATACTCTGTATCTATACTTTCTCAATTTCCTTATTGTTTACATAATTCTGTAACTATATCTAAATAATATTATCAATTACAGGTTTTTGATGAATTGTTTGTTCACAATCTATATATTTTGTGATTATTTGCTGGAAAAAAAAAAGTAATCCTGAATTGTTTTTATATAAATTATTTATTTTCTAGGGTTTGGACCTGTTTTTGTGTGCTTGATGGTGAGTTTAATCCTGTTTCCGAATTGATATCGAAGTTATGACTGGTTCTTTGAGTTTTTCTCCTAAATGGGGAATTTATAAGAACCAGTTGTACAACAAGCAGTTTGAGGTATGATTATGTTGCCCTGTGTTTGTAATAATTTATTGCAAATTGTATTTTAATAATACAAAGTATAATAAATCCATACTGACAGTTTGACCGGTAACACTCCTAACTTTCACCTTCGTTTCCAAGGGCAATTCCAGTTTAATTTATGTCTTTTAAAAAAAAGAGTTAACTGCCGTTTTCGTCCTTGTGGTTTGTTCAATTATGCCGGTCCATGACAAATTTCAAATTTGTACCATTTTGTCCGTGACATTCTTGAAACATGCCAGTTCCATCTAAAAAACTTTGAAATTTGGTCTAGACCGGCATAACTTGGACAAACCACAGGGACCAAAATGGCAGTTAACTCTATCAATTATAGACGGAACTGACATGTTTCAAGAATGTCTTGGACGGAAATGGTGCAAATTGGCCTGAACTGGCCTAATTGAACAAATCATAAGGATGAAAATGACAGTTAACTCTTTAAAAAAATTCGATATTCTGATAGATAAAAATCAGTCAATTGTTCATTAGGGTGAGACGGGATTGTTTCTCTGTTATTGTTGGATTGACCTTGACGACGAAAGTGAAAGTTTAGGAATGGCATTGGTTATAGTTTGGATTATTATAATACAATTTGCCTGATTTATTTTATGTCATTTTGAACTAATATATTTCGCAGAATGTCGTATGTACTCGACGAGGCTTGCTTGAAAGTAACAAATTACATATATTACCTGCCAGTCTCTCAGCGGTTGCATCGGTATGTATTTCTTCGTTTAAATCTTTGGAGATTATCATCAATTGTCAATGTTAATGTTATTTGGTGTCTACATTTTATGAACTTCTTGCAGCGACGAGATTCCTTGAGTATCAATCTTTCCGTTCGATTACATCAACCGTTAAGCACTGGTCCTAATCGAATTAATCTACTCAAGTGCAATTGCTCACTTAATCCAGTCCAAGATTTTGTATCTTCTGCTCTGAACAATGTTGCTCTTGCCTTATCAAGGTGATCAGTGATCATTAATCAATCTCGTTTCGTTTTAAAAAACATTTTCCAATCCATTCGACCGGAAAAATATCATAAAATGACCGCTTACCATCTTAATAAACGCGTTAAAACTTGCTGCAGTGGTTTTAAAGGTAGACCTATTATACTAAAGCTACTTCCAGCAGTGGGTATCGTTGTGTTTGCCGTGTGGGGTCTCGGGCCACTAATGCGTCGAACCAGAAACATATTTCTTCACGTTTGTGCCTTTTCCCGTCTTCATCTAAATCTTTCTAGTCATTCCGTTAATTTATCTTTTTCATACTTAATACTTATGCTCAACGTTTATCTCACATTTTTCAGAAGAGCGACGGAAGTTGGGGAAAGAGTAATGCCCATTATGTCATGACTTCTTATCTTCAACCTTTGCTGCTATGGACCGGAGCCATACTTATCTGCAGGTGGTTCTATCTAGAAATATTTAAGCAAGATATGGAAGTTAATACTTTCTGCTGTTTCACTGACGCCATCGTTTTTTTTTGGTGTAGAGCGTTGGATCCGGTTGTCCTACCATCAGCGGCTAGCCAGATTGTAAAAAATCGGCTTTTAATTTTTGTGAAATCATTGTCGACCGTGCTTGCACTTGCTTACTGTTTATCCAGGTGAATTTTCTTTTCTTTTTTTGTTTGATACTTGATCGCGGTTGATTATCTTGATTTGTTACTAATTGCATGTTTAAATTATTATTGTAGTGCAATTCAACTAACACAAACGTTTTCCACGGAGACCACTGATTCTACCAATACAAGAAATGTATGTTCCACAACAATGATTTTTATAAGATTAACAAGTTATTTGTTTTTGGAAAATTGGATTTTAATAATCCCAACTTTGACGTATTGGCTGGCGACAATCCCAACTAATGAAATGTTTTGTGACAGTCTGACAGACAGTCCCAACTTTTAATGTATTTTCTCCCAAAGAGCTTTTTCTAACTGAGGTCTAACCTCATTAGTTTTTGATGACATGGACTGCTTATGTGGCAAAAAAGTCAAAGTTTTGATGATAAGGACTGCTTATGGGGCAGTCCACATCAGCAAAAACTAACTGAGTTAGACGTCAGTTAGACAAGGCTCGTTGGGAGAATATAGGTTAAAAGTTGGGACTGTCACAAAACATTTTTTTAGTTAGGACTGTTGCCGGCCGATAGGCGTTGGGATTATTTAAATCCAATTTTCCTTATTAATTTCTTTTTATTATTATTTGTTGTGGCGTTTGGCAGATGGGATTCCAATTTGCTGGCAAAGCTGTATACACTGCGGTATGGGTTGCGGCTGTATCACTTTTCATGGAGTTGCTTGGTATTTCTACCCGGAAATGGCTACCCGCAGGTGGTCTCGGGACTGTCTTGTTGACACTTGCTGGCCGTGAGGTGTGTTTCACTATACATATGTATATTGTACACGTATCCGTATATGCATGTCATTTCATGTGTGAAGATTAATTTATCAAGTTATACTATATATGTAGATATTCACAAACTTTCTCTCAAGTGCTATGATTCATGCAACCCGTCCATTTGTGCCGAATGAGTGGATCAAAGCAAAGATAGGAGGCTATGAAGTTTCCGGAACTGTTGAGGTTTGTTGAATTGTTCTGTCATATTATGCAATTTAACAAGATTTTACAATATAAAACTTACAAATATCTATGTATTAATCAATGTGATTTATTCTAAAAACGTTCCCTCTGATACGGGTTCCCCGTATTTTTATGTTTAGCATGTTGGGTGGTGGTCACCTACAATCGTAAGAGGTGAAGATCGCGAGGCCATTCATATTCCAAACCACAAGTTTACTATGAATGTTGTGAGAAATATGACTCAGAAGACTCATTGGCGTATTAAAACTCATCTCGCTATCAGCCATTTAGATGTCAATAAGATTAATGTAAGTACATGATTCACTATTTTTTTGGGTATGCCATTTATGTATTTTTTTGAGTAAAGTGCCATTTTCGTCTTGGAGGTTTGACCAGTTTTGCGACTTCCGTCCAAAGGTTTGTTTTTCCGCATCTGGATCCAAAAGGTTTGAAATTTTGCCATTTTCATCCGACTCGTTAACTCCATCCATTTTTCTCCGTTAAGTCAGGATTTATTCATCTTTTTTATTTAGCAAGGGTATTTTGAATACCTGTACGTTATTCTAAATGCTTGTACATAAAGTAAAAAAGACCAAATTTTTCTTTAAGTTAACAAAAAAAAAAAAACCCTGACCTAACGGAGAAAAATGGATGGAGTTAACGAGCCGGATGAAAATGGCAAGATTTCAAACCTTTTGGATTCAGATGCGAAAAAACAAACCTTTGGACGAAAGTCGCATAACTCACCAAACCTCAGGGATGAAAATGGCATTTAACTCTTTTTCTTCTAATTTTTTTTGTAACTGTATGGATTGTTATTTGTACAGATTATCGTAGCGGATATGAGAAAAGTCTTGGCGAAAAATCCGCAAGTCGAACAACAAAGATTGCATCGGAGGGTTTTCCTTGAAAACGTTGACCCTGAAAATCAGTCACTTTTGGTTGGTCTTATTCCTTGTATTTTCTGCTTAATTATCAAGATTATATAACTTTTTTGGTCTGAGTTATTGTAATTTCTGTTATGCAGATTCTGGTGTCTTGCTTTGTGAAAACTTCTCATTTTGAAGAGTACTTATGTGTAAAGGTAAGATAATGTTTGAGAATTGAGCTCAAATATTTATTTCTTTATTTGTATTTTTTTTTTATTTTTTATATGGAAGCAGGAGGCTATCATGTTGGATCTTCTACGAGTGATTAATCATCACCGGGCTCGACTCGCAACACCAATCCGTACAGTTCAAAAGTTTTACAACAATGACCCCGACTTGGACAGCTACCCCTTTGCAGATTCAGTCTTCACTCGCGGTAGAGCGCCTTCAAATCAACCGATGCTATTAATCGAACCCACTTACAAAGTCAACGGAGAAGAAAAGTCAAAAGGTCAAAGCAACAAGTCTTCAATAAAGTCAAACAACAAGTCAGAAGGAAAGACTGGAGGAGGTGCTCCATCCAACTCTAAAACCATTGATAATAAAACAATTTCTGATCCAAAAGATACAAAACCGCCGAATGTGGATGGAAAACCGTCCAATAAAGCGGTTGAAAGTGATGGTGTAACTGACCAAAAGGCGTCACAACCTGCAATGGAAGAGAATATTGTTCTTGGTGTTGCTTTGGATGGGTCAAAAAGAACTCTTCCTATTGAAGAGGATATGGATACTGATTCAGCTCAAGTAAAGGAACTGACCAAAATCGCAAAAGGATCATCGTCATCAGAGAAGGATAAGAAAGACGGAAATACCCATAGCTCTACGACCACCGATAAGAAGTAAAGCCGCCCCTCAGTCGTTTGGTAGATCGGTATCGAGTTGATATTGCATGCCCTTTGTATAGCATGTACATAGGACAGAGGTAAGCCATATGTTTGGCTTGCAAAGTAGTTGCAACATATTTTAGTAGTATCAACACATTAGATGATCCATATGCGAAATAAATTAATTTATTATTTTAACTTATTTCTATTGTACTAATGTTGTATATCTTTGAGTAAATTATCATTTTAGTCCCTAAAGTTTGTCCAAAATTGTCATCTTAGTTTAAATAGTTCTTTTTTCTCTTGTGGTCCCTGAATTTTTCATTTTTTTGTTATTTTGGTCCAACCCACTACCTTCGTTAAAAATGTCAGTTAACTCACACTAATTAGTTTGGTAGTTGCCATTTTCATCCAAAAACCATTTTTTTTTTCTGTTATTCAGTTATATATACAAATAAGACTTTAATTAGAAAACCCTTAAACTAACAAAAAAATAAAAATACATATTAATATATAAAAAACCCTTTAATTCTTTTTTAAAAACAGAATATTAATTAATATATATTTAAAACCCTTTAATTTAAAAAAAATATTTTTATATATAAATAAAATCCACCAATCCCTACCCCACCCACTCTCTCCCTCTCCCCCCACTTCCTCCGTCACCCACCACCACCTCCGCCACACACATCCACCAACCCATCACCGCCCACCTCGCATATATAAAACAATCGAAGAATTGTGGATTTCTATTATATATAAAAATATTTTATGAAAAATTAAAGGGTTTTTTAAATATATATTCATTAATATTTTGTTTTTAATTAATTAAAGGTTTTTTTTTATATATTAATATGTTTTTTTTATTTTTTTTTAGTTTAAGGGCTTTTTAATTAAAGTTTTTTTTTATATATATAACTAAATAAATGAAAAAATGATTTTTGGATAAAAATGACAACTACCAAACTATATAGTGTGAGTTAACTGACATTTTTTAATGAAGTTAGTGGGTTAGACTAAAATGGCAAAGAAAAATAGAAAACTCAGGGACCCAGAGAAGAAAAAAAAACTATTTAGACTAAAATGACAATTTGAGACAAACCTCAGGGACTAAAATGACAATTTACTCTATATCTTTTTTTCATGTTAGCGTATCCTAACAAATATTATGTATTTACGTAACTCATGGTCTATGTACTTTATCGGAGTTGAAAGAAAACAGTCCCTATGTTTCGCTTTTGTAACTATTATAGCGCACCTCCGTTAACTCTATCTATTTATGTTGTTAAGTTTTGGTGAAATAACCAAATTACCCCTGACAAATAATAAAAGACAATTAACCTGGGTCTCGCTTCACAAAGGGGAAAAATATACAAGAACAAGGAACCGATCTCCACTTTTAGAGGCTGTTTGGCAACTTCTGAATGGTTAAGTGTTGAACCAGTAAGAGGTCTGAACCATTAAGTGCTGAACCAGTAAGAGGTCTTAACCATTAAGAGCCAGTATAATGTTTAACCGTTCAGAGGTAAATGTCTGACGAATTCAGATAAAAGGTCTTAACCATTCAGACTCAGTATACTACTTAACCATTCAGAGGCAAATATTCAGACATTTGCTCACGAAACAAACAATCTGAACCATTAAGTGATGAACCAGTAAGAGGTCTGAACCATTAAGAACCTCATTAAGAGGTAAACAAACAACCCCTTAGTCTTATTAAAATTCATGCCCATGATTAACTGAGTTAAATCAAACCAAATATGTAGGTTCGATTTTAAACGGAAATTGTTCGTTTTCAGTTTAATCAGTTATGAACCGAATACGAACATCTCTACAACACCACCATCAAGTTGGAAAAGAAAAAAAAAAAGAATAAGGGGCTGTTTGGCAACCTCTGAATGGTTAAGTGCTGAACCAGTAAGCGGTCTGAACCATTAAGTGCTGAACCAGTAAGAGGTCTTAACCATTAAGAGCCAGTATAATGCTTAACCGTTCGGAGGCAAATGTCTGACCAATTCAGATTAGAGGTCTTAACCATTCAGACTCAGTATAATGCTTAACCATTCAGAGGCAAATGTCTGAACTATTCAGACATTTGCTCGCAAAACAAACAGTCTGAACCATTAAGTGCTGAACCAGTAAGAGGTCTGAACCATTCAGAGTCTCATTAAGAGGTAAACAAACAGCCCCTAAGTTTCTATTAAACTAAAGATTAAATTAAGATCTCCCAAGTTATAACTTATGAAACCAATCAAGTTAAAATTATTATGTATTACCAACCTTTATTTGATTATTGTTTCCAAATTTAATCAAAAGCAATTAAGTTAAAGCAATATTGGATTTTAATAATCTCAACTATCCGCCGTTAGCTGCCAACAGTTCCAACTTTAAAAATAGTCACTGGCAGTTTTCCGATGAAAAAAGAGTTTTCAGGCCAAAAAGAAGTTTCCTGATGAAAAAGGAGTTTTCCGGCGACTCCAATAACTGGGGCTTTTACTAGAAAAAGGTTCCTAAAGGTCCGTAATAAGGTTACAAAAAGGTTTGGGACGAAAATGTTGAGTTTTCCGGTCAAAAATGAGTTTTCCGGTCATAAACGTTTTTTCCGGCGACCGGAGACAAACAGCGTTAGGGTTCTATTAGTCAGGGTCCATTGGAGTCCAATATGTTAATAGTTGGGTCCGCCAGTGATTATTTTTAAAGTTGGGACCGTTGGCGGCCAACGATGAATAGTGAATAGTTGAGATTATTAAAATCCAATATATTCCTAAGTTAAATATTATAATTATAAATATCCTACAAAATCTAAAATAACATAAAAAATTTAAGAGTTAAATGTCATTTTAGTCCCTGTGGTTTGGCCATTTTGCAAGTTTAGTCCAAATATTTCATTTTTCACATGTGGGTTCAAAAAGGTTTCACCATTGACATTTTAGTCCACTGGGTTAACTTCATTCATTTTTTCTGGTAACAAGATAGGACAATTCGGCCATTTTATATGTAATTCTGTTAACTAGAAGGGCAATTTGGCCATATAAAATGACCAAATTGCCCTTCTTGTTAACAGTAAAAATGGATAAAGTCAACCCAGTAGAATAAAATGACAACGGTAAAAGCTTTTTGGACTCACAAGTGAAATATGAAACATTTGAACTAAACCGTCAAAATAACACAAACCACATCGACTAAAATCACATCTAACTCAGAATTTAATATTCATAAGATTATTAAGCAAACCAATCAAGTGAACTGGTGAAGACGGATCCATCCATCTGCTCAACTAAATCAAAATCAATACCCATTTGCTTCACTAATATTAATCCAATCACTTTGCATCAGTGGCATACCCATGAATTTTTCTATAAGAGTACAAAACATTTTTAAAAATTTTAGGCCCCTAGGTGTATAAGTAAAAATATCGGTTCGTACCCGGGGTCGGGTCGGGGCATGTAAAACAAAGAGAACATCAAACTAAAATTTTATAATCAACAAAAACACGTCAAAACTTGTTACAAACATAATTAAAACGTTGCCTTACGGGTTTTCATTGTTTGAAATCTATCCAAAACATAATCTAAAACTACTTTTTAGCAAGTCTCTCTCTATATAACAGATACAACCATCACTTAAGCAAGTCCCTACTCATGGTTCCTATCACAAACAAAACGATCCATAAGTTCATCGCTCCATAACATAATGCTTCAATTTTAATTTTCAACTATTCAAGCCCTAGAAATCATAATGTAAGTTGTAATCACCCTAAAAATCATCTACACAACATAATCACCTAAAAACCATCTAAACAACCAGAAACAATGTCAAAACACACGAAATTTCAAACCTATTTAAGGATTTTATTACTCTCTTTCTCCTATAATATCAACTAAAATCATAGAAAAAACATAAAAACTTACCCTTTATTGATTCCGGTTGGTTTGGAGGTGGTCCGCCCCTGCTGTAGTTGTGTTTGGTTCTCCTGTGTGTGATCTGGGTGATGGTAGACAAGAGAGGGTGGGCGGGAGGATATTAAAGGATGTTGGGCTTGTTTTAATTAAAATAGGGTGGGTTTTGTTGCTTAGTGGGCTAGAATTAATGGGCTTGATATGTTAGATGACATAGTGGGTTAATGGATTGGGTATTTGGGTTAAGGTGGGTAGTATAAGTTTATAAACTTTATATAATTTAGGTAGTTTTTTTAAAAAAAAAAAATAAGCGTTTACTAAAAAAAGTTAGCATATCCAAAGGGTGCGGACGAAAAATCCAAGGGGTGCGGACGGACGGAAAATTCCAAGGGGTGTAGACGGGATTTTCGACGGAACTTAGCACTAGATTTTTTTTTCCAGAGGTGCGACCGCCCAACTTGGACTGGGCTTAGGTCCGCCCTTGCTCTGCATACAATGGCAACATTCAGCAAGTGGTGAATAAAATTTATATGTTACCTCATTGAAATGCTACCAGATGTGGCTTCGGATTTGCATGATGGATGGAGAATTGCATGTGAACCGATCATCATATGTAATCATTAGAGCATCAGCTCATTTCTTCTTGTTTTAAAGGGTGAGGTGTCATTTTTCCCATTTTTACTATCGTGGCTTTTGTTTTTTAATTTAATTTTTCATCATTCATTTTTCACCAAATACAAGAAAAAATGAAAGATGTGTAAGTGGGTGGGGTCAATGGTGATTTTTAAAAAAGAACAAATATTTCTCTCTCTATATATTATATATATATATAAAAGGTGGTTATGATGTGTGAATGTTTTTGGGTGTTTTTGAGTTTTCTTATTGGGTGAGTTGTTTGGTTAAGCTTTTTGAACCAACTTATTAACTATTTGTTTTTTAAAAAGCCAATAAGTCAAAATATTGTTTGGGTAATTGAAAAGAAATTTTCAAAACAACTTTTCAATAAGAAGAAAAAGTCAGTTTTGAAAAGCTAGAATTTTATGGCTTTTTAGAGTTTTTTAGTAATTTTACATGGAAAGGTAAGACAAACACTTTTTAAAAAACAACTTATTAACTTATTGGTTTCTCCCACCCCATAAGCTAATCCAAACACTTTTTTAAAAACTCATTTTCAAAAAGTTATAAGTTAATAAGTTCTTTTCACAAAAAAATTATTTTTGAGTTAAATAAGCTTAGCCAAACAAGCCCTAAGTGTTTTTAAAAAAGAGTTTTTTTGTGATGTGATAGGTGACTAGGCATATTGTTTTTAAACGTTTTTTTAGTTCTCTTATTGTGGATGCTCTTAGTGGCAACTGAGTGTCAGCAACAACTAGCTATCAATAGTAATAAGGGTGTAAACAACAATTGGACTGTTAGTTGTAAGGGTTTATGTTGAATGCTTTTCCCTGCTATAGCTGAAACGTTGTGATGGTTTCGTGATGAGAAGAAAGTTTAACAAGAATAAGTTTGTGAAACTTTTTTTATAGCAACACATCATAATTTTGGAATATTTTATCTACGTAAATTTTCATTATAGGTTCAGAAGAAGAAGGCGATCATCGACGCACTTTATGTTTATTCATATATGTTATGTCTAAATTTTTAAGCCCGGATCGCATCGCAGTGGGGCTTCCATCTAGTTCTATAATAAAATTCTACTAAAACAGAAATAAAGCCAATTAAACAAATAGGAGAAAATTATTCAATGAAACTTTGTTTACAAAGTTCCATTTATTTTACTACATGGTCTTTTATGAAATCCTCTAATACATAAAGTACCTTTTTTTTGAAACCTGTCACTAAGGGGTGCAAACGAGTTGAGCCGGGCTAAGTCTGAGCTCAAAGCTCGAGCTCGACGGTTTCTTAAGTTTGAGCTTGGCTCGTTTATTATCTATTAATTAATATATTAAATCAAAATAATATAAATAAAGAGTCGTTTAGGCTCCCGAGCTCGATATGTGAAACTCGGGCTCGGGCTTGTTTACTAAACAAACTTATTTTTAGGTTTGTGAGCTCGGCTCGTAAACAAGTTTAAATAAGCTTGGCTCGGATCATTTACTAAACAACTTTAAATACGAGATAAATGTTATTAAATATTAATAAAAACTAATATTACATTAAGGCTTAATAAGACTGGACGAGCAGTTCGGCCCGAGCTCAGCTTTTTCTCAAGACGATCTCGAGCGCTCGCAAGCCGTTTGGCTCGTTTGCAAATATCATCCAAAAACTTTTCAAGCTGGTAAAACCAAATTAACTCGAAGAGTTTTTGGTCAGATCACCGCCTATTACAACCCCCTAAACTTAGACCAAATTTGGTCACTTCACGCGTCTTTGGAGTGGCGCATCAAGCACGTGATGCGCCTGGAAGTGCACGGGATACGTCTTTGGAAATCCTTTCATTGATGCGTCTGGAAGGGCATGAGTAGGGCTGGCATATCGGGTCAACCCGACCTGTTAAGACACGAACACGATAAGACACGAACACGAAACATGTAAACACGAACTTGACACAAAATCTTATCGTGTCAGATTTTTCAAACACGAACACGGACTTGTTAATAAACAGGTTACACGAAATGACTTGATGAGACACGAAAATGTTCCCAACATATCACACGACCTATTGAGACACGAACATGATTAAGACACGAACAGGACTTATTATTCCATATTTGATATTAGCCATTAAGGAACCTATTTAGTGAAAACTTATACCTAATACCACCCCACGTACTGACTCCACAAGTCCACATACCCCACATATTTGATATATTTTTTAAATTAAAATTCTTAGCATGTCATTAACGCGTTCTTAACATGTTAACGAGTTTTAACCCGTGTAGACACAGAAAAAAACAGGTCTTATCGTGTCGACCTGTTTAGACACGAAACCTGTTAACTTCGTGTAGGTTCGTGTCGTGTTATCGTGTTCGTGTCAGAATTGTCAGCCCTAGGCATGAGATGCGTCTGGGCCCACCTGCAACATTTGAAACGACATGTGTCTATTTTTTATTGGATGTTTGGGGGTCTGCATATGGACGCCTCCCATGCTTAATGTGCTGCTCCAAAGATGCGTGAGGTGACCAAATTTGAAAGTGATTTCGCTCAATAGCCATTTTCTTAATTTACCATTTTTGTCTTTATCCCCTCTTGAAAACAACACAGCTTTGCCCTTTACCACAAACAATGCATGACAAGAGACTTGCAACTCTTGATTAACCTACTAAAACACATTTAACACTTGATTATTATTTTCTCAAGTTAACAAGTAAGCTCGTAAAATAGTATAATGATGTAAAAAATATAGAAAATATAGTGATTTTCATAAAAAAAAAATAACTGACAAAGCATTTAATAATGAAATTGAAGTCAGTTCATTCAATAATTATGTAAAATTCTATAATAATTTAATAACATAGAAAATATAGTGTTTTTCATACATTAAAAAAAATTATGACTGACAACATTCAAATAATTATGTAAAATTCTATAATAATTTAATAACATAGAAAATATAGTGTTTTTTCATACATTAAAAAAATATGACTGACAACATTCAAATAGTTATGTAAAATACTATAATGATGTAAAAATATAGAAAATATAGTGATTTTCATAAAAAAATAATAATAACTGACAAAGCATTTAATAATGAAATTGAAGTCAGTTCATTCAAATAATTATGTAAAATTCTATAATAATTTAATAACATAGAAAATATAGTGTTTTTCATACATTAAAAAAATATCACTGACAAAGCATTTAAACTTGTTGCCATGCCTACCAAATAATAAATATAACACATGAATCTGTTTAATGTCATCTTCGTTCAACAAACTGACTCCACTACTCTGCATCTCACTTCCGGCAACGATGGCGGCATTTTTGTCACTTCTCCGGCGACACTATCTCACTGCTTATAACTGGATCCTCTTCGCCGGATGGCAAGTTTAGACCGACACTCTAATTCCAATTCATATCATTTTTAATAATTGTTCACTATTCGCATTGTTTTCCTCCATCTGTTTTTGTAGGTTTCAAGTGTTGTTTTTGACTTTGAAAACTTTAAAGGAATCAGGGCATGCACACGTGTACAGTAACATTCACAAACCACTTTTGTTTGCTCAAACGGCTGCCCTTTTAGAGGTATGCCAAAACTCTTACACACTTGGTTTTAAAAAGGGGAGACGCTCCTAGGCGTGTAGCCGAGGCTCAAGGTGAGAGGTTACAGGCTAGAGCTTCACGTAAGTGAGGCGCTATTCTATTACCTATAACATTTTTAACTATCTCTTTGGTTGTTTTTATTGAAAACAATTTAATCAAACAGAAAATTAATTATTTTATTATTAATTACCGAGTTATTGACCAAACCAGTTTCTTCCAACTTGAACAAACTGATTGAAGAAAGGTAGAAGGAGACTGTCCCGTTATCCGACGAATTTAAATAACATGCAAAAACTAAAACCAACCTGGCGATTTAAGAAACCGAGATTCTTGAACTGCACGGATGATTCCTGTCCTTAAAGGATTTTACGCGCTCGTATTGCTGTGAGCTGCAGTGTAAACTCCCAGGATTTAATGCAGAACTGATCTGGTATTCCAACAGCAATGGAAACCAGAAAACGCAGAAGCTGGAGAAGAAACAGGAACACCAGAGAGGAAGGCTGCGAAAATTGTGTGAATGAATGGGTAGCAGGAGGCCTTTATTTATAGGTTGGGATTTCAACAGAGAATGAGAAAAACGAGGAATGGGATAAACATTATCAACTAATTCGAATATAAACTCCTAGAGATATCCATCTCAAATTCGAATTCCTAGACTAATCCCATACGAATTCGAACTGGTGGAGATAACCCCCACTGTTTCGAATTCATCTCTATCCCAATCTTAACTCAGCTCTATCTCGATCCACAAATCTAACACACCTGAACCGGACCCTAGCTAAAAATAAAAGCTCCTCAGCTCCTAGCGACGATGCGTACGTGCGAAGTGCAAAGTGTGCCTCAAACGCGCCCATTCGCGAGCTCGCGGCTCGGCTCGGCACGCGTGTGGGCTTGACCCACTTCTCAACCCATTTAACACTTTGGAGGCCCATAAGGGGTAATCCCTTATAAGGCACTCAACTTTCACCTCCCCCATCAATGTGGGATGGGGGAAACATACAAACTTGTATGTTCCCACCATTAATATTTCCAACAATCCCCTACCAAGTTGGAATGTTTCATTTCACTTAGACAGATGATGTCACTAGGTGTCACGAAGATTAAACCCACTTTATGTTGATAAACAAGAAGAGACAGATCCGATGGTGTCCTATGGAATTAAACCATTAACCTGATAGCCCCCTTCGGTTTACCCCCACACATCACCGGCCGACTTTGCGTTCTCACTGAGCGCGAATATGGCCGTGCGCTATAAATCCTTTTCATGACCCTTTAGAAGACAAACCACTTATCTTCACTCAAGGCGACACCACCCCTAGATCATATAGGCAAAGTTTTACATCATCCACGTTGCTTAGATGCCTCCAAAACTTTGTTAAGAGCATTAGCTCACCTTTGTTCTCGGCAACGACGTACTATCATACCTCACATGGATCTATCAAAAAATTGATAGTACCTTCTATCGTTAAGTGACTTTGTTTTTACCCATTAAACTTGAGAAATAGGAGCACTAAGTTCAAGTTGGGTTTCGATCACTAACGATTCTATTGTGGTTTTAGACCCATGTCTCTCGCGGTATTCACTACCAAATCTCTCGTCAGAGGTTTAGTAAATGGATCAGCCAAGTTCTTACTCGTCTTGACATAGACAACCTTGATGGTACCACTTTCAAGAAGTTGTCTCACATAATTGTGCCATAGACCTATGTGTCTTGACCTCCCATTATACACTGCGTTGTATACTTTAGATAGTGTGGCCTCACTATCACAATACATGGGAATATACGGCATTGGAACATCCCACAAACGGATGTCCGTAAGTAGATCTCTAATCCACTCTGCTTCCTTACCAGCCGCAGCTAATGCTATGAACTCAGCTTCCATAGTTGAGTGGGCAATACACGTCTGTTTCTTGCTCGCCCAAGAAATTGCTCCTCCTGCTAGAGTGTAAATCCACCCACTTGTAGATTTTGAATCACTGGTGTGATCAATCCAGCTCGCATCAGAATAACCTTCGAGTATTCTGGAATTAGACGTGTATGTCAGTTCTAAGTTACTGGTCCTTTTCAGGTATCCAAGTACTCTACCCACTGCTTTCCAGTGTTCTGTCCCTGGATTGACAGTATACTGACTCAGTTTGTTTACAGCAAAAGCAATATCAGGACGAGTGCAATGTGTTGCATACATCATACTTCCAATAGCACTCGCATACTCCAGTTGAGCCACTGCTCTCCCTGAATTCACATTGAGTTTCACACTTGGATCAAATGGGGTATTAAACTCTTTAATGTTCAAGTGTTGAAACTTAGTCAGAATTTTCTCTATGTAATGAGATTGACTTAGAGAAATCTGACTTTCAGTTCTTTTCACCTTGATCCCAAGAATGGTATCAACTTCTCCTAGATCTTTCATCTTAAAGTTCGAGGACAGATATTTCTTAGTTTCAGAAATACCTTCAAGGTGAGTGCTAATGATCAACATATCATCAACATATAGATAAATCATGACTGTATAACCGGGTTCGCATTTAGTATAGATACACCTATCAGCACTATTGTGTCGAAACCCGAAAGCAGTCAAAGTGGTGTCAAACCTCTCATGCCACTGTTTAGGAGCTTGCTTCAAACCATAAAGAGATTTAGTAAGTCTACACACTTTGTTCTCTTGTCCAGGCATCACAAACCCTTCTGGTTGCTCCAAATAAATCTCCTCATTTAGATACCCATTTAGAAACGCAGTCTTTACATCCATTTGATGGATGTACAGCCCTTTCAAAGTAGACACCACTATTAGAGTTCTAATAGAGCTAATTCTAGCCACAGGTGCATAGGTATCAAAATAGTCGATCTCTTCTCTCTGCCTATACCCTTTAGCAACTAATCTCGCTTTATAGGCAGAGATGGATCCATCTGGATGATACTTCCTTTTGAAAATCCATTTGGATCCAGTAGGTTTCTTTCCCTTGGGTAGATCAGCTAACTCCCAAGTTCCATTTCCCATAATGGAATCCATTTCATCATTGACAACGTCGTTCCACAAACGAGCATCTCTTGATGACATTGCTTCGCTGAAAGTTTTAGGATCATCATCCAAATTAACAGCGAAAATGATCTCTCTCGTCACTTTCTTTTGAGTTCCCTTAACCAGGTAAGAAAAGAAATCATCTCCATAACTTTTCTCTTTTCTAACTCTAGTACTTTTCCTCGGTTCTTCAACCATTGGTGAAGGTTTGACTCTTTTCATAGAAGTACTAGAAGATGTGGTGTAATTTGAGTTTTCATCATCTCTAGAAAACTTGTTCTCAAAGAATTCCACATCTCTGGATTCTACAACTGTACCTGATTCGTCATCCAACAACCGGTAAGACTTACTTTGCGGAGCATATCCAATGAATACACTCTTGTAAGCTCGTTCTCCCAGTTTGAGTGTCTTTGGATCAGGTACGCGATAATAGGCAAGACACCCCCAAACCCTCAAATACTCTAGGTTTGGTTTTCTTCCTTTCCACAACTCATATGGACTCGTAGGTATCACATGACTAGTGATCCTATTGTGAACATAACATGCGGTTAACACAGCTTCCCCCCTATATTACGAGGTTGACCCGATTGATTTAACATACAGTTAGCCATCTCTACCAAGGTTCGGTTCTTTCTCTCAGCCAAACCATTTTGTTGGGGAGTATATGGTGCAGTTCTCTCATGTATGATGCCTTCTTCTTCGCAGAATGCATCAAATCTTCGATTAAAGTATTCTCCGCCTCTGTCCGAGCGAAGAATTTTAATGCGTTTCTCCTTTTATTTTTCAACCTCAGCCTTATATATTTTAAATGCCTCAAAAGCTTCGTCTTTTGAATGCAATAAATAAACATATAAGTATCGGCTGAAGTCATCGCAGAAAGTGATAAAGTATCTCTTACCCCCACGAGTAAGGACTCCATTCAGTTCACAAATATCTGAATGAATTAGTTCTAGTAGTGATGTATTACGTTTATGGACACTTGGAAAAGGTTTCTTTGTGAATTTTGATTTCACACAAGTTTCGCATTTTTCAAAGCCTTTATCTTTTAATTTCAATAAACCTTTAGTTTGCATGTTCTCAATGTTTTTAATATTTGTATGAGCTAAACTTTTATGCCATAAAGAAATTGAACAAGCGATATAATCAGAAGACATAATTTCATTCAAATCAAAACCAATTGCATTACATTGATAAAAACTATCACTACCACTATCACCACTATCACTATCACTTTCATTCCCAAACCCATCAATCACTGAAACGCCAGATTCATCCGAGTCTTCTTCTTCATTAATTCCATCTTCAGCTAGGTCAAGGCGATACATTCCACCCGTGTTCTTTGCTTGACCTACATAGATGTCATATAGAGAAAACTTCACACGTAGATTCTTGAGAACCAGCTTGTACCCATTTCAATCAAACTTATTAGCAGAAACAAGACCCTTGGTGATACCAGGAACATGCAACACGTCTTGAAGGGTAACCGTTTGACCATCTTTAAACTTTAGTCGCACTGTGCCTTTACCACGAACTTCCACTCGATGTCCATCATCACATATCACCACTGTTCCTTGAGGAACAGGACCATAAGTAAGACATGAGCCACGATTCCCACAAACATGAACAGTTGCTCCAGAATACAAAAACCATCCTCTACATGCCACAACGCGTGTATATTGAGAAAGCATGTTAACATCTCCAAGACCCACATTAGCCACTAGATTGGTGACTTTCTCAATCTCAACAGCACTTGTAGAACCAACCGTAGATCCAGATTTCCTTTGAGAGCACTCTCGTGCATATTGCCCGGTTTCTCCACAAACATGACATTTACCCGATCTCTTTGGTTGATGGTTGGTCGTTTGATGTGACTTTTTGAATTCCTTTTTCTTTGGTGCTGTAAACTTTCTATTCTTTGATGCCCCTTTTCCCGTTTGACCAGATCCTCCAACAATATGATTCACACTCGATCCGACTTTACCTCTTTTGTCCCTGTTGCGTGTTTCCTCCTCAATTCGAAGGTGCTTCAACAGTTCATCCAAAGAGTAGTCCTCAGACTTGTGCATCATTCTCTTTGAGAAATCTTTCCAAGTAGGAGGAAGTTTTGCTATAATGACCCCTACTTGAAAAATTTCTGGCAGCGGAATAGAAAGTGCGGTCAGTTTGTTAACAAGAACTTGGAGTTCATGCACTTGCTCAAAGATTGACTTGTCATCAACCATTTGAAAGTCTAAGTACTTGGAAATAAGGTATTTGTTAGTACCTTCTTCATGAGCCTTGTACTTATCTTCCAAAGCTTTCCACAATTCTTTAGCACTTGTTACCGGCGCGTATAAGTCGTAGAGATGATCTGAGAGAATTCTTGATGTGGCCAAGGCAAATATCTTCAGCTTCCTTACGGACAAGTCTTTGCTTAGCCAAATCATGATTCGGGACCTCTCCAGCCTCAAGAGGAGGGTCATCAGGGATTGCGGGCAAGCTTGGATCAAGGATATAGTAGAGTTTTAGCACAACGAGCATGAACTTAACCTTGTCCACCCAACGGGTATAGTTCTGGCCATCGAATCTGTCCAACTTGACAAACTCTTGATTCATGAATCTCAGATTAGCTGTTGGTAGTTTACAGTCCATTAGTTATGACGATTAAACACAAAATTAAAATCCTTTAAGATTGTTGAAAACAATTTAATCAAACAGAAAATTAATTATTTTATTATTAATTACCGAGTTATTGACCAAACCAGTTTATCCCAACTTGAACAAACTGATTGAAGAAAGGTAGAAGGAGACTGTCCCGTTATCGGACGAATTTAAATAACACGCAAAAACTAAAACCAACCTGACGATTTAAGAAACCGAGATTCTTGAACTGCACGGATGATTCCTGTCCTTAAAGGATTTTACGCGCTCGTATTGCTGTGAGCTGCAGCGTAAACTCCTAGGATTTAATGCAGAACTGATCTGGTATTCCAACAGCAATGGAAACCAGAAAACGCAGAAGCTGGAGAAGAAACATGAACACCAGAGAGGAAGGCTGCGAAAATTGTGTATATGAATGGGTAGCAGGAGGCCTTTATTTATAGGTTGGGATTTCAACAGAGAATGAGAAAAACAGGGAATGGGATAAACATTATCAACTAATTCGAATATAAACTCCTAGAGATATCCATCTCAAATTCGAATTCCTAGACTAATCCCATACGAATTCGAACTGGTGGAGATAACCCCCACTGTTTCGAATTCATCTCTATCCCAATCTTAACTCAGCTCTATCTCGATCCACAGATATAACACACCTGAACCGGACCCTAGCTAAAAATAAAAGCTCCTCAGCTCCTAGCGACGATGCGTACGAAGTGCAAAGTGTGCATCAAACGCGCCCATTCGCGCCTCAACGCGCCAATTCGCGAGCTCGCGGCTCGGCTCGGCTCGGCTCGGCGTGCGTGTGGGCTTGACCCACTTCTCAATCCTTTTAACACTTTGGAGGCCCATAAGGGGTAATCCCTTATAAGGCACTCAACTTTCACCCTCCACCAATGTGGGATGGAGGAAACATACCAACTTGTATGTTCCCACCATTAATATTTCCAACAGTTTTTACATTTTGGTGTGACTAAAACCTACTTTTGACCATGGTTGTTAAAGTCACTAGGCGCGCCCTAACTAGTAGAGTGGAGAGTTGAGAGTACTCCGACATGTTATATTATAAGGAAATTAGTTTTCAAAAATTAGATACGTGTCAAATAACATAAAGTTACTAATATTTATAACAAAACACGTGAAATTGATATTCATTCTTTAATATGACAGGCATAGAAATTATGTTTTATTTTCCTAAAGTCAAACTCGGCCTGAGTTGACCTACTAGATCCGATTATGGCCGAGGTTGACCACGTTTGATCGATTATGAGTAATTAGGCAGAGTTGAAGAAAGTCGCCTCAGTAGCCTACATTGGAGTGATTACTCGGACTTGGAAACCTTGTTTTACAACCATGCTTTTGAACCAGATGTGCATGACGCGCTCCGGACTAGAGATGCACAAGAAAAGAAAAGCGGTTTTTTAAACCCGAACTGAAACCGGTACAACCAACAAGTTTCTAACTACTTTATAATCCTCTCATTTGAAAACAGGTCAAACCTAAATTGAACCGGTCAAAACTGCTCAAAGACGGTCAACAAACCAACAAAACCGGGAACCGGTTTGAAACTCAACCCGGTTTTGACCAATTTTGACTTTTCGTTGACCATCACGAATTGGTTTAGGATTTAACCAATTTGTGCACCTCTACTCCGGACTTGCTCGGGTGTCACATAGGCGCACTTTTTAAAACCAATGATTGGGGTAATCTGTTTTTTTCTTCAATCTTTTAGGATTTTTCTCAATATGTGTCAATCAATACAGTTTTGGTTATGGTCTCTTAAGTCTGCTCAAATATCTCGTGGCCTAAAAAATGCTCGTTCGAAATTGGCTCGATTAGCTAAGAAGTCTAAGTTAGCCCTGGCTGGCTCAGAATTCATTTCATGGATTTTTTTTCTTATTTTTTATAATGATATCAAGGAATTGTTGATTCGTTTGAATCATGATCGTGGATGTGCACTGCATAAATACATGGTAAACGTCGAAGTCAAAACATTTATTCTGAAAATCTGGTTGGTATGCATAAAGTTATATCAGCAAACTTTGTAAATTATGATTTTACTGTGGGTGAACTTTGACCCTCTTCCTTTTCTTTTCATATTTGCTTATGTGTGGAACAGATTCTACATTGTATTGTAGGTGAGTTTTTGTCTATTCGATACGCTATTCTTATATGTATACGACTTCTTTTAAAAAATGCACGTTTCTTATCTTTGGCATAAAAAAAGGTTTGGTTAGATCTCCAATTTCAACAACTGTGCCTCAAATAAGTTCAAGATTGTATATGGTGTGGGGAATCCTGTGTAGTTTTCCTGAGGTTAGAAAGCCACCTACCTTTTTTTAAATCTTTTTTCCAATACAATTACATTGAGAAACAAAGTTTAATGGTGACAGGTTCAAACACATCCTCTGATTAGCTCTTTGGTCATTAGTTGGTGTATTGCTGAGGTGAATGTTGTATGGAATTAATTTTCAAATTTATAAGCAAGCAAATTGTGTCTACATTTTAGTGTTTAACGCGTATAAATTATTTCTAAACATGTATTGTGGGCTTGGGGATTAGATTGTTCGGTACGCTTTCTATGGTACAAAGGAGGCGTTCGGTTCGGCTCCATACTTGCTATTATGGCTCAGGTTTGACCTTCATGCTTTGGCCATCCAAGTTGATATTTTATTTTTCCATTGTTATAATTATACTCTTCATGTACTATTGAAAACTGTAACATTTAACCATAGTTAGTGTAAATAAAGTGATCGAAAAAACCCTCCAGTTTATGGGCTGGAGAATATATTTTTGCAAGTTCGTATCGTTAGTAATCTTTTGCAGTTACAAGTGCAGGTACAGCACCTTCTATGTATTGTATCCAACCGGCATTGCTAGTGAAATCGGTATGATATATAATGCACTACCTTTTATGAAGGTAATATGTCTACATCCCTATCATTATCTACCATCCCTATCATTATCTAAATATATGATTAAGAACCAAAAATATATTGAGAACTCTAACTCTACGAGAACCACTTTACCACTTTACACCCGTGGTAAAGCAGTGGTAAAGCGGTTCTCAAAATTTTTGTTGTTCTTAATTACAATTGTACTTTTGGAAACAGACATTTAGTCCCCAATTGACAAGATTACTTGACATCAGTCAATTTGAGTTTTAAATCGTACTTTTGTTAAATAAACTCTTAGATGTAGATTTCGATTCATTTGTGTTTGAATGCAGTTAAACAAAAATATAAAAATTAAATAAGGGAGCTATGTTAGATTGAAGTGAATGAGATCTAAACTCTGAATTTGGTCTTTTTTGTTCAGGAATCCGGATTGTATTCCGTAAGGATGCCTAACAAATGGAACTTTTCATTAAGTTACTTTTATGTTGCAATTGGAGTGCTGGCAATTTATGTACCAGGTAAGGTTATGATTAGTTAGGGGTGTTTATTATTCGAATCCTACTCGAATAACTTGAAATTCCAACCGAACCGGATTTGAATTTTGAGTATTCGAGTTGAGTCCTTATTCTAAAGGAATGTCGGCGCATACTCACACTTGTGTGCATATTTATATAATTATTTTTAATTAATTTAGAAATTTTGGCATGCTTTTTGGTAATTCTTTTTGTAATTATGTTTATTCGTGTCAACATGAATTTGAACAAGCACATATTCAAATTCAAATTCAGTTTTAAGTTTTTCAAAATCGAATAAACCCGATAAAATACCAAATAACTTGAAAACCGACCAGATGAACAACCATTATCAGTAAATTCACACTTGTATGACTACATGGGTTCTGGTTTCTTGTTCTTTTATATATTTTGTTTATTTTACCCAAAACAAACTTTTATTCAGGAGTACCGCACTTGTACAGCCACATGCTTCGACAACGAAAGAAAACTCTGTCCAAACCTAAGGAGGAGTAACGTTAGTACTTTGTAGCCTAAATTAAAAATCGAGCTGACTTATTGAAACTAGTTTACATGCCCCTCGTAGCATGTATCGAGTTTCATATATACGAGATCTTCATTGTCGCAATTAACGTTAAATTTATGGAAAAAATGTATTTCTACTCTATACATTTAGTAAAGTACAAAAGTCATCGACCAGTCAAAATATTGAAGAAAGTTGTTGTCATTGGACACGTTTTGGTTGGATTTTGCACACGTAAAACATTTTATAGTAAAAAAAAATTCCGAGATTTTCTAGAATAAATACACCACACTTGTATTCTGCACGTTATGAATTCCCAACATTTTGATTGTGGAGTAGACCAGTTGATTGTTTCAAGTGGTATATAAACATTTGAATCTCACAAAACAAGTTTTGAAAATGGAATCACCAATCTAAACCACACAATACGGCAAGTATATCGATTGTAGTGTAATATAGAAAGTAAGACCGAGTTTCAATCTGTGGACGCTGATGTGCAACCCTTGGTACTAAACCTTTGTTGACTCCTAGTCTGAGTAAAACAACATGATTTTCAACTAAACAACTAAAAGAAGGTGGTAAACAAGAAGGCAAAACGAGAAATAGACAAGAAGAAGGAAAGAAATAGATGGGAAGAACCAAAAAGTTGTTGCGCAAAAAATGAATCAAAATATGAAAGTTGATTGCATGGATATGAAAATCTATCGAAGATGTCAACTGAATTCAGGGAAATGGGTGATCTAAAGGCCTACCAGATCTAAAGGCTTGAGTAATTTGAGAGCACCTCTTACTTTCACTAAAATGACTAAAATACCACTTATAGTCCTAATAGGCACACTAGGATAAAGAAAGGTGTGGGTCCGGATCGAGGCAGTTTCAGACGGAAGTCTTGGCGTTAGATATCCGATTCGGTAGAACGTTATTACAGAATGGAGTAGAAGTAGTGTAACAACTCAGAAATTCGTTGTTATCTTTTCTTTTTGTTTTTTCCGTTTATCTATCCTTTGTAAATCCGAGATTCGGTTAATAATAAAGTTTATGTTAATTAATTATGGTGTTGTACATTATTATCGCATCTAATCGCTTATTAAATCGCATCGCTAATCTCATCGCATCGCAAATCGCAATTGTTTATGTGGTTTTTATATTATTTATGTGTTACGTGTGTGTGTGGTTATGTTTACAATTGCTATCGCACTATTATATTAAGTATAACGCTTAAAACTCTATTATAGCGCTTAATATAAGTAACTAATACAAACCGAATAACCAAACCAACTCTTAACGCGAAATCAACAAACGAATCTTGGTCACCAGGCCAAGTTCTACCACAAGTTCGGCCGAACTTGTCTACCACAAGTTCGCCCGAACTTGCCTGAGACACAAGAACTCCCTTTTTCCATCAAGTCCGCGCGACCTTGCATATACATATGTAAGTTCGGCCGAACTTAACCAGACTTCTCTGAAAACTCTACAAGTTCGCGCGAACTTGTTGCTAGCTCTTGAGATTCTTGCCTCACCTATAAATACCCATGCTCCTCATTCATGCTCCCCTTGCTGACCAAGTTTGCCTAGAGCACTCAAAACCCGAAACCTTCATGTTCTAAGTAAGAATCAACCCGATTACATTGCAACAACGTTTATCAACGATCTACAAAGGTTTACAACGATTTTGGCACAAGGCGTAGCCTTCGTTTTCATCAAAACTCATTCTTTTACGAAAACCTTCATCTTTTCTTCAAAAACTTATGTTTTAAGCTTAGATCTACATAATACGAGTTCGTTTGGCGATAGTAGAGACTTCCCAAACACGAGATCTGCAAGATCTCGGCTTGTAAGTGATAGATCTGAGAAAAACCTTTGAAAACCATTGATTTCTACACAAGATACGAACTTTTGATGTTTTGTTCATTTTCTGGTATGAAACGAAGCATCTATCATTCAAGATCCCAGATCTGGAAGCACAAGGACGTTTATGTTGGTTTACACAAGCCGGACAACCTGAATGAACCCCGAGTTCGCCCGGATTAGCCCATGCTTTTGTAAAACGGCTAAACAGCTCTAAAAGACCTCTCCGACCTAAGTTTGCTCAGTAGCACAGGGTTGGAGGGATGAACACTCGATTTTCCTTAGCAAACGACGCGAAAACGCAAGATTTTGGACCCGAAAACATCAAGTTCGCTCGAGAATCCCCAGCACAACAGGTCAAGTTTGACCAAACTTGTACCCAAATGGGTCAAGTTCGACCGAACTTGAGCCAATTTCATCAAATCTTCTCACAAGTTCGCTCGAACTTGCTTAATTTCCCAAGAAATCAACAAGTTCACCCGAACTTGTCTTCCCAGTAAGAGTTTCTTACAAGTTCGCCCAAACTTGACAAGATTCCTAGGAATCTTACCAAGTTCGACCGAACTTGGCACCAAACTCAGCAAAATCATACAAGTTCGCTCGAACTTGTGTGTTTACACACAAGTTCACCCGAACTTGTCTACTGCCCAACCAAGGCTTAACCGTTTCAGCTTTTCGGAGACTGATGCACTTCCGTTCGCGTATGCAGGCTGATCTGGCGCTCTTCTCAACTCTTCTCAGATCTCTAATCCTACCTAAACGCACCCATAGTGAGTATACTTGACCCACTTTCGCTTTAACGCACTTTTTGGGTGTTACATACGTTCCTATATCAAAATGACTTCACAAATCAAACTGTTTATCACACGCGAATAATCTGATTATATATGCTCAATACATGATGCTAGAAACATGTGACTAGGACTTATTTCATTAACTTGCCTTTCCTTAGCTAGTATGGTACTATAGTGTGGCTTACACCCGACGGGGTCTAGTTAGGATGGACGCGCAAGCCTTCTCATGGTAGTTAGCATGAGAAATAAGCCTATGTTAATCTGTGTGAAATGTTTCGGTGTATCATGATATGTAGTTAGACTATGTCACGAACGGTTTCTTTATTATGCTAGTATTACAAAAACTCGTATGTTCACCTTTACTTAATTGTATTGACTTGTATTTTAACGTATGTAACATGTTGAGGATTTAGCGTGGATGCTTGGATGTTGCTTAGTTTAGTTTGTTTTGCTTAGTTAGTTTGTTGATTTATTTCAGATTTGGAACTTATGTATGAAATCTAGGGAAAATCGAACCCGGTTGAATTTTATGAGAAATCTCCGTTTTGTAATAATTGTTTAAATGTTACGTTTAATAGTATCAGATATTAAGCAGGTTGTGATATGTTAAATGATTGTTATGGAATATCTCGTGAAATCAATCTGGTCGCCTAGGGCCACTAACCCTGATGTTTCCGCCATCGGTTGGGGTGTGACAGATTGGTATCAGAGTGCCATAACCTTAGGATAAAGGTAGAATTGCCATGTTCGACCTAGTAGCATGTTTAAGTACCCAATTGACCTATCGTTGACTTAAATGTTAAAGTACTTGCCATAAATGCTTAAATGTGCCTTTCCTAAGGCTAATACGATAATACACGCTTGGAAACACTCGTATCACGCAAAACGAGTGATCAAGTCGAGATTAGGTGTGAAATCCGAAAACTCTCGATGAGATCATTCACTCCGCGCATACTCAATCGCACGAGATACCTTCGTTGAGTTAGGAGTGACATCCAAACCTCGACGGAAATCTCCATTTCTATCAAGGATTGAAGTTGCTAAGTTAGGGGAACCCGCATCTTGGCAACTAAATCCGCAATTCGATTTTCAATCTCACCAAAGTCTCGGTTATACCGATGATTTGGAACACGTATTAACTGGAAGGGTAAATGCCGTTAGCCGCTCGCGGTGAGAGTATTTATTTATTAGGCCAAAGCGTGGGTCCGAATGCAAAGGGTAGTCGAACCACTTTGGGTAGTCAACGTCTCAAAACCCCGTACACTCCCAATTGATTTAAGCCTATGTCGTTGATTTACGCATCATCGAGTTTATTACTATTTATGTGTTTAAAATTTTGAGAATTTTTGCTTTATTCGATTTCTCGCTTAATTATTTCTTGCATAATTATTTCTCGCATAATCAATTTCTCACTTTATCGCTTTACGCTCAATCGAATGTATGCACAACTCGCACAGCTCTCGTAACCTAAAACACTAATCAATACACCAACCAAACTAACCGCTTAACTCGCTTACGCCTATGAGGAAGTGTGCCTCATACGCGGTATTATCTCGCTTATCTCGCTATTATATATCGCTTATATCTCGCTATATCTCACATCTACGCATTGTTATTATTAGAAGGTGAATACGTGCAAATATGTGCTTACGTGCTTATGTGCTTACGTGATTACGTGCCTATGTGTTTATGTGATTTTGTGCCTTGTATGAATGATAATAATAATAAATATCTAAACATAACTCTATTTTAATCGAATCTCATCTAATCTTAATCCTTCGTGTAGATGTCTTCAATGGGATCGCACACCCGAAGGAATCTCCAGCGCAGCAACGTCGACAAGCGTATTGCCACCATGGCAGCCAAGGAAATGGCTAAGGTCATCCCGCAAATCGTCTCAGAAATCCATGCTGTGAGCAGCAACCCCTCAGTCGACTCGATAACTGAGAATCCCAAGCCGCGATTCAGCTTCAAGAACTTCAAGGCTTGTGCACCTCTTGCCTTCACGGGCAATGATGGACCGACTTCTATGTTTCACTGGTTCGATGCTATTAAGGTCACTTTCAGGCAAAGTGGATGCCCCGATGACCTCCGCACTGTGAACGCCACCGGAGTCTTTCAGTCCCGTACTCTCGATTGGTGGACCGTCGAAAGGAATAGGCGTGGTAATGATGAAGCCTATAGTCTGTCTTGGGAGGAACTCAAGGAAGTGATGATGAAGGAGTTCTGTCCTCCGCATGAAATGCAAAAGCTCGAGAATGAGTTTTGGGGTATCAAACAAGATGGTCCCGACAATGCTGGATTCACTGCTCGGTTTAAGATTTTGAGCATCATCTGTCCCAGCCAGGTTGATACGACTGAGAAGGCTATCAACAAGTACATCCGTGGTTTCCCGAATGTGTTGCAAATTTTGTGAAAGTTGCTCGTACTACAACCATCGAGGAAACCTTCATGCTCGCCGCTGAGATCAATGATCAGCGAGTCCAAGATGGGAATTTCAAGAATCATGCGAAAGTTGCCAATCAAGCTATCGTCGAACCAACTGCTGTTGCCGAACCACCAAGTGACCCGAAGGGAAAGCGTCAGGGATGCAAAAGAGGAAACCCGAGTAAGAACTATGCTCTCGCCGCTCCAGCAAACCCGCAGCCGCTTCAGTCAGCCGCTCTGAACGCACCTCCAGCTAAGCGTGCGTATACCGGACCTCACACTATGTGCCCTAAGTGCACTTATCATCATGCCGTTGGTGGTAACTGCCGTTTTTGCACAAACTGCAATATCTACGGCCACTTTACTGTGAGTTTCCGTACCGGCCCGCGTCAGCCAGCTCCTCAGGCTCCAGCAGCTCTAGCTTTACCCGCTCCTCCTCAAGCCAATCAGCAGCAAGCTCCAAAAGCATGAGTGTGCTATGTGTGTGGTGATCCGAATCATTTCGCCAATGTCTGTCTGAATCGTCCTGTCAAGCAAGAGCAGCCAGCACTGCAGCTTCAGCAGCAGCCTCAGCCACAGCAGTAGCAACAACCACAAGCTGCGTGTGGCAGAGCCTTCAATCTCAACCACCGTCAGGCTCAGAATGACAACAATGTTGTCAATGGTACGCTTCTCGTAAATGGTATTTATGCTTCATGTTTATTTGATACTGGTGCCGATAATTGTTTTGTATCGATAGAATTCGAAAAGGTTTTAAAATGTAAGCGCGCTAAACTCCCAAAGACTTTCGATGTGGAAGTCCCCACCGGAAGAACCGTTACCATTAATTCTGTCTTACGTGGTTGTAATCTAGATCTCAACAACCATGTCTTCTCGATCAATCTCATACCTATGCAATTAGGTAGTTTCGATATCATAGTAGGCATGGATTTTCTTCGTGAGAATCATGTTGAAGTGGTATACTTTGATAAAATGATTCGTTTCCTCTTCCAAACGGTGATCAACTCCATGTTTATGGTGAAACTCCCTCAAAGAAATTGATGCTTTTGTCATGTACTCGAGCACACAAATGCTTGCAAAAGCGATGTGTTGCTTTCCTTGCCCACAATGTGAACCCGAAGAAAGAAAAGAAGACTTATAAAGATGTTCCCATTGTTTGTGAATTTCCTAAAGTCTTTCCCGACGATTTACCCGGTTTACCCCCTACTCGAGATGTTGAATTCTGTATCGATTTAGTTCCCGAAGCTACTCCCGTTGCTAAAGCTCATTATCACCTCGCACTGTCCGAAATGCGCGAGCTATCAAGCGAACTTCAAGAGCTTCTTGATAAAGGTTTCATATGCCCGAGCACTTCGCAATGGGCACACCTATCCTTTTCGTGAAAAAGAAGGACAGATCGTTCCGAATGTGCATCGATTATCATGAACATAACAAACTCACGATAAAGAACCACTACCCTCTTCCTCGTATCGACGACTTATTTGATCAGCTTCAAGGTTCTACTTGTTTTTCTAAGATCGATCTTCGTCCCGGTTATCATCAGTTACGCGTATTGGAAGAAGACATTCTGAAAACCGCCTTTCGTACTCGCTATAGCCATTTCGAATTCGTGGTCATGCCTTTTGTCTTACTAATGCACCCGCGGTCTTCATGGATTTGATGAACCGTGTATGTAAAGCTTTCTTAGATCGCTTTGTCATTGTTTTCATCGATGATATCCTTATCTATTCGAAGTCGAGAGACGAACACGCGCGTCATCTCCGTTTAGTCCTCGAACTTCTTCAAGGAAATCGCCTTTATGCTAAGTTATCCAAATATGAATTCTGGCTCGAAGAAGTCCAATTTCTCGGCCACATTGTTAATAGTTAAGGAATTCACGTCAACCCTGCAAAGATTGAAGCTGTCAAGAGTTGGATTACACCGAAGAATGCTTCCGAAATCCGTTCATTTCTTGGATTGGCGGGGTACTACCGTCGATTCATCGCCGACTTTTCGAAAATCGCCGTTCCGCTTACCGCTTTAACTCGTAAAGACAAATCTTTTGTTTGGAATTCTAAGCAAGAGGAAGCTTTTCAAACGCTCAAGCGTATGCTTTGCAACGCTCCCGTCCTCGCTTTGCCCGACGGAAACGACGATTTCGTTGTTTACTGCGATGCCTCAAACCTTGGTATTGGTTGTGTGCTCATGCAACGAGACAAAGTTATCGCGTATGCGTCTCGACAACTTAAGATCCACGAGAAAAACTACACAACCCACGATCTCGAACTCGGTGTAGTTGTTTTTGTATTTAAGATATGGCGACACTACCTTTACGGTACTAAGTGTACGGTCTTCACCGATCATAAGAGCTTACAACACATCTTTAATAAAAAAGAACTAAACATGCGACAACGTCAATGGGTTGAACTTCTCAACGATTACAATTGCGAGATACGCTACCATCCCGGCAAAGCAAACGTCGTCGCCGATGCTCTAAGTCGACGAAGCTATGTATATAGTATTCGTGACTCTCAAGCTTTGAATGATCTCGAAATCACGATTCGCTCTGCTCAATTTGCTTGCTTTAACGAGAATACTTTGGAGGAAGAAATGAAATATGGTGCCGAAACTCAGCTCGTATCTAAGCCTAATGGTATTTACTACTATCTCGATCGTATTTGGATTCCTACTCGTGACAATCTTCTTGAATTGCTAATGACCGAAGCTCATAAATCTCGATATTCCATCCACCCTGGTGCTGACAAGATGTACCAGGACCTTCGTCCTAAGTACTGGTGACCGGGCATGAAGAAAGATATCGCCTTGTACGTCTCAAAATGCTTAACTTGCTCGAAAGTTAAAGCCGAACATCAAAGGCCCTCTGGCTTGCTCGAACAACCCGAAATCCCGATGTGGAAGTGGGTGAGTATAGCTATGGACTTTATTACGAAACTCCCATGTACTTCATCTGGTCACGATAGCATTTGGGTTATCGTTGATCGTCTTACTAAATCCGCGCACTTTATTGCTATACGAGAAGACTTTAAGGTCGAACGGTTAGCCCGAATCTATACCAACGAAGTTATATGTCGACACGGGACGCCTCGTGACATCATTTCTGACCGCGACGGTCGCTTTACCTTGCGTCTCTGGGAGACCTTTCAATCCGCTCTCGGTACTACGCTTAATCTAAGTACTGCTTCTTACCCTCAAACCGACGGTCAGACTGAGCGCACGATCCGCACCCTCGAAGACATGCTTCGTGCGTGCATCATAGATTTCGGTGGTAACTGGGATACACATTTACCTTTAATCGAATTCTCATACAATAATAGTTATCATACCAGCATTCAAATGGCTCCTTTTGAGGCACCGTATGGAAGAAAATGCCGATCGCCTATTGCATGGCACGAGATCAGATAAGCACAAATCACCGGTCCCGAGCTAATTCAAGAAACAACCGACAAGATCATCCAAATCAGAGACAATCTTTTGAAAGCTCGGAGTCGACAAAAGAGTTACGCTGACAAACGACGCAAGCCCTTGAAATTCGAAGTGGGAGATCACGTACTCCTAAAGGTTGCACCTTGGAAGGGAGTGGTCCGCTTCAGAAAGAAGGGAAAGCTAGCGCCACGATACGTAGGACCCTTTAAGATTCTGTTAAGGATCGACAAAGTGGCTTACCGACTCGAACTGCCGGAGGAACTCAATAATGTACATCCGACTTTCCACGTGTCTAATCTCAAAATATGCTTAGCCGAAGAGAATCTGCATGTCCCTCTCGAAGATTTGCAAATCAACGATACTCTCCATTTCGTGGAAAGGCATGTGGAAATCATGGACTGAGAGACCAAGAAACTCTGACGCTCTCGTATCCCTATCGTGAAGGTCCGATGGGAAGGCAAACGCGGCGCCGAGTTCACTTTGGAATTGGAAAGTGATATGAAGGCCAAGTACCCGCATCTCTTTGTTACGACTACTGCCTAATTTCAGGACGAAATTCCCTAAAGTAGGGGAGACTGTAACAACTCGGAAATTCGTAGTTATCTTTTCTTTTTGTTTTTCCGTTTATCTATCCTTTGTAAATCCGAGATTTGGTTAATAATAAAGTTTATGTTAATTAATTATGGTGTTGTACATTATTATCGCATCTAATCGCTTATTAAATCGCATCGCTAATCTCATCGCATCGCAAATCGCAATTGTCTATGTGGTATTTATGTTATTTATGTGTTATGTGTGTGTGTGGTTATGTTTACAATTGCTATCGCATTGCTCTCGCACTCTCGAATCGCTAAATCGCACTATTATATCAAGTATAACGCTTAAAACTCTATTATAGCGCTTAATATAACTAACTAATATGAACCGAATAACCAAACGAACTCTTAACGCGAAATCAACAAACGAATCTTGGTCACCAGGCCAAGTTCGGCCGAAATTGTCTACCACAAGTTCGCCCGAACTTGCCTGAGACACAAGAACTCCCTTTTTGCATCAAGTCCGCGTGAACTTGAATATACATATGCAAGTTCGGCCGAACTTAACCAGTCTTCTCTGAAAACTCTACAAGTTCACGCGAACTTGTACAATCTTGTATAAGTTCGGCCGAACTTGTTGCCAGTTCTTGAGATTCTTGCCTCACCTATAAATACCCATGCTCCTCATTCATGCTCCCCTTGCTGACCAAGTTCGCCCAGTGCACTCAAAACTCGAAACCTTCGTGTTCTAAGTAAGAATCAACCCGATTTCATTGCAACCACGTTTATCAACGATCTACAAAGGTTTACAACGATTTTGGCATAAGGCGTAGCCTTCGTTTCATCAAAACTCATTCTTTTAAGAAAACTTTCATCTTTTCTTCAAAAAATTCTGTTTTAAGCTGAGATCTACACAATACGAGTTCGTTCGGCGATAGTAGAGACTTCCTAAACACGAGATCTGCAAGATCTCGGCTTGTAAGTGATAGATCTGAGAAAAACCTTTGAAAACCATTGATTTCTACTCGATTTTCCTCAGCAAACGACGCGAAAACGCAAGATTTGGACCCGAAAACATCAAGTTCGCTCGAGAATCCCTAACACAACAGGTCAAGTTCGACCGAACTTGTACCCAAATGGGTCAAGTTCGACCGAACTTGAGCCAATTTCATCAAATCTTCTCACAAGTTCGCTTGAACTTGCCTAATTTCCTAAGAAATCAAGCAAGTTCGCCCGAACTTGTCTTCCCAGTAAGAGTTTCTTACAAGTTCGCCTGAACTTGACAAGATTCCTAGGAATCTTACCAAGTTCGACCGAACTTGGCAACCAACTCAGCAAAATCATACAAGTTTGCTTGAACTTGTGTGTTTACACACAAGTTTCCCGAACTTGTCTACTGCCCAACCAAGACTTAACCGTTTCAGCTTTTCGGAGACTGATGCACTTCCGTTCGCGTATGCAGGCTGATCTGGCGCTCTTCTCAATTCTTCTCATATCTCTAATCCTACCTAAACACACCCACAATGAGTATACTTGACCCATTTTCGCTTTAACGCACTTTTTGGGTGTTACATACGTTCCTATATCAAAATCACTTAACAAATCAAACTGTTTATCACACGCGAATAATCTGATTATATATGCTCAATACGTGATGGTAGAAACATGTGACTAGGACTTATTTTCGTTAACTTGCCTTTCCTTAGCTAGTATGGTACTATAGTGTGGCTTACACCCGACGGGGTCTAGTTAGGATGGACGCGCAAGCCTTCTCATGGTAGTTAGCATGAGAAATAAGCCTATGTTAATCTGTGTGAAATGTTTCGGTGTATCATGACATGTAGTTAGACTATTTCACGAACGGTTTCTTTATTATGCTAGTATTACAAAAACTCGTATGCTCACCTTTACTTAATTGCATTGACTTGTATTTTAACGCATGTAACAGGTTGAGGATTTAGCGTGGATGCTTGGATGTTGCTGTCACACCCCGACCCGCAGCGGAATAAGAGTCTGGGCATAATTGGGTTATCACCAAAGCTCATGATATTTACTAAGATGTTTCATATTTATTAAATTCAAATTACAAACTTAAATATCCAAAGCAAAATTCATACAATTACAAAGAAAATGAAACTACATAATTATTCCCAAGCATAAACTTGTTTATTCTTCTAGGCCTTCCTAAGTGTTTCCTGTCTCAGCTGGATCACCTGTATCATGTGTAAAATGGGGGAGATTTTGGGTCAACAAAAGTTGACGAGTGAACATTGATAAAACATTTTAACTGGTTTCTTGTTTTATTTATTAAGGAAAATTCGTGCATTAATCACATGTGAACAAACATATATGCAAACAAACACAAACCACTTTGGATGAGTATATGACATGAGATGATGATGTATTTGAGATCAAGGCTCAATCAAACGGAGCCGATCTAATGAGGCTCCTGATGCTCAACCCATATCCCACGGGGAACTGATGGGCCTAATGAAATGCGTGCACTGAAATGATGAAATTCAATCTACATATAATTCACACAATAATTGATACACATTTGATCATGGATATGATGTATGCACAAGTGTTTAAATAAAATAGAAGTATGGTACGACACATGATACACCCCAAAATATGATTAAAACGGGGAATTTGTAGAGATTCACTCACCGTGGGAGCGTTCTTTGATGATAAGGAATGCACACGAGTTTACGATTCAACCGACGAGGGAAAAACTAACCTAAATAATAACGAAATGATTCGATAAATAAATGAATTTTATTTGAGATTAATGTTTTTAATTAGTGCTCTTAATGAGATTTTTAGATTTATTTTTGTGAGTTTAATGAAATTTTCTAACTTTAAAAACCCTATTTTTAAGTATTTTAAACAAAATTTTCAATTAAATAAATAAATAAAAAGAAAACAGAAAATTAAAATTTGGGTTGACTGGTCAGGGTTGACCGGGTCGAACCGGTCAGACTGTGTTTATTATATGCGGTGAGTGAGGTTCGAACTCGGGACCTCTCGTATACGTGCACGCAGCTCTACCAACTGAGCTACGTGTCTAACCCGAAATATTCTTGGTTTTAATTATATTTATATACTAACTGACTCCAACCATATTTAGTCTTTATTAAAAATGTTATAATCTGATCGAACCGGTTGCAGAGACCCGGAGTCGAACTCGGGACCTTCGGTTCGAGTGCGCACAGCCCAACCAGTTGGGCTGTGTGTCTAATCTGTTTAACTACTGGATTATATTCCTCTTATGTATTTACTATGACTTGATCTGATTAGGTTTTAAAAATGTTGGTTTTATTTCTGAAAGTCGGTAACGTGTGCGATTCGAACCCGGGACGTGTGTTTAGTATTTGCACAGTCCACCGTTGGACTGTGTGTCTAACCCGGTTAAATACCCGATTTTAGTTACATTAATATACAATTTAAAGTTCGTCTTCTTCATTAAGAAGAATGCAGAGCATGAACCCGACTGTTTTTGCTTATTCGACCAACGGCCTTATAATCGATTGAATTGGAATAGGAAAACAAAGATTAAGGAATACGATATACCAAGACGGAGAGTTTTCTTCAGATTTCCGGCAAGTGTTCGTCGGCTCTGTTTTGCGATTTCCGGCTGAATAAACTGTTTTAACAGTTTCGATTATTGTGTTGAGCAATTAGATTATTGTGTTGAGCAAGAAGATTTAGACAATTATACCGTCTGAAGAACGAATGCGGTTTTCTGATCGGTGATTCCGGCGATATTCCGGCGAGTGCAGAAAAACTCCGGCGACGTGCTTTGGAACGAATGAAGCTTCGGAAAGAGAGTGCGGTTCTGAGCGAAAGGTTTACAAGGATTTTGAGTGGGTATTTATAAGGGGGCAGGTCGATTGGGTCTGAATTAGGGGTCAACAATCGCGATCAATGATTTCATCGGTTTTTGACTGAAATTGAGTGCCGGCAACGGTTATAACTGATGTCACGATCCGTTTATGCGTTTCAGTCAAAGGAGAATAGCCAAAATCACGGAGTTTCGGTTTTTTTCCGGTGATTGCGAGTTCTGGGCGCGCTGATTTACAGATTTGATTTTCGGTTTTTGTTATAAATGTTATTCGTTTCAGTATTTATCACAAAAGAAGGGTGTGGCGGAGTGGTGTGGTGTGTGTTTGTCTTTGCGGGAGACCCGGGTTCGAAACCCGGCTGCCCCAATATTTATTTTTTTGATACTTATTATTGTTAGTTATAATTTTTGGTTTTTAAATTCTAAATATTTATTAATTATGTATTATTTAAAAGTAAACTGAACAATAAATACGCAACCCAAACTATAACTGAATATTTGATTAATAAATGAAGCGGGTTTTGAAACCCGTTTTTCGACGAATGTTACAGTATCCTCTACTTTTAGAAATTTCGTCCCGAAATTTAAGTAGTAGTGGTAACCGGAAAAAGATGCGGGTATTTTTCGCACATTGAGTCTTCACGTTCCCAAGTAAACCCGGGTCCTCGTTTTGACTCCCAACGTACCCTGACAATTGGAATACGACTTCGCCTTAAACGCTTCTCACCGAAGTCCATGATTTCTACTGGTCTTTCAACGAAGTGCATCGATTCATTGACTTGAATGTCTTCTAGAGGAATATGGAGATTTTCATCGGCAAGGCACTTTTTCAAGTTTGATACGTGAAATGTGGGATGAATTCTGTTGAGTTCTTCTGGTAGGTCAAGCTTGTATGCTACAGGACCTACTCTTTCGAGTATCTTGAAAGATCCTACATAGCGTGGTGCTAGCTTGCCCTTCTGGCCAAAACGAACCACTCCCTTCCACGGTGATACTTTTAAAAGTACTTGATCACCAATATCAAACTCCAAGGGCTTTCATCGTTTGTTTGCGTAACTCTTTTGACGACTTTGAGCCGCTAGAAGATTGTTTCGAATTTGGAGGATCTTGTCGGTTGTTTCTTGAATTAATTCTGGACCGGTGATTTGCGCTTCCCCAATTTCGTGCCAACATACTGGAGATCCGCACTTACGACCATATAAAGCTTCGAAAGGAGCCATGCCGATACTTGAATGATAACTATTGTTGTACGAAAATTCCACTAATGGTAGGTGAGCGTCCTAGTTCCCTTTGAAGTCTATGACACATGCTCGCAGCATGTCTTCAAGGGTTTGGATGGTGCGTTCAGATTGCCCATTAGTTTGAGGATGAAAAGCGGTACTGAGGTCTAATCGTGTACCCAAGGCGGTTTGTACGGCTCGCCATGTCCGTGAAGTGAAACGACCATCACGGTCTGAAATGATGCTTAATGGTACACCATGATGGCTTACGATCTCGCTGATGTATATACGAGCTAACTTCTCGTTCTTGAAGTCCTCGCGAATCGGAATGAAATGAGATGACTTTGTAAGGCGATCGATTATTACCCATATGGTGTCATACCCACTGGAGGTGCGAGGTAACCCGGTAATGAAATCCATGGTTATGTTTTCCCACTTCCATACATGTATTTCGGGTTGGACTATAAGTCCTGAAGGTCTTTGATGTTCAGCTTTTACTTTGGAACAGGTAAGGCACTTGGAAACAAAAACAGCGATATCCTTTTTCATGCCAGGCCACCAGTAGGTGTATCGTAGGTCTTGATACATCTTGTCGGCTCCTGGGTGTACAGAGTATCGTGTTTTGTGCGCCTCATTCATGAGGAAATCACGAAGGTTATCGCGATCAGGAATCCATATGCGGTTTAAATAGTATAGAATACCGTCGGATTTGGTTTCGATTTTGAGTTCAGCTCCACATGACAGCTCATCGCGTACGTCATTTTCTGTTACAGAAACATGTTGAGCTGCTCGGATTCGATCTTTGATGTCGGTTATGATTTGCGAACATAGAAGACGGATGGAGTTCGCATAACCTTTTCGACTGAGCGCATCAGCCACCACGTTTGCCTTGCCAGGATGATACCGAATTTCACAGTCGTAGTCGTTGAGAAGTTCGACCCATCTTCGTTGCCTCATATTCAACTCCTTTTGGTTGAAGATATGTTGGAGACTCTTGTGGTCAGTGTATACTTCACACTTAGTACCGTAGAGGTAATGTCTCCATATCTTGAGAGCAAACACAACGGCTCCAAGTTCCAGGTCGTGGGTGGTGTAATTCTTCTCGTGAACCTTGAGTTGCCTAGAGGCATAGGCTATCACTTTTCCTCTTTGCATCAATACACAGCCTAGCCCTTGCCCCGATGCGTCGTAATATACCACAAAGTCATCGCAACCCTCAGGGAGTGTGAGGATGGGTGCGTCACAAAGTTTTTGCTTTAGTGTTTGGAAAGCCTCCTCTTGCTTAGGTCCCCATATGAAGGGTTTTCCTTTATGAGTCAAAGCCGTGAGTGGTAGGGGTACGTAGTGCTTGCCATTCCTGCACCGTCTTGATTTTTGAAGGATCGACATGAATTCCCTTGTCATTGACGACATGTCCAAGGAATTGTACTTCTCTTAACCAGAATTCGCATTTTGAGAACTTAGCGTAAAGCTTTTCAGTCCTTAAGAGTGTAAGGATGAGTCGAAGGTGTCGCTCATGATCGGATTTAGACTTGGACTAAATAAGGATGTCGTCGATGAAGACTATGACAAAACGGTCGAGGTAGGGTTTGCATACCCTATTCATTAAATCCATGAAGACAGCGGGGGCGTTGGTTAAACCGAAGGGCATGACCATGAACTCGTAATGACCATAACGAGTCCGGAAGGTGGTTTTTGGGATATCTTCTTCGTGCACTCTGAGCTGATGATAACCAGAACGAAGGTCGATTTTTGAAAAGCAGGTGGCGCCTTGAAGTTGGTCTAGGAGATCATCAATGCGAGGTAGTGGATAGCGATTTTTAACCGTTAACTTGTTGAGTTCTCTATAATCAATGCACATGCGAAACGTTCCATCTTTCTTCTTCACAAAGAGAACAGGTGCACCCCAAGGCGATGAGCTAGGACGTATGAATCCTTTGTCAGTCAGCTCTTGCAGTTGACTGGCCAGCTCTTGCATTTCGGATGGGGCTAACCTATAAGGAGATTTTGCGATTGGTGTAGCGCCAGGTACAAGATCGATGCGAAATTCGACTTCTCCCACCGGAGGAAGTCCTGAAATGTCGTCGGAAAAGACTTGTGGGAATTCTTTCACAACTGGGATATCTTCAAGTTTTCTCTCCTTGTTTCCTTTTTTGACGACGTGGGTTAGGAATGCGACATAGTTCTTGCGGAGATATCTTCGGGCTTGAAGGCAGGACATTAATTTGAGTCCTTTTGAAGGGGTTTCCCCAAAAATACGTAGTGTCTGGCCGTCTGCGAGAGGAATGCGAATGAACTTTTCGTGGCACACCACTTCAGCGTGATGCTGGCTGAGCCAGTCCATACCGATTATAACATCGAAACTTCCCAACTTCATAGGAATAAGGTCAATTGTGAAAATCGTGATCGTTTAGGGTGAGAGTACAATTGCGTATAATAGAATTTAATGAAACGGGTTTCCCATCAGCAACTTCCACCGTTAGAGATTCGATGAGATTAACACGAGGTTGGTCGAGGATAGGTTCAAACTCTAAGGACACAAAGCTCTTATCCGCACCAGTATCGAATAATATGGATGCATAACTACCATTGATGAGAAATGTACCGTTGACCACGTTGTTGTCAGCCCTGGCTTGGTTGGCATTGATATTGAAAGCTCTCCCTCTGGCAGGTGGGGGAGCATGGTTAGCTTGGTTTACCGGGTTTGCGTGAGCTTGGGCATGGATAATGTTCATTAGGTGCGGACATGTGTTCCTGAAGTGGTTTGGGTCCCCACAGTTGAAACAAGCTCGCATGGGTTGCATCATGAGGTAGTTGGGTTGGTAGTAAGTTTGGGCTGCCTGTTGTGCAGGTGGTAGAAGTAAGGGTTGTTGGGTTTGACCCACTATCTGATTTTGAGTTTGGGTTTGAGGTTGATTGCGGTTCATTCGCTGAAGGGTACGGCAGGTTTGGATGGTGTGACCTGCACGGCCACAGCTTGTGCAATGTTGGCAGGGGTTTTCGGGAGGGTGATGGTATTGACAGCGGTTGCATTTTGGGTGTGGGCCAGTATATGGCTTTTTGAATGGTGCAGCTGGGGAGCAATTTGGGTGATTGGTGCAACAGTGATAGGAGGGTTGGTTTGAGTGACAGCGAAATTCTTGCCATTATGTTTCCTCTTACCAGCAAACTTTGAGGATGAGACTGGGTGGTTTGTAGTTGGGGTCTCTATGGATGCTTTCTTCTTTTCATCTTTGAACTTGCCATTTCGAATGCGATTTTCAGTGAGTTCTGTAGCTAACTCCATCGCGGCTTCAAGTGTTGCAGGCGATGTGCTTAAAACCGAATCTTGAATTTTCGAGGGAAGACCTCGAATGTAATGTTCAACCAAGCGGTACACGGGGGTGAAAAAATTAGGGATCATCTGGTTCAGCTCGAGAAATCTCTTATTATAGGAAGTGTGATCTCCTTCCTTTTGTTTCAGTGAGTGGAATTCGTCTTCCAGCTTTTTGATTTCGCTTCTTGGACAGAAGCGTCTTGTCATGAGTTCCCTTAACTCTTCCCATGTTAAGGCCATGGCATCTTCAACTCCTCGCTTACCTTTTTCCGTGTTCCACCAGTTAAGGGCTACCCCAAACAGTCTTCCAGTTGCATAACGTACCTTACGGTCCTCGGGACAATCGCAATTTAGGAAAGTGTTCTCCATTTCTTCAAACCAGTGAAGGAGGGCGGTAACACCTTCGGTCCCTTCATACTTTGGGGGATCGCAAGATTTGAAGTGATTGTAGGTGCACTTGGGGTTTTGGAAGGAGGGTTGGCGACGCTCTGGTCCTCTTGGTTGGGAGGGTTGATGGGATTAGCGGTGAGAGCTTGTTGAACTTGAAGTACGATGTCAGGAAGTACTGCGGCCATTTGTTTAGCAATTTGTGTGGCCAAGCGTTCATTTGATCTTCCTGACTTTCTACCTCCACGTAGTTGCCTAGCCGACATCTACAGGAACATACATAGGAAGATTGTGAGTTTAAGAATTTTCTAGGTGTCATGTGTCGTAAAAAGAATGAAAAACAACATAATTGGCAATAATTTAACTACATCCATAGGATGTCTTGGGTTTGCTCATGTTTGGGCCTCCAATGTCCCCCATACCATTGCCTGTGTAGTCATGTGGGCCCCCATGACTATTGGGCTTGGTAGGATTCTTATTGGTGTCGACGGGTTAACACTCGCACCACCAGAATGAAAATTGTAAAACATGATTGCGAGATGTATGGTAGGAGGGTGTCCCGGTGTAGACACAATGACAACTCAAAGTGGAGTTAGTTCACACGACGTTTGGTATAGCATGCTTTGGCCTGATAGGTCCTTCGTACTCTCATCGTTAGTCCCCAGGTAGGCAAACTGGTCCTTTATTTTGGATTTATATGAATGCCAAGCCTAGACAGGACGTTCCGACTACCGGTACTCGTACCCTTCCAGTTACTACATGCCCGTCATGAGAATTCACTTTGATGTGATTTGAAAAATACAAAAATCATTGCAAAAATCATGGGAATCGTGAGGTGTGTGTTCTCTTGGATATGATATGTTATGAGGATATGATTCATGATGAGCATTGCATAATAACATGTATTTATGAGCGTGCTTGCATAACATTGAGTGTGAAACTAAACATAAAACATATAAACATCATGAATTTTGTATGTAACGCATAAACAATTCAAAATTTAATCAACTATAGCATAGGCGCTAAGGGTCTAATAACCTATCCTATATCCCTATAGTCACAAGCTTTGATACCAATTTGTCACACCCCAATCCGCAGCGGAATAAGAGTCGGGGCATAATTGGGTTATCACCGAAGCTCATGATATTTACTAAGATGTTTCATATTTATTAAATTCGAATTACAAACTTAAATATCCAAAGCAAAATTCATACAATTACAAAGAAAATGAAACTACATAATTATTCCCAAGCATAAACTTGTTTATTCTTCTAGGCCTTCCTAAGTGTTTCCTGTCTCAGCTGGATCACCTGTATCATGTGTAAAATGGGGGAGGTTTTGGGTCAACAAAAGTTGGCGAGTGAACCTTGATAAAACATTTTAACTGGTTTCTTGTTTTATTTATTAAGGAAAATTCGTGCATTAATCACATGTGAACAAACATATATGCAAACAAACACAAACCACTTTGGATGAGTATATGACATGAGATGATGATGTATTTGAGATCAAGGCTCAATCAAACGGAGCCGATCTATGAGGCTCCTGATGCTCAACCCGTATCCCACGGGGAACTGATGGGCCTAATGAAATGCGTGCACTGAAATGATGAAATTCAATCTACATATAATTCACACAATAATTGATACACATTTGATCACGGAAATGTGTATCAATTGTTGTGTGAATTATATGTAGATTGGATTTATCATTTTCAGTGCACGCATTTCATTAGGCCCATCAGTTCCCCATGGGATACGGGTTGAGCATCAGGAGCCTCATTAGATCGGCTCCGTTTGATTGAGCCTTGATCTCACATACATCATCATTCATGTCATATACTCATCCAAAGTGGTTTGTGATTGTATATCTATATATGTTTGCTCACATGTGATTATTGCACGAATTTTCTTTATTAAATAAAACAAGAAATTAGTAAAAATGTTTTATCAAGGTTCACTCGCCAACTTTTGTTGACCCAAAATCTCCCCTGTTTTACACATGATACAGGTGATCCAGCTGAGACAGGAAACACTTAGAAAGGCCTAGAAGAATAAACAAGTTTATGCTTTGGAATAATTATGTAGTTTCATTTTCTTGTAATTGTGAATTTTGTTTTGGATATTAAGTATGTAATTTGAATTTAATAAATATGAAACATCTTAGTAAACATCATGAGCTTTGGTGATAACCCAATTATGCCCCGACTTTTATTCCGCTGCGGGTCGGGGTGTGACATCTAATCTGCAGCTTTCAATCAAGGTATCTATCGATGTCGTAGAACGTGTCAACAAATTCCCCCTTAATTGATGATCCGGGTTTGCATTATCAACATTAAATTCCCCTGAAATCTCCAGCTCAGAACTTTGTTTGCACAGTTTCCGACCTCCTCTGATTTGCTTGATCGACAAATTTTCTTGAGTAAACACCAACTCGAAAACTAATCAATGCAGCATCTCTGTTTCTTCGTTAACCACATCCGTGTTTGGTTTAGCGCATATCTCTCATGCTCGATCCTCTGATCTTCAAGACCCAACCGGCAATTGATAGAAACTTCGAATTACCGCACCAGTAACCTTCAAATCAATGAATACCCATGAAGATCTGAAATCCTGATTTCCGATCATATCTTAAGCACACTCCTGGAAAGATAGATCAGCAAATCGGTAATCTTTTCAACCAGCAAATCTTTATTGGAATCAAGCTATCTGGTAACAAATCAAATCTGAGAAACGTTCTGATCTCATCACTAATGCTTCATCAGATAATCTGCATCGAAAACCACCCGAATGCTAAATGCCGGAATTTTCAATGTTTTGACAAATTTTTCTTCCCCTCATTCTTAGCAAATTCTGACGTTTTGGACATCGTCCCACAGAACCCAAATTTTGCGAAAAATTTCCCAAAATTGCGGTTTTGATGAAATGCGGATTTGACGCTAGGCCCATTGAAAGTCACCCTTAGCAACGATAGTACTATAGTTTGGACTCAGCACCTGATTGGTTCGGGGGTTGTTAAGGCTTGCATACTAACTTTACGTGCGTGTTCGCTGTTGTGAACACGTATCAAGCGTACTCCATCTCGCAGTCGTGTTGGTTAGCTTGTATCATTATTGTTAGCTTACTTAGATTCACTTTCTCTATGTGTTGCATGCTGGTTATGCGTAAACGCTTTATCGCTATTATTATGCTATTAAACCTGTGTACTCATCTTTACTTTATGTATTGACTGTTATTTTAACGTATGTGACAGGTTGAGGATGTTCTACTTGCAGCAATGGATTTAGGGCTTATCTTAGAAACTCGCATAATAGAATCTAGTTTTTTTATTTTTTATTTTTTTGGCACCTCACTTATTTTCGCATGAAAATCACTCATTTTCGCACGAAAATGATATTTTCGCACGAAAATTGTAGTTTTCATACCAAACTGAACTGATGACGTTTTTCGATCCAGAGTCTTCGTTTATTTGAATTTCAAGACGATTTTTGCACAGATCTGGTCGAAAATCAGTTTCTAACAATTCTATAAGTTCAATTTTACATTTTGTCCGAGGATTGTCCATTTATTTGATGATATACGTCTAAAACCCCTCATAAGTTCATAATTCATGAGCGTAGGTGATTCATCAACTGTTAGATTGAATGAATTGGTACCGTAGTTCTGATACCAGTTGTGGGTCCGGATCGAGGCGGTTTCAGACCGAAGTCTGGGCGTTAGATAGCCGATTCGGTAGAACGTTATTACAAAATGGAGTAGAAGTAGAGTGCAGCGGAAGTCATACGTTCATTCATTCATACCGAAAGAGCATACATCTTGTCAGGCTGGCGGAGTTCCTGAAGAGAATCCGCCAGCCTCTCCCCTCTGGGAGCTTCCAAAACTTACAAACAAATGAACACACAAAACATATATAGGGATGAGATTTTCGTACGAAAATGAGCATTTTCGTTCGAAACTGACAGATTTCGTATGAAATGTGTCCATTTTCTCATCCGACGTTCATGCTCGGGTCGTGTGTTCGTATCTAATCTATACAATATTCAACACACGCTCTAACTAGTCTATTCGCACAGGGACAGACACAAAGTGCACTCACAAAAGGTTCACCTCTCGTTTCACTAAACTAACAAAGCATATATCCTCAATACTAGTTCTCCTCTCGATCTCTCATCTCTCAATGATAACAATCTTCCTAATGGTAAAAGGTAGGAATTTAATACTATTGACAAGTGATTGGTAAAACAAGGATCAAGGGGTGAATGGGAAAGTGGTTCACTCTCGTGCAACCTTTAAACCTAACATAAAGATCCCAAATAAATCCACAACCTCTCACCTCTCGGTCTCAATAATGAGAAACAATCAATAACTAATCTAGCATGCAATCCTAATTCTAATTTGACAAGTTAATCAATCAAACCAACGCAACATCACAAAGAAAATAAATAAAGGTCTAAACATGCATTTTTAAGTTAAAAAACACCAAGTAGTGAAATTATCAACACATGTGCAATAAGATTTGCAAACCAAACAAGATCAAGACATCATATTGAATCATAAGTCAATAAATATTGGATCTTTACATAAGTTCAAACCATTTGATCACAATTTCCCCCAAAACAAGTTAACATCTAACAATAATCATCCCATATCCAAACAAGCTACAAAACTAGCAATCATGACAAACATCAATGCAAACAATATGATCTAACAATCATCATCATCATTGCAAGTTCAAAAACGATTTTGTGCTTAAAACAGGGAAAACCATGATAAAAACCAACTCGAGAGGTCTCCGGTCTTAACCCACACGCCCCAAGCCATCCTGCCATTATTTTTGCGGTGGTATGTGGCGATCTAAGTCATCATAATGCTATTTATAAACAAACCGTAGAAACCTCCTGCTCAACAAGATGCACGCGGATAGCTTAAAATACAAGCGCTCTGCTTGCAACCGATTTTATTTAAGATTGTGTGTGGACCGTTGTAACAACCCGATCTTTCGGATTGTTATCCAAATTCCTTTATTTCCGTTCATTTCTGTCCCGAACCCGTTTGTACTCTGAGATTTATTATAATGGTTTACAACTAATTTAAGACGCATATTTTATTGCTTATTTATCGCATTTAAATCGCTTAATACTCACAACTTTCAACGCAAACTCAAATTGCGGTTAATTATGTTACATTATGTATTTAAGTGTTATGTGTGCTTTATGATTTATGGTTGTACTCGCTATCGCAATACCCTCGCTCACTCGAATCGCTAAATCGCATTAATTTAATAACGCAACGCTTCACACCTCGCTAAAACGCTTAAGGTAACTATTTAATACGAACCGAATCACCGAACGGGCACCTAACGAACAAATAACGAACAAAACTTCGCCACCAGGCCAAGTTCGCCCGAAGTTGTGTTTACACAATTTCGCCCAAACTTGACCAGCCACCAGAATAACAAGCAAGTTCGCTTGAACTTGCATAATTCAAGCAGAACTGGCCAAGTTCGCCCGAACTTGTGCCAAGTTCGCTTGAAATGTGACAAGTTCGCCCGAACTTGTTCCCTGCCACTCACATTTCTCCTCGCCTATAAATACCCACCACCTCCATTCATGCTCTCCTTGCTGCAACTTCGCTCCAGAGCTCCCAAAACTGATTTTCCTTGCTTTTCCAAGTAAGAACCACTCGTTTTATGCAAACCACAACGTTTTTCACTAGGATTTTACACAAGGATTACCTTCGTTTTCATCTCTGTTTATAAAAATCTTCATCTTTTTCTATAAAACTTCTTGTTTTAGCTTAGATCTACACTTAAATGGGTTATTGGACTTAGCTTTGGCTCTCCAAGCTAGAAATCTTGATGATTTCGACATACTTGAAATGGATTCGAATCTACGTCTGTTTCAAGCGGAAACTCAGATCCAGAAGCACAAGGACGATACAGTCACTTGCACAAACTGGACTAACTCGTACGAACCAAAAAGTTCGCACGAATTAGCCCTAGTTCCTATAAAATGGCTAAAACTCGCTCTCAAAGACCTCTCCAGCCTATGTTTTGCTCAATAGCTCAATGTTGGAGGGATGGACACTCGATTTCCTCAGCAAACCGAAAACACACAATTTTGGACCAAAAACAGAAAAGTTCGCTCCAAAAAGGGCAAGTTCGCCCGAAGTTGACACCAGATGGGTGCCAACTTCGCCCGAAACTTGTACTAAGTTTCTGTTGAACAATGGTAACTTCGCCCGATCTTGTACAAGTTTCTGTGAAACCATGTCAACTTCGCCTGAACTTGTACCTTGCTTAAGTTGGGTACAACTTCGCCCGAAGTTGTCCTCCAACTGAAGCCAGTACAAGTTCGACCTAACTTCTCTCCTGCCCTCGCCCGTTTCGACTGTTTCAGCACTTCGGAAGACTGATGCACTTCTGTTCTCGCTTACAGGCTGATCCCGGCGCTCCCTTCAATCCACAGCAGTTCGTGTTTCTTCGTTGAGCACCGACTGTGAGTATACTTGAACCCTTTTTCGCTTTAAACGCACTTTTGGGTGTTACATACGTACTTTATATCAAAACACGCTACACACAATGCTAAACTCTTTTAACGCTAACCGCTCTCGCACGTTATACGTGAATCCCTGAATGTTTGTTTGCTATGTGTGAATAATGAGGACTTGCAGACCACCCTTAGCAACGATAGTACTATAGTTTGGACTCATCACCTGATTGGTTCGGGGGTTGTTAAGGCTCGCATACTAACTTTACGTGCGTGTTCGCTGTTGTGAACACGTATCGCGCATACTCCATCTCGTAGTCGTGTTGGTTAACTTGTATCATTATTATTAGCTTACTTAGATTCACTTTCTCTACGTGTTGCATGGTGGTTATGCGTAAACGCTTTATCGCTATTATTATGCTATTAAACCTGTGTACTCACCTTTACTATATGTATTGACTGTTATTTTAACATATGTGACAGGTTGAGGATGTTCTACTTGCAGCAATGGATTTAGGGCTTATCTTAGAAACTCGCATAATAGAAATCTAGGTTGTCGAACTATGTCTGTTTAAGAGATTTGATATTTAATGACAGGTTGAGGATTTTATGTTTGATTGTATGGGAAATCGGACCTTTTAAATATTATCGCTTAATTAGTTGTTATGGATTCTCTTGAGCAATCTGGTTCGCCTATTGCCGCGCCCTGATGATTCCGCCATCGATTGGGGTGTGACAACCGCTTGGGATGCAAGCGGTACACTTGCAATGAATTTGACAAAAGGAATGACACGTATCTCCTTGGATTAAGTGCTGGTCACATTGTATGTGACAAGAGTGCTTGGAATTTACATCCTCTTCCAAGCGGTCCTCTTGGAGGGAAGAAACTTGGAAGACTAAAATGCTCTTAGGCTTGACAGCGGATTATGCGGGCCCAAGGCATATTGCATGTGGTTCGCTTGGATCTAAGTTAGCAGGGGATTTCTTCGGGATTTTTCATCTTTTCTCCAAACTTTGACCTAGGCTCGCTTTATTCCTGAATCTTCTTGTTTAAGTGCTAAACCTGCAAATTCACCAACTAATTAACTATATATCCAAATTTAGTGGATTTTGCAAGTAAAACTAGATCTGTATAAAACAAAGTATATGACCACTTAGTACATAAAAAAGGATACCTATTTAGGTGGTAAACACTTAGAATTTAAAACTTAGATTTTGGTGGGGTTGTAGAAATATTAACCATTTGAATTAGTACTGTGACACCTCACCCAGATAAGGATGAAACTACACAACTGATACCCACTTAAACGGAAAACATGTATTTCATTAACATAAACTATAAGATACAAAAGTTGGAGACATAAACGATAAAAAAACATCATACTAACTATCACAACATTTCACTAGACACTACGGGTCTAGTGTCCAAAGCTTCCTTCGGCCACGTAGGCTTGGAATCTATGGTAACTTGCCCTCAAGCCTCGTTACCTGTGACACATGCTTAAAAGACACGTCAGCTTATGCTGGTGGGTTAACGAATATCAACAGTTTATAAATAATCACATTAACTTGTTCATGACTTGTATCCGCCCATGCAATATTCATGATGTTTCCCTACACCGGAGATCATTATGGGACCATCGATGTTTAGCCCAACATATAATTAGATTCAACTACACCGTAATGGTGTAACTCGCCAATCATTCCCGCCGTAGCGGCATACATATATACATGTGTATGCATGTCTGGGAGTTATCCATGATGTATCACATGCGTACAACTAGTCATGGATTTGACATATTTGTAACAGTTATAGTTTAGGACAAGCATGCTCACATTTGGAAAGCATTTGTAAAACTTACCTTAGGTTTAGGCAATATGATAATTAATTGATCAAAACTTTAACCCTGAACATGTACCAAGACAATCTTATGCGATAGTCTAATAGTGCGGTACTAACTAGTCACATGTGTATGCATGTCTGGGAGTTATCCATGATGTATCACATGCGTACAACTAGTCATGGATTTGAAATATTTGTAACAATTATAGTTTAGGACAAGCATGCTCACATTTGGAAAGTATTCGTAAAACTTACCTTAGGTTTAGGCAATACGATAATTAATTGATCAGAACTTTAACCCTGAACATGTATCAAGACAATCTTATGCGATAGTCTAATAGTGCGGTACTAACTAGTCATTACCGTAGTTGGCTTTTGGGCAACCCATCTAGTCTAAGCACGAGTACACGGTCCATGCCTAAACTAGAGTCGAGTCACCTAATGCCTACACAGGTTATGAACCCTACTCCTATTATCAAATTAAATATTAATACTATATATTCCTATTATATTTTATTGTTATTATTAAATAGTCTCCTATAATACTAATTAATCATTTAGATATCTCATATTGCAGTTAGTCATTCTAACCGTAACTTACTCGTTTAACCATAATATGTAATACAAGTTTCATATATATTGTTTACAAAACGGGGTGTTACAAGTATTCCACAAAATGTAGTTGTTAGTCTGTTTTTAGTTTGGGGTATCAAAACCCTATGTAATAAGTTATATAACTAGGGTTTCAGTATCCTAATTAAACCTGAATTTCAATATGAATTACAAATTTGAATTTGGTTTTTAAATACTCGTGCTTTATTTGAATTCGGTAATCGAAATCCAATGATCAACCCAATAAATAAATACATTAAAATCACTAAATGTCTAATTTCCAAAAAACTTGGACCGGCCCTGGTCACCAGTGACCATGAGAGGTGACGCAAGATGGTGGCTGCTGAGGTGGTTAAATGGTGGTTTTCGGTTACGGTTTCTAGCAAGTGGATAAGGTCCGATGAAGTTTGGCAGCTGGAAATAATTTAGTTGTGGCTAGGGTTAGGTTTGTGGAACACGGTTTGCACAGGCTAGGGGCTTGAATCATTATGGGCCAATATTGGCACAAACTCCTGGACATGATTATTCCAAACCCATTTGACAACAAAGGTTTCATGTGGGGCACTCGAACAAAGATCAGGTTTGTTATAATTGTTTGTTTATTAGTGAAATGCAGAGCTGGCCTTGAGAATTTTTGTACCCTGTTCGAGCTTCAAAAAATGTGTCTTTAAGCTCAAACGAAATTGAGTATTGGGCTCACTAAAGATCTAAACCTAATGGCAGTAGGCTAATAACTAATCTAAACCATAAGAATAGTTTTGTAAGTGGGGTTACGTTGGTTGGTGTTTGTATAGGTATGCCCATTAAAAGAAAATATTTACATATACATATTGGTTTTTTTTCATAAAATAGCGTTACCTTCTAAATATCAGGCCCTGGCCCGAGGGCCGCCATGGTGAAATGGAGACAGGACCCCACCCACAAAGACACAACATGAATGAATTTTTAATTTTTGGAGCAGTCATTCTTTTAGAAAGTTGTTGGGCTCACCTGTGGGAATACAAATATGGCTAAGGCATTAGGCTACGTTTTGGACCAACGACTTTAAGTCTCTTTTTGGCGACTTTATGATATGAGTTTTTGGCCGGTTCTTACTATACTATTTTTGGTCCAGGAGATCAAGTGATTAAACAACTAGTGGGCCAGGTTTTATAAATTTTTGAAGTGGGCCATGAGTTCAAATTAATTTTGGTAGTGAACAAGATTGGGTCTGGATTATATTTTTATATTATAGGACCGAAGATTATTCGAAACAAAAATAGGTCGGGAGTACAAGATTATTATATGGGCCAAACGAAAATATTGTAAAGGAAAAGGAGAGTGTTCTCTTTTGCAACAATGGAACTTTAATGTTATGACCGAGTTGAAGAACCTTTTTAATGGAAGTGATATTCTATTTCGATCATTGGAGGTTCGAACCTTTATCACATGCTAATTATAGTAGAGACGACTAATCGGGCGTAAAGCTTACACATAGTGGAAGTTGGTGATTGAGCTTTGAGTCTTGAATTAATATAGAGGGTTTATATTTGCGTGGAAAACGATAATGAAAGATTTGGTGCATTCAGCGGATTTGAGAAGATTCAAAAAAACAAAGTCAGACATGCCTTTGAAGATCAAATGAAGAACTGATAGCATCATTCTCGGAGAAATATTATTAGGTCAAATTAGAGAATGATGTTATCAATTAATGACTTTAGTTTAGCATTGTTATGGTTTGTGTGAGTTAGTGAGTTTTAGTTTTTATAGTCGTGCGTTCTAGCGACATTAGTGGTTTTCCAAGCAGGTGGCGGTTTGCTTGGAGGACATGGCTCAAGGATCTATAGACAGGGCCGATTTTGGGCATGTGCAAGTCGGGCGACAACACAAGGCTCAAATCGCCAGAGGGCCCGAAGTTTAAAAAAAATCTTACTATGCTAATAAATGAAAATCTTTTTGGGACACATGTCACTTTCTCCTCTTGCTATTATTTTTCAACTTTTTTTATTTCCTATTAAATAGTTTATCTCATATGTTGAATAATAATATTAAAATAAAAAATATCAAGAATATCAATAATGATAAAAAAAACTCAAAGATAAGATAATCATCGTTATACGAATCTTTTAAATAGAATTTTAAGATTCATAATGACATTAAAAATTATATCTAAAAACAATTTGTGGCATTAATTTAAATTTAAATTACACATTTCTCTATACTAATAAATAAAAATATCTTTTTGACACGTGTCAAACTCTGGTGCATCTTTATCTTATTTTTCAGTTTCTTTTTCTAATTAAATAATTATTAATAAATTATAATTTTGATAAGAAATAATTAATTTCATTTAATCTCATTTAAATTACATTTAGTTAAGTTATTCTTTTAATATTATTCTTATTTAATATTTAATATGATATAGAAATAATATTAAATCACAAATTTCACGGATCTCTCTTACTTATTTATTATTGCTTTTATTTTTCCACTTATTAATAATTATCTAATATTTTATTGGTTCTATCATGTGTAATATACATGTTTCTAACCTAATAATAGATAAAAAAACAAATTAATTTTTTAATAAGTAAATATACATAAAATTCATCATTTAAATACATATCTTCATAACTATATTATCAATAGATTACATTATATTTATTTAATTCATACAATACACTAAGTATTTTAAATATATAACTAATACACTAAGTATTTTAAAGATATAACTATATTATTTATTGTATAACATTTAATTTATGCAACCATATGTAAAACACGGGGTTATAAGCTAGTTATATATTAAATACAAATAATAGAGTAGTTAAAACATTAGTAAAAAGTGTTACAATGGCTTCTATTCTCTTTTCAGTTTTTCTTTTTTTCTCTATGTTGATTGTTGAACTCTCTTGGGCTAGCCAACTTTAATATATATACAAGCCTTCACAAGGCACCCCACTTCCACGATTGATCCAGATTATCTATTTTATTTTATTTTATTTTAATAAACTAAATATTTTAATTTCTTTAATACATTTACTTTGCTAGATTGATCCAAGATTATTTATTTTCTTTTAATAAAACTTATTATTTTAGTTTCTTTAATACAATTACTTTGCTACTGTTTTATAATCTAACCATTAAACAAGTCGATTTAACATTTGCTGTTGGTTTCTTTTCAAGGAGCAAAAGTTAAACACTTGAAAAAAAATTAGTATTATATGAGATTTAATTTGACTACGAATAAAATACATTGATAATTCAAAATAAAACATCAATGTTAAGAATCCACAAAATGCCGACCCATAACTAAATGTTAATGTTTTTTGTTGCACGTATGTTCTTGCTGTTCGTTGTACTTTTTGTTTACTACTTACTTTCACATTTGCTAAGTTGGATTAGATGAATGACTAGAGTTTATGTGTTTTGTATTTCAAAATAAAAAATGACTTACATCCCGAGATTGAGATATCCTCGCATTGTTCCAACTAAATTACGATTTTGCCCCGTTTAAATTTACACTTTGTCATTGGTTTTGTTTTTTTTTCCTTATAGCCAAATTACGATTTTGCTCTCGGTTCAAATTTACAGTTTTCCATCTTTTTTGTTTTTTTCTTGTCAGATTATGATTTTGACCCTAGTGTAAAATTACAGTCATGCAATCGTTAAGTTTTTTTGGACAAAACTATGTAGCATTGTGTTTTAATTGTAGACTTGGTGTAATTTTTATTCGTGCCAGACGGCTGTATAGCACACGCTTATTTAACCTAAAAAATTTCAATTTTGCCCCCAATTTAAAGTTATAGTGTTTCTATTGTTTTAGTTTTTTTAGCAAAAGTATGGTAGTGAGGTCGCTTTTAGCGAGGATGACAAGCATCGGTTCAAAAGTTTTCCACACAAACATAAGTAATATTGAAGTAGCATTGCAACTGCTCAACTTTTTGCAGGTTGAAGCAATATTGATGCAGCATATATATTTAATAACGTTCAACATATTTTAAAAGAAGATAGAAGTTTAAATTATAGGTAGGGCCCAATTATTTTATCTCGCACAAGGCTAAATTTTATATTATTATTATTATGAAGGACGGCCCTGTCTATAGATAGTGGACCACACCACACGTCCGAAAAATAACATCTAACTTCTACATATATCAACGTGAAAGTGAGTGTGTACAAAACTACAACATCCATAAACAACCGTGTAGTTGGAGTTTGTATGATCATTCATACTATCAGAATACAAATATTTAGTAATTTCACAAACCCAATCTTTTAGGTCTCAAATACGTTGAAAAACCTTGCTTCAATCCAGGCATGGAGATTGTTTATTGTTGCTTTTTCCTCTTCTCCCTCTCTTTCGCCTTATTTCTAGCCTCAGCGTCCGCTTGTCGTCTTCTCAGAGTTTCCATTTCTTCTTCCATGGCCGACTTCTCTTGTTTCTACTTCTTTTTGTGTTCCAACATCGATGTATCCGAATCCTTAACAGTAAAAAACATCGGCCCTAGTTCAGCCAGCCACGGTGGCTCAACAGATGTAGCATATTGCATGTGTTCTTTTGTTGTCAATACAACCTCATGGTACACCACATAGTCCGGTGTGTACCCCAGCCCATAAAGAACCGAGCTTGGGTGCAAATGGCTCGGCATTCCATTCCTACAATTCACATATCTCCCACGCCTTTTAGTCTTGCAACGTTATGAAAATAAGCCGAACAAATTGCTTTCCTAACAATATCCCAATCTGGCCCGCTAGAAGTTAGCGGTATTTTCAGCGTTTTTAATATGTCCAACAATTGGGACCTAACTTCCCGAGCTTTTTTAAGCCCTTTTACCTGTAGATAATGATCGTTACACCAATCTCCGCGATACTTATTAGCTTTCCACTGTTGGTATACGTTGAGTAAGGTTAAATGATCAGATTCAGGCACAAGGAACTTTTCTCTTGCAGCATCGCTTTCCGCTGCTCGGTCTTTGGGTCTGAAAATCACAGATGGGACCGAAAGCATTTAGACAACTGTAAGTACTTCATTCAGACATTGTAACTCTTCTCCCATTAAAAGCATTTTGGCTAATGGCGGATCAAGTGGGAACTCCACCATCTTCCACCCGAGAACGGTTAGACTCCCTGTGTTACTCAATGTACCCAAAACCCATAGCTGGTACATTGAGTTTAGAATATTATCTTGTGGTGGGGGGTCCATGAAATCGAAATCCAACAAGTTTTCGACTTTAAGTGACTTAAGTAACAATACGACGTTGCCGAGATTAGTCCTTTGAATTTCGGGGACTGGTTGTGGGAACATTTCGTCTTGGTATGCACTTTCTGTATAAAGACGGTAGCATGTACCGGGCCCAGTACGGCCCGCCCGACCGGCCCGTTGGTCAGCAGCAGCCCGACTGACAGGGAACACCTGAAGAGCATCCATACCCATACGGGGATTATACACCTTCATTTTACCGTATCCAGTGTCGATAACGTAATAAATTCCATCTACGGTTAATGAAGTTTCTGCAATGTTTGTAGCCACGATACATTTGCGGGCCCCATCTTCGGGTTTTTCAAAGATTTTTGCTTGTAAGTCGGCTGGGAGTTGGGAGTAAATAGGGAGGATTAATAGGTTGGACACTTTTGCCCTTGTGGTTGAAATGAGCTGTTCCATACGTTCGGATAGGGCATAGCATGTGGCTTCAATTTCATCTGACCTGTCATGAATATTAGTATGTCGCCAGGCGGGCTAGTAATGTGGATTGTCATTGCTTGTTTTACAGCAGCTCCGACATAATCTTCGCATGGGGTTTTACTGTACAAGATTTGAACCGGAAATGTTCTCCCAGGAATGTGGAAGATGGGGACACTCCCAAAGAAGTTGGAAAATTTCTGTGCATTGAGGGTGGCAGAAGTGACAATAAGCTTGAAGTCTCGACGCCTTGCCACCACTTTTTTAAGGATCCCGAATAACACATCAGTGCTTAATGATCTCTCATGGGCTTCGTCCATCACAACAAGACGGTATTTGTCAAGATCAGCGTCTTTCAATGTTTCACGCAGAAGCACGCCGTCAGTCATGTACTTTGTAACAGTGTTTGGCCCAGTGACATCTTCAAAACGAATAGCATAACCAACCAATTCTCCAAGTTTAGTTTCCATTTCTTCGCTGACTCTTTTAGCAACACTCATGGCCGCCACACGTCTTGGTTGAGTACAACCAACTATACCACTATTTGTATATTCGTCTTCATGTAAATACTGAGTTAACTGTGTTGTTTTTCCGGAACCAGTTTCACCAACAACTACTACCACCTGATTCTCTCTCACCACCCTCAATAATTCATCCCGGACAGAAATTATAGGAAGATATTCTCGTTGTTGTGCAAGTGATTTTGACTTTGCAAAATCGCTTACTGCTTCACCTTTTTTAAAACGTTGAGCGAACTTTGCATCTTCCTTAAAATCAACTTCACCATCTTCACCAACTACAGCCATATCAGCATCGATCTACTCTGCTGACCTTTTAACACCAAGAATATTACCGAGTTTTGAACCAGCAAGTTCCCAAAACCGTTGACGTGATTTATTCATACTTTGTTTTTCATGAATTTCACGAACAAGATTTGAACCTTTTCTTGAAATGATTGCCATGTCTGATGTTGGATCTTTTACGGGCATTATGGGTTCTGCTTGCTTAGTGAACACAATTCTTCCATCTAAGAACGGAGGTTTTGTATCATGAACAAGAAGAATAACCCTGCGTTCTTCCTCATCATCAAATTCTGTTTGCACTTCTGTACCTCTAACAGCCCCGGATCTCATAAGCTGTCTATCTTCCCACTGAGCATTGTCCGCATTAAGCTGAGATAGCTTTTTGCTTTCAGCAAGGCTCATTTGAGTTCCGTCCCTTCGAGATGCCCTAACTGGAACTCGTGAAGGGGCCACACTGTCCCATGGAGAAGCACCATGCCCAGATTGAGGAGTGTTGCCCCCAAGCCAAGGGGAAACTACGTGTGCATCGGGTGAAGAAGCACCAATTAGCATTGGTGATGGTGAAGGCTGATAACGTCTACTTCTTGAATCATCTCCACGATCATCCCTATTAGTACCATATCTCCTTGATTTCCTACTTTGGCTTCTTGACTTGTCTCTGTAATCACTTCTATGCCTATCATGTTCTGTTGAATAACACCTAAAACTCCGATGATGGTTACTTCTGGATGAAGGAGTCATATCCTCAGAATGTGAGCTAGACTTTGAACCATGCCTAGAATATGTCCCGTCCCCTTGTTCACGTAACCGTCTGCTCATGGAATTGCGCGCACTGCTAGAACTTGTACCGTTTTCAACTTCATCCGGGCCAGTGACTGAGGAGGTAGCATTATCCACGTCATCGTCCATAGATGCCACCATTGAGGAAATCTGTTCTTTTGGAACCTTAAACGGTCCGTCAACATGAGCGCTTGCTCGCTATGCATTTGCAAGAACATCTAATCCTAGTAGAGATTTCCTCCGAGGCTGTCTGAAAACAACTCTATCTTTTCCAGAGATATGTAAGCCACCAGCACTGATTGTATCTGGCTCTAGAATTTCCTTTGTGTTGTCAATGTCAATGGGATTCTCCATTCTTGTTGTTGAAGTTAGACAATAGTCCTCCTGAGAATTTGATGGAGAAGGTAGATATGTAGAGTAGGAATCAAAGGGAGAATATCATAACAAGAATCAAAAGGAAAAAGTGATTAGATAGAGACCTTCTTCACCAGCTTTGGATCGACAGAACCTGAAAGTTGTAAGATGATGGTGAAGAGGATATATATATGATGACGGGGGTAGCTCAAGCTTCAATAAAATGGATTTTACACATTAACGCTTGAGAGGTTAAAAGGTTAAAGGGTTCATTTCCCGCCAACTCGGGAGAACAGCATGTGAACAGCAAAAAGCATGTGAACAGTGAAGCATCAACTCACTGATTGCTTGTCCAAGTCTCTCACAGCCGAAAAGAGAACATGTGCACAGAGAGCATCCTATTAACCGTAGGTCAAAAGCCTTCAGCCCTCAAAAAGGGTAAACCCCCCACTGTAGCAAAGGTTCACCGGTCAAAGGTTTCCCCTTTGGGAAGATCCTTTTCCTATATAAAGAGGCAACACACAGCCATGCAGGGATATACCAGATCGGTGGAGACTAGACCATACTCTCTGATCTTCTCTTCTTCCTTGAGAACTTGCTCTATGCATGTTCCTTCTCTTCACTTCAAATAACACAACTTCGCTTAGTATCAACATCCTAGAACCCAATTCACTTCGGTCTCGGATCCTAAGTGAATAACAACAACAAACACTAGTGAACCTCTCTCTACATCTTGCAAAGGTAGGGGATCCCCACGACCTGCGTTAGGTTAACCGAAACCCTCGAAGCCTTTTAGCCTAACCAGTCCACTCACTATCCTTGGTCTCATATCTGTTGTAACAACAAGTTGGCGCCCACCGTGGGGCTACACCGCTTATTCTTCTAAAAAAACCAATAGTGTAGCTCCATTTCTCTTCAAGATCAACATGTCAGAAAACGGATCTCCGGGGAAGTTAATCAAGTACCACGAACTTTAACATCCATCGTTAGTCCAGCCTCACCGGTTGCGACGACCCCACTCTCCACTCCTGGAGACACTTCCGCCGGGATTTCTTTCCCTTAGTTTTTCCAAACTCCAACTCCTTCCCGTTCTGGGGTTCCTTCCCCATAAATCGGCACCTCGAGTGCCCCAGAACGCGTCGATTTAACCCCTGAAGGAGTTGCAAGAAATTTCTTGCGATTGAGGACTCTCCTCAACCAACACGTAAGTCAAGAACGAGAAAAAGGGGTCAGAATAAGGTTGGATTATGACGAGCCAGAACCGTCTTTATCGTCGGGACCACCACCTCCACCTTTCAGCAATTCACAACCCATGGCCTCTGGCCATGAAGCTGGTCCAAGCACAACTTACCAACCTATTAACCTTACCCCTTATTCTTATGGGAGGCCTAACCCAACGGCCTTCCCCATATTCACCTCTCAGCCGGTCATGACTAGTGCACCTCTCAGCCGGTCATGACTAGTGCACCAGTCGGGCATGAGACCACCTTTGAGCAACTATGGCAATCTCCAGTAACAAGTGTTCCCCCTCCGGTTGCCTCCTCATGGGAGTAAGCTTTGGCTACTTTGCATTTGGCACGAGGCGCTGTTATGAATACCTCCATGGGAATGCCTTGTGCTGCACAGCCAGAATGCCTTCAAGGCTTTAACCTCATGCCCTAGATGATGGCTCAAATGATGGCATATTTTCCTTGGTCCTAGCTCATCAACCAAGTGTTGAGTACTCACCAGGGAGCGACAAGTCAGAACCTTGCTACGAGGACAGAAGAAGACCTTGCAAAACCTTACAAACCCAGCAACCTGTCGTGCTTTTCCCAACAAATCGCCGACTACGACTTCCAAACAAAGATCAAGATGCCGTCTCATATAAAAACATATGATGCAACCGAGGACCCAGAAGATCACCTACAGATCTTCACCGGCGCATCTAGAATCGAAAAATGGTCCAACGCTAAGTGTTGCCTCATGTTCATGCAAACTCTCGTTGGATCCGCCAGGATATGGTTCAATGACCTACCTGCCAAAAGCGTTCGAAGCTTCGGTGATCTGAGCAAAGGATTCCTGGCCAATTTTTCACAGCAAAGAAGATACGTAAAGGACGCCACTGTGATTTTCCAAATCAAGCAAAGGGACGATGAAATTCTCCGAGAATTCATTGAGAGATACAAAAGAGAAGGTCTCAACTACGTAGGTGCAAACAAAAAAATGAGGGTAGCTGGTTTTATGAACACTGTCACCTCCAAATATCTCACAAGAGATTTCAACAAGAGCCTACCCAAGACTCTTTAAGAAGCCCTTGAAAGAGGCGAAACACATATACGGGGAGAGGAAGCAGTCGATATCAAAGAACAAAGGAAACGGGCACCTAGCTGGCGAGGCAGCAGCCCAAGCAAAAAGAGGGGAAATTTCAGTCACTACGATAAACGGTTCAAGGGTTCAGACTCCCGGAAACCTGAACCTCGGAACCCTCCATGCAGAGAAAGAATTGTCAATTTCACAACCCTGACCATAACCCCTCAAGAAATACTAGCGACTGAGGAAATCAAGCACAGCTTCCGACCCCCAAGACCTTTGCCCAAAAGTAAGAAGAACGAAAACTCCACTCAATACTGCGAGTTCCACGAAGAAAAAGGTCACCACACAAACGATTGTTTTCAACTCAAGAAAAGAATTGAAGAAGCCGTTAAGTCCGGGGAATTGGCTCATTTAGTAAAAAGGAGTCAGGGACAAAATGGCTGAAGGGAAGAACAAAGAAGTAAACATGGTGAGTATCGATCAAGAAGTTTCTCGCAAAAAGCAACGATTGGAGGCTTGGGAGCTTCAGTGTGTCTGCTTCCCACCACCTCAGGGAAACCTACTTTCAAACCCCCGGTGGTCGAAGCGATGGTGGGGACAAGTAAGACAAGCAAAGCCTACATTGATACAGGGGCGGCCACCGAGATCATGTTCGAAAAGTTCTTCAAATGTCTCACTGATGAGGAACGTTCAAGGCTTCAACCCTCGGGTCATCTATAAAAGGTATCGCTGATATACCCCTTAAGCCTTTAGGCCAGCTAACCCTTGATGTCTGTTTTAGTGAAGGCCAGATGGAAAGAACCAGGTCACTTACCTTTATGGTTATAGACATCCTTTCCAACTATGATGTTATCATAGGAAGGCCAGGACAGTGTGCATTCGGCATGGTTGTCTCAGTTGGATAAGGCACTGTCAAGTTTCCCACTGAAAGAGGGATTGCAACCCTTCAACCAACTCAGGAGGCTTACATGGTAGAAGGGGAAAATTCACAAAATGAAGACAGCGAAGGATTGATCATAAACCCCAAGTATCCTGAACAAAGGATAAGGGTTAACATGAACTTATCCCAAGAAACTTTGTCATACCTTGAAAAGTTACTCATACACTATAGCGATGTTTTCGCTTGGTGCCCGGAAGACATGACGGGTATCCCTTGAAGCATTGCTGAACATGAGTTGAGAATACCACCAGATGCCAAGCATGTGGTCCAAAGAAACGGAGTCTAGCTCCTGAACGAGGCCTGGCAGCATGCCAAGAAGTTGAAAAGCTTGTTCTCGCTGGAATCCTTCGAGAAGTAAAGTACCAATCATGGATTGCCAACCCTGTTATGGTTCGAAAGCCCGACAAGTCTTGGAGGATGTGCATCGACTTCAAAGACTTGAATAAAGCATGTCCAAAGGATTGTTATCCTTTGCTAGAAATTGACCTCAAAGTCGACTCTCTTACCGGTTATCCTTTCAAGTGTTTCCTTGATGCTTACAAAGGATATCACCAAATCCTCATGAAAGAAGAAGATGAAGAAAAAACTGCGTTTCACACAGACAAGGGTATTTTCTGCTATAAAAAGATGCCTTTTGGCCTAAGAAACGCCGGTGTAACCTACCAACGCCTAATTGATAAAGCATTCGCCTGTCAAATTGAAAAAAACATGGAAGCTTACGTCGATGATTTAGTGATAAAAAGCAAAACCGAGTATCAAATGCTCGACGACGTTCAAGAAACCTTCCAAAATCTGAGAAAAATCTACATGAAACTCAACCCGGTAAAATGTTCATTCGGGTTCGAGGAAGGCCAATTTCTGGGGCATATTATGGGGAAACAAAGTATAAAAGCCAATCCAAACAAGGTCAGAGCTGTTTTGGAAACAAAATCCCCAAAAGCAAACAAAAAGTTGAGAGTCTAAACGGAAGGCTTGCAGCCTTGAAGCGTTTTACCTCCAAACTCGCTGAGAAGTCTCTCCCCTTTTTCAAAACACTCAAGGGGTGTGCAAACAAAAAATATTTCAGATGGACGGAAGAGGCAGAAGAAGCCTTTAACCAGATGAAGCAACACTTAGCTTCACTCCCGACCATAGCAGCCCCAGAAATGGGAGAAACAATCTCTGTCTACCTCTCAGCTGCTGAAGAAGCCATAAGCACGGTCTTAATTATCGAACGAGACAAAGTTCAGGTACCCGTTTATTTCTTCAGTAAAACGTTAAAACATGCTGAGATCAAATATCCTCCTTTGGAAAAACTTGCTTTAGCCTTAGTCCAAACGGCTAGAAGGCTTAGAAGGTACTTTCAAGCACACCCAATGCAAGTGGTCACTAACCAACCCATAAAAAGTGTGCTTGAAAAACCAGAAAATTCAGGACGAGTAGCCAAATGGGCTGTGGAACTAGGTGAACATAACATCACCTATGTCCCCAGAAAAGTTATCAAAGCCCAAGTCCTGGCAGATTTTATCATTGAAATACCAAAGCAAGATACCACTGAAGTTAATGTCACAGCCACTGAACCCTCTGACCCTGAAGCCTGGAAGCTTTTTACCGATGGGCTTCCAGCATTGAAGGGTCAGGGGCTGGGCTCATTTTAATCAGCCCTGAAGGGTTAGAGTTTACATACGCTCTTCAACTTGAATTTCAGACTACTAACAACGAAGCTGAATACGAGGCGCTAATCGCTGGTTTAAAGATAGCCAAAGAAACGAAGGTTCAAAGGCTTCAAGTCTTCACGGACTCGTTGCTCATTTCAAGTCAAGTCAATGATAGCTATGTAGCAAAAGAACCCAACATGAAAAAGTATCGGGAAAAGTCAAAAGAGTTGATGAACACATTTCAAGCATGTACCATCAAACAAGTCTCCAGATCTCAAAACAAAAGAGTCGACGCTTTAAGCAAACTTGCATCCCTCACGTTTACTCACCTTACCAAAAAAGTGTTGGTTGAAGTATTGAAAACCCCCTCATCCAAGAATTGGAGGTTCAAGACGTAATCATTGAGAAGGCCCTAATTGGATGACTTCCATTGAAAATTTTCTCAAAAATGGTGAATTACCCATTGATCCGATAGAGGCCGAAAGGGTTCGAGTGAAATCCAGACAATATGTGTTGCAGGGGGAAACCCTTTTCAAGAAAGGATACTTGCACCATTGCTGAGATGTGTTGGTCCTGAGCAAAGCAATATCTAGTCAAAGAGGTTCACGAGGAATATGTGGAGCTAATTTTTGGACCAAGATTAGTGGTTTCTGAATTGATGAATCTCGGGTATTTTTGGCCCTCTATGCATCGAGATGCCACCGAGCAACTAAGAAAGTGTGAAGCTTGTCAAATACATGCATCGGTTCCCAAGAGCCCCAAACACGATCTCGTTCCCATCACTTCAGCTTGGCCATTCCACAAATGGGGAATGGATATCGTTGGGCCATTCCCACAGGCCAAGGCTGGAGTGAAGTTTTTATTAGAAGCCGTGGACTACTTTACCAAGTGGCCCGAAGTTAAGCCACTTGCAAAGATAACAGGGAAACAAGTTATCGACTTTGTTTGGGAAAACATCATATGTCGCTTCGGGTTGCCAGGAGTTTTGGTAACAGATAACGGGAAGCAATTCGCTGAAAAGCCTTTCAGCACATGGTGCAAGGAATTTAGAATAACCCAAGTCTTCAGCTCGGTCGCATACCCGTAATCCAATGGTCAAGTCGAAAGAACCAACCACAGCATAGTTGAAGGTATCAAGAACCGGTTAGGAAAGCATGAAAACAATTGGCTCGAAGAACTCCCAAACGTTCTATGGGCGATAAGAACAACGGAAAAAACAAGCCATAAAAGAACACCATACAGCTTGGTATTTGGCTCAGAAGCTGTAATTCCAGCAGAGATTGGAGTTGTGACTCAAAGAACACTCAACATGGACCTCGAAACAAACAAAAAAGAGACCATGTTGAACTTACAACTCCTCGAAGAAATTCGTGATCAGGCCGCCATTCAGGAAGCCAAATACAAACAAAAAATGGAAGCCTACTACAATGCAAGGGTAAAACATGAACGTTTCAAACCAGGGGATCTCGTGCTTCGAAACAATGAGGCCAACAAAAAAGAAAACCAAGGAAAACTTGGCCCGAAATGGGAAGGGCCGTACACAATCCTTGAGGCACACAAAGGAGGATCCTACAAGTTGGCCGACACAGAAGGCAAGAAGCTTCCCAGGCACTGGAACGACCAAACCTTAAAAGGTTCCATGTCTAGACAAGAAATTTAGAATGTATTTCAAGAGTTGTACAATCCCCCCTTTTGTAAACGAAAAACCTCTTGAATGAATGATGAAGCTTTTATCATAACTTGTCTTAACTATCCTATAATCAGGTTGAGAACCTTGCAAAAAACTCCATGGCAAGGGCCATGTAAGGGGATGAGCTCCCAGGCCACATCGCTCAATAGGTTCAAGGGTTAAATAAACCTATAAAAGGGGTGAGTTCCTAAATCAATGCAACTCCATGAGACTTAGAAAATTTTTCATCAAACTTGTCTCATAGATGTCACACCCCGACCCGCAGCGGAATAAGAGTCGGGGCATAATTGGGTTATCACCAAAGCTCATGACATTTACTAATATGTTTCATATTTAATAAAGTCAAAGTTCCATTTCCAAATATCCAAACATGTTCATACAATACAAAGAAAATAAACCAATCATAACAATCCCAACTCTAAATCATTTTATTCTTCTAGTCCAATCCTATGTGTTCATAGCTGCTGCTGATTCACCTGTATCATGTGTAAAAACGGGGGTTTTTGGGTCAACATAAGTTGGCGAGTGAACCTTATTAGATAAACATTTATTAATGAATTACTTATTAGTTTATCAATGAAAAATTGTGCATAATCATAAATGAGCAAATGTAAATAATCAAGTAGTGGCAATTAGCAAACACAACTATAACATACAATAACATATGATAGCATACATTAACATACCAACAACATACGATAAATAACATAAATGAACTGTGCGATCAAGGCTCAATCAAACTGAGCCGATCATATTGCATGTACTGAAAATGAAAAATGTCTGTGCGATCAAGGCTCAATCAAACGGAGCCGATCGTATTGCATGTACTGAAAATGTAAAATGTCTGTGCGATCAAGGCTCAATCAAACGGAGCCGATCGTGTGTGGGCACGCCAGGTTCAACCTCATAATAAAATGGGGAACATGCTCACGCTCATAATGTAATGGGGAGCGGCGGCCTATGAAATTGCATGTACTGAAAATAATAAATTGCATCCAACAATAACTACACAACAGAAACAAACTGAATACACATGTTCATGATATGATGTATGCACAATGGTTTAATTATAATATATATAACAAGACACATGATACACCCCAAAACGTGATTAAACGGGGAATTTGTAAAGATTCACTCACATTGGGTGCGTTGGATTGGAGATGGTGAGATGCGCACGAATTAGATGAGCGGAACAACGAGAAATACTAACCTAAATAATAATGGAAAAATATATTAAATGAGTGGATTTTATTAAGGATTTTAATGAAATTTTTAGATATATTTTTGTGAGTTCAAGGCTATTTTCTATCTTTAAAAATGTTATTTTTAAGTATTTCTAATTGATTTTTAAATTAAATTAAATAAATAAATATATAAAAAAAATTGTTTATTTTGCGTTGACCGTTGACCTGTTGACTTGTTGACCGGTTCTGTCAGCGAAATAGTTTGCGTCGGGTGAGGCTCGAACCCGAGACCTCCCGTACGCGTGCACGCAGCTCTACCAACTGAGCTACGTGTCTAACCCGAAATATTCTTGTTTTTAATTATATTTATATACTAATTCGGTTTAACCAAAATTCTTTTAATTTCAAAAACATTTTAATTCAACGAACCGGTGCCAGTATCAGGTTTCGAACTCGTGACGTGCGATTCAGTGTTGCACACAGTCCACCGCTGGACTGTGTGTCTAACCTGGTTAACATCTCGGTTTTTATTATACTTAACAACTAACGGGATTAACCCGGTTTAGTTTTAATCAAAAAGGCATTTTATTACATAAGGAGTGCGTGTATCAGGGATCGAACTCGGGACGTGTATGTTTTTTATTTGCACACAGTCCACCGCTGGACTGTGTGTCTAACCCGTTTATAATTCAGATTTTAATTAATCTTATGTCATCTCTGAACTCGTCTTCTTCATTTCAAACACAGACATCAATCAAAGCAACTGATACGCGATTAATTTAGTTAATGAACAAGATGAACAATTTGAAAGCATTGAACCGAAAAGTTTGCGGAAAGAAAATACCAAACAGATCGTCTTCTTCAGAGAATCCGGCGAAGCTCGTCGGCTCTGTTTTGGAACCTTCGGCTGTGAGAATCAATTAACAGGTTTAAGGGATTAGATGTGAAATTGAACTAATGAGTATTGATTATCAGCATGTTTGAATGAGCATACCGGTAATCAGCGAGTTTCTGACAAATCCAGGAGTTTTCTGGTGAAAACAGAAAGTCCAGCAATGTCGTCTGTGGTTGATTACGAGTGATGGGTTAATGTTAGTAAGGTTCTAACAATTGATTGAAACAGTAAAGTCGAGGTATTTTACCGGTTTGAGTTGAATCTCGGTTTTCCGACGACTTGCAGAGAATTCCGGCGATGATCAGAAAGCACTTCTGACGACCAGAAAATAGAATAAACACAGAATTAGAAGCTTTGGGAATGATATTGAATCGCGAGATGAGTGTTTGTTGAAGTAATTTCAGAATAAAAGTTTTCGGTTATAAAAACCAAACAACACCTGAATTTAAGTTCATTAACGTCGAATTGATTTAAGATATCGGTTTTATCGGTTATGATCAGGATTCCGCGAGAGATCAAACGTCTTGATCGGTTTGAAAGCCGATATCGGTTTCTGTTGGCGTAACAGGTTGACTTTCAGTTGCATATATGATTTAATTGTTCCCCAGAACTTCACAAAATGATCAAGTGGCGGAGTGGTGATGTGGGTGTGTGTTAAGTCTTTGGATTTAGATCCCGGCTGACCCGGGTTCGAGTCCCGGCAGCAGCATTTTTTTTTATTTATTTTGTTTTAACTTTTTATCAAATATAATTTTTATAGTTTAGTTTATTTATTAATTATGTATCATTTTAAATCAAAATACTCATAAATATTCAACGTGACTTTTATAACTTGATATTTGATTACCAAACGGAGCGGGTTTTGGAAACCCGTTTTTTGACAAATGTTACAATAGACGGGTCCGAACATCCTGCATCAAATCGTTCCTTAAACTCTTGAAAAAAGTTTACGAAGCAAAAATACAATAAGTAGTAATATAAAGGATAGACAACATGTGCTTTTTACCTAATGAAGCCTTGAAGCCAAAGTGACTACAGCACTAAAACTTCTTAAGGAAAATTAGATAAACAGAAACATAAAATAAACAAGATAAACAACCGTCAAAACATATCCAACAAAAACATAAAAGCATAAGGATACATAAACATAAAGGCCTAGGGGGCCATAAACAGTGTGCATACAGCCATCAAGGCTAACCAACATAAGAAACCATAAGGGTTTCAAAATCTAGAAATTGTTCAAAAGGCCATCAAGGCCAACCACAACCATAACACAGAAACCTTAGGGGTTTCTGCCAAACCTAAACATTGTTTAAAAACATAAAAACATTGTTTAAAGATGCTAAGAAATGTACGAATAAGTTTAACAGTTTTACTTTGCATCACCAACCACAGACTTTGAGGCACCGGCTTCATCACCTTTCACTTGCTTGGCCTTCTTCTTCTTCTTCTTCTTTTTACCTTCCTCAGCTGCCGTCCCCGAGGCTTCAAGGCTTGGATCCTTCGAGCCTTCGTCAGCACCAGAAAGCGTCTCCTCACTGTCCCTAGAGCATGAGCGTTTCTTTGACAAAGATTTGAACACTTCTTTGCATGCAGCCTCATCAAGCCCACGTGGTTTCAAATCCTGCAAATAGATATAGGCTTGCCAAAACACTTCGAGACCTCACCAACATAAGGGTAGGTCAAATGCTCCATCCCTCGGACTGAATCTTGGGAAACTTTGAAAGCTTCAGGCTGATAAAGGGAAGACTTTTCCTGAGGATCGCCGGATTCACATGCCTTGTAGCCAGCAACATAACCTTGATGCCTTCCATGGGCTAAAAGTTTACCATACACACCTCCCAAGACGCTGTTAAACTCGGCAGAATGAAGAAGATAGGTAACTACCTGCTGAAAACCTTGCTCAACAAGCCACTTGTTATCATTATTCACCTGAGCAAGGGAGGCTGCCATCCTATCTCTCTCCCCCATAGAAGTCTCCAGCTGCTTCTTCAAATCACCAACCTCTGCTTCATGCCTTTGAGTAAGCTCACCAACCTTTTTCACCCATGCTTCCTCTTTCTTCGCAAAGCTCTCACTTTCCTTCTTCAACTCATCAATGGAAGCCTTCATCTTGTCTCTATTCTTTGAAAATGCTTCATACTCATGCATCCGTTTACGAATACGGGCAATCCCTTGAGGTAGAATAGCGGTAAAGTTGCAAGCACTCAACATCAAACGAGATAACATCATGTCATCCTCCATCTCAGCAATGGTACCGTGGACCATTGGAGGGGCAAAATGATTCAGCACATCTTCACAAACAGCTGCATCCTTGAAGCTGTCGCTAACTTTGAGATTCCAGTTGGGCACATAAACAACATCTGCATCCAACCCTCCAGACTCACTAACACTTTTGGCAGAAGAACCTGCCACAGATACAACCTTCTTAGCATCACCTTTCTTCTTCCCAACCAACGCAGATAAACCTTCCTTTTCACCCTCAACAGCAGTAACCAAGTCGTCTAAAACCTCCACCTCACCACTCGGATTAAGGGGACCAGAACTTGAAGGTTGGTCAACACCTTTGATCAAACGGCGATTTGAACGCCGGGTAGCACCCTTCACAACAGATTTAGAAAACCCCTTCACATTTGGCACATTCACATAACCGGATCCATCAAACCTATGTTCCATCCCTTTCACAACATCATCCTCCCCCTTCGTGGCTACAGCATCATCAAACCCAACATCCGATGTATCATCACTTTTGATAAAATCAAGAGCAGACATAACTGCAAAAAACCAACACAAAGATTTTAAAACATAAGTGACGATAAAACAAAATGTAATTACACAAAAATAAAACGCATACCCTGTCCATCCCTCATTAAAACAAGATCTTGATCCTTTTTATCCCACAGTTTGCTAACACCCAACAAAACTAACAAATGTTCAGGGAATGGACGAACCCTCGAAGAACAAGCCCTAAGGGCATCAAGGACACAACTGTTAAACCTCAGATTCTAAGGGTTCGGACTCATTGAGAACAACATCCGGATGCCTCCACACCATTTTAAAAGGAACAGCTCATGACGGGGGTAGCTCAAGCTTCAATAAAATGGATTTTACACATTAACGCTTGAGAGGTTAAAAGGTTAAAGGGTTCATTTCCCGCCAACTCGGGAGAACAGCATGTGAACAGCAAAAAGCATGTGAACAGTGAAACATCAACTCACTGATTGCTTGTCCAAGTCTCTCACAGCCGAAAAGTGAACATGTGCACAGAGAGCATCCTATTAACCGCATGTCAAAAGCCTTCAACCCTCAAAATGGGTAAACCCCCCACTGCAGCAAAGGTTCACCAGTCAAAGGTTTCCCCTTTGGGAAGATCCTTTTCCTATATAAAGAGGCAACACACAGCCATGCAGGGATATACCAGATCGGTGGAGACTGGACCATACTCTCTGATCTTCTCTTCTTCCTTGAGAACTTGCTCTATGCATGTTCCTTCTCTTCACTTCAAATAACACAACTTCGCTTAGTATCAACATCCTAGAACCGAATTCACTTCGGTCTTGGATCCTAAGTGAATAACAACAACAAACACTAGTGAACCTCTCTCTACGTCTTGCAAATGTAGGGGGACCCCACGACCTGCGTTAGGCTAACCGAAACGCTCGAAGCCTTTTAGCCTAACCAGTCCACTCACTATCCTTTGTCTCATATCTGTTGTATATATATATATATATATATATATATATATATAACTCGTACGTAAAGAGGGATGGAAGTCGGTGCGAATAAGGGTTTTTTTATGATTGGGGCGCAAGTTATAGTTTACAAAAAGATCGCAAGTTTGTTAGAAAAATAGGTATGCTGGTTGCTGGCTATGGCATACCGACCCACACCAATTTCCCATTCGCTCTAAATTTCAAGGCTAAATATATATATATATTTTTTATAAATTTTCTTCAACTTTAATATAAATTTTCTTCGACTTTAATAAAAAAACTCAAAAACTAAAAATATAACAGAATGTTTAAAAAACCAGTTAAAATATATCATATAAAATTAACTTAACATGTTAAAAATCAAACTTTTAACATTTTTCAACGCTTTTTCTTATTAAAATGAGTACATACTATTTGAATAAGAAAATAATTTTTGTAAAAATATAATTTAGCCTTTTTTTAACCTTTTTTAATATTTTTATTTTTTTTTATTAAAAATGCTTCTACAAGTATTTATAAGGGGAAACGTCGAATTTATAAAAAATGTTTTTAACATATTAAGTTAATTTTTTACGAGTGTTCACCGGTTCTCCATTTTTTTAGTATTCCCCAATGAACATCACATTATATATATATATACACACACACACAAAAACCCCATCAACACCCACAATTTATACAAGCCAACAGGTACAAATGCATCTTTATAACGCCGGCTTCCGCCTCCGGTCACTAACGCCATCAAGAAAGAGAAATAATCGTTCCCGGAGTTGACTGGCGCCCTTTCTATGACACTTTGGTTCAAACACACTTTACAAGAAATACTGGACTAGAGGGATGGAGGATACGACAAAGACATTTTGATACCGTCACCTCACTCGTTCGATCATACTGGATTAGAAGATTTAACCCGTCATTTTCTGACAATGAGATATGAGATATGGTCTAAGTTTAGATCTCTACTTGAAAATCCATGGCATAACTCGGCTTTTGAAGGTGCTGGTTTTGTGAGACTCTTCCTTCCTACAAATGCCGATAACCAGGACTTCTATTCTCGTGAGTGGATTGACGCGTGCATTTTTAATGGGATTCTATACCGAACTGCCAGTTCTGTAACAACCAACTATTAAGAGTTACAAATTCAAGAACTGGGAGGATCTTTTGCCCGAGATATTCAGTCGATTTCTAAACATGTTTGAGGTTCTTCTGGCAAACGGGGGTGGAGCATACGCTTTTACTATTAGTGTCCCGGGAAATACATCACTACAAAAAAATGCTATTTAGTGGCACACAAAAAGTGTCACAACAAAACAAATAAGTGCCAGCCCATGTAAAAATGGGCGTCACACAAAACAAGTGCCACTATAAGTGCTGACGCTAAAGCCTTTTAGTGGCACGTTTTGGATCTGCCGCACAAAGCTTTTAGGCTTTTAGTGGCACTTTTTTTGCCACAATATAAAAAAATATTTTGTGGCAGAAATTTAGTGTCGCCAAAAGTTGTTTTTAGTTAAGAATATATACTATTTTTGGTGCACCTAATTTTACCACAAAAATCACATTATTTACAATATAAAATAAAAGTTCAAGTAAATTGTAAGTGAAGAAATCATAATATTATAACTTCAATAATAAATTGATCTGAAACACATTGCAAAGAATAAAACATTGTGTAATAAAAAAACATATTCTAAATGTTTACACGAGTCTATACATTGTCATAAGACTTAGCTCCAAAGCTTCTCATGATATCTACTCCGTCATAATCAACCATATATAAAAGCATTAGTACAGATAAAATCTAAAAGGCTTTTATTTATGAAACTCATTGTTCTCTATTCAAAAAAAAAAAAAACATGTATAAGAAAATAGCCTAAACACTTAACAATTAGACAAAAAACCAACATATGCCCGGAACACCTAACAATTAGATAAAAGTAATTACCATTATCATGATGACTTCTTGAAGATGATATATAGTTGAATGTTAAAACAGCAGCAACAGCTATGGGGCTAAGCTAGAAATGAAGATGTCCCAAAGACTGCCTTCTGGACCAGATACGGTCATTACGAGTTCCTAGTGATGCCTTTTGGGCTCACTAATGCACTAGTAGCCTTTGTGGATCTCATGAACAGGGTCTGCAAATCATACTTAGATAAGTTTGTCATTGTCTTCATAGATGACATACTTATCTATTCTCGTAGTCAATCTGACCATGAGAAACATCTAAGGTGTATCTTTGAATTACTACAGCAAGAGAAACTTACGCAAAATTTTCAAAATGCAAATTTTGGCTTCGTGAAGCCCAATTTCTTGGACATGTGGTTAGTGAGCATGGTATCCAAGTGGATCCCACTAAGATCAAAGCAATTATGAACTAGGAAGCACCCAAGACTCCATCAGAAATTTGCAGTTTCTTGGGATTGGCTGGTTATTATAGGAGGTTCATTGAGAACTTCTCTCGTATAGCCGCTCCTTTAACTACCTTGACCCGTAAGAATGTTAAATTTAACTAGGGTCTGAAGCAACAAGAATCCTTTGAAGTTTTAAATCACAAATTAAGCAATGCGCCAGTGCTCACATTACCACAAGGTATTGAAGATTTTGTTGTTTATTGCGATGCTTCGCACACGGGCATGGGTTGTGTGCTTATGCAAAGAGGCAAAGTGCTTGCCTATGCATCACGTCAATTAAAAGTGCATGAAAGGAATTACACCACCCATGATCTAGAATTGGGTGCCGTTGTGTTTGCACTTAAGCTTTGGAGACATTATCTCTATGGGACAAAATGTGTGATATACACCGATCAAAAAAGCCTCCAACATCTGTTTAACCAGAAAGATTTAAACACGAGCCAACGCCGTTGGATGGAAACTTTGAATGACTATGATTGTGAGATTCGATATTATCCTGGCAAGGGGAATGTAGTCGCTGATGCGCTTAGTCGCAAGGAAAGAGTTAACCCTTAAGGATCAACGCTAAGAGCATTGAGCTTAGGAGTATCTTGAATGAGAAGCTACTCGATGCGCAGAAACAAGCTATGTTAGAAGCTAATATCCCTAATGAGGGATTAGGTGGAACTGTCGAGCAGATAACACCTGGGAAGGATGGAATCCTTAGATTTAAGGATTGCATCTGGGTTCCAATCTATGGAGGACTTAGAGATCTAATCCTCCAGGAAGCACATAATTCTAAATATTCAGTTCACCCTGGAGGTGGCAAAATGTATCAAGATCTGAAATTAAATTATTGGTGGTTGGGTATGAAGAAATCCATAGCCACCTATGTAGTGAAATGCTTGACGTGTTCTCATATAAAGGCTGAGCACCAAAAAACCGTCAGGACTCCTACAACAACTTGAAATTCCCGTATAGAAATGGGAAATGGTAATTATGGATCTGATTACCAAGTTACCAAAGACCAAACGCGGCAATGACACAATTTGGGATATTGTGGATAGACTAACCAAGTCAGCTCACTTTTTACCAATTAAGGAGACGTATAGCTCCGATAAGTTGGCTAAGTTATATGTGGATGAGATCATGTCCTTACATGGTGTGCCAGTATCTATTGTTTCCGATAGAGATACTAGATACACATCTCACTTCTGGAAGAGCTTCCAACAATCATTGAGCACGAGATTGAATTTTAGTACGACATACCATCCGCAGACAGATGGACAGAGTGAGCGTACTATCCAAACATTGGAAGACATGCTTCGTGCATGTGTAATTGATTTAGGTGGAAGTTGGGATGACCACTTACCCTTAATCAAATTCTCCTACAATAACAGTTATCATACGAGCATCAAGGCCGCTCCTTTTGAAGCCTTGTATGGGAGAAAGTGCAGAATGCCCGTTTGTTGGCTGAAATTGGGGAAGCCCAATTGTCTGGACCTGAAATTTTCTTCGAGACCATGGATAAGATAGTCCAAATCCGTGATCGTCTTAAAGTTGCCCGAGACAGGCAAAAGAGCTATGCTAGTAAGAGGCATAAACCTTTTCAATTCCAAATAGGGGACAAAGTTATGTTGAAGGTATCACCCTGGAAAGGTGTGATGCGCTTCAGAAAGAAGGGAAAATTGAGCCCTAGATACATTGGACCATTCGAGATTATAGAATGTGTCGGTTCTGTAGCTTATAAACTCAAACTACCTGAGGAGCTCAGTGGAATTCATGATGTGTTCCACGTCAGTAATTTGAAGAAATGTTTAGCTGATGAATCACTAGCTATGTCACATCATGATGTGCAAATTGATGAAAACCTAAGGTTCATTGAGAAACCGATTTCAATTGAGGATCGACAGGTGAAAAAGCTCCGGAAGAAAAAGATACCTATTGTAAAGGTCAAGTGGGATGCCCGTCGAGGCCCCGAATATACATGTGAGGCCGCGTCCAATATGCGACAGAAGTATCCCCATCTTTTTTAATAAAATCTCAAGGTCGAGATTTCTTTTAAGGGGGTGAGGATGTAACACCTTGAATTTTCGTGTCCAATTAAATCCTAACACGTGTCCCGCAGATCCTCATATGCCACGTGCTAAGCGAGAGGGACCAAGGTCGCCGTTATGTTATTATTATAACCTCTGAACAACGACTATGAAAGTTAAGGGGTCAAAAGTGTCAACATGCCAAAACTTTGGCCTCTGAGTGACTCTTACGGACCGTAACCATGCATGGATATGGACCGTAACCATTAAAAAGGCAATGGCCCAGGAAGGCGGTTACAGACCGCAAGGGTGTTCCCATACGGTCCGTAAATTTGTGTGCGCCAGAGGTCCATACGAACCGCACCATATATGGTTACAGTCCGTAAGGACCTGCAAGTGACAGAATACTTGGGTAGCTTGCTGCCCTGCCACCTCTCTCGTAATCGCCACCTTTGAGCAGCTTGTGCCACGACCATGGACACTTGGAGACCTCTTAGAACACCCCCAACACCTGGCATTAGCTCCATACACCCTCCTCAACTATAAAAGGGCACCTAAGTTGCCTCATTTCTTTGCTCATTCACATTCTTCTCCTCTCTTGCTCAAGTTGGAAGTTCTTGAAGCTTTTGGGAGCATCCTCTTAGCTTATAAGTTTTTCTTGGACCACTTGTAACTGTTCCAACCCTCTATTTTCATTCTTATAGGCTTTAAGCCAAAAGTCAAAGCGTTATCGTAATAACACTTTAACGTTCGGTTAAGACCTTTATGGTCCAGCCATTGTTCAATGCAAACATAGCTACGTGATCGTAATAAGGTAGGTGTTAATCTCTCAAGAGGGCACCTCCTGAGAATCACGTTTGCTTGGTCAATTAACGGGTCAAAGTAATTAACTTAAAAAGTCAAACGGGTCAGATTTTATAAATAATTCATATTTGATGATGTAGGTGTTATAAAATATGTTTTAACACTTTAATAAGTTGCTAATAATTAATAGAACATGTGCAAACGTGTTCGGCTCGTCAATTCTAGGTTTAAGGTCAGTTCGCAACCGAAAGTCGCGAAGTTTGACTTCTGCTTTGACTTTTGATTCTGACCCGAATTAGCAACTTTAGCTACTGATTCTAAGTTGCAATATGATCATATTATGTTGTAGTATAACTCTCTGGAGTTATACTACATGGTCATATAGTAATCCGAGTTTATATGCAAGTTTCCATTAATATGCTAAACTTTAACTAAAATGCCCTTTTTGGCTAAAATGAGCTTTTAAACATAAATGAGCATGCAAATGAATTACCTAATGATATGCTAATTTGTTTAACTTGTTTTGATGTCATAAATCTGGTCATAAACTAAGTTTTGGTTAAACATTGTAAATTATGCTTCTAGGCGACCAAATTGCCCTTTTCGGCATTTAAAATGGTTTAAACATAATCCCATAACCAAAACTAATCACCTACTGATGTAATATCATAGGTAGGATTATTTGGAAAGTCAAACAGATTATAAACTGAGTTTACACATAAGTCCCTGTATTAAGTTCTTAAATGATGATATTGCCCTTACGGCATCTAAATGGGCTTTAACTATGAATTTTATACAAAACCTTTTTTCTTAGTAATGTATTATGTTATATAACATATTTTCATCATATAATCCTAATTATAACATCAGTTTTCCTTAAACATCACTTAAATCGTCATTTATCGACTTAATCGCCATTTCGGCACAGAGTATGGTTTAAAACCATATTTAACCATCAAGACTTTTTACCTACTGAATATAAAATTTATTTCTAATAGTTTTATAGTAGGTACATTTTCTAAACTCAGATTTCCAAATAAGTCATCAAGGCTATGTGTAAAATGACCAAAATGCCATTACGGGGCATAGTTTGGTTCTAAACTATAAACCACACATATAATTGATATCCTACTGATATAACATCATAATTTAACTATTTTTACAGTATGTTTACGACCATAGCAAGCTCCTTTTTATAAGTCGCAAAATGACTAACACGTCCTTTTGACGCTTAACTTGACTTTAAAACCTTAACGGGCATACATGTTGATATCCTACTGATATTATAGCATGTTTAAAGTATAATGTCATATGGAACTTGTTCATGACTCATCCGGTTACCCGGTATCACATTTAAGCGTTCGGTTAAGCTTATGTAGACTTTTACGTAAAACTTACCGAAATGGGTCAAACCTTATAATTTTAATCTCAAAATTCAGAATGTATATTGTTTACCCATATTATACAAGTCTTAGTACTTTTCGGGTTTAAACTACATTCTTTTCTGGTTCTCGCTTAATCCAGCATATCGCGCCAGTTTCATTAGTGTAAGTTAGACGGTCTAAGTCAATGACTTGAATAAAGACCCGCTAACCATCTAATTAGTTACTAATACCATTCACTCCAGACTAGAGACTTCTGGTAGATTGCATCCGAGCTTGTTATTTTGTGTACGACTATGCTTATATTATTTTCTTGATTTAAAGGATTTTGCTAAGCCAGATAAATACTCTTAACCTATTTTCCCTATACGGGCTTGGGATACGGTATAATGGTTGGATATGGGATCAAAGACCAATGTGTCAGGAATTCAAATAATCCGTTTTAATTCTTATTGCTTAATATTAAACATTGGGGGTTAATGCGACCGTGTCCTGGATATCATCGGTTCATTTAATTGCAAATGACCATGACCTAAGCGGGGGGGGGGGGGGTAGGCATACACCTGACAGATGCTAAAATATTTTATAACCCAATATGGGTATACCTAATAAAGGTATTAAAGTGACGTGTCGGTTAATCATGATCTCGGCATAGTTTCCGGGCCCTAAATGTATTATTAGCATGTAAAACTGATAACATGAGATATAGTTTGTCCCAAGTTATTTATAAAACACATGTACCCATGTGTACATAGAAATGAATTCGAAATTTGCAACTCCTTGCTTAGAAAGCCCATAGTCTGTTAAACTTCTTTTTATTGTAACATTTTCGATCCGCCTATGGATCTATTAAGCGTTGTATATTATTTTCAAACTTTGAACAATACGTTTGTAATAGTAAATTTTATTCCAAGACTTCCGTTGTGTTACTCTGTGTTGTTTGGTTATAATGATATCAACATACGTCACAATATTCCCCACCGGGATCTACGTGCAAATCAGGGTGTGACATTATGGTTCACATGAAATCACACGTCGAGTCTCTAAATTCTAAAACTGACCTCCTGAGGCATCATGGTTGCATTTTTGCAATTTGAGTCATTGGTCGCATTCTTTGCATTTTGAGTCAATCGATGTAACAGAATTGGTATATTATGTTAGATGCTCAACGACAATTGTTTAGGGGGAGGTCTTTGGTCTTTCACCTAAACTCACGCCCGAAATGCCCAAATGTGTCCCCCTTTTCTAAACCAACCACTCACTTACGTCCTTGTTGTTTACCATTGGACCTTACCCACCAAAAAGCTCCGCATCATCTTCGACGACCATAGTTAGCTTATTTGTTGATGCAACACTGGACAAAAAATGTGTCAATGGTAAGTGTTCCTTCTTGTCTTTGTAACTCAATATTCATCAAAACTATCGACCTTTGAGCTTGACCGTGAAATGGTGTATCTGGAATTAGGCTAAATGCTACACTTGGTAGAGGAATAAGGTGAACTCTGAGTTTTATGTGTGGAAGATGAAGGGATAGATGGAGACTTGGAATGTGTTAGACCTGGCCCTTTGAAATTTCCCATAAAATCAACCATTGCTTTACTGACTTCCGCAGCAATTAGGGATTGAAGGTTATCTCTTCCGCCCTTGCGGTCCACATGCTCTACATTGTCATGTCTGCCGTCGGCACCACCGGAATTTCAGCTTGCCATAATATCGATGATTGGGCTACATGCCAACAATAAATTTATTGCTCAGGGCAACTCATTTGATTATTGGATTTGAATGTTAAATGGGAATAGAAATTGAATTTTGTCTTGATGGTTTGGGCCTTTCATAATTGGCTTATAAAATCAGTCGTGGTCTCATTTGACCTTAATTGTGATATGGCTTGGAGATATCTCCTCCACCTTTTTGTTCAGTTTGCACCACATTGTCACAACCGCCATCATTAATTGCTAGTATTTTGGCTTGCCATATAATTTAAATTTGGCTTCATACCATCAAGAAGATTTATTGATTTATGGCAAATAAATTAAAGATCGAATTAAAATATTGAGATGAGCACTTGGATATTTACGAAGAAAATTCAAAGATAATTCAAAATTTCATAATTAAATTACAATACTTGTCCAATTATAGACTTTTGGAAGGAAATTACAATCCTATGTCCCTAAAGGACTTGTTGAAATATAAATTACAATAAAAGATAAAATATCTTCAATCATCTCTCCTTCCTTTAACTATTTTAGAGAGTTTCTTGAATATCTTACTTGTCCTCCTTTCATTCTTTTCCGCTTTTAGTTGGATTCGTTCAGCTTGTTCCAATGCCTGGTTGATAACCTCGATTGGTATTTTTTTTGTTAAAGTGGTTGTGGTTGTGGAACAACTAGGTACTGATATCCGGGGTTTGGATAGCCTGGGTTTTGGTAAAAGGGAGGAAAAGGTGGTAGGTATAAAGCGTTTTGAACGACGGCTTGTATATAGGGGTCATATGATGGAGCCGGATAGTTATAATCAGTAGCGGCTATAGTATAAGTAGTATCATATCTGGTCACACTCGGATATGTGGGAATAGTGTTATCATTCCCGTAGTTGGTGGCTGTGGTGGTTTAGTGATAGGAGCACGTTTGAGGGTCCACCCGTTTGGGGTTCCCCTTGCGGTGGTGGTTGTTGTAGCTCCATTTGTACAACCTCTTATGGAGGTGGCGGAGTTTGAGGAGGTGGATAAGGAGGTGTTTGAGGTTGATGTTCTGGGGTATGGTAGAAAGTGAACTGGTTAAAATATTGGTCCCATTCATCAGGACTTTAATAAGGCAAGCGTGCATATGATGCGGTGTTGCAGGATAACTCGATGGGATGCATAAAAAAATTTGTCTTATCATGGTCTAAGTTTGAATTGATTGCTGTTTTTTTTCAACTAATGAAAATGATTTGAAACAAAGATTAAGTGCAGCGGATCAATGGAAAACTTTTACAACAATCAATCGGTCGTTTGTTTTCATCACCATCATGCTTTCAAGTCATTAAACTATTGCATGTGATTCACAAACTCCCCCTTATCCCACTAACGATCGTTTGATAGTAAGAAGAAGATATGCGAAATTGATCTTTTTAATAAGACAAGTAAAAATTGTTACATTGAGCGCCTATTTATACTAACTATCTAACCACTGATCGTCTGTCAATGACGTCATGGTTGATGGTGACAGCTAACAAACGTAACTAACTACAAACACTGCTTAAACTAAAACTATCAGTGCATAGCACTGTTACATTAATTAAACTAAAACTAGACTAAGCACTGCTGGCCATCCTCTGTTCTTGTAATCTTCTATCATCGGTTGGGAGTTTCTTCTGTCAGAGGATAGGTAACAATGTGTTTATTGAAAGCAGTAAAAGTCTATCAGTGGATAGAAACCTCTGATAGCTTGGACCAAAGCTCGAATGGTGTGTTTTGACTTTGTATCATCTGTTCCTTTCCAAATGTTCAATCCCAACAATCTCCCCCTGGAACAGATGATGCCAAAAACACCTTATTTTTTATCGTTATTCCTCAGGAAGAATTCTCTTATTTGACCCTTGAATTGTAGTTCAAAGTTAAGATATTCTAAATCATTAGCATCCTTCTCAAGCTCTAAACTTAGTAGTTCATGGAAGTCTTCTACTGTAAGCCCATAAGCAGCTTCCATAGATAGTTTAGTAGCTTTACCATCAGACTTGAGTAGAGTCAATTTATGGGTGTCTTTGTCGACCTTCCACTTTAGAATTTTTGGGTCTGAAGGCTTTCTTGAAGGAGCTTTTATTGCTGAGGATAGGAAGGGAGCTACTCTTATCAGATCTTCAGCCAACTTGGCACTTTTATCATCTGTTGGATAATCCATCATATTTTTGATACCTTCTTTGATAAATACTTCCTCAAACTCTCTGTCAACCTTCTCTGACATCTCATCTTGCCTTTTTCGCTTTAGCAAGGCAAGTGTGGATTGGGCAGTTGAGCTAGGCTTTTTAGAAAGTTGGGCTTTGAGAGCAGCATCTTCTTTGGTATAATCAGGTTTTGGAGGCATTGATGGATCCTTTTTCCTTCTAGCTTCAAGTATTTTATAAATATCCAACACTCTTATCTCCCCCCCCATCTCATGACCTGGTTCTTTGACCCATAGTGATTTTGAATTAGCTCTTCATTCATTCTTCTGAGCTTTAGGGTCTTTTCAGGTACATTCTTTTTGTATTTGTTCCAATCTGGGCATGTTGGTTTGTTGTGAGGATCTTTTGATTGCGCTTCTATTCTTGCATTTTCTTCCTGAAGTTCACTCACAGACCAATCTTTGAACTGTGCCCTAGTTGCAACATATTTCTTTGTTTCCATGATGTGTGAAATGTACTTTTCTTTCAAAAGTTTATCTTCTGCTTCAGAAATTTTATTTGACAAATTCTTTGAAAATCTTTCAAGTTATTGAACTTTGCTCAATTGAAACTAAGTTGATTCTGCACTTCTCTATCACTTTTTCCTTTAGACAACTTCTTAGCAATATCCCCTGCCTGTTTTTCTTTGAGTGCCATAACTGATCAATATTTGCAGGTTTTGGATAACCTTGAAGGGAAGGGAAGTGTCTTTTGTCTGGATCTTCTTCAGCATAGAAAGATATGATTTCTTTCTTAACTGCAGGCAAATCAAGAGGAAATTTTATAGCTGCAGGAATCACTTCTTTTGAGGGAGCAGATGTTGCAGTTGGGGAAGCAGAGGTTAGATTTAGCATTGGTGCAGATGCAAGAGGCATAGGAGCAGGGATCTTTTGTTCATTTATGACCTTTGTAACTTTCCTCCTCTTAAAATTGATTGATGGTGACGATGGATGGCTTGGAATTCTTGGTGGTGTTGGTAATTGTTGTGTGGAAGTGGGAAAAGTGAGGATGGCAGTGGTTGTGATAACATCTGCTCCAACCTCTATTGTGTCAACAGATATTGGCACAACAGTTGCTGTAACATCTATTGGGGTGGATATGGGTTTTGTGTGAGAAGATGTGGTTGATTTTGCAGAGGCAGAGGGTTTTGTGGTTGGATTGGTAGCATCTTTAGTTTTGAGAGGTATGGATTCTGTTTGCCTTGCTTTTGTAGAAGTTCTCCTCTTTGTTGAGGTACCAGTCTCTCCCTTTTCTAACTGCTGATCAATCTTTTTCTCAACCAGTACCTTACCTTCATCAAACACAGCCTTCTTATGGGACTTCTTTGCCCTTGCCAAAATATCTTCAGTTAAGTCTGGTTTCTTTGAACCGTTTGGCTTAGTAATATTCACTGTAGGCCTTGCCTTATCATCATCCATCTTCAACTTTTTGTTTCCCAAAGGTTTCTCCCCCTTTTTGGCTTCATCTATGTCACACCCTGACCCGCAGCGGAAATGGTAGTCGGGGCATGATTGGGTTTTCATCAAAGCTCATGACATTTACTATAAAGTTTCCTATTTATTATTTCTCTTTAAAGAAAAAGTTAAAATAAACATACAAACACAACATGTTCAAATACATTTTCATTCAAATTACAAACTAAAGTACAATTACAAAGGAAAACAAAACTAAACGTTCATTCCAAGGCATTAACTTGTTTATTCTTCTAGGCCATCCTATGTGTTTCTTTTCTCAACCGGATCACCTATATCATGTGTAAAATAGGGTTTTGGGTCAACAAAAGTTGGCGAGTGAATCTTATTTAAATATTTGAAAGGATTAGTTATGTTGGTTATTTGAATAAAATTGTGCATAACCAAATATGAATAATCGTAAATGTAAATTTAATCACAAAACACATAATATCAAACAAATGCACAAGCACACACACCAAATGATGAACAATGAGATCAAGGCTCAATCAAACGGAGCCTATCTAATGAGGCACGCGATGTTCAACTCGTCTCCCACGAGGAACTAATGGGCCTAATGAATGATTTGCACGCAACTTGACGAAATGTAAACACGTATCACAACAAACAATATTTACATCATAAGTTTAGGTCATATAATGGTAATGGCACAAGTTTGAATAAACGAAATAATTAAAGCGACACATGATACACCCCAAAACATGAATAAAAAGGGGAATTTGTAAGGATTCACTCACAGTGGGTGCGTTCCTTGATAATGATGAATGCACACGATTTTATGATTCGACCGACGAGGAAAGACTAACCTAAATAATAATGTAATAATTCGATAAATAAATAAAGTTCATTTGAAATTAATATTTTTAATTAGTGCTCTTAATAAGATTTTTAGATTTATTCTTGTGAATTTAAAGCAAACTTTTTCTGGCTTTAAAACTTTATTTTGAGGCATTTTAAACTAATTTTTAAAGAAAAATAATAAGGATTTTAAAAAAAAATTATCCTTTTCCTACAGTTGACCGGTCAACGGCCGGTCAGGCTATTTTATTATAGGCAGCCTGTGAGGTTCGAATTCGTGACCTCTCGTATACGTGCACGCAGCTCTACCAACTGAGCTACGTGTCTAACCCGAAATATTTCTGATTTTAATTATATTTATATACTATTTAGATTATTCAGAATTTTATTTAATTAAAAAGGTTTTTAAACCAATCGAACCGGCATGCTTGTTAACACTCGAACCCGCGACCTTATGTTGTGTTGCACCCAGCCCAACCAGTTGGGCTGGGTGTCTAACCCGTCTAATTTAGTAATATTATTATACTTAACATCTTGCTGCGTGTTAGCGTGTTTGGTTTAAAGAAAAAGGGAAACGGTTATTATTAATACGGATCTGACCAAGACTCGAACTCGTGACGTGAACATTATGATCGCACACAGTCCACCACTGGACTGTGTGTCTAACCCGGTGATACTTGGGATTTTAATTATATTTATAGACTGATCAGACTTCATCTTCTTTATTTGAAGCCCTCTGTTTCAGGATCGATCATTTGAATCTTGTTAATTTGATTCGATCCTGATACAACATTAAACACAAGGATAGAGAGGGTGATTATATACCGATGATGGCTGCAGATTCTCCGGTGACACCTCTGATGATTACACCCGAATTCTGGCGTCTTGCGGCGAACTCCGACGAGTTGCAGATGAACTTTCCGACGAGCAGAAGGTTGAGCAGATAAAAATAGAGGTAAATTGTGAAGGAAGTGAGCGAGTTCCTATGAGTGAAAGGGTCGATATTTATAGTTGATCTTTCAATCTTGTGGGTTTCGGTTACAACTATGATTATGGATTGATGATTTTCAGTCTGTAACCGAATGTGGATTGAGATTTGATTGCTGAGATCGTAACTGGTATAACAGTTTCGCAATCAAGAATTATGTTTGATTGATTTTGGCGGTTACTGATTTCTGAAAAGGAAAGAGTTGCAGGTTTAGCGGGTTTTCAAAAATAAAACTTAATTGTTTTCGTTTCTAAGCACAAATGTGCGTGTGGTGTAGTGGTGTTTGGTGTATGTATTTATACGGGAGACCCGGCTTCGAACCCGGTTACCCCTTACGATTTATTTATTATTATTACTATTATTATTATTATTATTATTTTTACTTTCATTTATTATTATTGTTATTATTTATTAATTTTTTTTTAAATTCTTTTAATTCATTTAGTAGCTATAAGTTAATAATTCGAATTAAATGGTGCATAAATACGCCAACGTGACTTTAGATTAACTACTTGAATTATTTAACGAAGCGGGTTTTGAAACCCGTTTTACCACGAATGTTACAATCTAGACTTACAAAAATGACAGTAGGAGGAGATTTACCAGTGTTGGTGGCAAGTGGGCTTTGATTGCCTTGATATCTGCAGCAGTATCATTATATCTTGCATCAACCATATTCCAGAGTTCCATAATCTGATGCTTATGTTTTTACTCCAGGAAATGTTTGTAAGATTGGAGTTATTACAGATTTGAGCTCAGCAGTGGTTGGAATAGGGGGTGGCTCTGAATAATGATCAACTGTTTCAAAAGATCTTTTATTTCATCAACAGTGGTTTCAACCTTGGTAACCCTTTCCGTCAATTCCTGATATTTTAGCTCATCACCTAACTTAATAGGATCATCTGAACTCCTACCAGATATAGTAGTTTTATCTAAGATATCATGAGCATATGGCTTGCCACTTGCTTCAATCTTGGATGCCCCTTTGTCTTGGTTCTGGGGACTTCCCACTTGAGTAGAGGTTACCGTAGTAGCCTCAGCAGTGGTTGCCTTCAACAAGGTCTTAGTGATGTAACCATTATTCAATTGAGAACTAGGGAGTTCAGCAATTGTAGTGGTTGCCATTGTTGAACTATCACCAAGGGTTACATGTAACCCAAGGGATGTAGCCTCTTCATTTGCTGATGGGCTAGCATTTAGAAATAAGTCAGACCCAGCCTCTGGTTGAAGTATATTCTCATTGATGGGTTGGTGAGAAGTGCTGGATAATGTCTGCTCAATTTCTATTGCATTCAGCAAGGGTAACATGGTGGGTGGTAGTGATGGCATTGGTGAAGGTGGTTGTGTAGAAAGCGACATTGCCCTGGGTTAGGGGTTGTGGAAGATAGAACCAAGTGATCCTAGAGCTTCATAGTTTGGTGTCCCTGTGCCTACAACCTGATCCTTTTGTGAGGATGCAGGAGGAGTTTCAAAGCCGATTTGAGATCTTTCTACCATCTGCTGTGAAAAAGTAGCAGCAGTGGTTGGTGACGTTGGTGTTGTCACAGGGTTTACCTCTGGGATCTCATCTTCCAGAGGACCCTTTTTGGGTTTGGTGGGTTTTCGGGATGCTCTGGATGGTTTCTTTTTGGAGATTTTAGGTGTGGGTTTCAGAGCAGCGGTGATGTTGCCCTGATCACCTAGAGTAGTGGGCTCAGTAGCAAAAGGCTGAGTTTGAACATTTTGTTCTTTTGAAAGCTGCCCAGCCTCCTCTACTTCTGTTTTTGAAACTTTGTCTTGATTTGTTATACGTGTAAACGTTTCATGGTTTAGGCTACCAGAGTTGGTAACTGCGCCTTGTTTACTTGTGTTTGATTTGATCTGGTCTTGCAAGTAAACACTCATGAATCTTGGATGTATCAAGAAAGCTTTTTGTTTTGAAATATTTTTAAAATTAGTTACAAGATCATTGAACAACACCTGGGAGAAGTTAAAATCAGAATCAGTTAAAATTGCAAATCCCAGATACTGCATGTTCAATGGGATCTCGTTGAAAGCGGTTGTTTTTGCAGAGACACATGTAAGTAATGTGTGGAAAAAGAATTTCAACTCTGCAGGAAAATTAGGTTTAAAAATGGTCATACCTTTCAACTATCGTATGTACCCTCTTTCAACAAACTCATGTTGCATCTTCCGCAAAGAAAATGATACCGGATATTGCATATCATTTAGCATGAAGACTTGGGAGATAGATTGTGGGCTTATTTGCAATTGTGTGCCACCTACTTTGGAAGTGATGGAATAGGGCACATCGTCAGCGGATGAGTTTAGTTTAGCATTTGCCCAAAATTCTCTTAAAGAGTCGATGTAAACTGGGACTTTGACTTCCAACATATGTTTGAATTTTGATTCTTTTAGAATCCGAATCATTGGATGATAACGAGTGTTCACGTCGTTTTCTTCTAGAATAGTAGTGTAATTGTGTGGTGTTTTGATGATAAGGACAAATGGGGGTTTTTCTTGTGCCAATTTCTTCTTCGATTTAGTTTTAGGAGCCATGATTTTTGGATGATTTTTGAAAGAAGGGCTTAGAAAAATTTGGAATCGCACAAGAAAAGTGAAACCTCTGTTTGGGGATAGAACAGGGTTTTATAGGGTTTTTCAAAAAGTTCACTTGACGTGGCGTCTGATGCAACATCTGTCGAATAACATCTGTCCACGTGTAACCTCTGTTTGGCAATGGAAAACAGTTGTTTGGCTAACCACTGTTAGAGCAAGACTACCAGTGGTTGTGACCAAATTAATGTTAGCAGAGGTTTGCAGCAGTGGATAGATTTTTCAAAACAACAGTGTTTTTGTGCTATCAGAGCTTTGAACAGACTTTAAGGATTTTATTGAAAAATTCAATTTTAACTATTTTTAAGGGTGAATTTCTGATTTTCTAAAAATATTTTATTGCTATTTACACATGAATCACAAGAAAAGTTGTTTTTAATCCATGTTTAGCATTCCACGCCTAGATATGAAACTATCAAATATGGAAGCATCAAGTGCTTTTGTCAACACATCTGCTAGTTGATCCTTGGTATGGACATGTTGTAAAGAAATCAGACTTTTTTCATAGCAATCCCTCACAAAATGATGTCTGATGTCAATATGCTTGGTGGTGGAATGTGAAACTGGATTTTTGATGATGTTTTCTGCTGCTTGACTATCAATTTTGAGAGGAGTCCTCAAGGCAGTCGCACCAAAATCCAAGAGTTGATTTTGAAGCCACAAAATTGAGCAGTGCAACTTGCAGCAGCTAGATACTCTGCTTCCGCAGTGGATGTGGATACTGCAACTTGCTTTTTTACTTTTCCAAGACACTAAGCAATCCCCTCGGAATTAGGCTCCCCCAGATGTGGACTTCCTTGTTGTTTTACATCCAGCAAAGTCACTATCAGAATATCCTGCAAGCTCAATGTTACCATTAGCTGGATACCAGATACCAAGTGTGAGAGCACCTTTTATGTATCTAAATATTCTTTTTACAGCAATAAGATCTGATTTTCATGGCATTGATTGTGATCTGGCACAAACACATGTGCCAAACACAATGTCTGGCCGTGATACAGTTAGGTACAATAAAGACCCAATCATACTTCTACATGTTTGATCAACAAGGTCATCTTTGCCATCTATAGTGACCATCTTGGATGTTGCCATGGGTGTGCTGCAAGGTTTACAATCATTCATATCAAATTTCTTAAGTAGTTTTTTCACATACTTATTTTGATGAATGAAAGTGCCTTTTTGCATTTGTTTGACTTGTAAACCAAGAAAACATTGCAACTCACCCATTGCACTCATCTCAAACTCTGCTGCCATGAGTTTTCTGAACTCTTCACACATGGCAGTGCATGTGGATCCAAAAATGATGTCATCCACATAAATCTGGACAAGCATCAAATCTTTTCCTTTCCATTTTAAAAATACGGTTTTGTCAATCTACCTCTGGTAAAACAAATGGATAAGAGAAAAATGGATACAGTTTCATACCAGGCTCTTGGTGCTGGTTTTAGACCATACAGTGCTTTGTTTAACCTGTAAACATGATCAGGATGGAAGTGATCCTCAAATCCAGGAGGTTGACAACATATACTTCTTCCTTGATCTTTCCATACAGAATGCACTTTTGATGTCCATTTGATACACCTTGATGTTGTGGTAGCAGCAAAAGCTAAGAACAGGCGAATGGCTTGCTGCTGGAGCAAAAGTTTCATCATAGTCAATCCCTTCTTCCTGTCTGTAGCCTTGAACCACGAGCCTTGCTTTGTTTTTTACAACAATACCCCTTTCATCAGTTTTGTTCTTAAAGACCCACTTTGTGCCAATGGGACTCACATCTTTTGGCAGTGGTACAAGTTCCCATACTTGTTGTCTCTTAAATTGTAGGAGCTCTTCTTGCATGGTTTCTACCCAGCTGTTGTCTGTCAGTGCCTCTTGGTACTTGACAGGCTGTGTGAGTGATAGAAAGCCAGCAAAAAGACAAATGTTTTGGGCTTGGCTTCTTGCGAGCACACCCTCATTGATGTTGCCAATAACTTGATCCAATGGATGGCTTTTGAGGAAAATCAAATCACCTTGATATGGAACAATGGTATTTTGAGTTGAAGCTTGCAAATGTGTATCATCTGAGCTATCCTCTGCTGGTGAGTTTGATGGTCCAACCTCTGATTGGAATGATGGTGGAGGAATTGGTGGAATGGTAGTGAAAATAGGTTGATTTTTGTCCATTTGTTGTGGACTTTCAACAACAGATGTTTGGATTTGAGAGCTGGCAGAGGTTTGAGTATTAACCACTGTTGATCTGTCAGAGCTTTCACCATTGCTACTAACATCTGCTCCTCAGCCTGTAGGATTGATTTTGAGACTTGGAAGAATGCAATCATATCCTTGCTCTTCAACTGATGATTGTGGAGTACCAGCAAGGTTAGTCTTGACAGACACATCTTCAAATGTAAATTTAGATAGATCAAACAATTCAGCAGGTCCATTTGCTGGGATTTTCAAAGATGAGAGTTCATTGAACTTCACAGTTAGAGTTTCCTCAACACACTTGGTCCTAGAGTTAAAAACTCTGTAGGCTTTGGCAGTGGTTGAGTATCCCAGAAAATAACCACAATCAACTTTGGCTGCAAATTTGGATATTGAATCCTTGATGTTTAAAATGAAGCATGGGCAGCCAAAGACTTTGAAATAAGAGATCAGAGGTTTGATTTTGTAAAGCAATTCATAGGTAGTCTTTTGATGCCTAGGGTTTATCAAAACTTTGTTCTGGACATAGCAAGCAGTGTTTACAGCCTCTGCCCAAAAAGACAAGGGTAAACCTGAGTCTGCAAGCATAGTCTTTGCTGATTCAATTAAAGTTCTGTTTTTCCTTTCAACAACCCCATTTTGTTCTGGAGTTCTAGGGATGCTATATTGTCTAACAATCCCTTTTGACTCACAAAAGGCATCCAACTCCTTGTTCCAAAACTCTGTCTCATTATTACTCCTAAAGATTTTTACAGGCAGATCAAATTGCTTTTCAACTTGTTTAACAAAGTTTTGCAAAATATTTGTTGTTTCATCCTTAGAGTGTAAAAAGAAAGTCCATATGAACCTGGAAAAATCATCAACTACCACCAGACAATATTTTTTGTGTTTTAAGCTCCTGATTTTTACCGGTCCAAACAAATCCATATGAAGCAGCTGTAAGCACTGACTTGTTTTGGACTCTTCAATTGACTTGTAAGAGCTTTTATGTTGTTTACCTTTTAAGCAGGAAACACAATGCTCTTCACAAGTAAATTGTTTTTGGGGTAAACCTCTAACCAGATTTTGTTTTGAGAGAGTGGAGATAGTTTTTAGGTTTGTGTGTCATAGTCTTTTATGCCATAGCTCTATCTCTTTGCTTGAGGCAACTGAGAACAGGCATGCATTTGACATAGGATTATCTTTTAACATTTCAACCACATACACATTTCCTACTCTATGAGCAGTCAACTGTGCTTTGCTCTCTGCAATGATTTGATCAATCTTTTTGACAACATCTAGCCCTACTATCTGGCAAGTTTTCTTTGTGAAAAAGGAACCATAACCTTTATCACTCATCTGTGAAACACTTAAGAGATTGAATTTTAGATTGTCAATGAGATTCACATTTTCAAACTTGAGTTTTCTTGCTGAGACACATCCTGACCCTAACACCTTTCCTTTTGAATTATTCCTAAAGGATATATCACCCCCTCCATGAGCTTTAAAATCTCTTAGTAGGGCTTTACATCCTGTCATGTGCCTGGAGCCTCCACTATCTACATACCAAAGACTGTCAAGGCAAGTAGAAGCTCCCTGCACATGTTTTGAAATAATTAGTTGAGGTGAGTCTCCAAAGCCAAAATGTCTTTGGATGGGGTATCAGGTGATCCAGACTCAAGTTCAGACTGATGAGCACTGGTTGGATCAGACTTTTGTAACCACTGCTGTGAGCTACTTCCTATCAACTGTTGGTAACCATGAGGATGCCTATTTACCCTTGGCTTAGAAGGCTTTTGTAAGTCTCGTAAGTCGTAGGCACCTTTTGGTAATTAGGCTGGCTTTTACCTCTTGGAAACTGATTTGATGGAGGTGCATCTGTTACTTGAATTTCTCTGCGGACAGAGGTTTGATTTAAAGCTTTGGTGACAGACGTTTCACATGATTTAAATTTTTGTTTTGTAATATTTGAATTTTCTGTTTCTAGAGCTTTTTCTCTAATCTCTTTTACCTTTTGGTGATAGGTTTTGAGATAGACACACTCTTGAGTTGGATGATTTGTTTTGTTGCAAATGGTGCATCTAGGAGATTTAGGTGTAACACAAGTTTTGTTTATATCATTAGCTTTCAAAAGGAAACAATCTGCTGTATTATGATTTCTCTTTTCACAAAATTTATAAAACAAGTGTTTAACCTTTTCCTTCCTTTTCCTATCAGACTTTTTGAGAGTAGATGATGTAACCTCTGCTGGCAAGTCTTTGATAGGGATCACCAATGCTTTTGGTGCTTTTATACCATCAAGAGTTGAAAAGTCAATTGTCTTGAAGTTTTCCAAAATATCACACTCATCTGACCAGGTTGGTTTGAATTGGTATTTTTCAACTGCCTTTTCTTTTGGTAAAACTTCTGGTTTTTCAAGAACAATTTTGTTTCCCCTTTTATCATTGATTTTAATTTCTTCAGCATCCAAGTTTGTTGGGACTATTTCAACCAGCTCAGAGTCAATTTTTGCAACATTTTCACAAGTATGGTCATATTCCCAAAAGCCTAAACCAAACTTTATGTTGCTCTTGACTTGAGCATCAAGCATAAGCTCAAAACCTTTGCAAGACTCTACCCATTTCTCACAAGTGATCTGGGTAGATTCTAGCTCCTGTTTGCAAACTTGGTATTTTTCTACCATAGTTTGGAGCTGATCTTTGGTTATGCTTGTTCATGCCTTAGGCTACTCATTTCAGAATCTTTTTCACTTAATTTTGTTTTCAATTCTTTAACAAGTTTTTCAAATTTAAGTTCATCTTCCAAAATTTTGTTTCTCAGGTTTTCATTCACATGTTTTATGTTTGCAAAAGCAATAATACATTTTTCAGAACATAGATCTTTTAAGATCTGAGGTGATACCTTCGAAGCAGCCATAAGAGCACAATCACATTCTTCTTCACACACCTCTGTGTCCCATGGGTCAGATAGATTTTCTTTTTCAACCTCAGCAGCATTCATTTCAACCACAGGTGTGACTTCTGGTGTAACCACTACTTCACAACATTCAACCACATCAGATTTTGACTCCTGTTCCACAGACTCATCACCTTCAACTATGGTTTCAAAAGCCATAAAACATAAGTTTTCATTTTCAAAATCATTTTTGGCTATGAGAGCAAAGTTTTCATCAGTTAAATCCTCAGGAAAACTACTCCAGTCAACAAAACCTTGGGTAAAGAAGCTTTGTTGTGTAACCTCTACTGGTGTAGCAGTGGTTTGAGTGACATGTGGAGTTTGTTGCACATGCACTTGAGGTGGTGCTTGAACATATTGAATATGTGGAGCAGGGGTTTGGACATAATGAATAGGGACAGTTGTTACAGGAGTTGCAAAATGAGCAGTGTTTTGCATTTGATGTGCAGGGGTAATCTGGGAATATTGGACAGTGCTTTGAGGATTGGTGCCAGGATGAGTAACAATTGGTCCTGTAGTTTGAGTTCTGCATTCCCTGGCAAAATGTCCCATCCTATTGCACTTGTAACATTTTATCTTTGATATATCTAACCCAACTTTTAACCCCCCATGCAACCCTGGAATCTCGTACCAGTTCTTTTGTAAAACTTACTAGCCCTGACACTCAAAAGTGCCAAGTTGTGTAGGATGTCCATTTCTTCTAAATCTGTGGGTTCAAAGTGTTGTAAGTCATTCATCTCAAAACTTATATTGTCAGAGGTTTGGCTTTCACAATTTGCAGCAAAAGCAAAATTGGGTGTATAGGGTTCAGAGTTGAAATTATTTCCAGAAGCTATATCAATGTAATGATCAAAACTCTGATCCTTTCCACTGCCAGACCCCTCATCATGACTATAGAGAGCAGTGTTTCCCAGTGTATAGTCATCAGTCACTTTCCCAGACTCTTGAAGCTTCTTTTTCTGGTTCCACTCTCTCTCATAAGTGAGAAGTCGACCATGAAGCTGTGTGAGGGTCATTTCCTTGTAACCAACAGATGTTCGAGTAACATAAGCTATTGTCTCCCATTTTTCTGGTAGTGATCTTAAGAAACGACTATTTATAGTCGAATTAGGAAAGTTCACATCTACCAGTTTTAATTGGCTTATGAGACAGCTAAATCGCTTGAACGGTTGGGTTAGTGACTCACCTTTTACATGGCAAAATGTTTCATACTGCTAATTCAAAACTTCTCTATTATTCTTGATCACCTCTTCAGTACCACTGAATTACTATTTAATAGCATCCCATAACTCTTTAGCACTATTACAATGAAGTAATCCCGCATAAATCTCATTGGGAAAAGTTGAAGCAACGATGCTAAAAGCCATAGCATCCAATTCGATTTTGAGGAAATCATGTTCCGAGTAATTTTCGAGTTTTTTAGGGACTTGAGTGTGGGGATCCTCTATACTTGGAACCATGGGAACATGGGGTCCAAACACAACGGATCTCCAGCATCCGGTGTTCTGTTGGGCAAGAATATGACCCATCCTACGTTGCCAAATAAAATACTCATTTCGTTTCAACATAGGATCCAATATTGGAATCCTGTGTGTTTTGTGCCATTTCTCTTGTTTACAACAGATTTGTGTTTTAAAAACTTTTGTAGTAATAAAACTCTGTATTCAAGCAAAACTTATCAAACAAAATTAGCAACCAAGAGCTGATCTGTTCAAATCAATTTGACGTTTAAATCAAAATCGATTGACCAAGCTTTGATACCAACTGTCAGGATCTAAGCTTGAATTGATTGTTGTTTTGTGTCAACTTATGAAAATGATTAAAAACAGAGATTAAGTGCAGTGGATCAATGGAAAACTTTTACAACAATCAATCGGTCGTTTGTTTTCATCACCATCATGCTTTCAAGTAATTAAACTATTGCATGTGATTCACAAACTTCCCCTTAGCCCAATAACGATCGTTTGATAGTAAGAAATGAAGAAGATATGCGAAATTGATCTTTTTAAGAAGACAAGTAAAAACTGTTACATTGAGCGCCTATTTAAACTAACTATCTAACCACTGATCGTCTGTCAATGACGTCATGGTTGATAGTGACAGCTAACAAACGTAACTAACTACAAACACTGCTTAAACTAAAACTATCAGTGCATAGCACTGTTACATTAATTAAACTAAAACTAGACTGAGCACTGCTGGCCATCCTCTGTACTTGTAATCTTCTATCAGCGGTTGGGAGTTTCTTCTGTCAGAGGATAGGTAACAATATGTTTATTGAAAGCAGTAAAAGACTATCAGTGGATAGAAACCTCTGATAACTTGGACCAAAGCTTGGATGGTGTGTTTTGACTTTGTATCATCTGTTCCTTTCCAAAGGTTCAATCCCAACACGTCTTCACCAAATGATGTAAGAGCTTAGCCAAGCATGGCCATAGTTTGACAAAGACCCTTACGATCAATCTTGGATCCCGAAACTCCTACACATTCTAAACTCTAATGATTATGGTCGAAGATAATGGTGGAGTAGTGACAAGTGTGAGAGAGATTGTTTGCCAAGGGATGAGTTGGAATGAAACCATGCACCCCTATTTATAGCTGGAAACAGACCCTTCACATGGCACGTGCCTGCAGAGCACGGCCCCTTGTCTCCTTCCATCTCTGTCTTCATTTAATGCAGATGTCAGGTCAGCCTGCTACACGGCCCCGTTGGTCAACGGCACGGCCCCATGACCGTTGTACTTTCTATACTTTCTGAGATTCACAAATATGAGAATTGACCACTGCTCGTACCCTGATGGACACGGCCCCCTGTCTCTTGTCTGCTTCTGTTTGTCTTCTTCTGATATGGAATCTTGAAGGGGCACAACCCCATGCCGACTAGGCACGTCCCCGTGCCAGACTTCTGATTTGTTGTTGTCTTTGGTTGAAGCTTGGTGGGTTGGTATAGTACATTGTCTTCCCGTATTTCATACTTATGCTAGATTTTGTCATTAATTCATTCCTTTTGTTTATTTAAGCTTTTTTAATCCTGAGAATCAAAATTATACAAAGAAACACACTTTTTCCAACATTAGTATTAAAAAGGGTTGATTTTATACCGTATTTGATACAATTTATCTATTGCAACCCACACTTGAATATTTGCTTATTCTCAAGCAAACTCTTTTATAATTGCTTACACACCCAAATGGACTAGATAGAGAAGAAGTTTTTTGGGTCTTATTTGTAGAGTGTCGGGAATCCAAGCTCTTTTTATTTTTGTTTTTATTTTATTTACAATCGACATGATTTATTTGAACATTTTTAAGAAAAATAAGTATTTTTGGGCATAACATGCCTTTATAAAATTTTATTTAGCTATATACAATTTCACATACCACACAAGTGATGTATGGGACTTATTCCTACCATAGGCTTGACAAGTAATCAAATCTCCTTCTTTTTAACAAAATCTTTGTAAATATCAAGAGTGCTTTTAAAGGGTAGGTTTCGGCTAGAGGTAGGATAGTTTTACTTAAAAGTGGCTAAAATGTAAAAATGTCGGTTTTCATTTTGAAAATTTTTATTTCACTTGTAACTTAGTTATGAACTACATATTTATAAGCAATAACTTTGCTCATTTATTTAAAGTAGCTAATTTTTGTTGATAGAATAACTAAGTCACTTCTTTTTATATAAATTTTAAATTTTCAAAAGAACCACATTTTATTAAAAGAAAAGGGGTGTAAAAGATAAAAATTGGTTTAGGGTGACAGGTGGTTTGTGCAAAATGGCGTTTTGCGGGTTTTGGAAATGAATGGTTTAGGCTCAAAGGGGGTTTCTAAGGGAAATTATTGTTTTTGGTGGGGAGATGAAAGGAAAAATAAGTTGACGATGAAAAAGAGGGTGTAAATAAAAAAAATCCTATTGCCTCCATCATATACTTACTTGGATTAGTCGGTAAGGACCAGGAATGTATCACCTCGTCAAGTTCTAGATTTGTAAGAACCATACGACCATTCATAAAAGAAATGAAAATGAGGATTTAGTAAATATATACGTTTGGATGCTCGGTAAAGGCTCAAAACTCATAATTTTGTGGGAGATAGGGTAAAAATGTGAAATTATATATACAATCAATTTTACAAAGATTTGTCATGCCTTTATTATATAAATTTTTCTTATATGGTTCTTTTGATCACGGCGCTATCGGCTGTAAATTATTTTTATAAAAACAAAATTTTTAGAACTTGTTTCCTTACTTCAACTATAAACAAGACAAGAAAAGTGTTTTTGAAAAATATTTGGGGTGTTTTGAGTGGTTCCAAGTTAGAGTTTTGTGTAAGGCTTGATTTTTTTTTTGACAAAAACTTCAAGTTAAGCTCCCCCCACACTTAAATTACACATTGTCCAAAATGTGTAAAAATTTGTTAGAATTGATTAAATGTGTAAAACTGGGATAAAAACAATTTGTTTTTTCAAAAACAGACACTAGGCAAGGGGGCGTGCTTTAATGGCACGACCTCGTGTTAAAAGTGCTAGTATTGCAAATTCGGAAAAAGTTACAGAAGGTTGACACGGGGACGTGTCAAAGGAACACGGCCCCGTGTGGCAAGTTCAGATCAAAAACTATTTCTGTGTCAAGGACACGCGAGCGTGTCGGCTTGAAACAGTCCCATGTGAGGTTACTGTTAAATTTCAGAAAAGGTTATAGGGTTCCGTGTCACACCCCGACCCGCAGTGGAAATGGTGATCGGGGCATGATTTAGTTTTCATCAAAGCTCATGAAATTTACTATTAAGTTCCATATTTATTATTTCCTTGTAAAGGAGAACATTACAATCAACATACAAGTACAACATCTTCTATACATTTATCAAGACTTCATTATTTTTCTTCTAAGGCAATTTCCTACGTGTTCCTTGCTTCAACCTGTCCACCTGTATCATGTGTAAAAATAAGGTTTTGGGTCAACAAAAATTTGGTGAGTGAATCTTATTTAAACATTTGAAAGGATTAGTTATGTTGGTTATTTGAATAAAATTGTGCATAACCAAATATGAATAAACGTAAATGTAAACTTAATCACAAAACACATAATATCAATAAATGCACAAGCACACACCAAATGATGAATAATGAGATCAAGGCTCAATCAAACGGAGTTGATCGAGTGAGGCACCTGATGCTCAACTCGTCTCCCAAGAGGAACTGATGGGCCTAATGCATGATTTGCACACAACTTGACAAGAATGTAAACACGTATCACAACAACAACATAATCACATAATCTCAATTAATGCACAAGCACACACCAAATGATGAACAATGAGGCACCTGATGCTCAACCCGTCTCCAACGAGGAACTGATGGACCTAATGAATGATTTGCACGCAACTTGACAAAATGTAAACACACATCACAACAAACAATATTTACATCTCGAGTTTAGATCATATAATGGTAATAGCGCGAGTTTGAATAAATGAAATAATTAAAGCGACACATGATACACCCCAAAACATGAATAAAAAGGGAAATTTGTAAGGATTCACTCACAGTGGGTGCGTTTCTTGGATGACGATGAATGCGCACGAATTTTAGGATTTGATCGACGAGGAAAAACTAACCTAGAATAATAACGAAATGGTTCGGTAAATAAATGGATTTTATTTGAGATTAATAATTTTAATTCATAACCTTAATAGGATTTTTAGATTTATTTTTTTGAGTTTAAGGACATTTTCTAACTTTAAAAATATTATTTTTAAGTATTTTTAAATAATTTTCTGATTAAATAAATTAAAATAAAAAATAAAAAATGTTGACTTTTGACCATGTTGACCGTTGACCGTTGACCGGTCGAACTGTGTTTATTCTATGCGCTGAGTGAGGTTCGAACTTGTGACCTCCTGTATACGTGCACGCAGCTCTACCAACTGAGCTACGTGTCTAACCCGAAATATTTCTGATTTTAATTATATTTATTTACTATTTAGATTATTCAGAATTCTATTTAATTAAAAAGGTTTTTAAAATCATTGAACCGGTGTGAGAGTCTGGACTCGAACCCGCGCCCATAGCCTTGTATTGCACACAGCCCGACCAACTGGTCTGTGTGACTAACCCGAATGATATGCAATTTTAATTACATTTATATACTATCTGCGTCTTAATATATATAAGTATTAAAAATGGTTGGAAATTTGTAAGAATCGGGCAGCGTGTTAAGACTCGAACTCGGGACCATGATTTAAATTTGCACACAGTCCACCACTGGACTGTGTGTCTAACCCGGCATATTTACCGGTTTTAATTTCCTTTAAATACATTTCAAACTTCATCTTCTTCAATTTATGAAACCAGAGGATCAACCCGACTGTTTAATCAGTCATTCTTATTGAATTAGTTGATTGATTATTACTGATAACGAAAGTAATTTAAACAGAAAAGGATTTAAGGTTGTTGTACCGAACAGTTGCTTTTTCTCAGATTTCCCTCAAGAGGCGTCGGCTCTGATTGGTGATCTCCGTCTGAGTGAATCAATTAACGGTTTTGATCAATGAGTTGTGCAATTAAGGTACTAAACAAGAAATATCAGGGGGTTTAGATGATTGTACCGATTCACAGCGAGACTTCGGAATTTTCAGTGAAATTCCAGCGAGTCTGGGATTTCCCGGCAGCGTAGTCTGGGACAGATTCTGGTTGGAGGATTGAAGTTAATACATGTCTAATAATGGATTACAAGCAAAAGAGTCGAGAATTTTACCGATTTGAAGTAAGTCTCGGTTTTCCGGTGAAAGTCCGGCGACTGTAAAATATCTCCGGCGAGTGCTAAAGCTTCGAGAGTTTGTGCGATTTTGAGCGAAAAGATTACCAGAGGTTTGGGTGGGTATTTATAGGGAAGACACAGAATGTATTGAGTCCGAATTTGGTCTTGATTCATGGTCAAGGTTTCTCCGGCGGTTATGACTAAAATCAAGGGTCAGACATCGGTTATAAGCGATGTCTTAGCGTGTTTTGGTCAAAAGGAAATTGGCCAAAGTCGCGGATTGTCGGATTTCCCGGTGACTGCGAGTTCCGAGCGCGGTGACACTCCGGTTTTGAATTCGGATTTCATCTTAAGTATTATTTGTTTCAGTAATTACACAAAGGTGTCATGTGGCGGAGTGGTGTAGTGTTTGTTTGTTGAAGCGGCTGACCCGGGTTCGAAACCCGGCAGCCTCATTTATTTTTTATTCTCTTATTTTTATTATTTATTAATTATTGTTTAAAATTCTAACAATGTTTATTAATTATGTATTGTTTAAAATTAAAATGAACAATATATACGCAACGAAAATTATAACTGACTATTCGATTAATAAACGAAGCGGGTTTTGGAAACCCGTTTTTCAACGGATGTTACAGTATCCCCTACTTTTAGAAATTTCGTCCCGAAATTTAAGTAGTAGTGGTATATTTGACTTGAAGGGAGGATGTTTTAATTTTTTTTTTGACGATTACATAACTAGAAAAGGGTGAGAGTTTAAATCTTATTTGAGGCGGTAACGTTCCTAGTAAGGGTTGAATACCCTGCTACAGGAATCGCTCTTTGATGCCTAAAGTATAAGAATGCGGAACATGGATAAACTGAGTTGATTGACTAGGCATGACTTATGCATAAGAGTTTTGAGGGAATTTATACGTTTGAAAGGATAAGGTATGTTTCATAAAACAAAAACTTCAACCATGACGATATTTAAACCTACACGGAACTTCTCATAACCTCCTGGTAATGCTTTTAATCCTTTGCCAAGAATACTTATATATAGGAAGTACCAGCGGCGTATCCACCATATTCTTGTCAAATTTTCATTGGCTTTATCAGTAACTTATGATCAGTCCTATGTGACTCTAAAACATAAACAAACACAACAACCAAAGCTTGAGTCTCAATTCTGAAAGGATACATGACTGAATGATGACAGTACCTCTCCCGTTTGTTATGATGAAGGGGTTAGTCTATGTAAAAGTGAGACACAACCCAACTTCTTTAAATGATGAGATTGAGATACGTCGAGATGTATGATGATATGGATGTTAAATCAATGAGTATAAAACAAAACTGTAATATCAATTCGCATTAAAATTTTTGGATACGTAAATTCCCAATTTACAACTGGGATACGGAAAGATTGAGATAACCTAAAGAAAACATTAAAACTAGACGATTGGAGTTTAGTCTTGATTCTTGGTGAGGAAAACTAGTTGGGTGATTCGTTTGGGCCGTTATTATCTTCAACAGGATTGGCGTTGATGTTGTAAGCTCTTCCTCTTGCTGGTGGTGGAGCTAGGTTTGCTTGATTTGCTTGGTTAACTGGGTTTGCTTGAGCCTGGGCGTTTATGATGTTAACCAATCGAGGGCGCGTGTTTCTAAAGTGGGTAGGATCGCCACAATTAAAACAAGCTCGAACATATGGAAACATGGGGTATTGGGGTTGTTGATATGTTTCATGTTTTGAGTAGGGGGTGAAGCTTGGTTTTGAGGGGCACGACAAGTTTTGCTCCAATGACCATAACGCCCACAATTTGCACACAGTCGACAAGGTGCGGTAGATGGATGGTGATAAAAACAGGTGTTGCATTGAGGGTGAGGTCCAATGTAAGGTTTCTTATTTGGGTAAGTAGAGTTAGGTGCTACTTGAGTGATTGGGATAGCTTGGAGGGGTATAGCTTGTCAAGCTGGTTGATTGCCTTGGGTAATAGCGAAAATTTGTCCATCTCGTTTTCTCTTAGCAGTGGGTTGAGAAGAGGATTCGGTTTGGGTGGCGTTTGAGGTTTCGCTTGATGCTTTATCCTTCTTCCTTTCCTCTGTGAAGTCTTTATTCCGTATGCGGTTTTCGGTGAGCTCTGTAGCTAACTCCATTGCTGCTTCCAAAGTTGCAGGTGTGGTACTTATTACAGGGTCTTGAATTTTTAAAGGAAGACCTCGTATGTAGTGCTCGATTAAACGGTAGAGGGAAGTGAACAAGTTGGGGACCATCTGATTTAACTCAAGGAATCTCTTGTTGTATGTGGTGTGGTCGCCCTCTTTCTGTTTCAAAGAATAGAACTCATCTTCCAATTTCTTGATTTCGCTTCTTGGACAAAACCGTCTTGTCATGATTTCCTTCAACTCTTCCCAAGTCAAAGTCATAACATCTTCAGGACCTCGCTTGGCCTTCTCTGTATTCCACCATGTAAGTGCTACTCCAAACAAACGACCGGGAGCATATCGCACCTTGCGATTATCGGGGCAGTCGCAATTGAGAAAAGTGTTTTCCATCTCCTCGAACCATTGGAGGAGAGCGGTGACACCTTTAGTACCTTCGTATTTTGGAGGATTGCAGGATTTGAAATGCTTGAAGGTGCATTTATTGGCTTTTGGGGGAGGATTGACAATGTTTTGATCTTCTTGGTGGATTGGGTTGACGGGATTAGCGGTAAGGGCCTGTTGTACTTGAATTACGATGTTGGGTATTACGGCAGCCATTTGTTGAGCGATTTGGGCAGCCATGCGCTCGCGGGTTTTTCCTGATCTCATTTTTCTACGAGAGAGGCTAGAAGACATCTACAAGAAATACGTATCAAGAGTATGAGTTTGACGTTTTAGGGGTCATGTGTCGTATTTAGGAATGAACATTCATAAAATAAATGAAGAATAATAAATTTACTACATCCATAGGATGTCTTGGGCTTTGCTCGTAATTGGGCCTTGCATGCCGCCATACTTCACATTCGTAATCATGTGGGCCCCCATGATTACCGGGTCTTTCATATGGTTCGCATGTGTTAGCCTGGTAACGTACACTAAAACCCGGAGAAAATCGAGAAATATGTATGTAACGTATGAAATTCGGAGTGCATCCAGGTGTGGACACGGTGACACCTCAAAGTGGGGTTAGTTCGAACGACGTTTGGTGTGGCATGCTTTGGCCTAATAGGTCCTTCGTACTCTCATCATTAGTCCTCAGGTAGGCAAACTGGTCCGTTATATTGGATTTATACGAATGCCAACCTAGACAGGACGTTCCGACTACCGGTACTTGTACCCTTACAGTTACTACATGCCCGTCGTAGAACTCACTTTGATGAGATTGAAAAATGAAAATTGCGACAAAGTCTTGAATAATTGAAATATGAGGATGATTTGAATATGTGAACATTGAAATATGCGTGATGAATGTATATGTAAGCATGTTATGTTTGACAATAAGTATAACTCATTAAATATCACACAATATGATAGTGGAAGTGTTTGCATGCATTTGTGTGTGTAATAAATATGAAACAAATAAACATCATGAGTTTGCATGTAACCACATACACAATTAAAATCTAATCAACTATAGTATAGGCTCTAAGGGTCTAATAACCTATCCTATATCCCTATAGTCAAAAGCTCTGATACCAATCTGTCACACCCCGACCCGCAGTGGAAATGGTGATCGGGGCATGATTTGGTTTTCATCAAAGCTCATGAAATTTACTATTAAGTTCCATATTTATTATTTCCTTGTAAAGGAGAACATTACAATCAACATACAAGTACAACATCTTCTATACATTTATCAAGACTTCATTATTTTTCTTCTAAGGCAATTTCCTACGTGTTCCTTGCTTCAACCTGTCCACCTGTATCATGTGTAAAAATAAGGTTTTGGGTCAACAAAAATTTGGTGAGTGAATCTTATTTAAACATTTGAAAGGATTAGTTATGTTGGTTATTTGAATAAAATTGTGCATAACCAAATATGAATAAACGTAAATGTAAACTTAATCACAAAACACATAATATCAATAAATGCACAAGCACACACCAAATGATGAATAATGAGATCAAGGCTCAATCAAACGGAGTTGATCGAGTGAGGCACCTGATGCTCAACTCGTCTCCCACGAGGAACTGATGGGCCTAATGCATGATTTGCACACAACTTGACAAGAATGTAAACACGTATCACAACAACAACATAATCACATAATCTCAATTAATGCACAAGCACACACCAAATGATGAACATTGAGGCACCTGATGCTCAACCCGTCTCCAACGAGGAACTGATGGACCTAATGAATGATTTGCACGCAACTTGACAAAATGTAAACACACATCACAACAAACAATATTTACATCTCGAGTTTAGATCATATAATGGTAATAGCGCGAGTTTGAATAAATGAAATAATTAAAGCGACAAATGATACACCCCAAAACATGAATAAAAAGAGGAATTTGTAAGGATTCACTCACAGTGGGTGCGTTTCTTGGATGACGATGAATGCGCACGAATTTTAGGATTTGATCGACGAGGAAAAACTAACCTAGAATAATAACGAAATGGTTCGGTAAATAAATGGATTTTATTTGAGATTAATAATTTTAATTCATAACCTTAATAGGATTTTTAGATTTATTTTTTTGAGTTTAAGGACATTTTCTAACTTTAAAAATATTATTTTTAAGTATTTTTAAATAATTTTCTGATTAAATAAATTAAAAATAAAAAATAAAAAATGTTGACTTTTGACCATGTTGACCGTTGACCGTTGACCGGTCGAACTGTGTTTATTCTATGCGCTGAGTGAGGTTCGAACTTGTGACCTCCCGTATACGTGCACGCAGCTCTACCAACTGAGCTACGTGTCTAACCCGAAATATTTCTGATTTTAATTATATTTATATACTATTTAGATTATTCAGAATTCTATTTAATTAAAAAGGTTTTTAAAATCATTGAACCGGTGTGAGAGTCTGGACTCGAACCCGCGCCCATAGCCTTGTATTGCACACAGCCCGACCAACTGGTCTGTGTGACTAACCCGAATGATATGCGATTTTAATTACATTTATATACTATCTGCGTCTTAATATATATAAGTATTAAAAATGGTTGGAAATTTGTAAGAATCGGGCAGCGTGTTAAGACTCGAACTCGGGACCATGATTTAAATTTGCACACAGTCCACCACTGGACTGTGTGTCTAACCCGGCATATTTACCAGTTTTAATTTCCTTTAAATACATTTCAAACTTCATCTTCTTCAATTTATGAAACCAGAGGATCAACCCGACTGTTTAATCAGTCATTCTTATTGAATTAGTTGATTGATTATTACTGATAACGAAAGTAATTTAAACAGAAAAGGATTTAAGGTTGTTGTACCGAACAGTTGCTTTTTCTCAGATTTCCCTCAAGAGGCGTCGGCTCTGATTGGTGATCTCCGTCTGAGTGAATCAATTAACGGTTTTGATCAATGAGTTGTGCAATTAAGGTACTAAACAAGAAATATCAGGGGGTTTAGATGATTGTACCGATTCACAGCGAGACTTCGGAATTTTCAGTGAAATTCCAGCGAGTCTGGGATTTCCCGGCAGCGTAGTCTGGGACAGATTCTGGTTGGAGGATTGAAGTTAATACATGTCTAATAATGGATTACAAGCAAAAGAGTCGAGAATTTTACCGATTTGAAGTAAGTCTCGGTTTTCCGGTGAAAGTCCGGCGACTGTAAAATATCTCCGGCGAGTGCTAAAGCTTCGAGAGTTTGTGCGATTTTGAGCGAAAAGATTACCAGAGGTTTGGGTGGGTATTTATAGGGAAGACACAGAATGTATTGAGTCCGAATTTGGTCTTGATTCATGGTCAAGGTTTCTCCGGCGGTTATGACTAAAATCAAGGGTCAGACATCGGTTATAAGCGATGTCTTAGCGTGTTTTGGTCAAAAGGAAATTGGCCAAAGTCGCGGATTGTCGGATTTCCCGGTGACTGCGAGTTCCGAGCGCGGTGACACTCCGGTTTTGAATTCGGATTTCATCTTAAGTATTATTTGTTTCAGTAATCACACAAAGGTGTCATGTGGCGGAGTGGTGTAGTGTTTGTTTGTTGAAGCGGCTGACCCGGGTTCGAAACCCGGCAGCCTCATTTATTTTTTTATTCTCTTATTTTTTTATTTATTAATTATGGTTTAAAATTCTAACAATGTTTATTAATTATGTATTGTTTAAAATTAAAATGAACAATATATACGCAACAAAAATTATAACTGACTATTCGATTAATAAACGAAGCGGGTTTTGGAAACCCGTTTTTCGACGGATGTTACATTCCGGGTTTCCTGTTTGGGGCTCAGTTAGTCGTATGCTTGGTGGGTCCAAGCCTCCCAAGGTACCTATTAGCTTATCTACACCACAACAACAACAAATAAATAAAAAATATAAATCCTACGTTTACAACCATTTGTTTCATCATCCATCACAACCATAAAAATAATAAAAACAAAAATTAAATTGTTCAATAAGAAAATTGTTCAAAACGGGTCGCAACCCGCAAACCATCATAGTTTCATAGAAGAAGGATAGATAAACATGTTTGTCGCCTCGTTGACATCATCTTCGCCACCACCACCTAATCGGACTCCATATCCTCTTCCTCCTCATCCTCGCCACGGTACACCATGTGCTCCCGCATATAAGAGATGTCAGCGCGCATGGAGACTATGTTCCTCTCGATCCCGCCAACACGGGTGCTAATGCCTTGACCCGTGGTAAGGGCATTGCAGGAGATTTGGAGTGATTCCTGCGTAAGGTTATAAAGTTTGTGCATATTAAGAAAATCACTACCACCTTGAGAGGATGAACCTGGGCCGTGACTATAGGAGTACAGTCAAGGATGGTTCGGGTCGTCTTCAATTGCGAGGATCTGATCGGGGTCCTTTGGGTTCCAAATTTTCCTCTCTCTATATTTGAAGCGCAGGAGACCATTGTCGCATTCGGCGATGAGGTTCAGGCTGTGGCAAAGTAAGATGTCAGCCCGGGTGACGCCTACCCCTTGTGAAACGTTTCTCGAGATGCGTCCAGCATAGGTCCTATAGACTCGGGCTATCTAGCCACCGAAGAATATTGGGGTTGGAGCTGCTACTTTAGCGATGGAGGCCATATTCTTTACCGGCATCAAGGCGACATCCCGAGGCTTGGTTCAGGATGCAATATAGGCAAGTTAGCTCCCGAATGTAGCGAATAAGTGGGTCCCGAACTCTGGTGCTTTTGGATTTGTTCGGATTATAGACCCCTTCTCCGATCTGTGCCCAAAAAGTGTTTCGTGAATTTACGGGCAACCCGAAAATGATGTCGTAGAAGATAGGCTTGGAAAGCTTTTTTCGGTATAGAGCCCTACATCCATACCGAATTTTGCAACAGAAATTCCGTACCAAACCCCACCACATCGGAACGTCATTGTCGTACATGTCCTCAATGTATTTCTTGAGCTTGAGAGTGCTTAGGAATTCAAGATTGAATTCAAAAACAGACTGCAATGGTGCTTCAAGAAATAACCGAAGGGGTCCTGTGACAAGGCTGCCGTATCGTTCCCTTTGGCCAACCGTCTCCAAGGTGTCATAGCAGACTTGCCTTGGGAGCTCTTTTGTACGGGTTTTCAGAACCTCCATTCGCGTTGCACAGTCTGCATGCTTGGTCTTAAATCCCAGACATTTGTAAGGTGCCATTTCCTGCGTAGAACAAACATTTAAACAGTAAACATCGATTAAAACAGTGAAACGTGAGAAACAGAGGCTTGGGCATGACCCCATATCTAGTTAACACGACTCCATGCTGCGGAATATCAAGGCGCATGACCCCGTGCCTCGGAGGCACGACCCCGTGGTCGGCTACTGTTTTGACCCAAAATCCAGTTTTTTTCATGTCGGCTTTGAAAACCCCAAAATTTTTGGTCCCTGTGTGCGCTATACCCCGAAAAACAAACCCCAAGTATCAATTTTCACTTATCAACTCGTTTTACCCTTCGATTTTCAGTTTTTTTGGTTAGGAAGAAGGGTTTGGTATAATGGGTTGCAAATACCTGATTTTTCAACAATGGTTTGATGATTTAGTTGTTAAAACACTAATACTAAAAACTACTAAGCGGATTTATGAAAATTTTTCAAATTCTTTGGACTGACACGGGTCTAGTTCAAGAACCCCAGAGTTTTCCCTAAATCTAGATGTTATATAACATGCAAAGTTTTAATCAAACAGATTTAGATGTTAGAAACATACCTATTCAGTGGATTATGGAAGAAAAGCGTGAAAAAGTAGCAGGGAACCGTCGGTTGCAGAGAAACGGGGCGTGGCAGTTATGAAGAAGAAAAGACTGCATTAAGGGTTTTAACCCGTCTGTAGATAGGCATGCCCCCCCCCCTCAGAGGCATGACCCCGTGTTTAATTATTTTTACCACACCCTTGTTTCTTTGTCCACTTGGTTCATGTTTACCTGATTTGTAGACTTTTCGAGTGTTATATTCTCCAAAATATACCTACAAGATGGATTATTCAAACAAATTTATACAAGTTGTTAGTGTTTCTCGTTACTTATATACCTCTTCCAAGGTCATTTTAGTCTCTTCTTCCATGAGGATTCCTTTATAGAATTTAAGCCTCTGTCCGTTTACTTTAAATGGTTATCCATGTAGAGGCTTAATATCTATAGCACCATGGGGGTAAAATTTTGTGATGGTGAAAGGTCCGCACTATCGGGATTTAAGTTTTCTTGAAAAAAGACTTAGCCTTGAGTTAAAGAGAAGCACTTGACCTCCTTCCCTGAATTCTTTAGGTCCGCTTGTATATTTATGATGAATTCTTTTTGAGCGTTCCTTGTAGATTTCAGAGTTAGAATGTGCTTGCATTCTTAATTCATCTACTTCATTTAACTGTTGTAGGTGATCTTTTCCTAAAATTTCTTGGTCCAAGTTTACATTTTTTAATGCCCAATATGCTTTGTGTTAAATTTCTACGGGAAGGTGACAATTTTTTCCATAGACTAACTTATATGGCATGGTACCTATTGGTGTTTTATATGTTGGTCTAAATGCCCATAAAGCGTCGTCTAGTTTGTCTGACCATTCTTTTTGATTTTGACCCACATTTTTTTCTAGGATTCGTTTTAGACCTTGATTTGTTACTTGAGCCTGACCATTGGTTTGAGGGTGATATGCTATTGAGAGGTGGTGATAAACCCCATAATGTTTTAGGGTTTTTTCTCCATTTAAATGTTACAAAACTGGGTACCTCTATCACTGATTAGGGCTTTTGGAGTTTCGAAACGTGAGAATAGCTTTTCAGGAATTTTACTACTACTCTTCCATCATTAGTTGGAAGAGCTTCATCGTTGGCCAACGTAGTCGACAACCACCGAAGTATATTTGTTACCTCTTGAAGGTGGGAATGGTCCCATAAAGTCCAATCCCCATACGTCGAAGATTTCACAAATAAGAATGCTATTTTGTGGAATTTTGTTTCTTCTTGATATGTTGCATGCCCGCTGGCATGCGTCACATGTTTTGACCAATATATAAGCATCCTTATATAATGTGGGCTAGAAAAATCCTGAATCGTACACATTTCGTGCAGTGCTGGCTATTCCATGATGTCCTCCACATGGTCATTCGTGATAATGGTGAAGAATTTGCTTGGCTTCACGACCATGGACGCATCGTCGAATGAGTTTATCTACACAAATTCTGAAAAGATATGGATCTTCCCAAAAATAGTGTTTTACATCTGCCTTCGCTTATGATAAGATAACCCCTTGATGATAGTGCAACTAGCTAAGTAGTTAGCAAAATCAGCGTATCAAGGTTCTTCTTTGAATTCTACCATTTTGAAGGATTCCGTGGGGAATTTCTCATTAGTGAGTTCTTCTCGAGTTCCTTCCAAGGCAAGATTTTCAAGACGAGACAGGTGGTCTGCAACAGTATTTTCTACACCTCTTTTATCTTTTATTTCTATGTTAAATTCTTGAAGGAGAAGAATCCATCTTATGAGATGTGGCTTTGCATCTTGCTTTTTGAAAAGGTATCGAATGGCAGCGTGATCTGTATACACTATATTTTTGAAAGAACGAGATAGGAGTAGAATTTATCAAATGCAAATACTACAGCTAGTAACTCTTTTTCAGTTGTTGTATAATTTTCTTGAGCATCATTAAGAGTTTGCTAGCGTAATATATTGGATGAAAATGTTTTTCTTTTTGTTGACCCAAGACTGCTCCAACTGCATAATCGTTCGCATCGCACATGATTTCAAAGGGTAATTTCTAGTCTGGTGCAATCATGATTGGTGCTTTTACTAGCATGTCGTTAAGGGCAAGAAATGCTATTGTGCAATCTTTGTCAAGGATGAATGGGGCTTCTTTTTCAAGTAGCTTAGTTAGAGGTTGAGAGATTTTGGAAAAGTCTTTGATAAATCGCCTATAGAATCCGGCATGTCTTAGGAAACTTCGAATGGCTCGAACGGATGGAGGTGGAGGAAGTCGAGAAATGGTATCAATTTTAGCTCGATTGACTTCCATCCCTGCGTTAGAGATTTTGTGACCGAGAACTATCCCCTCAGTGACCATGAAATGACATTTTTCCCAATTAAGGGTGAGGTTAGTCTCTTCTCATCTTGATAGTATTCTTTCAAGCTTGTCGAGGCATTGGTCAAATGAGTCGCCAAAGATAGAAAAATGGTCCAGGTAGACTTCCATGGTTTTTTCTATCATGTTGTGAAAAATGGCTAACATGCAACGTTGGAATGTTGCATGTGCGTTGCATAGACCAAATGGCATGCGTTGATATGCGAAAGTTCCGTAAGCACAAGTGAAGGTAGTATTTTCTTGGTCTTCGGGGGAAATGAGGATTTGAAAATACCCCGAAAACCATCTAAGAAACAATAAAATTTATGACAGGATAATCGTTCTAACATTTGGTCAATGAACGGTTCGCGCTGGTTTTCTATAGTAAATAAAAAATCTTCATCCGCTGACGGTTCGCGTTGGTATGAGTTCGTTCTTTTCATTGGTTACGACTGTCATTCCACCTTTCTTTGGCACGACTTAGACATGGCTAACCCATGGACTATCAGAAATTGGATAGATGAGTCCAGCGTCTAAGAGTTTTATTACTTCCTTTTTTACAACTTCTTGCGCGTTAGGTTTAACTCTTCTTTGTGGTTGGATTACCGCTTTGTAATCATCTTCCATTAAAATTTTGTGTGTACACATGGAAGGATTATTTCTTTTATGTCCATTAACTTCCATGCGATTGCTTTTTTATGTTTTTTTTGGTAAACTAAGTAATTTTTCTTTTTCTTGACAAGTGTGATATGAGGAAATAATGATGGGAAGTTTACCGTGGTTGTCGAGAAATGCATATTTTAAGCCTTGTGGAAGCTCTTTAAGTTCTAAAGAAGGCGGTTCTTCAATAGATGGCTTAGTTTTTGGTTCGTCATCGCGGCCGATGGACGAAACTGTTTGATTGGTAGCGACTTCCTCTTCCATGAATTGGTCCTCTTGTTCCTCCATATCAGGTGATTCAACTTCATCTTCCAATAAGGGGTCGTCATTGCCGATTGGGTATTTCATTGATTTTTCTAAGTTAAAGTTTTGCTTGTTGGCCCCAATTTTAGTGGGAAGATTTTTTTGTTTTTGTTTGAGCAAAGCTTGATGGGTTTTGAGAAAAGGTTGTTTGTCCCAACACGAGCGGAGCATCATCTAAGATGACGAAGTCGGTTGATACAATTGTTTGATTTGTTTTAATGAAAACGTCTTCAACCATTCCCGAAGTGTGTTTTATTTTTCGATTAGCCAAAAGGATAGGAATTTTAATTGGGAGATAATCACCAATGCCTAATCTTTCGAAAACATAGCTTGGCATTATGTTACACAAAGATCTTTAGCAATTGAGATCCTACTAATATAGATGTTTTGAATAAAACATGTTACTGGTTTGATGTTTAATTCAATTTGTTCATCTTGTATTATCGAAGTTTGACCTTTGGTTAAGTTGATGCTTGCTATTTCTTTGATGTTAAGATTAGTGATTACTTCTTTTAAAAACTTTGCATGAGATGGAACCAAGTTATGATTTTCAAAAGAAGGTTGTAGGATGTGTATTTCTTGGAGGTCTTTTTATTTCTCTTCGAAATGTACCTTTGAGTACTTTCCTTCCGAATGGCTTGGTTCGGGTTTTTCATCTTCATGGTTGGTTTTCCTTCAAGTTGTTCCACTTTTCTTGGTTCTTGAGGTTTCACCTCTTCTATGATTACCTCTTTTGTACAAATGGTCTCCTTCTTTGCGCGAGATTGTTTGATCAAGAATTCTAAGTTCTTGAGACTTTTTATGAGGCTTTCTGCTTCAGGTACGATTATAGGCGGTGTCTTATATGTTTCAAGATTATAGGTGGTGTCTCGTACGTTTCAACGCTGGAGTATCCTAATCAAAGCTTGACTTTGGTAGCTTAAACCTTGGTTCCTCATACGTGGTGTATAAGGTTGATGGTTGAAAGAGATAGCAATTTTGTACCGAATGGCATTCACCGCATATGGTACAATACGGTTCCTCATAATCATCATCATAGTAGTAGTCATAATCTCCCAGGTAATAATCCATTAGTAGGATGGTACCCGAAGATTACGGCTCTCGAAAACAGAAAATTTTTGTGAAAAAAGAAGGTTGGCACGGCCCCGTGTTAGAGAAACATAGCCCCGTCTCTAGGACTGTGATTAATTCGGTACTGGGCGTTTTTTACACGGCCATGTGTGAACCTTCTGCAAAAAAGTTTTTGTTTGGTTTCAGCTATTGTAGGATTAACACGGCCCCGTGTTGTTACAACACGACTCCATGTTAAGCTACTTTAATTAAGATTTTAGGAAAAACGAACAGAAATTTAAACAGAAAAACTAAAGAAAATGATTAGGCCGTTGATTTTAAGCTTTCTTAAAATCCTTGTGTCCTCGGAAACGGTGCCAAAAACTTGATCTGATGGAGTGTGGGTATAATTTTAGATATATTTTTAGCATTTTTCACTCGTTAATTCAAGGTTTATATTTATAAAACACGATATTTAACTATCATTCTCTACAACACGCTAAGGCAAGTGCACCCATCATTGGCGTAGCATAGTGATGGCAAGATACCGAGGTTGTCCATTGACACAAGAGCTTTAATACCAGATTACTGTCAATGTCTAATCGACCCAAACTTTGAGAAAAGGTTTTTGACAAGTAAAATAGAAAAATTTAGAATAAAAAGAAACAAATAAACAAGATAGAATCACTTGGTTCCGACTCATCTATTACGTATCCTTTGATGAATTCCGCACTATGGGTTTTTAAGAGATTATCTTGGTTAAAGTGGCATGTCCCTCTTTTGGAGCCAACAATACCCTTAGCCATATTGGTCTGAGTCAGCAGGGATACAGCCTCGCAAGGCTAGAATATTGAAAGATAATTAAGTGGGTTATTAATGCCAAATGTGGCACGTCCCTCTTTTGGAAGCAACGGTACCCTCGACCATATTGGTCTAAGTCAGCAGGGATACAGTCCCGCAAGGTCGGTTTAAAGTTTTAATAGTAGTTTATAAATAAGGGGTTTAAGTCCTTTTACTTCCCCCGATTTGATGCTATCTCCCTAAGGGGAAGTCCTAATAAGCTTGAACCAAGTCCTTGTAGGATCTATACACTGAACGAGAGTTTTACCTAAACCATCCTTCTAGGCAGTTAACGCACTTTATATAGAGCGTAAAGGCAAGAATGAGTGAATCAACAGAACATGAAGGGATGATGGAATAAAACTCACTCTCAATATAAAGAAACTAGTTATTAAAGTCAATAGTACAAACCCAATTAAAAAGTTACCAAATATTGGAAATCAAAAGTAATACATACAAGATATCGGCTTCACCAAGTGATGGAAGAGATTAGCCAAGCATGGACATAGTTTGACAAAGACTCTTACGATCAATCTTGGATCCCGAGACTACTACACACTCTAAACTCTAATGATTATGGTGAAGTGGTGGCTAGTGTGAGAGAGATGGTTTGCCAAGAATTGAGTTGGAATGAAACCAAGCAACCCTATTTATAGCTGGAAACAGAACCTTCAAATGTCCCCGTGCCTGCAGAGCACGACCCCGTGTCTCCTTCCTTCACTGTCTTCATTTAGTGCAGATGTCAGATCAGCCTGTTACATGGCCCCGTGCGTCAACATCACGACCCCATGGCCCTTGTACTTGCTGTACTTTCTGAGTTCGCAAATATGAGAGTTGACCAGGGCCCGTACCCCGAGGGACACGGCCTCGTGTCTCTTGTCTGCTTCTGTTTGTCTTCTTCTAATCTGGAATCTTGAAGGGGCACGACCCCATGACGACTAGGAACGGCTCCATGCCAGACTTCTGATTTGTTGTTTTTGTCTTTGGGTTGAAGCTTGGTGGGTTGGTGTAGTACGTTGTCTTCCCGTCTTTCATACTTATGCCGAGAATCAAAAGTATACGAAGAAACGCAATTTTTCTAATATTAGTGTTAAAAAGGGTTGATTTTATACCGTATTTGATACAATTTATATGTTGTATTTAACGCATATCAGTAACATGGCCGTCACCTCCATGGGCAAGCCATGTGGGTTCCGTGCTCGAGTATTGTTTGCCTCATGAAAGGAAAAAAAATAAAACAGTGACTGTTGGACTTGAAGGATCATATGTTTGACCATTGAATGCGTTTAAAAAAATAATAATTCTTAATTTAAATATTACAAATAGCCATTCCATTCACCATTTTACACAAACCTCTTATCATTTTCACTCAAATCTTCAGCATTTTCATTCAAGCCTTCATCTTTTCAATATCACTTCTCAATGGCTAATTTCTAGAACGAGGACCTTGGTATAATTTTACTCGCGACAATTTCGTAGACGATTGTTTATCAAACGATAGTAGGTTTTTTTAAAGATATCATTGAGAGCTGAAGTAGTAGACACGACAACGTCGTCGGGTATTCCGAAAAATCGTCAAACGTGATTGCGTACAAGGTAATGAAATCTTATGAATGATTATTTTGTTGATGAACCAAAGTACAAACACGATACATTCCGTTACCGGTTTCGTATGTCGAAACGATTGTTCTTAAAAATTGTTGGTGATGTGGAAGCACAATATCCTTAGTTTCAAGAGGGATTGGACGGTGGGGTTCATATAGAGTTTTACGGGAGTACAAAAAATTACATCCGGCGTGAAACAACTTGCGAGCGGTAATACTCTCGACGAGGGCAACGGGAATTTATTGATGTCCGAAAGGACTTCGCGATAATGCCTAAGATATTTCTATAACGCCATGAATAAATTGTATGGTGATGAGTTCTTGCATAGGCCGACAAGCAACGACGTAGTGATTTTATACCAAAATCACGAAGAAAAACATCACATTCCTGGGATGTTAGGTAGCATCGATTGTACGCATCTTGCTTGAATTATATGCCCCAAAGCGTTACGAGCCCAATATATGAGAATTGATCATGAATACCCAACGGTCATGGTCGAAGCAGTTGTGTCACAAGATTTATGGTTTTGGCAAGTGTATTGTGGTCCGCTCGGTTCACTCACCGACATCAATGTTTGTGGGTCTGGATCGCGGCGGTTCTAGACGGAAGTTTGGGCCAAACATAACCGATTCGGTAGAACGTTATTACAGAATGGAGTAGAAGAAGAATGCAGCGGAAGTCATACCTTTATTCATTCATACCGAAAGAGCATACATCTTGTCAGGCTGGCGGTGTTCCTGGAGAGAATCCGCCAGCACCTCCCCTCAGGGAGCCTCCCAAAACTTACAAACACATGAACACACAACCCATATATATAGGTATGTCATTTTCGTACGAAAAATACTATTTTCGTACGAAATTGACTATTTCGTAGAAAATCACATTTTCATACGAAATGTCTCCCTTTACACATCTGACGTTCGTATTCGGGTCGTGCGTTTGTATCTAATCTATACAATATTCAACACACGCTCTAACTAGTCTATTCGCACAGTGACAGACACAAAGTGCATCAACAATGTTCTCCAAACATCTCCAATATTTCTCGCTGAACGGAATTGAACCACACATAAATGTCAATTTCAAGTGAATGGACAAACATACAAACGTGGATACTATCTAACCGACAGGATTCACTTTACTTAGACAACATTTGTCAAAACGTTTCCATATCCGGTCGATCCAAATGAAAATAAGTTCAAGAAATTCCAAGAAGGGGCAAGAAAAGATGTGGAGTGTGCTAAAGGCAAAAGGAGGCATACTCAGAAGACCCCTGCGTGCTATGACTATAGAAAATATTACTAGCGTGACGTATACGTGCATAATATTGCACAACATGATCTTAAAGGACAATGGAAATGAATTCTCACTGGTCCACATCTCGGATCCTGTTGTCATACTCGTTTTTGACAATGATGCTCTTAGCGAGTTGATGGATCGAGATACGCATTTTTTACTTAGAAATGATCTTGTGGTCCATATTGCAGCTCAAGATCTACTGTTCCTTGAAGAATAAGACGAGGAATAGTTCGTTTCATATCTATATTTTTTTCTGTTTTTTATTTTTATTGGGTTTTTTATTTAATTTTATTAGTTTGTTTAATTTATTTTAAATAAAAAAAGTTTTACGATATTTGTGGGTAGGCATCGTTAGTGTTTTGTGGTACTAGGATACCTGGGCTAACAATTGATATGGCATACCTGGGCAACCCTAGAGTGCCCCTTCCATGCTTAGGTGTTTTTTGTTTTTTCAGAGGTAAACTGTTTGCATTCTGCGGACCACATCTGCAAACATCTGTAGCAGAAGTGGTGGACCAAACCTCTGCAGTCTGCAAGAAAAAGACTATTTGTTTTTTAACTTCTGCAAACTGCTGAAATTAACTGATTTATAGTAAACAACAAGACAATAACAACAATACCAAACAGTTAACACCTAGACAGTCACACTCATCTACAGCCTAAATTCCTCAACAACAAACCTCACTCGAAGACGTAAATGCTCAGCTACATATCAAATTGAACGTAACTTCAACTACAAAAAGCTAAAAACGTAACAATGATAACTAATACCTACGCGATCTAAACAAAAACATGAATGTTGAGCTAGATATCGAATTGAATGTAATTTACTCACAAAAACGTAAAACCATAACAATTACAACAAACAACACGATGATAACATACAATAGTAATCAATTGACACTTACACGATCATTAATTCAACGATCATACTCAAAAACAGCTTATATTCTTCAACAAATAAAGTCAAAGATCTTATAACAAAAACGTATGTTTCATGTGCAGAAATTATACAGCTTCCACATATTGGACCCATTGTGATATAAACATTCTTCAACAGGTACTAATATTTCCAATCCATCCAAAATTTTGTTTTCCAAAATTTTAATTTCTTCAACTAGGCTCCATCACTGACTCATTAACAGGCACATCTATTATAACATCAACTTGTTCCCTCGTATCCTCCTCCCACGTCGTTTCGATTGATGAAGCACTTGAACCGGGTTCAGGTGCAGACTACGTTACTTTTGGTTCAACCGGCGACCGGCGGGCAAGTTGAATGGTTATAAAACCACATGTCAATACACCTGGTATGAAAACAATGTTTACAATTCGGTAAAACCCGACACTTGTCACCGTTTTCAAACTCCGACAAACAGACAGCACAATCCACAACATCCGCATTGGTTTTGGTTTGGGTTTCAATCGAGTAAACAAATAATGGGAGTGACTTTAATATTGACGCGTTGAGCCCACTTGAGCAGGGAGCAAGTGGTCTATGTTCTTTATGATATTAGAGCTAACATGAGTTAATTTGTTTTGGACACATCTTGGGGTACGATCTAGTCTGCGAGTGTGATTCTTGAGTTTATGTTTGTGAAGAGAGGAGGCTTCCATATTTTGAAAGATGGCGGCTTCATTTTGAAAGATGACGGCTGCGGCGTGGAGGGACGAGAGGGAGCGACGTCGGTGGCGTGGAGGGGAGGAGGAGTGGCGGCTGTGTGGAGGGAGAAGGGAGGAGATGGAGAAGGAGCTAAGGTTTTTTTTGGTGGTGTTTGTGTTTGTGATAACTGGGCAAAAAGAAAGAATGGAGAAGAGGTTAGAAGACCTAGACCCACATATACACAAACAACAACATACTCAAACGTCTACCGCGTGATCTGCGTGGGACAGACATAAGAGATCAAGAAAAGCTTTTCATAGAAAACAAACACCCCTTAAAGTGATAGATATTTACACGACACCTTACCTAGATGGTTACATATATGTATATGAGCCAAAAAAACATTTTTAAAAAACTATATAAAATCTTACTAAAAAACTGACAAACAAAACTGCTATAAAAAAACTATTTTAAGGAGATTCAAACAATAATATGAAATAATAAAAATGTTTCTATTAAAAAAAAGTTAAGAAAACAACAATAAAAGAATTAAAAAAACACTAAAACACTTATTATATATTTTCATGATAAAAATGTGTTTATATTTATTGAAACATATTTATCGGTTTTTTTTCACACAATAAAATTACGAGTCAGAAAAAGCATGTTTTAAAAAATACCGTAATATTTTTTAAAACATTTATTTTGGTAAATAAGTTTTTCATAAGACGTTTGTGGAAAAAAAGTCCAAAAAATGTTAGCTAAAATCCCTTCTCTTTAACCTTAAATAGACAGACAATAATAAACAAAAAACTTGTATTTCTTACAGAGCTAACCCTAAATAAATAAACGGACAATAACAAACGAAAAGTGTATTGCTTAGTAGCTGACAAAATTATATTTTAATTTATAGATGCACACACATATATATATATATAAGAAAACATATAATTTAATACAATATGATATAAGGATTTAAATTTAATTGAATAATTATATAATACAAAAAAGTTAGCCCTCCAAAATTTTGGTCCTAAATATTCTAGCCATAGGGTTGAAGATTGGAAGCTTTTATGTTTACTGTTTGTAAGAACTAAGAAGTCCTGATGACTTGGAGATTCTATGTGGATTAATATGTATTGCTATGAACATAATTTTGAAAGGAAAGATTTGTGGCAGCTGTGATTTTGGAAAAAAGAAAAAGGTAACGGCCAAAATGACATGCAAAAAAAGTCAATGTTCAGAATGTCAACGTTCAAAATCAACTATAATATAAGAAAGTTAAAATGCGTCAGAAAATCAAAGTGAACTCGGAGCAGATTTATGTTTCAAAGAATGGCATGGTGGCACGGGCTATGTACATTTATAAGATATGTAGTCATGTTTTAAAACATAAGAAAATAATTTATTGTTTTTATGCTTCTTGCTTTAAAAAAAGGAAAGACTTGTCAAAAATATATAGTCGGTTTGTTCCGACCAAGAAAGGTATGGAAGTTGTTGGGAATTGAACTCTGTTGAGCCATTTAGAATCGAAAAGATCTTCGAGAAAAAACGTTCAACCTGCATATGTTAACCCTATAATTAGACTTTTCTTTTGACTATGATGTAGATTTATGAGTAAATTTTGATGGATGCATAAATTAGTAGTTAAAAAATGAAAGTATTAGACCAAACCCAATACAACATTCATAAGGGTGCATTGACATGGCAAGTGCCCTTCTCATACATCCCATTGAAGTGACAAAATTTTGGTGTAACCGCATGTCACTACATGCTAAAGAATAGATATGGTGATTGGCCAATTTGTGAGGGCATCCTAGGGACCGACTTTTACGATGAGCTACCGGACTGACTTGACTTAGCTAACAGAGGCGGAATTCATTGTTAGCAAGCTAGACAAATACATAATAAGATCAGAGATACTGTTTAACACGTCTACTTCTTGTATTAATCAACTTGGAAGAATTACAGACTCGAATGGACAGGGCTTCGCCTCTTGACCAACAAAACAACTATCAGACCCAACACCCAAGCTCCACTATATATAGGCCAACATGGCTCGCACAAGGAGTGGGGTGGCTGGCTCGTATGGATGGTGCCCCATACGTGTGACAAAGTGTCACTCGTACGAGCCACATAAGCTCATTCGTACGAGCCATCTACAAAACATATAAAACTTATATTTTAACATTACAAAGCCATATTTTACATGACCGGCATATCCTAGACGTAGGCAATAGACATAGTGCACCAACAAACTCCCCCTTGGAAGTTGTCGCAGTCTTGGATAGTCTTCACAAATATTCAAAAAGCATTTGGCGTGACTAACCAAAGAAGTATTTTCGCTTCTTCCTACGTTCTTCAGTGTAACTTGGAGTTTGATCAGCAGGATGAGGACGATTGTACGTATTCCCAAACTGGAATCTTCTTGTTGCTTATTTCTTCATTGTCTCAGCAATTCTTGCTTCTTTCTTGTCTATCTTTCGTTGCTCTTTGCCTCCAGCTTTCTCTAGTCAGTGTTCCACACTTTACTAGAATTAATGTCATTGGCATAACAAACGCTAACGACCTTCTGGAACTGCAGAGCTTGCTCCTTGTCTTTTTCTTCGTAACTGATCTTGATGAAGAATAAGCATTCAATCCCTTTCTTTGAGCAGTTCACGAGCCACATAGGATCCAACACATGAATCCCTCTCCACAAATCATAGATTCTCTTGTGTGCAATCACTGATTTAGATAGTTCTTCGGTGATTTTCCAAGAATCCTCATCAGGCTGAACACATATCATAGCTTCGTCTGTTCCCGAATCACAATGCCACCATTTGAAGATCTTGAAAAATTTTGTTCCATTTTCTTCAACGACATATTCTTCATTACACGTGGCTTCTTTTTTTGTAACGTAACATCCTTTTCCTTTGTGACTGGATCGATCTTAGTAATCTTCTTTGGAATGTGCGGCTTCCAGTGAGGCAAATCATGCACCGCTTCGTACTTGATAAGCTTCCACAGATCTCGATCATGGAATCGAATCTTCAGATTAAATACTTTCGTCTATGTCAACTCTTTCACATCCCAATATGGAAGTGTTTGGATGTCTTTCAAGTATCTGAAGTACTGTACTCCATATTCCCTCTTTATCGCATAAACATCTAGTTCTTCGATCCATCCCCAACTTATAATATCACCCAAAGAAATATCTGGATCTCTGGTGAAGAATGCGAAGGGCGCCTGAACATTCTTTCTGGAGGAAACCCTTTAAACCATTTATTTTTCATTTTTGCGATCTCTTCGCGTGTTGGAGGCTTAGGAGCAGTTCCATCTTTCAGAGCCTCTTCGACTTTATGCTTCAATATATCATCATTTGCCTTAGAGAACATTTCACCAAAGGTTGGGAAGTCATCCGAACCTTCACCTCTATATTTGGCAGTTGTACCTTCATCTGAATCATCCTCCATGACAACCCGGTCATAATCATTTGCTTCTGGCACATTCTCAAACACATAATCATTAGGCTGTATAGCACTAATGTTATTCAGATCTTCCTCAAAATCAAACTCGAATGATCCTTCATCTACTCCCAACAATTTTGCAATCTCTTCTTTTGGTGGTTATGGACAAACTCTCCTTCTTTAACATCGTGCTCGAGATAAATAACTTTTTGCTTTGGCACATTTGATCATCATTCTTCGACTCCCCCTAAACCTATAAAAGAATCCTTGGTAACTTCTGTTGAAACGTCTGCCAAAGAAAAGAAAAAGGGAGTTAATGAAACCCTAGAAATTCAATCAGATGATGAAGATACAAGAAAAAGGACTTCTAAAAAGGATCTTGGCACTTCAAAAAGAAAGAAATCACTGCCACAAGAACCCAAAGAGCAAACCATTGTTGGTCTCAAAACCACTGCTGGTACTATATCCTCTGCTGCATCTAAAACCAACAACCCCAACCCACAAATCACCTACCAAAAGGCAGAAAACAACACCACCACCTTCATTACCAATTTTCACTGCAACAGATGTTGTGACTACAAAAGTTACAACAGATGTGAACACAACAGTTGTTGAGACAACAGTTTCTTCATCAGCTGTTAGCCAAACCACTGTTAACTTATCTTCTCAAGTCCAAACCCCTGCAACACACACCTCCACAACAACTCAGTCACCAAGCTCAGTCTACACAAGAAAAAGAAAATTCAAAGTGACTGATGATGATACACCCCACCTACACCACTTGTTCTAACCAATCCAGAACCTTTTATCCCTCCATCATCACCAACATCAAATCCACTTACTCAATCACCTACTGGCCGAAATCCAACAAGACAAATACCTCTGGCAGTAAATTATCCTTTGGAAGTGCTTGCAGTTAAAGATGAAATGTTACAATTCTTCATAGAGGATAATCCATCCAAAAGAACATTCCCATCACTTTTTGGCTACAGAGCTCCAAGGAACATTGAGGAGTATCTGAAACTAAAAGTCAAACAAGCCAATAACATTGCAAAAGAAGAGAGTAAAGAGAAAGGTGAAAATTACTTATCACGTCGAAAGCAGCATGCACTTAGTAAAGTTAAGAAACTAGAAGACTTTGCAAAAGACTTGAACAAGAAGAAGTCAGCTCAATAACCTGATGCTGATATTCAACAGAAACTAAGAAGAGACTTCATAGAAATTATTATGAGAGACAAACCATACCAAGCTGAAGAGCATCAATTTGAAGAATGGCCTCTCAAAGCTCTTCAACAAGAAGCAAATAGGTGTGAGAAAATGAAGAATGATCCTCAGATAAAGAAGATTGCACCAGACTGGAACAAGTTCAAGAAAACTAAATCACATGCAGATCTTGCCTTAGATGAATACATCCAAGCCTTTAATCAAAGAAAAGAGCATCAAAGGGATAAAATACATGAAAAGAAGGAAGATGAAAACATGAAAGAATCTAAAATGGATGCTACTTCATCAGATCATCAGGATCCACCTACTATCACTGTCACATCCTTATCAAGCAGACCAATCTCACCAAACTCATCACAAATAAAACTTCTCCCAAGAAACCCATTGAACTCAAAAATACTAAGGTGGATGTCTGATAAACAGACCCATGTATTGACTCTGCTCAAGTTCAATGGGAAAGTTGATTATATAACAGGAAAGATGCACTAGGCTTGGGTGTAGCTGACCTTCAGGATCTTTTGGAACTTCAACTGTGCAGGGATGAAGATGATGAAAATTCCCTGAATTTTGAACTACAGTTCAAGAGACAAATCAGGGAAAAACTGATGAGAGAATAAAGATCATGAATAAAGAAGAGTTTTGGCATCATCTATTTTAGGGGGAGATTGTTGGGATTAAACCCTACAAAAGACCAGATGATAAAATGCCAAAATAGGTCTAATCTATATGATCCAGAATAAACAGTGTTTTTGAATTACAACTTCCCTCAATGGCAAGATATCTAACATCTGATAGTTCTAACATCTGCTCTTGGCTAAGCTCTGATGGTTATAAAGTCTGTTGAAGAACCAAAGCTCTGTTGAAGTCAAAGGTCTGCTGGAAGTCAAAGGTCTGATCACCCTTTGAAGAACATAAGATAAAGCTTCATCAGTGTTTAGGTTCATCAGTGGGTAACAACAATATTGATTATCTATCAGTGTTTTGCATAGTTATCAGAGGATAGCATTAGAGTGGTTAGAGGTTGTTAGGTTAGTTAGATGTCATTGTCTTGATGATGTCAGCAAAGATGCTTTAGAGGTTAGGATTTGTACTATAAATAGACAGTGCATGTACTGTTCTATTTAGCTCACACACACACTTTTCTTGTACGATCTAATCTGTGTGAAGTTCGGGCTGAGGGGAGTTAGTGATTCATTCATGTAAATTACTTGTAATCTTTTGAATCATTTGAGTAATGAAAACATTGTGTGATGAAAACTAATCTTCCATTGCTTGTGTTACAAAGTTTTAAATCGTATTCCGCTGCAAATCTTATATGCTTTATCTCATTTTATGTTCAATTTGTTTAAAACAACACAATCAGGTCAAACTCAGATCCTAACACTAAAGCACACTGAAAATCTTTTTGGATTTTTCTTATAATAGAGAATTCAAACTATGTACAAACATTTTTACAGACATATTTTTGCGAGTTTGTGTTAGAGGATCATATCAGTTTATTCAGACACATCACTAGTACCGTTGATCTTTAATAATACTTTAAGTGTTAAATAAATTACTTAGTTTGTCAATATACTGATGCACTTAAACCTCTACACATTTCTCAATTGTTTCGAGATACGTTAGGTAAATTTTTAGGAACATAATCAAAATGTATTTCTCACCTCAGAATATACTCCCGCATTGAGATTCCTAGAAATTCATTCTCACATGTGAATATATCTAACTGATATCTATATAGGGGGTGATTGCGAGGCCTTGAGAGCTCAGGTTAGTACTTCCGTACATAGAAAGAGATGAAGGCTCGACATTAAGGTGGTGTTCTATTTAGGAATCTTTTGTACTACAGATGTCGTATCTTTTTATGACATATTCTCATTTTTATGCAACTTTTGGGGTGAATAATGCGCAAAGTATTATACAAGTTCTAGGCCATTACCGACGCAAAATCAGAAGAACTCATATAATACCCCAGATATCAACTAAATATAAAGACCTAGTATCTCAGAATCTGGCATTCTCGTAAACAAAATTTTGGAGTACTAAGTCCATATATCCGAGAGATGTGAAACCACAGATTAATCAGTTTTGCTTTTAGGTTTATATCTCAAAGACAATTTACTGAATGTGTGAAGCCTACTGGCACATCATTAGTAATCATGTTTAAACATCTTTTAAACCTTCCATTTCTTTAGCGTACTGTGATAGTCGACTGTTGTACTATCATCTCCTCTTATACAAAAAACTCTTTTTGTCTCTTTTTTTAATATTTTTGTATTTTCAAAATTTTCAATGTTTTTGTATTTTTCACAACTTCCCCCCCCCAAATCAAAAACATATTTTTGAATTTTTGTTTTTAAAAAAGCAAACATGTGACATACCGATGAGGATCACATCACAACATCGTCATCCTCAAATTCAACCTCATTCAAATCCCCTGATGTCAGATTCTTTAAACCATTTAATTTTAAAATATTTCAAAATCTTGCTCTATCAAAAGCTTTGGTATAAAAATCTGCCTTTTGGTCATCAGTGTTGATTTTCTCAATTCGAACCAACTTTTTCTCATAGCAATCACGGATAAAGTGGTGTCGAATTTCAATATGTTTAGTGCGTGAGTGTTAAACCGAGTTTTTAGTGATATCGATGCATGCCTTCTTATCTACATATATGGGCATGTTAAGAAATAGCAGTCCGAAGTCTCTCATCTGTTATTGTATCCACAAAATTTGGGAACAACAACCGGATGCTGAAACATATTCAGCTTCACAAGTAGAGAGAACGATCGCGGTCTGTTTCTTGCACTGCCACGTTACCAAACGAGTTCCAAATAACTGGCATCCTGCCGTTGTAGAATTGGCATTAAGCTTCCAACATCCGAAATCAGAATCAGAGAAACCTGCGAGATTGAAGTCATCATTTCGTGGATACAACAAGCCGGTGCTAGGGCATCCTTCAAGTAGCGCATGATTCTTTTGATGGTCAACAAATGAGAATCTCTAGGATTGGACTGATAACAGGTGCAAAGGCATGTAGGATACATGATATCTGGTCTTGAAGCTGTGAGATACATCAAGGATCCGATCATGGAGCGATATAATGCTTCATCGACTTTGACTCCATACTCGTCTGGACAAATGCCATGGTTGGTGGCTAATGGTGTGGATGCGGGTTTAGTTCCTTTCATGTCAAATCTCTCCAACGCGTCATGAACATACTTCGTTTGGTGAATGAAGATACCATCTGGTAACTGTTCAACCTGAAGACCCAAAAAGAACTTCATCTCCCCCATAGCACTCATTTCAAACTTATCCTTCATAAATTTTTCAAAGTCCTTACACAGCTGTTCATGTATCGATCTGAAGATGATATCGTCCACGTAGATTTGTACAATGATTAGATGATCGTCTACTTCCTTGGTAAAGAGGGTACTATCTACTGTTCCTCTGGTGAAGCCGTTCCCCATAAGATGTTTTGAAAGCGTCTCGTACCAGGCTCTCGGGGCCTAGTGCAAACCGTATAGCGCTCTGTTCAGTAGGTAAACCTTATCCTTGTGTATCGGATCGACAAACCCCGATGGTTGTCTGATGTACACCTCCTCCTTTACCTTCCCGTACAGGAATGCATACTTCATATCCAATTGGTACGCTTTAAAACCTTTCCATGAGGTAAATGTCAGGAAAATGCGGATTGCTCCGAGATGGGAAACTGGGGCATAAACTTCGTTGTAGTCTATCCCTTCCTGCTGTTGAAAGCCTTGAACTACGAGCCGAGCTTGGTTACACACAACAATTCCTCTATCATCTCTTTTGCAGTTGAAGACCCACCGAGTGTTTATCTTCTTTTGATTGTATGGTAGATCAACAAGTTTCCAGACACCTAGTTTCTGGAATTGCAACAGCTCTTCTGGCATTGCATCCACCTAGCTTTCTTTTTTAAGAGCATCCTTATAGTTACCTGGTTCTACCTAAGAAACAAAACAACTATGAGAAAATCTAGTTTGGAGCGGAGCAACTTTAGTATAAAAACAACTAAGATCCTTATTGATCTGATGTCGCGTTTTCACTCCAGTTTGTAAATCTCCGATGATGTTTTCTGACGGATGATAGGAGACTGTTCTTGGCATCACTTCGCTTGGAACATTCACTGTGCTTTCCAAATTCATAACATTTTGATCAGCAGGCTGTTCTAAGGAAGTTACCTCATTTCTTGCACTGGATTCCGCAGCTTGATTGTTTAGAAAACTTTCAGTCAGTTCTGATCCTTTATCGAAACTGGATCCTCCATCATCAACAGTAGGGTCTTTATCAGAATCTGCATCAATTGGCTGTGCGGAAAATGATTCTGCATTGTTCAGATTTGGTGCGACTACAGGTTCTGGCTGAGTGTTGCTCGGACCTGCTTCAGAAGTGTTTGTATTTGATTGTGACGATGAAATCACCAAGGGATGTGGAACTTGTTCCTGATTTGATATCTGATGCTGTTGGTATAGCAGGATTAGTTCTTCCTCTAATGGTTCTTTTGGTAGGTCGAATGAATTCCACAACCCTTCGTAAATGAACAGCCAAGGATCCCCAGGTTTCTGCATAGGCGTTGTATATCTCTGGCAATCAACATGTTGGGCAATAATAACCTGGTTTATGCTTGGAAAATAAAATCTTCTTTGCGGACTAGCATATCACACAAAGAATCCTTCCAAAGATCTGGCTCCAAATTTACCCTTCGGGTCCAGTACAGTACATGGTGATCTAAAAGATTCCAAGTACTTTAGATTAGGTTTTCGTTGGTTAAGAAGCTCAAAGCATGTCTTGTTATGAGGCTTAACAGTCAATACGCGGTTAAGGGTGTAACATGCAGATGCCACGGCTTCGCTCCAAAAGCTAATAGGAAGTTTTGAATCAGGGAGCATCGTGCGTGCTGTTTCAATAAGCGTTCGGTTCTTTCGTTCAGCTACTCCATTTTGTTTAGGAGTATAAGGGGCACTGAACTCATGATGAATACCGTTAGCGTTGCAGAATTCGAGCATCTTTTTGTTCTTAAACTCAGTACCATTGTCACTTCGGATTCTCTTGATTGGCAAATAGTATAGGTTTTCCAGCTTTCGAAACAGGATTATCAGATTTTCAAACGTTTCGTCCTTACTCTCTTGAAAGAAAACCCACGAGAACCTTGAGTAGTCATCTGTCACAACTAGGCAATATAGATCTCCAGAAATACTTTTCACGTTAACAGGTCCAAAGAGATCCATGTGAAGCCTTTCTAGTGGAAGCTTGATGGAGTGAAGCAGCTTTCTTGGGTGTGATTTCTTATGCTACTTCCCCTTCTTGCAGCTAAGATAATCATCTGTCAGGTGAAAATTTTTGAGATTGACCCCTTCCACTAAGTCGTTGTGCACCAAGTAGTTCATCTTCCTTAAGTGAATGTGACCCATTTTGCGATACCATAGAATTGATTCTTTTTCAGTGGATTTTGATACGAAACACTGACCTGCTTTGATGTAGTGGATGCGACGCTCATGTCTAAGACATAAAGATCATTTTCACGCCGAGCGCGCATAAGGATCCATTCCTCGGGAATTTTGAAACCCGATTTGAGAATCAGACACTCCTTGTCGTTGAAGTTGGTAGTGAACTTCTTATCACAGATTTGTGATATGCTTAGAAAGTTATTTTCAAGCTCAGCAATATAGTTCACTTTGTCGAATGATACCACTCCGTTAGTAAGAATACCTTCTCCCACGATCCTACCGCCTTGTGTTCCGGCAAATCCAACATAACCTCCCTTGATAGCTTTCACATCATACAGAAGGGCAAGCATCCCTGTCATGTGCCGAGAAGCTCTGCTGTCCATAATCCACTTTGATATAATTGACCTTTGGAGCCCCTGCACATGTGAATAATAAATTACTTAAACAGGGAAACCCAAGCCCTTTCGATCTTGGGTGGGTTAGGAATGTTGAATTGTGGTTCGACGTTCTTCATAACCTCTTTCTTTACCTCAACCCATTGTCCAACCTTTGATCCCTTTTCATCTTTTGATTTTGTTGGAACAGTAGTTGATTTCACCGCAATAGAAGGTGGTTTGTTCTTCACAACCCAGGTTTGTGCCTTTGAAAATGCTTTCTTAGTATAGTACTTAGAATCCGTTTGTTCATTTTTCTTTGATGATTCACCAACCTCAAAGTTTGAAATGTTTGCAGGTGTTGGTTTCACATTTAAGTTGGATTCCTTTTCCCATTTCAAAAATTGCTTTGGCATAAACTCCGGGCCTTTCTGTTTAACATGCTCTGTGAACTTTTTGACTTCATGAACAGGTTTTGGCTTGTTGGACTTACACTGACGTGCAATGTGTCCAACTTGGTCACATTTGTAACAAGTCCTGATGTTGTTTCCAACAGAGGATTCCGAAACTTGTTCACGAAGTTCCTTCTCTTTTTCAAACTCTTTGTTTGATTGTTTCCCAAAGATCTCTTTTTCATTCATTGTGTTAGTTCCGAAAACAATATTAATATTCTTTGTAAATTTTGTTTTTCGAAAATCGTTGTTTCTTTCTTTTCTGCGCATACCCCAAACCATCTCTCTTATATTCTGGGTAGTCTCTACCTCTTCGATGAAAGTTATTGGAAACTTTCTTTGGTTTGGAGTGAAAAGCGGCATTTTATTTTTCAAGATCAGATGTTTTAACTTCAACAGTTTAAAGAATTTATCAACTCGGTCTAAGTTACATTCTGGATTGGAAATTCTTCATCAGTAAATAGTTTATCTGATCCGTTCATCTTATAGACGACTAAATTATGATCGTCATTTAGACTATTTTTGATGCTGAAATGAAGTTCTTGAGAAAACTTTCCTCATTTCCAGATTGTGAACTTGACTCAGACTTCTCATGACTTGACTCGGCACTTTCAAAAAGCGTGCTGTTAGATTCATTTTCCAAAACCTTTCAATCATTTTGTTAACCACTTCAGACTCATACTCATTTTCTGTTTTTGCATAAGTTACATCGATGTTCTCAGGCAGCTCAGTTTTCTTTTCAGTTTTCAAATTTAAGTTAAGCGTCGTTTCCACCCAGATGGCTTCTTCCTAGCATAGCTATTCCACATGGGTGGTGGAACTCGACCGTAACTTACACTTTTGCATTTATCATTATCATTATCTCCATTTTTCTCAATTTTTGGGAGAATATGATCAATGACGTATGAACTGAGCTGATTAACAATTTGTTAACCCTCTCAGCTTCAATTCTTACCCTTTCCAATTCACTTTTGAGCTTGGCAATCGTGTTTAAGTGAATGTTAATGGCCATTTGTTTTTCCATCAAGGTTGCCTTAAGCACTGAAAATGTTTTGTCATTTTCTCTGATGGTTTGTTCAAACTGTTTAATTGTTTTCCTTAATTGTTTTCCTTAATTTGTCATATGCTTCTTTTGCGATGTTTCTTTAGTTCACTGAACTGTTTATCTTTTGTTGAGCATTCATTGCAAGGCTCATCACACTTCTTGCAGGATTTTTCAATCACCACTGTTTGAACTTTACTTTCTTTGTTCACCGATTCTTTGACAGCAATGTTTACCGCTTCGACCTTAGCTACCTGAGCTTCCACAGTGACTACCTCTTTTAAGTTAGCCATCAAGGCTTTGTTGGCCATTTCTGTCAGGTTGTCAATGGTCATCTCCTTGCTTACATCAATCACTTCTATCACCTCAGCTTTTGGCTTTTCTTCAATGTGCGGTTTGTAGCATAAATCAAAGTAACCTGCAAAAGTTTTGATCATATCACTAGGCAACAAATGTTTAAATGCACTGGTTAAAAGTTCTTCTTCCTCAGGCAAAGTGTTGTAATAATCTTCAAGTGCTTCATCAAAGGATGCCTCTGCATGTTCTTCGTCAACTTGTTCAGGTTCTTCAATTATTTCAGCTAGCAATGCAAGACTTTCATTCTTTGTGATAAAGTTGTTCCAACTGAACCCTTCATCTTCTTGAATAACAACTAGAGCTTTATCTTTTGAGTTTGGCGAACCGTCTTCAATCTGTACTACCCTGTTCTGAGGCTGTGGTCGATGATATATGGCCTTCTTGTAGTAATCATTAGCAAAAGGATTGTGGTTTCCCTTGACTTCTCTATTTGGACACTCTTGTTTGAAGTGCCCTTTTTCTCGACACTTAAAGCACGTCACTTTGGACTTATCGAAGCCCAGTTTGCCATCAAGACCTCTCAGGTTATCTCTTCCTATAATTTCCATAAAGCGTTGTGCTCTTCGGACAATCGATGCCATGCACCATTTGATATCAACTAACTCCATTTCAACTGGATCAATTTGATCATAATCCTCTTTGGTCATTTCCGAGTTTCTAACTCTTCCAGCTATCAAGCTATCATATGATTCTAGTATTGAGGCAAGCAAGGCCATATGTTGCTTTGCTGCGTTTTCATTAGAATCTTGACCATTCTGGAGGTTTACTGCAATATTGCATTGTATGATTCGTTGATTGGAATTGGATTAATTTTGGTGATTGTTCTAAGGAGCATTTGTATTTTGAGACGACTGTGGCCCTTGAGGAGTATTTGGATTGAAGGAAGAAAAAGATTGAAACCGCTGGTTTGGCTTGAAGGTGGACTTGATGTGTTTGCACTAAAGGCTTTTTGGATTTTCGGACTTTGTGTATCTGTGATAGGACTACCTTTGAAGTACAGTTTTACATCTTGCTGAAGTTGAGCTCCCTTGTTCTTTGCCATCTTCTGCATTTCCATTTCGTGCGCTTCCAATCTTTCAATAAACGGCAATGTGAAATTACCGTATTCTGTTCCATTCTTCAAAATGGTTAGATAAGTTGACCATTCCCCTTCTAGTAAGGCATCAACCAGTTTATCTACCAACTCTTCATTACTTTTTAGAACTCTCATTCTCTTCATTTGGACAACCAGATGACAGTACCTTTCTATCAGCTGCTTCATGCTTTCTCCTTTCAGAATGTTGAAGATATCGAATTCTTTTCTTAGTAACGCCTTCTTACTCTTTCGAATCTGAGCACTTCCTTCAAACTTAAGGCATAAAGCATTCCACAAAGTTTGAGAAGTATCGTCATGTTGTAAAAGCGTTAGGATATCTTCCTTGATTGCTTGTTGTAGAAGGTTCAGCGTCTTCTTTTCGTTTACAAACTTCTCTTTATCAATGTCCGTGAATGAAGCCAAAGTTTTTTCTAAGCCATTTTCACCCACTGGTGCCGTATATGTTTCTTGAATTGCGAGCCAGCAATTAAAATGATTTGCCTGAACCCAGTTGGTAAACCGTTCGCTCCAACTGTCATAATCTTCTAGATTCATGAGCTTTGGTGGTTTCGTCATGGTTCCCATTTCGTTGTCAAGGTTCAAGTTCTATGCAGCAGCATTTGCGACTGCCGTTGTGGCAAAGGCGTTGTAAAATTCTTCTTCATTTATACCTGACATTTTTAAAACACTTTGAGCAGAAACAGATTAGGTGCTATGACAGGGCACGATTTTCAAGAAAAACTCTAACACTGTTACTCGTACGAGTGAAGTATGGCTCGTACGAGTGATGGGTCGTGCGAGCGAGCAAACACCTTTTTCTTAGAAAAACTGAGTCGTGTGAGTGGTGAGTCATACGAGCAAGTGATTTTGTTTTATCCTTAGTTTTGAAAACTTGATTTTGAGTGAGATTCTGACTCGTACGAGCGGCTAATCATACGAGTTATCCTGAGGCTCGTACGAGTAGCTCAATTCACAAACTTAGTGTTTTTTGCAAATTTTGACGTGTTTTAGTTCGATTTTAGATCTGTAAGTTTCAGGGATTCGTTAAAATTGATTTAAACAAGTCATACTAAAATCCTAGTCCAATTTGTCCATGAATTCGTCTAGATCTAAGTGATTTAACAAGAAGGAGTAGAAATAGAGTTCTTCAATGGATGAATCTGGATCTTCAAAGACTGAATCAGGTTGAAACTTGTTGTTTGTCCTCAAATCAGGCCTCAAGGCTCTGATACCACCTGTGAGGGCGTCCTAGGGACCGACTCTTTACGATGAGCTACCGGACTGACTTGACTTAGCTAACAGAGGCGTAATTCATTGTTAGCAAGCTGGACAAACACACAATAAGATCAGAGATAATGTTTAACACGTCTCCTTCTTGTATTAATCAACTTGGAAGAATTACAGACTCGGATGGACAGGGCTTCGCCTCTTGACCAACAAAACAACTATCAGACCCAACACCCCAGCTCCACTATATATAGGCCAACATGGCTCGCACAAGGAGTGGGGTGGCTGGCTCGTACAGATGGTGCCCCGTACGAGTGACAAAGTGTCACTCGTACGAGCCACATAAGCTCATTCATACGAGCCATCTACAAAACATATAAAACTTATATATTGACATTACAAAGCCCTGTTTTACATGACCGACATATCCTAGACGTAGGCAATAGACATAGTGCACCAACACAATTCAATTCTAATATAACACTTTTTTTCCTTTTCTTTTTCTTTGTTTTCTTTACATCAATATTACTTTGCAAACTTTGTTCATCTAGTTAAAATCGAACCTCCTCACCATTCACCAATTCGTATTTCTATGGATAACTCCAGGTGTTTGATGAAATGCCAATACTTAAATTTTGGTTTTTACATCAAAATTTCGTGTTTCAACTTAAAGCGTGATTTATTTCGCCTTAATGACAACCCCTTCTACGCATTTAATTGGCTCCTGGCCATGTCCTTTTCGTATGTTTCATTGTTGCGCGGATTGTGAAGTGGGAAATAAGGGAATTTCTCGGTTTATCTCTCATCTCAAGAGGTTACACCTTCTAGCGATGAACGTAGAAGTGTGTTGCGTGAGGCTATTTCTACGGACCATGGGTTATTTATGGACTTGGAAGGTACCTTGAAGTTTTTTGGCCAATGGATGTATGGGAAGTGTTTCAATATACATCCATTGAGTCGTGCATGCCATCACCCCGATGGGCTTGTCCGTTTCACTAGTTGTGATAATGACATAGAAAGCTACATTATAAGGATTTAGAGGGCCTCTCCCAAGGCACACGTGACCAATGTTCATGACTCGTTCATGTTGGATGTTGTTATACTAGATCGTGTTTTTAAAGCACCCATCGTCACTGTGAAGAGCATCCCTCATAGTTTTTGTTTGGCTTTCTCTCAGGCGTCGAAAACCACTCTCTACAGAGTGGTTGTCCAACCTAGATCCATTGAAGCATGGGTTAAGTTGTTCCTTCTTCGTCGCTGCACTTTGCAAGTGGTCAGACCAAAAAAATAGGCAAGAAAGAAGGTCTGGGAATAGGGAGGCATTGCAACAAAGATCAATTCTGAATTCTTTAGCCACGTGGGGGAAAGGAGATGGTATTTTCAAGTTAGTTAAAAATATATTTGATAGTCCTGCTTTGGGGTCTCTAGGTCAAGGAGGTGTTGATAATCACGAGGAGAGTACTATTAGTAACACCAATGTTAGGCAGTGTCTTCGGAAGGTTGCTATGGCCACTTTACAACTGCAGTGGAGGTGTTATATCCATCTGGTGTTGCTCTGCACAATGATAATACCATGCAGGCTTTAGAGGCTAAACACCCATATAGAGAACCTCTATCTATGCCAGGTAGTACATATTCTGATCCCCCCTTGTAGCAGAGGTAGATAGTGCCCTTGGTTGCATTAAATCATTTCCTAAAGGGACCTCATGTGGGAGGGATGGCTTGAGGGCACAACACAATTTGGATGCTTTATGTGAAGAGGGGTCTGCTATTGCCACTGATCTCTAATGCGCTATCACTATGGTAGTCAACTTATGGTTAGGAGGGAAATGCCCATCGAGTTTGGCAGAGTTTGTTGCGTCTGCTCCCCATACACTACTCTTAAAACCCGACAATGGGATTAGACCTATTGCAGTGGGTACTATATGGTGGCGTTTGGTTTCCAAGGTTACTATGAAGGGTGTTGATAAAGAAATGACCAAGTACCTTAATGATTTTCAGTTTGGGGTCGGCATGTCAGGTGGCACTGAGGCCATTTTACACAGCGTCAACATGGTTTTAAATGAACTTCACACCAATGGGTTTCTTGCAATGCTTATTGTTGATTTTTCTAATGCTTTTAACTAGGTGGATAGATCCGCCTTACTTCGTGAGGCTAGGATGAGGTGCCCTTCTATTTCTTTGTGGGTAGAATTTCTATATGGGCAATCAGCAAGATTTTATCTTGGAGATGGGCACATTTGGTCTACCATGGGAGTTCAGTAAGGGGATCCATTGGGACCACTTCTTTTCGCTCTTGTTTTGCACCCCCTTATGCATCAAATTAGAGACAAATGCAAGCTTCTTCTTCATGCTTGGTATCTTGACGATGGGACTGTCATTGGAGATTCAGAAAGGTGACGGGTCTAATATTGGGTCTTGAACTTAATATTAAGAAAACTGAGCTATTTTGGCCTTCTTGTGATGGTAGCAAGTTTCGTGAAGGGTTATTTCCTACGGACATTGGGAGGCCATTAGTGGGGATGAAGCTTCTTGGGGGGGGGGTCGTTAGTAGAGACGCAAACTTTATTAGTGGGTTGGTAAAGAAAAGAGCTGCTAAGGCGGTAGATTTGATGCGTCTTCTACCCAAATTAGGTGACTAACAAAGTGAACTACTCTTGCTTCAATCCTGTATGGGCATTTCCAAACTTTTCTTTGGCTTGAGGACATGCCAACATGTACACATGGAAGATGCAGCGTTGTTCTTTGACAAAGGTTTGCGTGAGGCGATTGAGGAATTGGTGGTTTGTGGAGGTCCTTTATTTGGAGACTTCCAGTGGAGACTTGCTTCCTTACCCATTAGGTTTGAGAGTTTGGGCTGTAGAGGCTTCATCCTGTACTTTTGTGGCCTCAAGGGCCCCATCGTGGGTGCTACAGGACCACATCATAAGAACCAGTGGCATATGTGGTATGGATTTTGATTATGTACGTGCTTTGGCTTTTCTTCATGATACAATCCCAAGCTTTGACTTCAGCGGTTTCACTAATAAGGACACCGCCCCTAAAGCTCAACATGCATTGGCGAGTGCTCTTTTTAGTAAAATTTTCCATGATATCGAAGTACAGTTTGACATAATCGTTATACAAAAAAGCTCTTTTTGAGTGTCTACGAACACCACATGCACAAGATTTTCTTCTTGATATACCTATAGATGGGTTAGGCGAGCATATGTCGCCAATGGAGTACCGTACATCATTAAGTATCGCCTCATGATTCCTTTATTTCCAATTAATGATGTAAGACCCTAACACATTTTGATCATAAATACGCAGCGGAAATACGAACCATAAAATGTCTCTCACATCAATGCTCTGACATTCTTGAAAAGCATTTAAAACGACTCTTTTTAAAGAAAGACATCATTCATCCTGAATTAGTGTATCAAGAATAACATGCAAATACAATCTACGTGACTACCCTCCTGTACAATCCATGCTCTTTATCTCGATCTTCACCCGCTTGTTCTTCATAATGATAATGTTGTCCGTGTAACCTATGGTCACCATATAAATAACCGACGCATTAGTAAATGGTGAGATCATATATAATTTAATACATATACTTAAAAGGCCATATCACATTCTAACTACACAAGGTATTCCATTGAAACATCCTCTCAATTTTATTCACTCGAGTCCCACATCAATTCCTCGAGAGTTCGACATTCCCATACCTGCACTTCATTTCATTCTTAATAGTAAACAAGATTAGTAATACGTAACCACATCTTCACATAAACGTATACTAGTGGTCTACAATCATTAGATTACAACACTTGTATACACTTTCATATATCTAAGTACATTCATACGTGTTCCAATCATATGTACTTACATACAAGTTCACACTACTTCCACAAGTCACATTCACTTACTCGTATTCAAATATCATACTTTTACATGCACACAACTATCTATCTTTAACATACCTATGTACAAGTTTCGTCCTTTTCACACGTGTAATAAATTCTAACACATTTGTTCACACAAGTCTTACTTACACACTTACATATAACTCACACAAACATTCCACATTCATTATTCGTCTCCTATTTGTACACACGTACTAGTTCTATCCTTACCCAAACCCCGACATCCAAATCCAACTTCTGTTACATTACTTCTTAATTTTACTCATACTTATAATTCGAATATTCTGATATGACGTGATTTAACTTTGTAAGTTTAGAAAACTTTACAGTGCATTTCGGGACTTTAACTGGGCCTCAGAACATTTCCACGAGGTTTGGAATGTGCAAGAGACCAAAAACAAGGTTTTTGGTTTGTGGCCTGAACCCGCCGTAAGCTACGGTCCACATGTCGTAGCTTACGGTATCCTCTTTTTGCCCATATCAATCCCGCCGTAAGTTACGGCTTACCTACCGTAGCTTACGGTTGGGACTTTCTGCCGAACCAGAATCCACACACCGTAAGTTACGGCCAACTGCCGTAGCTTACGACCATGTGCTGCTCTTTTGTGTTTGCAGCCAAAAATGACCCGTTTCGAGCCCCGCTCGATCAAGCTTGCCACGATTCGCTTCAAATTAAACATATAACATCTAACCAAGATTCCATTTTTCCTTTACACTACCATAATCCCACTTTAAACAAATAGGTGCAACAATTACATAAATACATACTTCGAAGTGAGTTTTAGAATCACTTACCTTAAGCGTCCATTTCGTACTTGCTTCCTCGCATCCTTTCTATTTGCATTCCACGCTTCCGCCCACCTAGACATGATCCTATACTTTCATGTTATTATGGTTACCATATTATTAGCATATACACACATTCTAAATTACATTCATTTCTCATTGATATCCTATATCCACTTACTTCTCGGTTAAATCAAGCCACATTCTAAATTACATTCATTTCACTTCCACGGCGTCATTTCAACATGTTCAAACATGATTGCTTGCTAGTAAGTTCGAATATCCCATAACTAACACAATTTCACTTATTGAATTACATCAAGCATACATTTAAACACATGGCGGACATACCACATACTAAGCTCCTCGTACAAGCTTTTAATGTACGTATTCAACCAATTCATATGAAAATCACAAGTTACATCATATTTTACATTCCATTCATGTTCATCAAGTGGTTACATGCAAATTCACTTATAGTCATCTACTAGACATTTTATCAAACACTTGGCGTGCGAACCATAACTAAAGCACAATGTACAAGTAATTCATGCCTACCTTCGTAGTTCACAACATCAAGCATCATGAACATTTCTCAAGTTATAGATTGCACATGCAACATCATTAGACCATCCATACAACACCATCAACTTCCTAGTTTTCGTACATTCCAACGGTCATTTCTTCGGGAAAATCAATTCTACTAAGTTGTATTTTAACTAAAACGGGAATACAAACAGTTTTGATAATGGGTTCCAAAGTCACGCTTAACCAGCTCTATTTCTCATTTCCACCATTCAAAATGATCATCTAAATGTCGTGAACCTTATATAAAAATCAAGACATTTCAACGGTCAGATTTCGCAGATCGTTCGGTTCTTTGTAACTGGGTTATTGAATAAATTCTGGACAGATTTGATTTATACAATTTTAACAACTTTAAGCAAGAATTTAGGAAAATTGGAGTTTACCATTACGTTCGTAGCATCGATAATTGGTTCCAGGTTGAAAGCTACAACTCTGACCACCTCCAGCCACCACCGGCCATCGCGAATCGCCGCTAAATGCCACCGCCGGTCACCCCTCTTTCTCTAGTTCTCTCTCTCTTATATCTCTCTCTAACTTGAGAGAGAAAATCTGCTAAAATGATCCATAAAGGGGCTTTTATATATTGAACTTTGGATATTTACATAATACTCCCCTCATGTTTGATTTTTATGACAATGGCCCGTCAAGTTCGGGCGAGTCACAATATGAGGTAGCTGTATTTCCCTGAACCGAACTCGTCATATTTATCGACGTATACTACTAAAATACATTCCGTTACATTATGCTGATACCCAACATTTCCTTCATAAATAATTTACAACAAATTATAAAATAATATTGTATAACTTCATCTGAAACGATACCCATACTAATGTGCTTTAATATCTTTCTAATTACATAACACAAGATAATCTCATTTACGCATTTTGGGGTGTTACAGATGAGGTATGCCCTGTTTGTCATAAGGCGTGCTTGGATTCTTTTGGGGAGCACGCAGTTCATTGTGGAGAGTTCCTGAGGTTCAAATACCGACATGATTTGGTTAGGGATGTCCTTTTTTGACATATTCAGGCGCGCTGTTAGTTCTGCTAAGAAAAAGGCACCCGTTAATTTTTAACTAACCCATTGGAAGGGAGATCTACCCTTCGACCAGCCGACATTCTTGTCTTTAGATGGGTAGGAGGAAAACATGCATGTGTGGATCTAACAGAGGTTTCCTCGCTTGTGGGCTTAGGGGGTAGTGATTCGGTCAAGTTTCTTTAAAGGCTGCTTCGGGTAAAGAGACCAAACACGAGAAAGTGTGCCTTGATAAGCAACACGTGTTTATCCACTTTGCTTTGATACTTTTGGTTTCCTGGCACCAGAGGCTGTGGACCTACTTAGTCGAGTTCAAAGGTTCATGTATAGTAATGTTATGACCCCGAGATCTATGAACAAAGTTTTTAAAAGACTTAGTTTTGCTATTCAAAAAGGGGTAGGCGCAGCTTTTGCTCATTTACCATCTATCTCGATGTAAATTCATTTTAATATAACTGAAAAAAAGACAATTTATTTGACATGCATTGATGTGTTGTATATTATATGCTTTAGTAATTTATAGATGATTTTTTCTTATATTAAATATAATAAAATTGTTAGATGAATAAACAAAAGCTTATTACGTTTTTTTATGAAAAATTAAGTTTAATACAAAAGTTACACTTTAAATATATTTCTAAAATATATTTTTAATTTCCATTTCTAAAGTATTTTTATTTCTCAAATATATCTATATATTCAATAATAAGAAAAGAAAAAATATGGATTAGTTCTAAAAAGAAATTGAGTATTAGAATATATAAATTAGTGATGATGTGATGTAAGTATTAGTAAGTATATTTGTAGGGTTGAAGAGAAAATTTGACCTTTTTTATATGTATATGTAGAAATCTGATATGATAACTAAGTGAATACTATTATAAGTGCATTTAGCACATTGATGTTATTAGTGTAGACTCCACCATCAAATATGTGAAACCAAAGAAGTCAAAGTTGGGGTGTCATTGTCAAAGTTGGGATGTCATTGTCCATTTAGTATATTTTGTGATTAGTATCATTTATTTATTTTGTTTAAATGGCTCAAACTATTTGCACACCGGCCTTGCCTATTTGCACACTTAGGGTTTATATACGCTGCGTATTGACCTATACGCAGCGTATAGGGTTTCAAGTATACGCAGCGTATATAAGGGGTAGGTACACGACCAGACACTGAAACCTAGTACCTTGTCAAATCTGTCTGACATACGCTGCGTACGGACCTATACGCAGCGTATGTACAGTACTATATACGCTGCGTATAGATCTATACGCAGCGTATGTCAGACAGATTTGACATGATACGATGTTGTCTAGGCACGTGAATAAAGCTATACGCAGAGTATAGAGCTATACGAGGCTGATAAAGATGAATTTCAAAGTGTATTTAGACATCCATCTGTACCTACGAATTCTCTTCAATTTCTTTGTCTACTTACTTCGGTAGGGATAAAATGTCGTCATTTTGGGATGGGAATTATTTCTCTAATCCCTATTCTAACGACGCATGGGAAGAAATGATGCTAATGAGGAGGAGGAGGAGGTTATGTCCGGCGTCCTTGTTAATCAAAAAATACAACTGCCCGACTTGAACGAGGCTCCGACTCCACCTGTTGATGAACCATATTACCCGGGACGTCAAGTGTATCCAGATTACAGATACGGGTTTGAACCTCTGTACGTGCAACAAGATAATATGCATGGATACGTAGGATACGGTGCTGAGAATGCCCCTGTTAATGATCTATATTACCCGACGCAGCAATCGTATCCTGATTACAGATACGGTGGTGAAGATTATTACGTGCAAGAAGATAGTTTAGATAGATACGGAGGATATGGTGGATACGGAGGATGCGGTGATCAGCCTCCAAACACACCACTATATGATGACTATGAACCCAGCACCCCGGGCATTCCGTTTCAAAATAACATGGTATCACTTTTTTGTTATTACTATTGTTAAAATTATAATTATAATTGTTTGTTATTATTGTTAAAATATACAATAATTATTATTGTTTATATAACTATTGTTAAAATTATATAATTACTATTAAAATTATAATTATTTTTAATTTGTTAAAATTATATAATTATTATTATTATTGTTAAAATTATATAATTATTGTTATTATTGTTAAAATTATGTAATTGTTGTTAAAATTATATAATTATTGTTATTATTATTAAAATTATATAATTATTGTTATTATTGTTATAATTATATTATTATTGTTATGATTGTTATAATTATATAATCATTATTGTTTATATAACTATTGTTAAAATTATATAATTATTGTTATTATGGTTAAAATTATGTAATTATTGTTATTATTGTTTAAATTATATAATTATTGTTATTATTGTTAAAATTATATAATTATTCTTATTATTGTTTAAATTATAAAATTATTGTTATTATTGTTAAAATTATATAATTATTTTTATTATTGTTAAAATTATATAATTATTGTAATTGTTGTTAAAATTATATAATTATTGTTATTATTGTTAAAATTATATAATTATTGTTATTATTGTTAAAATTATATAATTATTGTTATTATTGTTTAAACTATGTAATTATTGTTATTATTGTTAAAATTATATAATTATTGTTATTATTGTTAAAATTATATAATTATTGTTATTATTGTTAAAATTATATAATTATTGTTATTATTGTTTTTTAGCGTTTCAGGACTAACTGATCTGAAGAATTGGCTGCAAGCAACGGGAAATGACAATGATTACGTTATTGTTACCCGACGATCGAAAAATATTAGTGGTAGCACGGGGATGGTATGACTTGTGTGCGGTCGTGGTGGTGAACCCCGTAGTAAAGCAATAGTTAGGAAAGCTGGTAGCAAAAAAATCGGTTGCCCATTTACATTAATTGCTATACAGGACGTGACGAATGACACGTGGGAGTTAAAAGTGGACTGCGCGGAACATAACCACGAACCTACACAGAGTCTGTTGGGCCACGCCTTCGTGCGAAGATTTACTGAAGTCGAATACAGGCTAATCGAGCAGCTAACTGCCCAAAACATAGAACCACGTTACATATTTCTAACCCTACGAAAGCAGTTTCCCGACAGCCTCCATGTTCAGAAAGACATGCAAAATGCAGTACAAAAGATTCGAGCGTCACAGATGGACGGAAAGACTCCCATGCAGGCACTGGAAAGCATGCTGCGTGACCACCGATTCATTTACGACACCGCCAGGAGCCAAAAACAGATGTCGTTACAGCGCTTTTCTTTGTTCATCCTCATTCAATCACTATGTGGCGTGCATTCCCGCACGTGATGTTGATCGACGCAACGTACAAAACAAACATCTACAACATGCCATTTTTCCAGGTTGTGGTTTGACGTCGACCAACAAGTCTTTTTGTATCGCACATGCCGTTATTTGCAAGGAACGAAGGGATAACTTCGTGTGGGTTCTTGAGCGGATCAAGGCAATGTTGTAGGAATGTATGATGCCGCGTGTGATACTCACAGATAGAGAGCTAACCCTGATTAACGCGTGCGCTAAAGTATTCCCGAACGCGTCCAGGTTTCTATGTCGTTTTCACATTGAACAAAATATAGTTAAAAATTGCAGGCAAGGGTTCAACAAATTAGATTGGGAGAAATTTATGTCGTACTGTCGGAGAGTGTGCGAGTCTGCTTCAGAGCCCATATACGCATACAACCTGGACAAAATGTATAACCGACTTGTGGCTACCAACCGTAAGAGTAAGTGTGTCTTCAACAAATAACTCACACAATATATTATATTTACATACGCTTTTACATTTCATTTTTTTTGCAGGGGTCTTTGATTATGTATATGAAAACTGGCTCGAAAACTTTAATGAAATGTTTGTTTTTGCGTGGACTAATATGCGTCGCAACTTTGGTCAGCACACCACTAACAGAGTTGCGAGCCAACACGCAAATTTTAAAAGATACATTGAGCACAGGAGTTCATTGGAGAAAATTGTGGGTTGCTTCATTGATATAGTTGAAACTCAGATAGGGAAAATAAGAAAAAGTTTCACCGAAAGCATAAAAACAATGAACCACCATTTACGACAACCACTGTTGGACAACCTACGTGGAAAAGTTTCGCATAAAGCGCTTGATCTGCTGGAAGGAGAGCTAATGAGGAAGTTGGAGCTGTTGCGAAAACTTAACGCATCATGTGGTTGCCATTTGTGGCTTAGTTGTGGGTTGTCATGTGCTTGCATGCTGGAAAAGTACAGACGAACAGGTACGGAATAGTAAACTGACAAACCTTTTGTTTAGTACCATTTTAGATGTTTCTCTCATCGTACTGATTTAACAGTGCAGGGCGTAAGATACAACTCGACGACGTTGATTTATTCTTGCGTAAGCTTAACTTACTACCGTGTAAATTGGTAGACGAGGAGGTTGATGTTGTAGAAGAGCTCAATATTGTGCGGCAACAGCTAGAGTCAGAATCCCCCATTCAGCAAAAAAGTCTGCTTTCAAAGATAAAAGCGGTCTTCACTCCGAAGTCCTCAACTAAGAAACCACCGATTGTCCAGCAAAACACTCGCGGTCGGCCTACAACAAAAAAAAAATACAACAAAGGCTAGAAGAAGCTGCGAGGTTAGACGAAGATGCGAGAAAAAGCTCCTATGGGGAGGCAAGCAACGTATATACCGATTCCCCACACCGTAGGCACGATTTAACCCGACACAACTCATACGTATCGTCACAGGGCTCTCGTGGAACTGGTTCGGTTGTAAAGTCACCTAATATGCAACGAAGCCGTTCAACGAAAGGCTCTAAAAAGAAGGAGACGTGGGATGATCATGGTTTTCCATTAATAAAAGGGGACGAGGACTTGTTAGCAATTAAGAGGTTTGCGCCTCAAATTCTATCGGAGTTTCACCCTTACATCTCACGTATACAAGATGTGATCCCAGACGGTCATTGTGGGTACAGGTATGTGGTTGTCGGGTTAGGTTATGCGGAATACGTATGGCCCCGTATTCGAAATGAGTTACTACTAGAGATTAACTTTAACGATGCGCTATGGACGCATGTATTCGATAGATGGGATGAAGGGGACTTTATCCAGATACGTGACAGTATCTCTTGGCATTCAGCGGAAGGGTGTCCAGAAAGTCATTGGATGGAAATGCCCCACGTAGGGCTTCTCGTAGCGCAAAGGTATAATATCATCCTCCACGTGCTAAGCATCGAAGGGAGCTTTACCTATTTCCCGTTAACAGTTGGCCCTATAAATCCACGACCTCAGGCGATAACACTCGTACATGTTAACCGGTCACACTTCATACATGCTAAGTTGGAAAGCGACTACCCCATGCCTACAGTGAACCCAATGTGGTCCACACATCGAACACTAGCTGCAGAATAGTGGGAGGACATGTATAGGCCACGGTTACAGCACTACTACAGCATAGTCAACCCTAAAGAAGACTCAGACAAACACAAAGACCCGAGTATACATTTAATTGAAGATTCATCGAAAACGTAAATTTTTGTTAATTGTATAGTATACATTTAATTGAAAATACATTTGTATCAGTTTTATTTGTATTATATTTGTATTTGTAAAATTTTTTGTATTTGTATCTTTTTTATTTTTTATAATATTCATTTTTTAAAAATAAACATAAAATACAATAATCTTATTTATTTTTCTATAAATAAACAAAAGGATACACAAAAAAATAAAAAAATTGACCTTTATATACGCTGCGTATAGAGCTATACGCAGCGTATGATCACTAAATGACATTTATACCCCTCATTTCAGCTGCGTATAGCCTCAACACAAGGGTAAGAATGGAAATGTATACCTTCACATACGCTGCGTATAGAGCTATACGCAGCGTATGTGAAGGGCGGTCAAATTCCCCCCAAAACACACCTGAATATTTTGAATTTGTTAAATTACTACTTTGTCCCTATTTTAAAGCTATACGAAGCCTTGTACAGGGGTAAACTTGTCATTTTCAGGGGTTTTGTATACGCTGCGTATAGATCTATATGCAGCATATATAAACCTTGGAAAATGACAAGTATGCCCTTCAAAAGAGCCTCGTATAGACCCAACACAGGGGTAAAAAGGTAATTTGCCAAGTCAAAGCATCTGGCAAATTACCTTTTTATCCCTGTGTTGGGTCTATACGAGGCTCTTCTGAAGGGCATACTTGTCATTTTCCAAGGTTTATATACGCTGCGTATAGATCTATACGCAGCGTATATGTCCTGATATACAGGGGCATCTGCATACGCATCACAGTTCATCCCCAAAACAAAATACCTAACAATATACGATCAACAGAAGGGCGATTAGGTATTTCGACCGTATACGACACGTATTTCAAGCATTAAACAGGTAATTTGTTCAACAAACTTCATAAATTTCGAATTTTTCATGTATTTTGTTGGTAATTAAGTTGTTATTTAGGTTAATTTAGTTGCAGATTAGGTGTATTAGTTATGTTTTGATCTATAGGTGTTAGGTTTATCATTTGTTCCTGGATTAGGTTGTGTTAGGTTGTGGATTAGGTTTGTTTGAACACGATTAGCTTGTCTTTGATCTGTGGAGGTCGATGTGTTTGATCTGTGGAGGTCGACGTGTTTGATCAGTTGGTATGCAGGGCGAACCGTTAGTGGTTCAGGGATGCCCTTCGGACCGTGTTAAAGGATACGCGCGCCGTTAAATATAATAACTTTAAGTTTATTTAATTTTTCAGGATTATCATGATGGACGATGAAATGGATGACGCGATGGAGCAGTTCAATCAGGAGCAGGAGCCGCAGCAGCAGGGTCGGCCGAATCCTCTCCCTGGTCACGCATACTTGGAGTTTCCTCCAGCTACCGACGCTCGGACCCATTGCGAGAAGCTTCGGCATATGCATGTCGGTGCCCAGTTTGCGGTTTCTTGGGATGCCCTTCGGACCCTGGCGGCGGAGGATAGGCCGCGGGAGTTTATTCCCGAGGGTTCATCGTGGGATCGTCTTTTTGAGCTAGCGTATAGGCCGACCTTCAGGGAGATACTTATCGAGTTTATGGCGTCGTTCGAGTTTCATCCATGTCGGCCAGACCAGCCTGTGACCAGGCGCACCCCCCCCCCCCCCGGCTGAGGTTTCTTTTCGCATGGCGGCGTTCAGCGTTCTATGTCGCTCGCACAGTTTTCGATCCGTAACGGTTTATATACCCAGGATGAGATCGATACGGATCTATATACGCTGGTACGTTTATTATTATTTAAACATATAAAATTTAACATTTAATATTAATTGAATGTCTAGTAATCATTCGTGTAAACAGGGGTTGGTACTGGTTGATAAATCCACGCTCTTAGGCTTTTGGCATGTGATTGCGGATAAGTCAACTTGGGACCACGAGAACTCCAAGGGGAGGGTTACGACTTCGTGACCCGCTCTACAGGTACGTTAACTATTTTTTTGAACTAGTCGAAGTCGAACTGTTTGACGCGTGTATGTCCGTAACGTGCGCCGAAACTAGATTGTCGTAAAAGATATAGTTTTTTATTTTAGGAAACTAGTCGAAGTCGAACCGTTTGGCGCGCGTATGTCCGTAACGCGCGCCGAAACTAGATTGTCGTAAAAAATATAGTTTTTTAGGAAACTAGTCGAAGTCGAACCGTTTGGCGCGCGTATGTCCGTAACGCGCGCCTAAACTAGATTGTCGTAAAAAATATAGTTTTTATTTTAGGAAACTCGTCGAAGTCGAACCGTTTGGCGCGCGTATGTCCGTAACGCGCGCCGAAACTAGATTGTCGTAAAAAATAGAGTTTTTTTATTTTAGGAAACTAGTCGAAGTCGAACCGTTTGGCGCGCGTATGTCCGTAACGCGCGCCGAAACTAGATAGTCGTAAAAAATATAGTTTCTTTACCTTAGGAAACTAGTCGAAGTCGAACCGTTTGGCGCGCGTATGTCCGTAACGCGCGGCGAAACTAGATTGTCGTAAAAAATATAGTTTTTTATTTTAGGAAACTAGTCGAAGTCGAACCGTTTGGTGCGCGTATGTCCGTAACGCGCGCCGAAACTAGATTGTCGTAAAAATATAGTTTTTAGTAAACTTGTCGAAGTCGAACCGTTTGGCGCCCGTATGTCCGTAACGCGCGCCGTAACTAGATTGTCGTAAAAATATAGTTGTTTTCAGGAAACTAGTCGAAGTCGAACCGTTTGGCGCGCGTATGTCCGTAACGCTCGCCATAACTAGATTGTCGTAAAAAAATATAGTTTTTTTAGGAACCTAGTCGAAGTCAAACCGATTGGCGCGCGTATGTCCGTAACGCGTGCCGTAACTAGATTGTCGTAAAAAAATATAGTTTTTTTAGGAAACTAGTCGAAAGTCGAACCGTTTGGCGCGTGTATGTCCGTAACGCGCGCCGTAACTAGATTGTCGTAAAAAATATAGTTTTTTAGGAAACTAGTCGAAGTCGAACCGTTTGGCGCGCGTATGTCCGTAACGCCGCCGTAACTAGATTGTCGTAAAAAATATAGTTTTTTATTTTGAACTATTCGAAGTCGAACCGTTTGGCGCGTGTATGTCCGTAAAGCGCGCCGAAACTAGCTTGTCGTAAAAAATATAGATTTTTTTAGGAAGCTAGTCGAAGTTGAACCGTTTGGCGCGTGAATGTCCGTAACGCGCGGCGTAACTAGATTGTCGTAAAAAATATGTTTTTTTAAGAAACTTGTCGAAGTCGAACAGTTTTGGCGCGCGTATGTCCGTAAAATGCCCGCAAACTAGATTGTCCTAAAAATATAGTTTTTTATTTTAGGAAACTAGTCGAAGTCGAACGTTTGGCGCGCGTATTTTCCGTAACGCGCGCCGAAAACTAGATTGTCATAAAAAATATAGTTTTTTTTGAACTAGTCGAAGTCGAACCGTTTGGCGCATACGCGTGCCGTAAACTAGATTGTCGTAAAAAATATAGTTTTTTATTTGAACTATTCGAAGTCGAACCGTTTGGCGCGCGTATGTCCGTAACGCGTGCCGTAACTAGATTGTCGTAAAAAATATAGTTTTTTTTAGGAAACTAGTCGAAGTCGAACCGTTTGGCGGGGCGTACGTCCGTAGCGCGCGGCGAAACTAGATTGTCGTAAAAAATATAGTTTTTTATTTTAGGAAACTAGTCGAACTCGAACCGTTTGGCGCGCGTATGTCCGTAACCGCGCCGAAACTAGATTGTCGTAAAAAAATATAGTTTTTTTAGTAACTTGTCGAAGTCGAAACCGTTTGGCACACGTATGTCCGTAACGCGCGGCGTAACTAGATTGTCGTAAAAAATATAGTTGTTTTTAGGAAACTAGTCGAAGTCGAACCGTTTGGCGCGCGTATGTCCGTAACGCGCGCCGTAACTAGATTGTCGTAAAAAAATATAGTTTTTTTAGGAAACTAGTCGAAGTCGAACCGTTTCGGCGCGCGATTTCCGTAACGCGCGCCGTAACAAGATTGTCGTAAAAAATATAGTTTTTTATTTTGAACTATTCGAAGTCGAACCGTTTGGCGCGTGTATGTCCGTAACGCGCGCCGAAACTAGCTTGTCGTAAAAAATATAGATTTTTTTAGGAAGCTAGTCGAAGTCGAACCGTTTGGCGCGTGTATGTCCGTAATGCGCGCCGTGACTAGATTGTCGTAAAAAATATAGCTTTTTTAGGAAACTTGTCGAAGTCGAACCGTTTGGCGCAAGTATGTCCGTAAACGCGCCGTAACTAGATGTGGTAAAAAATATAGTTTTTGTTTTTTAGGAAACTAGTTGAAGTCGAACCGTTTGGCGCGCGTATGTCCGTAAAACGCCCCGAAACTAGATTGTCGTAAAAAATATAGTTTTTTATTTTAGGAAACTAGTCGAAGTCGAACCGTTTGGCGCGCGTATGTCCGTAACGCGCGCCGAAACTGGATTGTCATAAAAATATAGTTTTTTTTTGAACTAGTCGAAGTCGAACCGTTTGGCGCAAACGCGTGCGTAACTAGATTGTCGTAAAAAATATAGTTTTTTATTTGAACTATTCGAAGTCGAACCGTTTGGCGCGCGTATGTCCGTAACGCGTGCCGTAAACTAGATTGTCGTAAAAAATATAGATTTTTTTAGGAAACTAGTCGAAGTCGAACCGTTTGGCGCGTGTATGTCCGTAACGCGCGCTGTAACTAGATTGTCGTAAAAAATATAGTTTTTTTAGGAAACTAGTCGAAGTCGAACCGTTTGGCGCGTATGTCCGTAACGCGCGCTGTAACTAGATATCGTAAAAAATATAGTTTTTTTTAGGAAACTAGTCGAAGTCGAACCGTTTGGCGCGCGTATATCCGAAACGTGCGCAGTAACTAGATTGTCGTAAAAAAAGATAGTTTTTTTAGGAAACTAGTCGAAGTCGAAGCGTTTTGCGTGCGTATTTTCCGTAACGCGCGCCGAAACTAGATTGTCGTAAAAAATATATTTTTTTCAGGAAACTTGTCGAAGTCGAACCATTTGGCGCGCGTTATGTCCGTAACGCGCGCCGTAACTAGATTGTCGTAAAAAATATAGTTTTTTAGGAAACTAGTCGAAGTCGAACCGTTTGGCGCGCGTATGTCCGTAAAACGCCCCGAAACTAGATTGTCATAAAAAATATAGTTTTTTATTTAGGAAACTAGTCGAAGTCGAACCGTTTGGCGCGTATATCCGTAACGCGCGCCGTAACTAGATTGTCGTAAAAAATATAGTTTTTGTTTTTAGGAAACTAGTCGAAGTCGAACCGTTTGGCGCGCGTATGTCCGTAAAACGCCCCGAAACTAGATTGTCGTAAAAAATATAGTTTTTTATTTTAGGAAACTAGTCGAAGTCGAACCGTTTGGCGCGCGTATGTCCGTAACGCGCGCCGAAACTGATTTGTCATAAAAAATATAGTTTTTTTTAATTAGTCGAAGTCGAACCGTTTGGCGCAACACGTGGCTTAACTAGATTGTCGTAAAAAATATAGTTTTTATTTTGAACTATTCGAAGTCGAACCATTTGGCGCGCGTATGTCCGTAACGCGTGCCGTAACTAGATTGTCATAAAAAATATAGTTTTTTTGAGGAAACTAGTCGAAGTCGAACCTTTTGGCGCGTATATGTCCATAACGCGTGCTGTAACTAGATTGTCATAAAAAATATAGTTCTTTTTAGGAAACTAGTCGAAGTCGAACCATTTGGCGCGTGTATGTCCGTAACGCGCGCTGTAACTAGATTGTCGTAAAAAATATAGTTTTTTTAGGAAACTAGTCGAAGTCGAACCGTTTGGCGCGCGTATGTCCGTAACGCGCGCAGTAACTAGATTGTCATAAAAAAGATAGTTTTTTAGGAAACTAGTCGAAGTCCGTAACGCGCGCAGTAACTAGATTGGTGGTCTAAATGGGCTTTTGTAAAGCTAGGTGGCATTTGTGGCACCATTGTGTAGTCTAAGCTAGATTTTTATTCGGTTAATATCTTCCTTTGGGGAATATCTTCTTTATTGTGTTCACAGTGTTGGGCACAGGGCTAGTTTTTTCTTGCAGTTACCGATCTTCGTACCTTAAGTTCTGAGATAAAACCATCTAAGCACCCGTCTTCCGAGGTCTTGATATGGGCATGCTAAGTATGCCACATGATGTCCCCCACCCTTAATTTACGAGAGTGAAAGTGTATATGTTAGTCATATTGCAAATTATACACGGTTATAATATCTTACTAAATGTCTTCCAATCTCTAAATTAGTATAAATGCATTATACATGACATATAATCTTATTCAGTAATTATAATTCTTTCTATATATTACTACAATTTATTAAGAATTAACTTGGATTACTTGTAATCAATCCATGGGTTTTTATTGTCCTTTTTTATATATGTGTTTTACTTATCGATCCATGGGTTTTTATTGTTCTTTTTTATAGATGTGTTTTACTTTGGAATCTCTAGTATTTGGATCATTAAGTTTTGAGATTTTAGAACACTATAATATGATGTTTGAAATTTAATGATATTAAGTTTTGATGATTTTTTTTAAATATTTATTTTTATTTTATATCTAAAACTAAATGTGACCCGAACTAACCTGAACTCGACCAACCCAAACTTTAAAGGGGTTAGTTATCGGGTCATTTTTCCTAGCAAAAAACACGAACAACCTCGAAAAATCCGAAACCCGAAAAAAAACCCGAACAATATTCTTTGGAGTTATACTGCAGTTAGTGACGAAGTTCCGCTAGAAGGATGATGAATACATGAGTCGATTATGAACTATAACAAAACTATTTTCCATAGGAAAACAAATTTAAAAAAAGGTTATTGCCTGAGAAATGTTCGTAGTGGTAAGCATTTGTTTATCAGAAACCTGTGACATTTATGAGTACTGAAAACGTATTGCTTGAGGCAAAGTTAGCATTGCACTAGAAGTTTCTAGATACCATGATCAGAATCAAAAAACAAATTGTAATTTTCTCAAGTAAAATGAGTTATATAGTCTTGCAAATTAACGAGTTAACTGCAAACTTGAATATATAACACTTAAGATATTCAACGTACATGTGAATAATGACTATATTCTTTGTGTTCGATATTTTTTTTAACCAATTTGTTTTCAAGAAAGTGTTTTGCAAGTGAAGTTGTTTACAAGAAGGTAAGCGAGAGGACAGATTTGGATACAGAAACCAGTCGGGTCCTTTCTTCTGCTGATGGGCATTAGAATGCTCTTAAAATTCTAGGATCCTACATGAATCCTACGATTTAGATCAGGTAGATTAGGTCTAGTGAGTTGTCTTTCTTCGTATGATGGATCATTTGAAAGCATCAAAACAGCTTCAGACATGGCTGGTCTTGTTGAAGCTGGTGATTGAGTGCACAACAAAGCGATCTAATGACCTTCTTTACATGTTTTTCTTCGTCTGGATTGACATCCATTTTCTGATCAACTAGCGTTAAAACTTTTTGATTTTCATACAACTTCCATGCCTGTGAGCAATCGTAGCAAAACAATTAAGAGCTCAAAGTAATTCTCCATAAATGAGAATTAAGTAACATAAGTATAAATATTAGACTCATGTTTGACTTAACGAGATTAATAAAACGCTTATTCATGCCATCACACCATCATCAAATTGTGTGTGAGACAAAGATACAATAGCAATGACATGGCTACTCTTGTTTTATTATTGCTGATACCTTTAGCTGAATTGGCTATTCATTACCTTTCAAAGTGGAGGTTATGGGTTTGAGTTTAAGCCAGGCTTTTGGTTGGTGGGTGTCCTCTGGAATAGTGGTGGACCGGGTCACCAGGGGCGGAGGTAGGCTTATCGGAACGTAGTCACCGGACATCAATGTTTTTCCGGCCGTAGCTAGACATATATGCGTAGGTTTTTTGAGTGACATCAATGATTTCTTAATCGATGACTCCATTTGTTAAAAAGAAAAATACACATATAACCCCTACATCTCAAAAAGTAGATTAGCTAATTAGATGTGTTTGAACTCTTAAAACTTCCCTGCGACTCAGGTCAGGAAACAAGGAAACAGGGACGAAGGGTGAAAGTGAAGCCCAATAAAGAGTTTATTAAGAAGCCCAACTCTAATTAAAAATCCAGCCCAAATCTAATTATCCATAAGTGAATAACCTAGCCCAAAAAGATTACTAAACACATGTAGTGGGCGTACAACGTACAACGTTGATTCAAAATTGATGCCTCACTAATGCTAGTCGCAAGGGCTACTGAACTTTGATTAAAAAAAAAAATCTACTCATAGATCATCTCTGATCAAGGAGGTTAGTTTTATATACTTTTATTGTTTGTTTAATTAGAATTGTTGCCTAACTACTTGTTTAATTTATTGTTTGTTTAATTAGAATTGTTGCCTAACTACTTGTTTAATTTATTGTTTGGTTTTCAATTACTTCTTTTCGACTTGTAACAAAAGATACCATTAAATTTATATTATGGGTTTTTTTATAATTCGTAAAGACCATCAAATTTATATCATGGGTTTTTTTTAACAATGATGTTTGTTTTTATCATTGTGTCGTAATTTTGTTATGTTCACCCAACCCGAACGGTCGAACTAGCCCGAAATTTTTATGTCCGCTTCTATGAAATTGAAACATCAAAAAACTGTGACATCATTAAAAAAAAATCCTGGATCCGCCACTGCGGGTCAACAATGCCGTCTGAGTTCACTGGTGTAGGTGGCCCTTTGCCATTGTGTTTACCCAAATGATCGGGCTTTTGTTTATCATTTATAAAAAAAACTCTTTTTTACTATTCTTAGGGGGGTCGGGGCACCCTGTAATGCATCAAACTCAACGCGTGAATACACGTTATACACCGCCGTCGCCTCCATTCATAACACGTGGACTTGAACACCCGTGGTAGCTATCACGCGTTGAAGATTTAGAATTGTTTTCCGTTTGTGGTTGTATTTGTGACCATTGGGAGGAGTTTTTATATAAAAAACCTTCTTTTCCATGCTATATATATACATACAATCTTCAAACTCAAAAAAAAAAAAATACAATCCTTTTAACCTAAAAAAATACAATCTTGCATACTTTTAGAAATGGAATTTCCTACGGATTAGTTTCCGATGGACACTGATAGCGATACGTCTTCCGACAATGACACGCATGAATTTTTCGAGAAGGTGTATACTGAACTTGAAGGTTCAAGCCGCACAAAGTAGAAAATGGTGGATCGTGATCGTATACATGGCAACGATGTGTTAATGAAGGACTATTTTGTGAAGAATCCGGTCTACAATGCTAAAACGTTTAGAGATCGGTTTCGTTCACCAAAAGATTTATTTTTAAAGATTGTAGGAGACATTGAAACAAGCAAAGAATGGTTTCAAGAACATTACGACGGGAGGGGCAAACGAAGTTTCATGCCGTTACAAAAATACACATCCGCCATTCGCCAACTAGCGACAGGTAACCCTCCCGATCAATTTGATGAATACTTAGCAGTGTCGGATAGAACTTCGCGTTAATGTTTGCATTTCTTTTGTAACGCGATCATTAAATTGTATGCCAAAGAGTTTCTACGTAAACCGACGGGACACGACATCGCACATATTTACGCCACGCATGAGGCTAGATGGCATTTCCAGGGATGCTCGGTAGCATCGATTGTACGTATATCGAATGGAGAAATTGTCCAAGAGAGTTGCGAGGGGCATATGTTAGGGGTGACGTCAAAAGTCCGACCATCATACTTGAAGCGGTGGCGTCGAATGATTTATAGATTTGGCATTCGTATTTTGGTGTTCCTGGTTCAAACATCAACATCAATGTTTTGTACACATCGCAGTTGTTTCAAAGCGTAACATATGGTACCGCACCTTTCTGTCCGTTTATGGTTAACAGAAGATATTACAGACGAGGCTTTCTTCTTGTGGATGGTATCTACCCATCATGGTCTGTTTTTGTGAAAGCTCCTTCATTTCCTGTCGAGGTTAAAGAAAAGACGTTCAAGAAGTTGCAAGAATCAGCAAGAAAAAATGTTGAAAGGGCTTTTGTGTTTTTAAAGGGTAGATAGGGATACTAAACAGACCGTTTCGAGCTATGAATAAAAAATCCATAGCATAGTATATGCATGTATCATATTACACAATATGCTAATTAAAGATGATGGACATGCAATATCTCTAGATTAGGTGCTGGATCCTCCCACCCAAGCTCTCGTTCCCGAAAATGTCCAACAAGACTTGCGCAATTAAGATCTTCACTTTCGGTTGAGATATGATTTAATTGAACTCGTAGGTTCTTTAGGTTTGGAATTTCCGGATTCGCACGAATATAAGTTTTGTTTATGTATCTTTTTATTTTTATATGTTTATTTTTAAGTTGTATGTCTAGAAATATTGTTTTTTATTTAAATGAAATTTATCATTTATAATTATATTGTTTTATTGTTAATTTATAATTTAAAAATAAAAAACCCATCGTTAGTGATGGGCAATTCCACTAAAATCATCACTAGTGATGGAATAAAGCTCAATGACGTGGCGGAACTTGATTGGATGTTATGAGTGATGTAATTTTATTACTAGTGGAGCGCCCCTACCCCTCTTATTATTATGTGTGGGGTTTATACTTATGCTCCAAAAAAACTCTTTTTTACTATTCTTATTTTAGGTGAGCATACGTAACGCGGAAGTACACTTCTGAATGGAGGTGAATCCTAGATATCCTCTTGCTCCCATTTATTTCTTAAAGTAGTTATACTTATGCTCCAAATATTTGTTAATGTTGCTCATCCGAAATAATCTTTCACTAGACGGTATAGGGTCGTCAAGCACACCCTTAAGCCTTATGTAACACCAGCACTACACTTATTGGGACACTTGTTACATAACCCCACTCTTACCATGTTATATGATGTTACCACTAAACATGGTCTTATATGGTTTTCAATTACTTCATAGGTAAGCATATGATATGTTTTTTTATATTTTTCCTTTTCTTTGATGAAGAGGATTTCAATATGTTTTTAGAAATTTTCTAATATAATTAACATGTTTTTTCTATTTTTAATATAGGTACTTTTATTAAAAATCTCGACTCTAACATCTTCTCCTTTATTTCTTTCTTGACATATTAAAAATCTGACAATGACTCGATTTGAATGTTAAGTGACCTGATTGAGATAAAAAAAAAGTATAAATAACCTTATTGATACAATTTTGAAACTGGGTAGTATTCTCTAAAAATTTCCCTATAATTATTTACTTCTAGCATTAATTCATTTAATATTTGTTTTGATCTAGTTTTTCATTAATAGGATATGTTTTGTTAAGTTAAAAAAAAATTATAACGTTCGATCAATATAACTTTTGTTGAAAACAAAATTTTATTTAAAGAACAACATTAATATGGTAACGTAAATTATACAAGCGCTGATACCGTGATGAACAACATGGATACCGATTGAATCACATCAGTGTTACATGGACCAAAGCGTATTTAAATATAGAATCTTTTTTTGTATCAAAAACTGTACGAGTGGTGGTACCGTACGAACCTAACCGATTTTGATCGAACGTCGGTACCGGTATCCGTATCATCAGAACCCACACCGGTATTTATTTCTATAGTTTTCGATTAATGTAAAACAAGTGTTGATATCCTTTTGGACATATCACATTTAATTTTTTGGGTTTTCCGTTTCTGTTGTTATGGTGATTGCTAGTATTGTAACGGACTGAACCGAACCAATATTGACCAACATCCCCGCTGCATCGTGTGGAGAATCCAACTAATTATTTCTTAATTTAAGTTAATGAAATAGAAAAGAGAGGTACGTGTTAGTTTATATCTCACATGCTCAAGGAGAAAATCGCTTGATGGTTCATCAATGCCTTGGGAAGTACACATTCGGCCACTAACGATTTCAAGGACCACGATACCAAAACTGTAAGTGTCAGCCTTATCTGATAACACGCCATATCTGGGGCTGTGTAGCCCCTGCATTGTAATGCAAGAATGTAATTAGATGCAATATGAGAAATTACTTGGACATGTCTTGTAAATCTGACTTACAATGTCCCAACAAACTTGGTGATTATTTAACTTTAATCCTTGGGCTGAAACCTTGCCAATCCAAAATCTGCTATTTTTGGTTGAAAATCATCTCAGGAGAATGTTGTTTGATTTTATATCTCTGTGTAAAATTCTAACGTGGGATTCCTCGTGTAGATGAGCAAGACCCCTAGCTATCCCTAAGATAATGTCATATCTTCTTTTCCAGTTTAGGGTGCCCTTTCTTTCACCTATATTGAATTTAATTTAGCATTGCAATTGCTAGGAAATGAAAAATATTTCTTGTGAATCTACATTGAATTGTTAAAAGAAACATACCCCATAGAAACTTGTCAAGGCTTCCATTTGGCGTATATTCCCGGGCAAGAACTAAGTTGGATTCGTCAATGCACCAACCAAGGAGACCGAGAAGATTACCATGGCAAATTTGACTTACAAGTAAGATTTCATTTTCGAATCCTACTTTTGCTCCAACATATCCAACTTTAAGCTTCTTAACTACTACAATCTTTTTGTTATCAAGAATTGCCTATTAAATGATTACGAAATGAGTAGTTATAGATGTCATTCTACTTCTTCTAAAGCAGTTACTTAAATTCCTTAATTATCTGGTTTGAAAGAATAATGCATACCTTCATATATATATATATATGGAAAGGATATATAGAAAACCCACTTGTGGTGAGAAAACCTAGGAAACTCAAAGCTCCCGACATTTTTTTATTTTGAAAAAAATTACACATGTAATATACATGTTTTTAAGGGTTTTGAGCAAAAAAAATCAAAAAAGCGCCGAACAATTTTTTTTTTTTTAAATAAACAAGTTTTTGTGTAACATATGTTAAATTCACGTGTAACATATGTTACAGTCGCGTTGCTGAAAAATTGTTTATTTTTTTTAAAATATCCACTTGGCGCTTTTTTGATTTTTTTTTGCTCAAAACCCTTAAAAAACATGTATATTACATGTGTGTTTTTTTTTTCAAAATAAAAAATGTCGGGAGCTTTGAGTTTTCTAAGTTTTCTTAATTACAAGGGTTTTCTCCATATACTTACAATATATATATATATATATATATATATATATATATATATATATATATATATATATATATATATATATATATATATATATATATTCTTACTAGTAGATAGCATTTTTTATCTTTATATCTATAAAAACCACCTTTGCATATAATATGTTGATTATTAGATCGTATGTGTTTCCTATCGGGATAAGGTATATTTGATAGATAGGAAAAGCTAGTCGAAGATCTTAACAGTAAGAAGATCTTGTGATAATGTATTAACAACCTTAGCCATTATAATCCCACCTATAGCCAAGCTAATGGTAGGGCCGAGGAAGGGGGATGTGATTGTGGGCAAGCCTTGCTTTTATCCTGATGGATAGAGAGGTTGTTCTAATAAGAACCCTAGCTCCAAAGTATATCCACACGTAACAAGCAAATAAAAACATAGGCACACAACTACTCAAAACACAACAGACAAACACAGTGTACTAAATTAATCTTGAGTAAACTACCAAAGAAGTAAAAACATATAATAGTGACAAATGACATCTCATAACGCTCATATGCCACAAAAATAAACTATAGAGCCAAGCTCATAAGAAAAGAATCTAATACAAAACCAGACTATTCTCCTAAAAGTACCTAACCTTAATCCTACGCCTACGCCTACACGAACTCCTATCCAAAGAGAGATGAAAGTATAGCAGATGTTGCCTAATTGTCTTCTCCCGAGTTGGATTACGCCTGCCTATACTCAAACTTTTCTTCACAATGAGAGTTTTTACGATTCTAACTGTTGTGTTATCGAGTTTTCACTGTTTTAAGTGTTGTCGTTTTGTGTTCCTCCTGACATGCCCTAACCATATAAATTACCTCTCCCTTATCTTATCAAACGTTCTTGTTGGTGCATAATGTCTATGTCTTAGTGTTATATCGAGTCTGTATAGTATAAAGCTGAATAGGCTAGGTATAGGAAGTATTTATGTTTGTTTTAGCCAAGTTCGCCCATGATGTTCATGTAAATGCATGTTCGGCCGAACTTGCTTAGGCAAATTCGGGCGAACTTGTGTCCCTAGGGGAGAACTTGCAACTCTATAAATACCTAGCTAGCCTCATTCATTTGTGACTTTGGCATTTTGGAGGCGAAGCTCTGTCAGTTTGTAACCAGAACGTTTGATCAATAAAACTGACGATTAACTGATTAAATCTTATCTATTAGTAAACACGACGTAATATTCCGCTATTATGGACGTTAGATATCAAATTTAGGTTCCTTAGCATCGAGGATCGGTCCTTCAAGTTGTATCAGAGCTAGAACAGCCTGATTTGATAGTATCAAGACAAAAACACTTCTATTTCATCTCCATTCTTCTATTTTTCTTAACTTTTGAACATAAAATGAAGAGTTCACGGTCAAAATCTTTTCAAATTTGAATATATCATGTAAAATACAACAAAGATAAACCCTTGAAAGATTGGAGACCAAATTCAACCGAATTCATGTAAAAAAAGTCACTTTTCAAGTGAAGTTTTAGCAAGTTCGCTCGAACTTGTGTAATTTTTGAAGAAATAGTGATTAAGTTCGCTCGAAGTTACTAATTTTCATTGATTTTATAGCAAGTTCGACCGAACTTGTGTAATATCAAGGAATCTTAAGTAAGTTCGCCCGAACTTACTAGCATTTCATCAAAGTCCTATTAGCAAGTTCGCTCGAAGTTTCTGTTTGGTTTGTGTTGTAAGTTCGATCGAAGATCAAGCATAATTTTTCAAAACATAAATCACAAGTTCGACCGAACTTGTGATAAAATCAAGAATTCTTCATTCCAAACTACAAGTTCGACCGAACTTGTAGTATTTCTAACATTTTCAAAAGTTTTTGAATATTTTCAGTGTACACGTCTCGTTATTCACAATGGATGATATGCAAAGAGCTTTTATGTCCGGAGCTAGTTCGTCAAATGCCAACGTGATTCATCAAGTCAATCTTGAAAATGAAATGGGAACAACTGTTAAACCGCCCAAGCTAATGAGCATGGACGGGTATGAAGCATGGAAGGAGAAATTCACATATTGGGTTCAAGCTATGCACTTCGCTGGCTGGGTGTCGATTGAAAGAGGCTACACTGTTCTGGTAGATGAACATCAGCAAGTCCTTGAAAAGTACAATTACTCGACAGTACAGAGAGACGAATACATTGCTGAGAAAAAGATGATCAGTCTCATCCAACAGTCTGTCAAAGAAGATATCCTGATTTTGCTACCAGAGTATACTACTGCAAGAGAGCTTGCTGATGCACTACCAGATTGTGAATGGACTACTTATTTGATGGTTCTGAAAAATAGTGATAAGTGAGATTTCTTCAAGTTGTCAACATTTATCGATAAACTCGAAGACCATGAAATAGAACTCTTGAAGATTGCAAAGTCAAAGAACGCTAATGTAGTTCAAGACGTTGGGTTGTACTACAAAAGTGGAATGCAAGACAACATTTCAAGTCCGAAAATTGGGACAACATTTAGTGCGAACATGAATGCTTCTCCACAGAACCAGAGTCAATCATAACCTCATTATGATCAGAGTCCACAGAGTTCGTTCTCAAGCACTGGTTCAAATTTTATTTGATGGTTCTGAAAAATAGTGATAAGTGGGATTTCTTCAATTTGTCAACATTTATCGATAAACTCGAAGGCCATGAAATGGAACTCTTGAAGATTGCAAAGTCAAAGAATGCTAATGTAGTTCAAGACGTTGGTTGTACTACAAAAGTGGAATGCAAGACAACATTTCAAGTCCGAAAATTGGGACAGCGTTTAGTGCGAACATGAATGCTTCTCCACAGAACCAGAGTCAATCACAACCTCATTATGATCAGAGTCCACAGAGTTGTTCTCAAGCACTGGTTCAAATTCATCTTATCAAAGTCAAGCAAATCAGAATCAACAATCAAATTCTGATTCGAATGTATACAAGTGTAACATCGTAGTAAATTTGAACAATGTTGTTTCGGAACAAGTCGCTAAACAACATATGTCTCTTCTCGCCACTGTTCTGGAGTCATACGAAAGTCTTGTAGCCGGTAAAATTGGAAATCCTGAAATGATGGCAGAAGATTATGACCAAGTGGATGAAGAAGAACTCGAGTTGATGGATAACAAGTGGTGTTTAGCATCTATAATTCAAAGGGTCACAAAGTTCGTTGCTCTCACTAGCCGAGATATCGGAAATCTAGCAACAAGTTGGGCTTCGACAAATCAAAAGTGACGTGCTTCAGATGTCGCCAAAAGGGACATTTCAAGAGAGAATGCAAAAACCCTGAAGCAACGGGAAATCAAAGTCCGTTCGGAGGAGGCAACGAGTATTATAAGAAGTCACTTCAATACAAGCCATTTCCAAAGAAGACTCAGGTTGATATCCAAGAGAAACCAAATAGCAGCAGCAATGAGAAAGCTATGGTAGCATCAAACAAAGATGATGGTTTCGACTGGAATTCCTACATCGGTAAGAAGACCAGAGTTGCGTTGATGGCTGAGATAGTTGAAGATACTTCTGCAGAGGCACAGCGGCAGCGGTAGAAGCAGCGGCTGTAGAACAGATTCTGCTGGAACAATACTTGCATCAACAACGAGAAGAAGAGGAATATATCCATATGCAGAAACAAGGAATTTTATCTCCTAACTCGTGTGATAGTTTTGCAGGTCATTTTGATGGAAGTTCTAAAGAACAAGTGGTTGAGGAGAAAACAATTGATGAAGTGATCATCATTATTACACAAGAAGTGAATGCCGAAAACCTCAAGGACATGGCAGATAAAGCTATAATGACAAATCTAACCAAGGTAGGTCCAGAGGTAAATGAAGTTGTCAAAGTACAAATTGTAGAGGTGGAAAAACCTTGTACAAAATGTACTGAACCATGTTCTGAGTGTGCCGAAAAATAAAAAATCATCGCTGAAAACAATGTGCATAATGAACTTTTGAAATACGATTATCGCACAATGAAGGAAGCGTATGATAAAATGAAAAATGATTATGGTAGGTTTGATAGAAATAACATCGAACAACATGATACCATAAGAATGTTAAAAGGAATAGTAATGGATAAGCAAAAAGCAATTAATATCTATATTAACACCATTGCTGAAACTAAGCAACAACTCCAGGACATGACAATTGAAACATAACGTGTTCAACAACTTTTGAGAAGTTACACATGTAATGCATATATCATTGATCACATCCTTCCGACAATTCCATCGGAAGAGAAACCTAAAAAGAAAATTGGTAAGGAATACAACAATGTTCCTCCACCCCTCACAAATCCACTGATGGGATGGATAAGGCACTCAACATTGAGTTGTTATCTGAAAAGAAAACTGAGTTGCCAGAGAACATTAATGTAATCTATACTAAAATAGATGATGACAATGTTGTGGTTAAAAAATTTGTTGAAAATGTTTTGAACGATTCTGATGAAGGCAGCTTTAAAAGCGCCGACTCGAGCTCAAAGAATTCAGATTCACAGTCGAAGATGATGATACATCATCGGAGAATGATCTATGTGATGATCCTAATGTTGTCATGTACAAGATTAAGGAATCTTATAGATTATATTTTGATGACAGTTTTCCGATTCAGAATGTGAAGGAAGAATTATTAGACAAATTCTTTAAACTCGTGGAAGTCACATCAGATGATCTGGAGATCAATGAAAAGAAATTCTATTCCAAACCTAAAAGAAACAACTACCGAAAGAATGGTGGTGATCATCCGAAAAACCGGAGAGCTGGGTTGGGATTAGAGGAATCAGATTAACCTAAAAGGAAACCGTCACCATTTCATGAATACAATAATAAAAACATGAATTTTGTATATGGGACGAACACGGTTCATGAGGAAAGTTTGATCGGGAAACAATCAAACGATGAATTTAAGAAACAAAAAGAACTTTGAGATAAAGCCAAAATCGCAAGTGGTGCCAAAACAAGTGGTGTAAAACCCATTAAAGGACATCCACATGATTCTCGAACTTGTTTCAAGTGCAACAAAATTGGTCATATTGCACGTTACTGTCCGAAATCAAAGCCGGCTTATCTTCGAAGGAAAGAAAGTTCAAATGTTGTGAAACCGAAGCAACCAGTGTTTGTAAAACCTGTAAAGATTTTGAAAAGAAATGAATCAAAAGCTGAAGTCAAACCTAAGTTTGAAAATTCAATTTTCAAAAAAGGAGAAACTTCAAAGGCTAACGAAAACAATTTTGACATCAAGAAGGCTAACATCTAATCTCAAGCCTGGATTGCAAAGAAACGGTCAACAACATCTGAGATCACTAAGTCTGAGCTTGTTAAGACTAATGATAGCATGAAAGAATCAAAATCCGAAATCATAATTGAAACCACATCTGAAAATGTCAAAACTACAAGTGGTAACAATTCAAATGATAAAAAGAAAGTGAAATTTTCAAACATAAACATCTCAGAAAATCCAGATGATGGATATGAATTTGATTATGCAGATGAGTGTGGATTCGATTATGCTGATGAATGTGAATTTGATTTTGATGATGGTTATCCAATTCAACCCAAGACCAAAAAGGCTTGGGTCTCGCTTTTTAAATAGATTGTTAAAATGTGCAGGGGCTCCAGAGATCCGTACTTTCTAAGTGGATTTTGGATAGTGGAGCTTCCAGACATATGACAGGAATGAAAGCGTTGCTATTCGACATTAAAGCTATCAATGGTGGATATGTTGGATTTGCAGGAAACCATGGTGGTAGGATAGTCGCCGAGGGAAAACTCTCCAACGGCGTCGTTTCATTCGATCGCGTGAACTATATTGCAGAACTTGAGAATAATTTATGAGTATATCGCAAATTTGTGATAAGAAGTTCACAGTCCATTTCAATGACAAAGAGTGTATTATCTTGAAGCCGGGATTCAAAATACCAGATGAGTGGATTCTGATGCGAGCACCTCGTGAGAATGATCGATATGTTCTTGATATGGGTGTCGCTACCACTTCATCAAAATCAGCACAATGTTTTGTGACAAAGGCTACTGAAAAGGATTCTATTCTTTGGCATCGTAAGATGGGGCATATTCATTTGCGAAAAATGAATTTCTTGGTTCATAATGATCTTGTAGAAGGCGTAAATCTTCGGAATTTTCAGATGTCTGATCATTGCTTAGAATGCAAAAAGGGAAAGCAGATCAAGAAATCTCATCCAAAGAAAATTCTGAACTCAATCAAGTTGCCATTAGAACGTCTCCACATGGACTTATTTGGCCCTGTAAATGTTCGAAGCATCTCAGGAGACTTATCCTGCTTTGTCGTGACAGATGACTATTCGAGATATTCGTGGGTATTCTTTCAAGAATCAAAAGACGAAATGTTCGAGATCTTGGTTATTCTATTCAAGAAACTCGAGAACCTTTATCATCTGCCAGTCAGACGCATTAGAAGTGACAACGGCACAGAGTTTAAGAATAACAAATGAAGGAATTCTGCAACGCAAAAGGGATTCTACACGAGTTTAGTGCTCCCTATACTCCACAGCAAAACGGAGTAGCTGAACGGAAAAACTGAACTTTAATTGAAACTGCGAGAACCATGCTTGCAGATTCTAAACTTCCAATCAGCTTTTGGAGTGAAGCAGTTGCTGCGGCTTGCTACACGCTAAACATGGTTCTCATTGTCAAACCAATAAAGAAAACATGTTTTGAGATGATAAACCGACGAAAGCCAAATTTGAAGTTCTTAGAGCCATTCGGTGCGCCATGTACCGTAATAGATCAAGATGGCAAATTTGGAGCTAAATCTCTTGAAGGTTTCTTTGTCGGATATGCGAGTCCGTTGAGAAGAGTATATGTTCCTTCGTTGAGAAAGGTTATTGAAGCACAGCATGTGGATTGTTTCAACTATACGGATCCTATTCAAAGGAGAGGCGACGCGTGGCTGTTTAACTATCAAGACCTTTGGAAGTCATTTGACTTGCCTGAAGAACCATCTGACGAAGAAGTTGCGGCGTTATATTATCTTCACCAGTCAGCGAATCAAGAACAAATTGTTCGACCAATTGTGGTTAATCAACCCACGTTGGATCCATCTTCTTCTGGCGCAAGTTCAAGTAATAGTGGTGTTCCGGCTGAAATGTTTCTGAAACATTAGCAACACCTACTACTCCTCCAACAAATGCCTCTACTGAACCAGTGAATACAACAACGGAGCCCAGTATGCCTCAGAATCAGAATTCTGACTCAGATAAAGCACCAACATTTGATGCTGATGGGGAATCATCTTCTTCAGACGAGGAAGTGGAGCAGATAACAAGTATTCTTAATCAATCTGCAGACCCGAGCAATAGAAATGAAGCTTCATCAAACTCTCCAAATGTTGAATTGGTCGTTGATCTCAACATCATAAATCAGCAAAACTCAGTAGATGTTCCAAGTGAAGAATTGCCGCGATCATATTCCTATCATCCGCCAACAAATATTATCGGAGAACTTCAAACTGGTGTTAGAACTCGAGGTCAAATTAACAAAGCACTCAGTTGTTTCTACACTCGCGTTGCTCCAACCCAGAACTATTGCTTCTATTCATGTTTCATCTCTCAGATAGAGCCAAAGACAGTTAATGGAGCTTTAGCCGATGAAAACTGGGTACAAGCAATGCAAGAAGAACTATTGCAGTTTAAGAAGTTGGGATTGTGGAAGCTTGAAGACCTACCAGAAAATCAGAAAGCGATTGATACAAAATGGGTCTTTAAGTGTAAACGTGATGATAGAGGGGTTATTATTTGTAACAAAGCTAGGCTTGTTGTCAAGGGATTTCACCAGCAGGAAGGGATAGATTACACGGAAGTTTATGCACCAGTAGCTCGCTTGGAATCTATTCGAATCTTTCTATCTTTCGCATCATGGAAAGGATTTACGGTATATCAATTGGATGTCAAATCGGCTTTTCTATTCGGAAAATACGCGAGAAGGTGTACGTTGGACAACCACCAGGGTTTGTCGATCCACTCAACAAAAAGAAAGCATACCTACTGGATAAAGCTCTTTATGGTCTACACCAAGCCCCGAGAGCTTGGTACGAGACGTTATCGCAACATCTTGTCGGCAACGGCTTTATCAGAGGAACTGTGGATAGTACTCTTTTCACCAGAGAAGTTGATGGTCATCTGATTATAGTTCAAATCTACGTTGACGACATCATCTTTGGATCTACAAACGATAGTCTCTGCAAGGAGTTTGAGGGAATCATGAAAAAGAAATTCGAAATGTCCTCGATGGGCGAAATGAAGTTCTTTCTTGGTTTGCAAGTAGATCAGCTTCCGGATGGTATTTTCATTCATCAGAGTAAGTATGTTCACGACATCTTGAAGAAGTTTGGAATGGAAAGCTTGAAGCCTCTATCTACGCCTCTTGCTCTAAATCACGGGATTTGCATTGATGAGACTGGAGCCAAAGTTGACTAGACGTTATACAAATCGATGATTGGATCGCTGATGTATCTGACGGCATCACGCCCAGATATTGTGTATCCAACCTGCCTCTGCGCCAGATATCAGTCAAGTCCGAGGATCTTACACATGCAGATCGTGAAGCGAATCTTCAGATATCTGAAAGGATGCCCAAGCACAGGCTTGTGGTACCCGAAGAATGACAATTTCGACCTCACAGGCTGTGCTGATTCTGATTTTGGTGTAGATAAGTTGAATTCAAAATCAACTACAGCGAGATGCCAGTTCTTCGGAACAAGAATGGTAACCTGGCAGTGTAAGAAACAGACTACGGTCGCTCTGTCTACCTGTGAAGCTGAGTATATCTCGGCCTCCAGCTGTTGTTCACAGATTCTGTGGATTCAAAGCAGATGAGAGACTATGGTCAGCAATTTCTAGACATTCTGTTGTTTGTTGATAACAAGGCAACCATAGATACAACTAAAAATCCGGTTCATCACTCACGCACAAAACACATTGAAATTCGTTATCATTTCATTCGTGATTGCTATGAAAAGAAATTGGTGCGAATAGAAAAAATCCACACCGACGATCAAAAGGCCAATTTTTTATACCAAACCAGTTTCTTTGTTACGGTTTAAATACTTGTTGAGAATTAATGGTATGAAAAATTTGCTGACAGGTGCGGACGCTGAGGTTGAATACGGATCGGACGACGAGTTTGCGTGATCCACATTGGTTTGTACATATCTTTCGAGTTTAGAATTTTGTTAAAAACTAAAATCCAAAAAGATGTTTTTGATTTTAGGGGGGTAAATGTTAAAGAAAATACAAAAACATTCGAAAAATTTTAAAATCCAAAAACATATGAAAAATTCAAAATGTACAAAAACATTGAAAAAGATAAAAAGAATTCAGTGTCATATAAGGAAATGATAGTACATCAGTGGACTATCACAGTATGCTAAAGAAATGGAAAGTTTAAAAGTGATAAACGAGTCTTACTATGGATGTGTCGATAGGCTTAACACGTTCAGTAAACTGTTTTCGAGATATAAACTAAATTTAGCAACTGCTTATTCTTGTGGATTAACATATCTTGGATATATGGACTTAGTACTCCGAAATATCGTTTGAAAGATTGCCTGATTCTGAGATACGAGGTCTTTATAGATATTTAATATCTGGGGTATTATACAAGTTCTTCTGATTTTGCGGAAGCAAGCCTAGAACTTCTATAATACTTTCGCTATAAACCCAAAAACTGCATGCAAAACTTGAAAAGTATCGAAAGATATAATCATTTGCAGTGCTGAAAAGATTCCTTAAGTGGAACACACCTTAAAGACGAGTCTTCGTCTCTTTGTCTGTACGGTAGTACTAACCTGAGCTCTCAAGGTCTCGCACAACCCAGATACAGATATCAATTACACTATACTCACCTGTAAGATGAAATATAGGGAATCTGGATACTGGAGTATATTCAAGTAGTGGGAACCGCAGTTAAGTCAAGTTTCATAAATCATACCTTAATATATCTTGAAACAGTTGAGAAATGTGGTAAAGCTTAAGTGGACAAACATATCGACAATCTAAGTAAACGAGTTTAAAACTTAAAGCCTGTTAATGGTCAACGGTACTGGTGAAATGTCTCAAACAACTGATATGATCCTTAGACACGAATTCACAAAAATATGTCTGTAAATATGTTTGTACATAGTTTACATTGTTCATTACATAGTATTTCAGCTTTACATATTATAACCAAAAAGATTTTGGTGTGTTTTAGTATAAACTTACAAAAATTCAAAAAGATTTATTTCTACATTGTTTTTCAGCAAACCAATGTTGGAGAACGGATCTTTGAAGTTTGGTAAGATGCTAGAACTGGTGGGAATCTCTTAGACAACGGGCTGTGAGCTAATCTGTAAAATCTGAAAAGCCAAAATGGTGAAAAGTTCATTAATTTGAAACTTTGATTTTGAAAATATCAACAGTTTGTTCGTAACGGGTCAAACCGGGGTCATTAACTTGGACTCGGCAGACAAATCGGTTAACCAAGGTCATTAGCTTGGACTTGGTCAACTGAGTGGATTTTCATAACTGGTAAAAAGTTGAAAAGTTCAGGGGTTAAATGAAAAAATTGAAAAAGTTTGGATTTATGGTTTGGCAAGTTCGGCCGAACTTGCTAAACAAAAACAAGTTTAACAAACTAGTAAGTTCGACCGAACTTGCTAAGTAATGGCTGGTTATTGATAAAAGTTAAGTCCGCTCGAACTTCAGTTGGGCTTTTCAAAGATGGACTTAACAAGTTCGCCCGAACTTGACATGGTATTAATACCAATCAAGTTCGGCCGAACTCATTCAAATGCAATTCAAACCAACTGAAGCGAACTTGAACTTGAGAGAGTTCTGAGCGATTTTGGCATTTTAGCGTCGTTATTCTGCCCGATTTTAGTCCGTTTTTGGTGATTTACACACCAATTACCATGGCTGAGGTGAGATTTGGAGATTGATCCATGTTTGAACCGTAAACAATTGAAACGAGATCTGAAATTGTTAATAATGGTAGATTTAGGTGTTTCTGGACAAAAAACCTAAAATCAGAATTAACACTTAAAATCGACCGCATAATTGTTTTTTATTGGTCTGAAATGATTGTTGGCATGTTGAACAAGTCTGGTTGGAGTAGATGACAACTTCGGCCAAACTTGTTATCAAGTTCGACCGGACTTGCATCAAAATCATGATGAAATAATCTAATGCATCTTCGACCGAACTTATTAAAAAAATCTGAATTGATTAGAGTGTTTGTTCGCCCGAACTTACTCTTGGACTTTGAACATGTTATGTGCATGTTCGGGCGACAAAACACAAAGTATTAAGACATATCAAGTCCGCCCGAACTTGATATAAGTGTTAGAAAATTTTTGTGATTTTTTTTTCTTGATAAGTGTGCTAATTGTTTTGCGTCGTTTTTCAGGTTCAAGAACCAGAGCGTATAATTTTTGTTGAGTTTTCAAAGACGCACAACACCTGTATTATGCTCGACAAATCGATCTGTCCATCGCTTAAAGAATATGACAGTATCTTGAAGTTTCTGGAGGAAAGTCTATTCACCATGCTATCACAGAGCGCACAGTATCATACAGATCTCACATTTTTCATTTCTGGATGAATGCGAGTTTAAGTGAAGATGAGAAGACAATTACTTCTACTGCGCAAGTTGGTAATGAAGTTAAGCCGATTACTGTGACTGAAGATGATATTCGACGGATTCTGCAATTCAACGACAACAAAGACGATCCAATTTGTCTTGACGAGAAGATGGTCCGTGGTTGTTTCTTCCGTATGGGACATAAGGGGAGCGTGAACAAGCCGACGCTGAAGAAAGGGGAAGTGCCAAATCCCTATAAACTCCTAATGCACGACATAATTCATACATTCAGCCAACGCAAGGTGGGTTTCGATGATGTCCAAGATTATTTAGCTTCCATGGCAACGACGCTTATTCTGAAGAAGCCGTTCAACTTCTCGAAGTTAGTTTCACACACATGACAAAGAACATGGAAGATTCAACGCTATGCTTATATCCGAGATTTGTTCAAATTTTCAAAAGCAAGCTTCAGCTCCTGTTGCAAAGTCTGTATTCGGAGCGATCAAAGATTCTAATTACATTGCGCCGCCAAACAACAAATGGAGGAAAGATGGTAGCGATGATGAGAAAGAGCTTAACACTGAGAAGGAGTGGTTTAAAGAGTTCAAACCAAAGGCAAGGAGCGAATGGTTCTTAAAGGCAGAAGCTGATAAGCCTAAAAAGAAACGTGCTGCGAAGAAAGTCGAAACTATGCTTGTCGACGAAGATGAACCAGAGAATGTTGAAGCAGTTGCTGGATCAAGTGCTGTAGGTGTTATTGAGAGTTAAGAGACTGTGAAAACGACTCAAGACGAGGTTATATCTGCTACTTCTGAAAACGAAGATGATTCTGATAAAGAAATTCCAGTTAAAGAACCAGAGAAATCAGAGGCTGAGATTAGAGCCGGGAAAGAAAGAGAATTGGATGCTGATTTTGATCCTAATGCAGAAAAAGGGTCCAATGAGGATAGGCCTAAGAAATCTAAACGTGTTAAGTTTGCAACTATTTCGTCGACAAAGACTACAGGGTCTCCTCAGACTAAAGGAAAGAGAAAATCAAAGAAAGAGCAAAAGGCAGTAAGAAAAAGATACAAAAGATCTTTGAAAGCGCAGGAGTGACACAAGAACCTTCTGGCGCACAAGAGAAAGGAGTTACACAAGAACCTCCTACACAAGAACCTCCTGTTGTTGATATAAGTGAAGCTGAACGTCCAGGAGTCACACAAGAACCTCCTGTGATTGTTGCATCGGAAGCGGAAAGGCCAGGAGCTACACAAGAACCTCCTGTGTCTAGTTTTGTGGAAGTACCGATTATTCAATCCCCGGTTGCTCCAATGACTTTGAATCTTGAAAGTTCTACGCCAAAGAAGTCTACACCAAAAGCTACGACTCCAAAGTCAACACCAAAAACTCCAAGAGGGCCTAATATGTTTGGTGATATGCATAGCGATCCGATAAGTCTGCAGGATCTAAACGATTTCTTTCCAGAGACTAACGTTGAACTTCTGGAAAAGCGTGTCAAGGCGTTAGAAGAAAAAGTAGCACATAATGAAGCTGAAAAAGCTGAAATGATTAACAAGATGAATCAAAGCACTGTCGAAAAGGAAATGTTGGATGACAAAGTGAAGGTGTTAGAGAATGAGCGTGAGTACTTTAAAGCGTTGATCGAAAGTTTGCAGGATGCAAATGAAAGAATGCAAACTGAGATAGCTGATCTGAAGTCTATCCAAGCCCTAAATGATCGAAGATTCTCCAGGATGCAGAAAGTGTTATCTAATGCACTGGGTATCGACTTCATCAAAGAATATGATCGTCTAGATCAACAGGAAGCCAAAAAAGATCTGAGAAATAATTGGCTGAGAGTGGCAAAGGTAAAGGAGTTGAAGGTGAAGCTCCTAAGTCTTCTGATGCTACAGAGAAACTAGTTGAAGATGTTTCGAAAGCTTCTGAGTCTGATATTTCTAAGGTTGACAAATCTGTCAAGCCTTCTGATCCTATCACTGCTTCTGAAGAAAAAGACGATGAAGAAGCTGAGAAAGATGATAAAGAGGATGAAGATGAAGGAGGTTACGAGGATTGGAATGTTGGTGATAATGATGATGATTACGATCAAGGGGGTGATGATTTTGATCAGGGTGGTACAGGTATAAAGATCATTGAAGCGAAAGTCTCTGAAGATTTTGACTACTTCACTTATGGATGACGAGTCAAATAAATGGAAGATAAAAGTCAGGGGGAGTCAGGAGAGAAAGGGCCTTCAGATGATATTGATGGGACAGATGTTGATCGATCTGCTAAGCATATTACTACAGTACCCACGAAGCCGTTAATGTTGATGTTAGAACATAATGTGGAAGAAGGGGAGTACGTGCATAACTATTCGAAAGAAGATCTTGCGAGATTAGTTGAAGTTGAAGTTGAAAACTTAGAGTTTGATTTTGAAGAAGTTTTAAATGTTAACACATTTGAACCAAATGATTATCAGTATCAAAGACGATTTGAAGCTGACGAATACAATCGAATAATTGTGGAAGATTGGTCTTCGGATGATGAAACTGATCAGAAAGCAAAGTACATTGGTTCTAATTCAGAAAGTTTTCCTAAGTTGAAGAAATGTACAAGCAACTTGATGAAGACATGTTGAAAGAAAGAATTGCTGAATCAGTTCGAGAGGGTAAAGTTCCTAAGCCCATGACCAAAGAAGAAATAGCTCAAGCGAGGAAGTCTTGGTTCAAAGAGATGCCACGTGAACGAAGGTTTATACGTCCACTAGCATTCTTTACCAGATACAAAGATGTTTCTTTGGGGGATATATTGAGTTGGGGATGGTTCAAAGAGCTGAACGTATATGCAATCAAGAGGGAGTTTGGAGTGCAATACTTTAAATACCTTGCTGATTTCAAGACATTACCGTAGTGGGATGTGGAAGAGTTGGTACAAACTGTGAACGTTACATACCATATGAAGGTTGCTAATAAGTTATTATGGAAAATGATCAAGTATGAAGCAATGAAAGGATTCAACTACTGGAAGCCTTTTATTCCTAGCCGCAAAATTAAGACAAACAAGATAACGGGAGAAAAAGTCATAACGTTAATCATGAAACATCCAAGAGCCATGAGGAATATGCCGCTAATGCCGATTGAACAAAACTTCTATCCTTTGTTCAAGTGGTGGCAAATAGATCCAGCTACTTGTGAAGCAGTTATTGTTCTAAAGTTTGAAGAACACTTGGATATATCAAAGGAAAGTGTTGAGGTGATGGGTTATCAGGGCATGAGGGGTTTATGGAGGACGATAAGGATTCTAGATCCTATGTGGCTTGTGAACTGCTCAAGAGAAGATATCAAAACCTTCTTCTACAACAAGGTTGTTTTTGAAGAACGAGAAAAGGTACAAGCGATGCAGTTTCAGAAAGTTGTGAATGTTTGCTATGCACGCGAAGTCAATTCTGGAAAAAACATGGCAAACAAAATGGAGAGACTTAGAAAGAGTTGAGTTCTTAAAGGAGGAAAAAAGAAGTGAGGCGATTAAAGAAAAAATGGAAAAAGCAGTAAGACAAAGTTCTCTAAGAATGGCTAACTTTAAAAGACCACCGCCAACTAATCAAACGCCTGATCCAAAGCAAGAACGGCGAAGGAAGCCGTTCAAGAACTTCTTCGGTCGTGTGTGTTAACGTTTATATGAAGACAGAGTTTTGAAGACTGATACAAGACGAAGACTATATCCAAGGGGGAGTCTGTTGGTGCATAATGTCTATGTCTTAGTCTTATATCGAGTCTGTATAGTATAAAGCTGAATAGGCTAGGTATAGGAAGTATTAATGGTTGTTTTAGCCAAGTTCGCCCATGATGTTCATGTAAATGCATGTTCGGCCGAACTTGCTAAGGCAAGTTCGGGCGAACTTGTGTCCCTAGGGGCGAACTTGCAACTTTATAAATACATAGCTAGCCTCATTCATTTGTAACTTTGGCATTTTGGAGGCGAAGCTCTGTCAGTTTGTAACCAAAACGTTTGATCAATAAAACTGACGATTAACTGACTAAATCTTGTCTATTGGTAAACACGACGTAATATTTCCGCTATTATGGACGTTAGATATCAAATTTAGGTTCCTTAGCATCGAGGATCGGTCCTTCAGTTCTATCCACCCCTAATCTTTCATTAAAACCTTATTTCTTATCTTGTCCATACTAGTATGCCTATACATCCACCTTAGCATCCTTTTTCCCTGTAAACCTCACATCTTATCATGAAATTGTCGCTAAAATTGAACATGTCACTATATTTTATTCATGAAGGATTAAAATTCTATGCGATAGAATTAATCGACGGAACTTGATTATGTAAACAAGAAATCAAATTTTGAAATATTTAATGTGGTTGGATGGTAACAATGTTAAAATGCAATATGTTAAATAATAAAAAAAACAGGTGATATTAAAAAAAATCAAAGTTCTTACCTAATTAAAAGAGATTATGTTTTCAAAATTAACTTAATAAAATTTTATTACTTCATGTCAATGTTCATTTATTTAAATACGTATGTTGAAGACTATATGTGTTAACAAATTATGTTATATTTTATTCTTTTACTATAATACACGACTTTATTCAAGCGGGCAATACATATGTTTTTAAAATAGATTTATTCATTAATTATGTAACATTACATTTATGGAAACCCGTGTAATACACTAGACTGTATAAATTAGAATCCATTTTTTTTCTTTGTGATGTAATCAAGTTCCACAATTAACTCATCACATGATCTTTAATAATTCATGTGCAAAATGTATATTTGCTTTAGAAATAATCGTACACTAACTAGTATTTAATTTAGATCTATTAAACATACTAAATTGAACGGACAATTATACCCTCAAGAACTAACGTCAAAGTTGGATGGAGTTAGCCATAAGGAGTCAAATAGTTAACATTCATAAACCATAAATAACAAGAATTCATACTCATATGGTTAAAATAGGTAAACTCAAGAAGTCAAACAGAAATTAACTCTATTTATTTTAGTAATTTTCCCTATATAAAGCCTTGTTCCCGTCGTTACACCATCATAAATTATGTTATATAATATATATATATATATATATATATATATATATGTGTGTGTGTTTGTGAAAAAAGATTAACAATATGATATAAGAACCATCTAGTGAGAGGACTACTTATTTCTTCTTTTTACTATTTCTTAATTACGTTAGTGAAACAGAAAAAAAGGAAAAGATGTAAGTTTATATCTCACATGTTCAAGGAGAAATTTGGTTGATGGTCCACCCAAGTTCTGGGAAGTACACATTTGGCCACTAATGATTTCGAGGACTACTATGCCAAAGCTGAAAGTGTCAACTTTATCTGATAAAATACCATATCGTACATATTCCGGCTGTGTAGCCCCTAGTATTGTAATACGAGAATGTGATTAGATGCAATATGAGAAATTTCATGAACTTGTCTTGTAAATCAACATACAACGTCCCAACAAACTTAGTGATAACATGACTTTGATCCTCAGATTGAAACCTTGCAAATCCAAAATCTGCTATTTTTGGTTGAAAATCATCGTCGAGGAGAATGTTACTTGGTTTTATATCTTTGTGCATAATTCTAACATAATCTTCTTTGTGTAGATGAGCGAGACCCCTAGCTATACCTAAGATAATGTCATATCTTATTTTCCAGCTTAGGGTGCCCTTTCTTTCCCCTATAATGAATTTGATTAGGTGGTGTAAATATTAGGAAATAGAGATTTTCTTATGAATCCACAAAAAATTGTTAATGGAAACACACCCCATAAAAACCTGTCAAGGCTTCCATTTGGCATATATTACAGGACAAGAAGTAAATTGGATCCGTCAATGAACCAACCAAGGAGACCGAGAAGATTTCAATGACGAATTTGACTTATAAGGTGAATTTCATTTTCAAAGCCTATTTTTGCTCCAGCACGTCTAAGTTTAAGCTTCTTAACTGCCACAACTTTCTCGTCATCAAAAATTGCCTATTAAACCATTACAAATGAAAGTAGCTATAAGAGTTTTTCCACTTCCATTCTAAAGTAGCTACTAAAATTCCTAAATTATCTGTTTTTTTTTTTGAAAGATTGAAAAATATACTTTAAGACGTTTTACATGTATATCGGTAAATTATCATTTTGATTCATTTTCTAGTAGATCACATTTTTCAGAATACATTGAATGCCTCACCACAATCAGCTTTCCCTCTAATATTGTTAGATCATGGTTGTTTCACGGTTAGGGGAGAAGGTACTTTTGGTATGTCGGAGAAGATTTTACGAGAAAGAAACGTATACCAAGTTAAACTTGTTAAACAATACTACTAAAACTTGCTATTAAGTTCAAAAAGGGGAACAAGATTAAACATATTTCACAATTTTTTAAATCCTAAGGATCAACGCAATTATAGTTCTAGTACAAGTAAACTGTTAACATATATACTCCTAAAGGCTTGTGGTTTAAACAAAATTTTAAATATTAAAAGATATATGTTTGATGTGGTTTGCCTTGACATTACGTATTACATTCAAAACATGCAAATACACACATAAACAATCGCATACATATACACACATTAACATACACATTTACACATCTATATCTATCTAATCTAACTTATAATAAAAGACTCAAAATAATGTCACGTGTTAACACCATATCAACTTTAAAAATATCTTTACTTTTTTTATTTTTAAATCTGATAAATATCAATTTTTATATTTCTTTATTCCACTATCTCATCTTCAATATTTAAACCGTTTTTTTTAATTAATAAGAAATCTTACTAAATATTCCACGTATGTTATCTCTAATTCTTAAAAAGTTTAAGAAACATTTAATGGATATAATAAAACGCAAAACATATCTTGAAAAACTATATTGGTTATCATTAATTTATATAAAGGTATTTTTAAAATAATAACTTTTTCCGTAACTTTAAAACATGATTTTTTTATTATTTTTTAAAGGAATAACCTGTTCTGTAACTCTAAAACATGATTTTTTTATTAATTTTTAAATGTCTTAGTTTATAAATAAAATATAATAACTCTAATATTTCATGTATTTAAATAGTAATCCAATTAAATAACTAAATCTAAAATCTTCTTATTTCAAATAAATGATTCGAGAGGATATATATTTTTAAGTTGACAAATACTTCTTGTTAGATTACATCCACTAAACCTTTTCCCAAAATCCGTTTTTACTCTAACTATATATTTAACTTGTAATTTATAATGATAATGACATTTTTAAATTAAATTACAAAAAAAGAAAATTATCTATAAAATTTTAAGTATTATGATAGACAACATCAAATGTAAACCTTAATATGAATTTAATAATTTTCATATTTAAATTATATTATGTGATCAACAGTTTATTTGAAAACTTTACATTTATCAATAAAGCCCAACTGTTTATTAATATAGTCCAGCAATTTTTGAAATTATACGTGAGGCAATATGAGTTAAATGTATAACAATATAAGGACGAATAATTTTACACCTTACAAACGAGTTGGGTATTAATTACTATGAGTAATAGATTGCAAGTTTATGGGATTATTATCAATTACACATACTTGACTACTTGTTTTGTTGTGTTCTACAAATAAACAAATTTAATATTAAACTCGTGTAACACACAGGACTATAAACTAGTACTATATAATAAAAGAAATAACTTATGGGACACTTATCATCTTATTAAGTCATATCTTATAGATAATTATTATTCTAGTTTAATTTTCTTCTAATTAATTATAGATAATTGTCCTATGAAATATTATTTAGTTTAATATCTTATGGATAATTATTATTTAGTTTAATCTCTTTTAATTAATTAATTTCCTACTAAATATTATTTTGTTTAATCTCTTCTACTTAACTATAGATAATTATTATTTATTTTAAATTTAATGTATACTTCTCATTTATAACTCTAATAAACTTTATACTTTTACCATAGTATATATAATGCTAGACATAAAATCGAAAAACATTTTGATTCATTTTCTAGTAGATCACATTTTTCAGAATACATTGAATGCCTCACCACAATCAGCTTTCCCTCTAATATTGTTAGATCATGGTTGTTTCACTGTTAGGGGAGAAGGTACTTTTGGTATGTCGGAGAAGATTTTACGAGAAGGAAACGTATACCAATTTTACGAGAAATTTCCATTTAAGTTTATGTACATCTAAAACAAGAAAGCTATTTCATAATTTTTAATAGATATGATAGTCACAAGTCATTTCTAACTATCCTTTTCTATCCATGAATCAATACCACGTATAGTTAAAAAAAAAAAGGAAAATTAGGTATAAATGAGTAACATAATGGGTAACTAGTTTTGAAACCTAAAAAAGCCAACTCATGGTACCGTTCATGGAACTAAATTTTTGTGTGTGTGTATATAGATATGTATTGGGGTTGCTCCTTTTGAGACTGAAAAAATTAACAAACTTTGAAAACTTCTAAGAATCAATCATTTTATTTATTAATGTTATATATTTAATATTATTTAAGGATAGTTTTATCATTTATATATTATATGTGATTTTGTGATTAAATATGTATAATCACAAGTTTACATATGTGTAATTCATAATTAAATTACGTATATATCTTAGCTAATTTACCTATATGTAAATAACCAATACACATTTATATATGAGTACCTTGTACACATCTCCGAACCCTCCTTCCCCAACTTGTTTTCGTCCCCAAAATTGTTTGTCGCTTTTTGGAGATGACTGTAGCTGTAATCGTTTGGGCCATAATGCAATTGAGTGGCCCCTAGTAAGTTGGAAATGGAATCCGTGAATCTATTTGAGTGATCTAGTAAAATTCATATAACTAGCAATTGATAAAGCATACCTTTGGGTTTTGTTGTTTTTGATCGACCATACCACCAAATTACAACTATTAGCAAGAAGATCAGACCTCCCAAACCTCCAACCACACCTCCAATAATGCCTACCTTATTTCTTGAACTTCCAATGAAAATATGATAAGTGAGCATGGTTTTGATGCACTTGATATAATGAGTACATTGCTACAAAGACGGCAAGTCCCAACTGTCAAAATAGTTACAAAACAGTCGGAAAAGCCCTTATTGTAACTATTTGCGACAATTTTTGGCAGTCGGTACCTGGTTGCTAATTACTTTTGCGACTCTTTTTTGCGACGGGTGTTGTAACCGATTTAGCGACTGACATTTCTGTTGCAATAACAAACAAATCTGCGACCGCATCAACCTTTAGCGACAGAATTGCGACTAAAGCAATGAATTTTTTTATATAAATATCGCAATCATACCTTTAGATATCATAATTCTATTAGAAAATTAGCGTAAGGATGCCAGAAGTCCTACCGTCTCGTATCAATGGAGCTATGTCAATTGTTTGGGTTTTGCTGAAAAATGCAGTGTCAGAGTACCTCATAAAACACCCCAAATTAACTGCCCTTCCATCAGTAACATCAGTGACACAGCTCCTTATGTTGCCATATGCCTCTTGCAAGCAGCTTTTGCAACTGCCGGGTGTTACTGTCTCGACACACTGCGCTATAGCATAAACAGTACTTGTATTGGTACCCACAATGTGCGTTGTGGCAGCAGCGTAGAAACCTTTTATATTTGGTGTTGCTTTAGAAAGATTGGACATTAATTCATTCACAGCTGTTTCGAAAACAGTCTGTTGCGATGAAGTACTATTACCGCATAATACTTTATTTTCTCCTGGCAATGTTGTTTGATCGATGAAAGAACTACTCTCGTACCTTCATAAAACAACATAACTCTTACTCTCATAGCTCTAGGGGATATGTTATTGGCTAGGTTGCTACATAGAATTCAAGGGTATGATTATTAAAACATTGAAAATATAACTACTAAATTGTTTGCAGACATAAATATAATATGCAGTTTCTTCCTACCAACAATCAATCTTCAATCATATACTTCTCACGCAAAACACACCTACCTAAGATGACTCACACCTTAATGTCATTTATTTATATATAATATAATATAACAAACATTTTAGTCAAACAAACAATTTTTAGTTCATATATTATATTCTAATTAATAATTATTCAGATATCCTTGTCTACTTTATAAAGGGGTAATTACATATATCCCCCTATTAACTTCATAAATTACATATATACCTAGTGTAAAATTTTATTTATATATATTCCCTACCTAAAAGTAAAAAATAACAAATATACCCATTTTGATTTATTTTAATAAAAATAAATTAGAGAATGACAAATTTACCCTTTTATTCAAATAAAACTTCAAAATTTCTAGGTTTACCTACTTTTTTTAATTAAATTACAAAAACGCCACCATCTCCTCGGTATATGTGTCATTTTGCTATAAGAAGGAGAAATATATAATATAAATTTTAGCTTGGGTAAACATATAATTAAGGTTCTTAATAGGGCACTATATGTAATAATCCCTTGTAAAATCATATTAGCATTATATATCTTTGTAAATCTAGTAAAATCATATTTGTAGTTCTATTATTGAAAAATGTTCTTGCTATAATAATATGGTAATGTCCAATTCAGGTTTAGGGTTTGTACCGAGGAGAATCAGCAAAAATAATTCAAAATTATAAACTAAAAAGTTTTGGATGTAGCATATAAATCGCTACTAAATACTCCTAAACATTTTAGTTTAGGAAGTGCGTTAAATTATAAACTAAATTTAGTTCTGATGTGACGATTGAGATGACGGTCTATGGGTTTATAGCATTGTGAGTGCTCTTACAACAGGCTCACAAGTGACAAACTTGTTTAACAGGATTTTCGATTCAACCGTTTGATTTAGCATAACAGCCGGCTTTGGATGGGTGAGAAGGAACCAATGGTCTAGTTGGTCTCGGTTCAACCAGCCCACCAACCTCTCCAGTAAGGTTGGTGGAAACAACGTTTTCTTTTATTTATTTGGAATTAAGTTGTTGCACTCATCTTTCAAATTTTCAATGGAAAAACTAACCAAAAACAATTATGGTGGCATGATGTAAGTGCATCAAATGTGTAACAATAGATCAATTGGTCATAAGGTCATTAGGGATCTAATTGTAATATTATTGTGATTGTGACTTTATGACATATGGCTATAAATAGAGAATTAGCTTGCATTAGAAATAGAGCTTGATACACTTTCTAGGTTTTGTGTGTGTATTCTAGAGAGAGAAAGTGAGGGTTTGTTATGTAAACATCATTCTTCTAATACAAGCTTGTTTATTTGAATTTGATTGTGTTACACCACATCGTGTTCGTTGGATTCCCCACTCCAAACATGTTTATCGGACGAATCGGTGCGATAACGAGGACGTAATACATGAAGATAACTAAAGTAGGACACATGGTATTTAAAAACAAAGTGAACGAGTTCACCTGAGAAAACAACCATCAAGTACTAATCGGGCACCATTGAACGCGGCGCAGCTACGTATGGAACTACTTGCGAAATCAAAACAAAGGACGCAGTCGCTTGTCGACATATACTTCCTGCACTGAGCCATCACATAAACCTGCTCCGAATTACTTTCCAGATTTGAGGTGGCAAAGTAGGTGTTATTGTTGGATAATTATACGTATCATTAAGATTGTTGTAGAAAATTTGGACGTTGATAACGTTGACCGCGCTGCAAGACTGGGTTAGTATGTTTGTTTGGGGCTGTGATCTCCCCGGATTTGTGAGAAACACCATGAATATGGTGGCAACCATCACCATCCGCCGCCCAAAGGACGACCACATACTCATGGCTCCTCCTTTGTTTCTTGCTTTAATGATTGAGAATGGGTAACTTCTATCTTACTCAACCATTTATAATAAATACAATGTCAACTACAGCCGTTGACTAATAATCTTTTAGATAATTAACTAACATTACCAGATAGTTACTTTAAATTTATAAAATTTGCATAATGATGAAACCCGCAAGAAATGATGAAAGTATGTATCTTTTTCTATATCGAAAAAAAAATATGCGCTAGGTTCACTAAAGATTTTGGCCAATCTAGTCAAAAGAAAATCACAAAATATAATATTACGTGATGCATGTTTAGGTGAACCGAATTTAATTCGTGTAACCAGTTAATTTTCTGGTTACTAATGTTTTCATAAGCTCAGACCAGAATTCTAGATTCGCACTTCAATCTCTCACCCTTTCATATTACTTTTTTAAATCCTCTGTGAATACAAATAATAGTTAATGATAACATCAACAATAATAATCACATTCTAGAGTTTATACGCTAATCTCTTGTTTAAGTGACATGTGCATTATAATTGTATACTTGTAGATGTTAATCCATCTCATCCTAAATTCAAGGGTCTTAGTGTAATTAGTGAAACCCTGTTTATTATGTATTTTGAATGTAAGTTAAAGCCTAGGGTCATGTATTGTGCCAAAATTAAACGATACCCATTGAAGCTGTTCATTTGATGATCGTATGTTACAAATTGCTTTTTTTTTCAATTTTGTTAGATGTAAACACATCAAGTTATTGACAATTGCTCTCTCAGGAAAAAGAGAATATTGCTAGGGCTAATGGTTGTATTTTAACTGTGGGTAACCCTAATAATGAATTTACTTATGTAATATTTTTCACATTGTCTTTTTTTTCTCTCTAGCTTTTTGATGCACGTCTCTACAACATTAAGTTGGTTCTCTTTCTTTGTTTATGTAAGTTTAAACCGGGAAAAAAAATAATATAGATATTTAGCCCTATAAAATATTGGTTCTAATGTCGTTGTCTCAATATTGTGTCCATACAACAGCATTCAGAAGTCAACACTAAGATACGGTTCACCGATATAATAATTCAAATACGTGTGATTCTCAACAACTTAGATATTACTAGTGCAGGCAATATTCGATTGCAAGGAGAATGAAAGTTAAAGGGAATTTAAAATTCTTAACAAGTTTTTTTTAGGCTCAAACTATCTGCACACCAACCCTGTCTATCTGCACACTTAGGGTTTACCTACGCTGCGTATAGACCTATACGTAACGTATAGCCATCTTTTTCAATTTCCAAGAGAACCTCAGATATGATGTGTTTTGTCCCTTTATATATGCTGCGTATAGACCTATACACAGCTTATAAAAAGGGGTTTTTTTAAAGAACATTGTGAAACATTGTTTATCGTTTTAACAAACTTTTATAATAAATAATTTAAAAATAAATAAATAGAATCATTGTTAAGTATTTTATCGTATAATACGTATAATATAGGTCTCGTATACGCCTATGGATGTAGTATCGTATCATATAGTGTAGTATAAACCTCGTATAGGTATGGTATGTGCCTATAAGCCTATACGGAACCTAAACTACACCTACAGGGGCATAAAGGACTTATGATACACCTGTAGGCTTATACGTGTGTTGTATGGTATCCTATAGTATTGTATTGCATCGTATCGTATAGTGTATAGTTTAAGTCTCGTATAGGTCCCCTATAGGTTTTGTATGTGCCTATACGCCTATACGGGACCTAAACTACACCTCTAGGCCTGTACGTGTAATATAATATTGTATCCTTTTGTATCGTATAATGTAGTAAAAACAGTGTTAGGTATTCTATCGTATAGTATATGATATAGGTCTCCTATAGGCCTACGGATGGAGTATTTTATCATATAGTGTAGTATAAATCTCGTATACGCCTATTCATGTAATATAATAGTGTATCCTATCGTATCGTATAGTGTAGTATAAGTCACGTATAGGCATATACGTGTAGTATGGTCTCGTATAGGCCTATAGGTGCAATATAGTATCTTATCATATGGTGTAGTATAAGTGTTTTATAGGTCTCGTATAGGCTTATAGGTCTCGTATAGGCCTATGGATGTAGTATAGGTTCCACGTAGGCCTATGGATGTAGTATAGGTCCAACATAAGCCTATAGGTGTAGTATAGGTCACGCATAGGATCATATGTATAGTTTAGGTGTCGTATAGGCCTATACTATACGAGACGTATACTACACCTATATGCCTATACGGGTGTTATATCATATCGTTTAGTATCGTATCATATACTACATATATAGTTCTAAACACGGCCTATACAACATCTATAGGCCTATACATGTGTTATATAATATTGTATCGTATTGTATCGTACTGTATCATATCGTATAGTGTAGTATAAGTATCTTATATTCCTACGTTACTACATCTATAGTTCTATACGAGCCTTATACTATTTATATCATATAATAATGATTAATGTTGTATAAAAAACTTTGTAAGAAATACTTACTTTTTAATTTATTTAAAATAGAAAACTTACTTTGTTATAAAACTTTTCTAAAATGAATCATATTGTCCTTTCTAAAAAAAACCCTTTATATTTGCTGCGTATAGACCTATACGCAACATATATAAAGGGTCAAAAACACAATTTTACCCTTGATTTGTGCTGCGTATAGCCCCCCAAGCAGGGGTAAATTATCTTTTTGACCCTTTATATATGCTGCGTATAGGCCTATACGCTGCGTAGGGTCAAAAAGACCATTTTACCCTTGGATTAGGGGCTATACGCAGCCTAAAGCAAGGGTAAAATGGGTTTTTTGACCCTTTATATATGTTGCGTATAGACCTATACGCAACATATATAAAGGGTCAAAAAAACCATTTTACCCCTTATTTAGGCTCTATATAGCCCCCAATTTAGGGGTAAAATGGTCTTTTTGACTCTTTATATACGCCGCGTAGGGTCAAAAATACCATTTTACCCTTGGATTAGGGGCTATACGCACCCTAAAGCAGGGGTAAAATTGTGTTTTTGACCCTTTATATATGCTGCGTATAGGTCTATACACAACGTATATAATGGGTTTTTTTTAAGAAACATTGTGATACATTGTTTATCGTTTTAACAAACTTTTATAATAAATAGTTTTTAAAAATAAATAAATAAAAAAACATTGTTAAGTATATTATCGTATAGTACGTATAATATAGGTCTCGTATACGCCTATGGATGTAGTATCGTATCATATAGTGTAGTATAAACCTCGTATAGGTATGGTATGTGCCTATAGGCCTATACGGGACCTAAACTACACCTATAAAGAACTTATGATACACCTGTAGGCTTGTACGTCTGTTGTATGGTATCCTATAGTATCATATAGTGTATAGTTTAAGTCTCGTATAGGTCCCCTATAGGTTTTGTATGTGCCTATATGCCTATACGGGACCTAAACTACACCTTTAGGCCAATAAAGGACTTATGATACACCTATAAGCTTATACGGGTGTTGTATGGTATCCTATAGTATCGTATCATATTGCATCATATCATATCGTATAGTGTATAGTATAAGTCTCGTATAGGTTCCCATGGGTCTGTATATGCCTATATGTAACACCTCGTAAAATGCTAACCTATCAAACCCCGACACGTGTCCCGCTGATCCTCGTGCCGAGTGACGACCGAGAGGGACCGAGAACGCTGTCATGTTAAGTTAAAACCTCTGAACGATAGCGTTGCAAAGCCTAGGGGCTAATCTCAAAGTTCCTTAAATTCTCATCTCTGGGGGTTGGTTACGGACCGCAAGCCATTGCGGTTACGGTCCGTAGCCGGTTTATTATTTTTGGGTGCTGAAGGTCCTTGCGGACCGTAACTGTAATCCCATACGGTTCGCAAGGGGCCTGCAGATGGCAGAATTGGGCAGAGATGTGGCAGCTTGCATGTATGCTTATTTTTTAGCGAATTCCCACCATATCTCTGCTCAAGACACGACCCTAGACACATGTGATCATCAGGGGTGCATGCCAAACACTTGTCTTGATCCTCACAACCTTCCAATTCCATAAATTGAGGCCTTGATCATCCACCAAAGAACTTGCATGTTCTTAAAACTCTCTCCCTCTAATCTCTGCAAGTTCTGGAGCTTCAAGGGACTTCAAGTCCATCTCATTCAGTTTATTTCCCATTCAAGCTAAAAGTCAAGTTCGTGGTAAAACATCTTTGACTTTGAGCTTAAATCCTTATCGTCCAGCCATGGTTCGAATCGAACTTGGTTACATGATTGTAATAAGGTAGGTAATCATCCCCAAAAGGGGCACCTCCTGATTACCAGGAGTCAAACTAATTCATAAAAAGTCAAACTGGGTCAGATTTGAAAAGAAATTCATAACGGATAATGTAGATGTTATAAAATATTTTTTGTCACTCTAATAACTTGGTAATAATTATAAGAACATGTGGGAACATGTCCGGCTCGTCAAATCCAAGTCTAAGGTCGGTTCGCAACCGAAAGTCACGGTGTTTGACTTCTACTTTGACTTTCAGTTCTGACATGATTTTTATGTCTTCAAGGCCGATTCTAAGTTGCATTATGATCCTATTATAATGTAGTATCACCCTCTGGGGTCATACTACATGATCATAATCATATTCCGAGTTACGCGCAAGTTTCATCAATGTGCTAAATATGACTAATACACCCTTTTTGCGTAAAATGAGATTTAAAATATAAACCTGCATGCAAACAAGTTAGCTACTAATATGTTGACTTGTTTGGCTTACATGCATGTCATTATTTTGGTCATAACACGAGTCTTTCCTAAATATCGCAAATCGACCTTTTAAGGATCAAAATGCCCTTTTTCGGCAAATAAAATGTTCTAAACATAACTCTTACAATAAATACTTTATCTACTGATGTTACAATATAATTAGAATTATTTGAGAAATTAAATCAGTTTATAAACTGAGTTTATGTAAAGGCTCTTGCATGGTATCGATAAATGACGATAATGCCCATACGGTGCATAAAATGAGTTTAAAGACATTTTCATAACCAAAACTTTTACAAACTGATTTTATATGTTAAATAAAATATTTTGAATATATAAACCTAATCAAAACTATAATTCTCCTTAAACATCGATTAAATCGTCATTTAGCGACTCTATCGCCTTTTCGACGCATAGTATGGGTTAAAACCATATCTAAGCACCAAGACTTCTTACCTACTGATTATAAAACTTATTTTTAAATAATTTTATATTAGATACAAGTTATAAGCTCAGATTTCCAAATAAGCCTTCAAATCTAAGTGTGAAATGACCAAAATACCCTTTCGGGGCATAGTCTGGTCTTCAAATATAAACCACACACATATTTGATATCTTACTGATGTAACATCATAAAATAAATACTTTTATAAATAAAATACGGCCATGACACCAGATTAATCACCAACTCTTTTATGAATCATAAAATGACCAAATTTCCCTTTTGAATTTGAAATCGATTTTAAAACTATAACGGGCATACGTGTGGGTATCTTACTGATATTAAAACATATCTTAAGCATATTAGCACATGAAACTTGTATATGACTCATCCGGTTAGCCAATATCGCTTATATGCGTACGGTTAAGTCTACGTGACTAGTTTACGTAAATTCACCGAAACGGGTCTAACCTTATCATTTTACATTAAAATCCAGAATGTTATATGTTTACCCAAAATATACAAGTCCTAGTACTTGTCGGGTTTAAACAACATTCTTTCCGATCATCGCTTAATCTAGCGTATCGTTCAGTTACGTATCATTTAAGCTAACTGGTTCGAGTCAACGACTCAACCTAAACCCGTTAGCATTCTAATTGGTTATTAATACCATCAATCAAGACTAGAAGCCTCCCTGTAGATCGATACTTTGCTTTTGTCTTCTTGATTATCGGCTGAGTTACTATTCGTTAGAAGAACTAGCTCAGGTAAATACTTTAACTTATTTTCCCCTATATGGGCTTGGGATACGGTATTATAATACCGCTTGGTCGAGTATAGGACCATGTTTATCGGATTGTGATTTACTAAATCTTATAACCCGTTTTATTCTGTATTGTCTGATAACTTAAACATTGGGTCTTATAACCCGTTTTATTCTGTATTGTCTGATAACTTAAACATTGGGGGTTAACTCGACCGTGTCGTGGATATCCTTGGCTCATTGAAGTTACTAATGGCCACGACCTAAGCGCGAGGTGTAGGCATACACCTGACAGATGCTAATGCTAAATAAATATTTTTATATACTCCTCTGTGGGTTTTTGTTAAGTGGTGTGTCGGTTAATCAGGTTATTCAGTTTCTGCATCGGACCCCATATGTATTGGCAGACCTATAAAACTGTAAACAAGATCATTTTGAATTGTCCCAGGTTATAAAAGATTTTCGTGCTCAATGCACCTAAACAAAATTTTAAATGTTTTCAAAATGAGTCGGTTAAATGTATTTACCAGTGAAAACTGACGTATTTTCCAAAAAGTAAGTGACAGTTTCGACAAGGAATAGCTAGGAGTTGCTTGGTAACGACGTAGAGAATTTGCAAGTTCTTAGTCAAGCTTAAAGTCTGTCGAAGAATATCATTTTCGTACTTTCGATCCTCATGTGGATCTAGTATTGCAAACCATGTATTTACTTTATAGACTTTTAAACTCTATGGTTTGTGTTACAACCTGGAAATTTCTCATACTTTTGCGTACTATTGTTAACTAAGTCCTTGTGCATGGCACTTGAGAATCTTTGTGCATGGCACTTGGGAACTTCTTGTAACTTCGCGTACTATCATAAACGAACTAACTCTTTGTGCGTGGCACTCTAAACATGTACGCTACATTCTAAACCGCGTTTACTCAATTTTCGGGACGAAAATTCTTTCAACATGGGGATAATGTGACATCCCGGGTTTTTCGGATAACTTAAACGTAATACTTTTCGAGTGAATTATATGCTATGTGTTAAACATGTACGAGTTAGTGAATACGTAATGTGCGATTATGTGATTGTGTTAGTTACAAAATATACATATATAATAAACATGTACACGAACCAAACCGCGACACGAACCAACACTAAACCCCTTGTGACTCTAGGAGTGAACCGAGTTCTAACCCAAACCTTAAACCCAAGTCTTCGGCTGCGAGATTTAAACCTTAAACCTTAAGCCATTCTCGGCCAAGTGCAAACCAAACCAACCCGTGTGCAACCCAAACCCCAAACCCATTGCATACAACCCAAACCGAACCAACCCAAACATATCTCGGCCGCAAGACCAAACCCAAACCGTAACCCTTCATCTTGCGCTATATATACACACACTCATGCATGATCTTTCTCAACTCCAAAACCCTAAAAGCAAAACAGCCGTCGGCAGCCCTTGTTCACCTCCATTCGGTCGCGAGATCAGCCCTTGTTCACCTCTATTCGATCACAAAACAGACTACTCCATCATCATCTCTCGGTTGCGACAGCAAGTGGTTCATCTCATTCCTTCGGTCGTGATCTTGCTTGAACATCCGAATCCATTCTTGTCCAAGTCTCGGCTTACTTACCTAGTTATTAAAGGTTAGAATTCATCATATGTTACAAGATCATATTCAATTACATGTGTTTTGATTTTGTTGTTTTTCGGATTTGTATGATTGAATGAAACGGTTGTGTCGTTTTCGGATTGTTAAGGCTAGGTTGCAAGTAATGTTTGTTTGAAATCTGAAAAGTATAGGCTGAGTTTGTTTGTAAAAACTAGAGGTATGAACTAGGGTTTGCATGGATATGTTATTAGTATTGATCTATGATTAGGAAACCGGTTCTTGATCGCCTAGGTTAATCATATGAACGGCTTATGCGAGTTTATGATAATGATATGCTGAAACAGTTTGCTGAGTAATAGTTACAGCCGACTTCATCTGGCTGTAACTCGGTCATTAGTTGTCGAAAAACGGATTTTCTGATGTCTAGAACGTAGAGATTTGAATAACGAATCTAAGGGCGCTGGATTCATAATTTTCTGAAGTCGTTTGATATTTTTAAAGGGCCAAATAAGTTCAGTATCTAAAGCTGTGAAAATCCTGAAATTTTGTTAGTTGTTTATCGAGTTGGATTTTAAAATCAGTAGAGAGTTGTCATGAATTTCTTACAGCAACTAGGTATGGAAATTTCCGGGCAACTCCAACTGGAATTTTGTTAATTGGACGATCGGTGATTTTTAAATAAATTCTTCCGTGGACTGCAGTCAGAAAGTGATAAATCTGACTGCAGCCTAGTATATTAATATTTATGGTTAAATGGTAAAGATTTAGGACTTGGAAAATTTATATAAATTTCTTAAGTATAAATGGCACCTGCTGTAAAAATATTGCAATTTTTGGAACGTTGGAACTATTTTATAAAAATCCTAGAAAACAGCTGAATTATGAGTGTTAAGCTGAAATTTGATAACTTGTGATTGTGTGCACCAAATTGTGGCATGGATTGGTTTATGTTTATGATAAGTTGTTTTGATCACTAGGTTCACATGAGGATACTTGCATGCATGTTTGAGTGTTAGATATGTTGTTTGTGTGTATCACTTTGTGCGTAAATTAAGTGTAGAATTTGTATTGGTGTGTTCACACACTGACGTGAAATCAATTGGTTTGTTAGGACGCAATTAGCGGTCCCATCCTTTACAACTTCTTTTCTACACTAACCGAGCAACAAAAGGTGAGTTCACGGCCCCTAACTTTATCCGGTTTTTAAACAACAGGGGGAGAAACATGTATACACTCTTCAAACTCAATCTCTTTACGTTATACGAATTTAACGTCACATAACTATTCAGTAACTAAGTTAATGTTAATGTAATGTTATGGTCACTAAGTAGCTATATCACTTAAGTCCTCGTCAATCTCTCGGATCGTTAGTATTGGGTTTTAATAGCGGGGGAATTATAAGTAGTACTACTGGGCCCGACAAGCCCCATCCGAGCTAGTCGCGCTAGCCGACCGGGTATGGTCAACGGGTGAATAATTTGGCCTAACTTCGCCATGGTCAGTGATAGGCCTGGCAACACGGAGGCACAACAGTCAGCTTCGATCGCGAACTCTTACGTGACATAACTTTAGGCTAGCTACCTATATATGTTAACATTGAACTAAATTACGAAACAACTATATTATCCCGGGTTGGGGATAATGGAAACAACAACTTATTATTCCGGGTTTGGAATAATGGAAACAACAACTTATTATTCCGGGTTTGGAATAATGGAACCAACATCATTATTATTCCAGGTTGGGAATAATGGAACTAAACCGTTATCCCGGGTTAGGGATAACGGGGGAAAACAAACTCATAACCGAACAAAGAATTTATGAAAACCTGTGAACTCACTCATCTTTAATGTTGACACTTGTTTCTTTACATGTTTCTCAGGACGCTAGGAGCTCTAGGTGCACTCACATGCATTGAACAAGACATCTTTTATCGAGTCTCAATTATAAATATTGTTTTGGGGTTTTTCATTTGTTTTGGCGTTTGTGTTGGCGCCCGCTTCACTATTTATTTTATGCTTCCGCTCAACTTTAAAAACTAATGCTTCCGCTAAATATTGGTAAATAATCAAGACAATATAAAATCTACGACAAATGATTTTTGGAAAACGTATTATCAAATCATATAGAGTCGTTCGACGTACTAGTGTTTCAGATTCTGGTTTGTTCACACGCCTCGCGGTAAAACTCCGCAAGTGGAAATTGAGGGTGTGACAGTTTGTAATAATATTTAATAGTCAAGACCTCCGCTGTGCTGTATATGTTTGACCATGATGATACCAATCTTACGTCACAATACTCCCCACCCGGGCCCACCGGGATTGTGTTGGAAATACGGGGTGTGACACTATAGGCCTACACGGGACCTAAACCACACCTATAGTCCTATACTACACCAATAGGCCTATACGGGTGTTATATCGTATCATATAGTATCGTATCATATAGAAATGATGTAGCATCGTATCTATATGTATAAATCTCGTATAGGCCTATATGTTTAATATAATATTGTATCTTATCCTATCCTATCCTATCGTATCTTATAGTGTAGTATATGCCATGTATAGGCATATATGTGTAGTATCGTCTCGTATAGGCCTATACGTGTTGGATCGTACAGTATCTTATCATATGGTGTAGTGTAAGTCTTGTATAGGTCCCGTATAGGCTTATAGGTCTCGTATATGCCTATGGATGTATTACAGGTCCCACGTAGGCATATAGGTGTAGTATAGGTTTCGTATATGACTATATGTGTAGTTTAGGTGTCGTATAGGCCTATACTATACGGGACCTATAATACACCTATAGGTCTATACGGGTGTTATATCATATCGTATATTATCGTATCGTATCATATAGTGTAGTATAAGTCTCGTATACGCCTACGATACTACATCTATAGTTCTATACGAGCCTATACTACACCTATAGGCCTATACGGGTGTTATATCATATGTATCGTATCGTAGAGTGTAGTATAAGTATCGTATATGCCTACGATACTACATCTATAGTTCTATACGAGCCTTATACTATATTTATCGTATAATAATAATTAATGTTGTATAAAAAAGTTTGTAAGAAATACTTTCTTTTTAATTTATTTAAAATAGAAAACTTATTTTTTATAAAACTTTTCTAAAATGATTCATATTGTCTAATTGTTTCTAAAAAAAACCCTTTATATACGCTGCGTATAGACCTATACGCAGCATATATAAACTTTGTGAAAAAAACTGATGCTTCAAACCCACCTAAATGACCCCAAAAATTCTGATGGTTTATATACGCTGCGTATAGACCTATACGCTATAAGCAGCGTATATAAACCCTAGTTTTCTGTGCAATGATTGGTGATAAGGCTCTGAAACACATGCAAAATATACGTAGCGTATAGGTCTATACGCAGCGTAGGTAAAAGCAGATTTGATTAGGGTTTGGTTTGCATATAGGCACATTGGTGTGCCCATAGGAAAGCCCTTTTTTATCTGATTTGTAGTTGCTGAATGACAAAGTGCTTGTGGGCTAATCCAGCTCTAGAATTCCAAAAAAGAGTATAAGCCGATATTTTAGGTTTAGTATACATATAGCCATATAGGGTTAAACATGAAGTTGAAATTATTCAAACAGAATACAAATATTAAGTTAAATACCCTTTGAATATGAATATGAATATTCAAGGAATCATAGAAGTAAGAACTGGGTTGCCCATTTAGTATATTTTGTTAGTAGTTTAATGTTTGTATTATGTTTGAACAATTTTGTTTGAACGACCAACGAATAAAAGCCTGGCTACCTAGGGTAACCCAATGGAAAAAGGCGAGCTCATACGCCTACGACCGCAGACAGCGCTTGATAGCCCATCATCTTCAGTTCCGGGAAAAACCCACCGGCCGATGCCCCACTGCGATAAAACCCAATTAGGATTGGATTCGAACTTAGGATCAGATTTTGTTTGAATAGTACACGTATGGATTGGATTTGCGTATGGTTTGTGTTCTATCGGGTCGGGCTTGCCCAATTAGAGTTGCAGTAGTTCATTTGGGTCATTTGTTGTCTTCAATGGGTTTTAAGATAGCTTGGGTTTGGGCACTCCGCCATCTTTGTACCTTAGGGTCTTAGCTAAAACCATCTCACTTGTCTTCCAAGGTCCAGACTCGATAGAGGGCCATGTTAGTATACCACATGACGCCTCTCATCCCTAGTTTGCGAGTATGTGTAGTAGTCATACTGTAAATTATATCAAACCTACAGTTATGATGTTCTAAAACTAACGAATTTTAGTAATTAGTAAATGTTAGTGGTAGTATTGTGAAAATATGGGCTAAGTATTTGACCCTTCTCTTGTAAAATCCTAATTCAATCTATCAATACAACATACACTATTAAACAATTGAATACACACTGTGATTTCGACCATCGTTTCTATTAAAAAATAAGTAGCATTTCAGTTAAAAAATAAGTTTAAGTAGAAGATGAGTCCATATATTGTTGTTTAAAGATGTATGAAATTCCAGTAGAAGGATGAGCAATTATTGAGTCCATCGTCGCATGAAACAAGTTGAGACCAAATCATATGCTTTAAAGACATAGATGGAGGTGTAGGTTTTGTTTATAAAGTGCAACAGGCCCGTCCAATGAGGGGTTAGCTCATTTGGTAGAGACACATACCTTTTAAAATGGAGGTCATACGTTTAAACATGGGCAAATGGCTAGTTTTGAATAATTGGTGTAATGTAAAATATGGTAACATTTGCCATTCAAAAAAGTGCAACAAGCCTACTATCCACATAAAAACAAAGTAAAAAAAGATTATTGCTTGAGAAAATTTTATAATAGTAAGCATTTTCTTTGTAAAAAACTTGTCATGTTTATTATAATTGAAAACTTATTGCTTTTAGCAGGACACTAGCAGTTTCTATATTACCATGGTCAAATTTAAAAAAAAAAACAAAGAGAATTATGTATTACATTTATAGTGTATTTAGTAAAAATGAGTTATATAGTCTTGCAAACTAACGATTTTACCACAAACTTTGAATAACACAAACATTTTTGACATGTAACGAACGAGTATGCTCTTTGTGTTCAACAATTGTTAATCATTTTCTGTTGAGAAAAGTCTCTTAGAAGTGAAGTATAAAAGGAGAGGAAGAGATTTGGATATGAAAAACTAGTTGGGTCCTTTCTTCGCTTTAAATAATAGAATAAAGTGATTGTGTGTGTATATATATATATATATATATATATATATATATATATATATATGTCTGGTGACCATTAGAATGTCTTTATAGTTCTATGAAGATCCTATATGAATCCTGCGATTTAGATATGGGAGATTAGGTCTAGTAAGATGTCTTTCACCGGATGATTGTTCATCTGAAAGCATCAAAACAACTTCGAACATGTCTGGTCTTTCTGACGCCGGTGACTGGGTGCATAACAAAGCGATCTCAATAATCTTCTTCACATGTTTTTCTTCATCTGGATTGACATCCATTGTCTCATCAACTAGCATCACAACCTTTGATTTTCATACAGCTTCCATGCCTGTTGCCAGTTGTAGCAAAACATGTACGAGATCAAAATTAGTAATTCTCCAAAAATGAGAAATATGATATTAGCTTAGGTATTCAACTCATCTTTCACCTTTCTTAAATAAATAAATGAAAAAATCACAAAATTTGATATCACCGAACAAAATTTATAAAATAAACATTGACTTTCAACTTGTGCCAAAATAAAGATGTCCAAACCAGCCAACTAAGATGACAAATAGGATCTAGTGCCTAAAACACCTAAAATTTAACCGACACAAAAAAAACCTTGGAAATACGATGGGGTTCGAAAAACCAATCAAAATACTCCATGTGTAAAGCGTGCGGTTGAATTTCTCCGACAACAGAAAAGCGGGGGCTAATTTCAGCTAGCGGATTAAAAAAGTGGTTAAACTAAGTTGAATGATGATTTACATGGTTAAATTCAGTCGTTGGTGAAAAGCGTGGGCTATGTTTATCCGACGAATAAAAAGTGCTAGCTAAATTATAGATGGCAACTACATTTAGCAAACGCTTTACACATTTTCAATTTGAATGGTTATTATATGTGACTTCATGGTTTTTTTTATTTGGCTAAGCACTAGCTACCTTATCGGACCTATCTTATTTGTCATCTCAAAATTGGCCTTTTGGACATGTCTATTTTGGTACATCTGAACGCTATTGTCTATTTTCTTGATACTGCTAGTCAACATATTTATTTGAGTTAATTTCTATTTGACTCCCTGACATTTACCTATTTTAACTATTTGAGTACGAATTCTTGTTTTTTCTCAAATTATGGTCTCAGCTTTATGAATGTTAACTATTTAACTCCTTATAGCTAATTCCATCCAACTTTGACGTTAGTTCTTGAGTGTATAATTGTCCATTAAATTTTAAGTGTTTAATAAATCAAATTCAAATACAAATTCATACTTAGCTTTGGTCGATGATTGTTTCTATAGCAAATGTATATTTTATTCATGAAGGATTAAAATTCTATGCGATAGAATTAATCGACGGAACTTGATTACGTAAGCAAGAAATCAAATTTTGAAATATTAAATGTGGTTGGATGGTAACAATGTTAAAATGCAATAGGTTAAATAATAAAAAAAAACAGGTGATATTAAAAAAAATCAAAGTTCTTACCTAACTAAAAGAGATTATGTTTTCAAAATTAACTTAATAAAATTTTATTACTTCATTTCAATGTTCATTTATTTAAATACGTATGTTGAAGACTATGTGTTAACAAATTACGTTATATTTTATTCTTTTACTATAATACACGACTTTATTCAAGCAGGCAATGCATATGTTTTTTTAAAATATATTTATTCATTAATTATATAACATTACATTTATGAAAACCCGTGTAATACACTAGACTGTTAAATAAGAATCCATTTTTTGTGATGTAATCAAGTTCCACAATTAACTCATCACATGATCTTTAATAATTCATGTGCAAAATGTATATTTGCTTTAGAAATAATCGTACACTAATTAGTATTTAATTTAAATCTATTAAACATACTAAATTGAACGGACAATTATACCCTCAAGAACTAACGTCAAAGTTGGATGGAGTTAGCCATAAGGAGTCAAATAGTTAACATTCATAAACCATAGGCCATGATTTGAGAAATAATAAGAATTCATACTCATATGGTTAAAATAGGTAAACCTCAAGGAGTTAAACAGAAATTAACTCTATTTATTTTAGTAATTTTCCCTATATAAAAGCCTTGTTCCCATCGTTACACCATCATAAATTATGTTATATATATATATATATGTGTGTGTGAAAAAAGATTAACAATATGATATAAGAACCATCTAGTGAGAGGACTACTTATTTCTTTTTGTTACTATTTTCTTAATTACGTTAGTGAAACAGAAAAAGGGAAAAGGTGTAAGTTTATATCTCACATGTTCGAGGAGAAATTTGGTTGATGGTCCATCCAAGTTATGGGAAGTACACATTTGGCCACTAATGATTTCGAGGACTACTATGCCAAAGCTGAAAGTGTCAACTTTATCTGATAAAACGCCATATCATACATATTCCGGCTGTGTAGCCCCTAGTATTGTAATACGAGAATGTGATTAGATGCAATATGAGAAATTTCATGAACTTGTCTTGTAAATCAACATACAATGTCCCAACAAACTTAGTGATAACATGACTTTGATCCTCAGATTGAAACCTTGCGAACCAAAATCTGCTATTTTTGGTTGAAAATCATCGTCAAGGAGAATGTTACTTGGTTTTATATCTTTGTGCACAATTCTAACATGGACTTCTTTGTGTAGATGAGCGAGACACATAGCTATACCTAAGATAATGTCATATCTTATTTTCGAGCTTAGGGTGCCCTTTCTTTCCCCTATAATGAATTTGATTAGGTGGTGTAAATATCAGGAAATAGAGATTTTCTTATGAATCCACAAAAAATTGTTAATGGAAACACACCCCATAAAAACCTGTCAAGGCTTCCATTTGGCATATATTACAGGACAGAAGTAAATTGGATCCGTCAATGAACCAACCAAGGAGACCGAGAATATTTCGATGACGAATTTTACTTATAAGTTGGATTTCATTTTCAAAGTCTATTTTTGCTCCAGCATGTCTAAGTTTAAGCTTCTTAACTGCCACAACTTTCTCGTCATAAAAAATTGCCTATTAAACCATTACAAATGAAAGTAGCTATAAGTGTTTTTCAACTTCCATTCTAAAGTAGCTACTAAAATTCCTAAATTATCTGTTTTTTTTTTTTAAGATTGAAAAATATACTTTAAGACGTTTTACATGTATATTGGTAAATTAACATTTTGATTCATTTTCTAGTAAATCACATTTTTCAGAATACATTGAATGCCTCACCACAATCAGCTTTCCCTCTAATATTGTTAGATCATGGTTGTTTCAAGGTTAGGGGAGAAGGTACTTTTGGTATGTCGGAGAAGATTTTACGAGAAGGAAACGTATACCAAGTTAAACTTGTTAAACAATACTACTAAAACTTGCTATTAAGTTCATAAACGGGAACAAAATTAAATATATTTCACAATTTTTTAAATCCTAAGGATCAACGCAATTATAGTCCTAGTACAAGTCAAATTGTTAACATATATACTCCTAAAGGCTTGTGGTTTAAACAAAATTTTAAATATTAAAAGATATATGTTTGATGTGTTTTGCCTTGACATTACTTATTACATTCAAAACATGCAAATACACACATAAACAATCGCATACATATACACACATTAACACAAGCATTTACACATCTATATTTATCTAATCTAACTTATAATAAAATACTCTAAATAATGACACGTGTTAACACCATATCAACTTTAAAAATATCTTTACTTTTTTTATTTTTAAATCTGATAAATATCAATTTTTATATTTCTTTATTCCACGTATCTCATCTTCAATATTTAAACTGTTTTTTTAAATTAATAAGAAATCTTAGTAAATATTCCACGTATGTTATCTCTAATTCTTAAAAAGTTTAAGAAACATTTAATGGATATAATAAAACGCAAAACTTATATTGAAAAACTATATTGGTTATCATTATTTAATATAAAGGTATTTTTAAAATAATAACTTTTTCCGTAACTTTAAAACATGATTTTTTTAATTATTTTTTAAAGGAATAACCTTTTCTGTAACTCTAAAACATGATTTTTTTTATTAATGTTTAAATGTCTTAGTTTATAAATAAAATATAATAATAACTGCAATAATTTCATGTATTTAAATAGTAATCCAAAAACTAAATCTAAAATCTTCTTATTTCAAATAAAAGATTACAGATTATATATATTTTTAAGTTGACAAATACTTCTTGTTAGATTAGATATACTAAACCTTTTCACAAAATCCGTTTTTACTCTAAATATATATTTAACTTATAATTTATAATGATAATGATATTTTTAAATTAAATTATAAAAAAAAAGTATCTACAAAATTTTAAGTATTATGGTAGACAACATCAAATGTAAACCTAATATAAATTTAATAATTTTCATATTTAAATTATATTATGTGATCAACACTTTATTTGAAAACTTTACATTTATCAATAAAGCCCAACTGTTTATTAATATAGTCCAACAGTTTTTTAAATTATACGTGAGGCAATATGAGTTAAATGTATAACAATATAAAGACAAATAATTTTACACCTTACATACAAGTTGGGTATTGATTACTATGAGCAAGAGATTGCAAGTTTATGGGATTATTATCAAATACACATACTTGACTACTTGTTTTTTGTTGTTTCTGCAAATAAACAAATTTTATTATTAAACTCGTGTAAAACACGGGACTATAAACTAGTACTATATAATAAAATAAACAACTTATGGGACACTTGTCATCTTATTAAGTCATATCTTATAGATAATTATTAGTTTAGTTTAATTTTCTTCTAATTAATTATAGATAATCGTCCTATGAAATATTATTTAGTTTAATATCTTATGGATAATTATTATTTAGTTTAATCTCTTTTAATTAATTATAGAGAACTCTCTTACTAAATATTATTTGGTTTAATCTCTTCTAATTAACTATAGATAATTATTATTTATTTTAGATTTAATATATACTTCTCGTCTATAACTCTAATAAACTTTATACTTTTCCCATAGTATATATAATGCTAGACATAAAATCAAAAAACATTTTGGATAGCATCAATAACTTAAGACATAATTTAATTATATGTATAAGATGCAATTTATAATAAAATAATACCAAACATAATTACAAATATATATTCATTGATTTTTCTAATACTAACAAAGTGTTAGTTTTTTAAATTTAGATTTATTACGGTTTTTTTAGATATAATTTATATTTTATCACTCAAATGACTGCTTATTTGTTTCTTGAATAATATGTTTGACCACTGTATCTTCTTTTCAATAATTATCTCCGCAATCATCATATCTATCGCGTACCAAGTATATCCATTAATTTTTTTAAATATAATTTTCTTATTATTTGGTACATAAAATCAATTTTATACAAGCCATGTAATACACGATGGTTTTTAAAGATATAAGTTTTTTATTATTTGGTAAACAATACTACATTTATTCACCTCGTGTAACACACGTGGTTTTAAAGATATAATTGTTAGGATACTTTAAATGTAAATATTGAAGAAAAATATGATCATAATAGATCATGCATGAAGAATGAAGAAATAAGCAATTGAAGGAAGAAAAGAACAGAGAAGAAACATTCTTCAAATAATCAGAAACACATCAGAATTATCAGAAGACAATCAGAAATATCATTCTAGTAAACCTGATATGGTTTCTAGTAGAAACCAATAGTTTCTGGTAAAAAGAACAAGAATTTCTGATACCCGAGATACCAGAAATTCTGGTCAGTTGACAAGTTTCAGTTTCTGATCCTGTCAACTTGCTCATCTGCCTGTCTCTGCCATTTCCGAACGTAACAAGTTGGCCCATGCAAATTCATTGAACATACCCAAGGGAAGCTTTTCTTAGCAGGTGCAAGTAGAAGAATAAACTAATTGTTTATTCATTCAGGCTTTCTATAAATAGGAGAGCCAATCACAGGAAAGTTGAAGAGAGTACAAACTTAGCATTAAATACACTACAAAACTCTCTTACACCCTTTCACCACAGTATTCTCTCAAGTATTTGTTTTTTCAACAGCCAATAATCTCATTTAAACCTATTTGTTTTTCAAAGTGATATAAACCAGAAAATTCTGTATCTTGTGTCTTTGAAAGTTTGATTTCTAGTTCCGCACAATATTTTCAATCTTTGTTGAAATCACTTGCCATAACCAAAGATAAGGAATCTCATTGTTAATCTGGGACCAACAATTGGTATCAGAGCAGATTGAATAAAATATTTTCAAAAGATCAATTGCTCACTTTCGTTTTCTAAAGTTATGGCAAACTTTCAAACATGGAATAACGCTTTCAATATTGGGTCAATGTCAAAACCACCAACTTTGGTAAGGGAAGAATACCCCCAATGGAAGATTATTTCCTAAATGGACATGATCTAGCTCTGTTCCAATCCATTGTGAGAGGTCCCCATGTACCCAAACTTGAAATACTAGAAATTCCAGCAACTGAAGACACACCAGTGCCTGCATCTTATGTCCCAAAGTCTGAAAAACAGTGGGATGGACAAGATAATGCACTGGTGGATGCTGATGAAAGGGCCAAATCACTCTTGATTATGGCACTTCCAAATGACATATTTTCTCAAGTTGATGCCTGTGCGTCAGCTAAGGAAATATATGATCAGTTGGAAAATTTATGTGAAGGAGGAGAAAGAATGAAAAGAAACAAAAGAACCAACTGTGTTTCCTCATATGAACGTTTTAAAAGTCTACCAAATGAAAGCTTATATGAAACATATATGCGTTTTGCAAAAATCTTAAATGAATTAAAGAAATTTGGTATAGAAAAATCAAATGATGAGAGAAATGTCAAATTTCTGGACTCTCTACCAAGAGAATGGAGAAGTCTAACCATGACTCTTGCCTCCACATTTGAGTTAGGAAATATGAATCTTCATGATTTGTATAGCATCCTAGTACTCAGAAAGGAAGAAATCTATGAAAATACAAATCAAAGGGGAGGACCAATAGCACTTATTTCCAACTCTCCAAAATTCCAAAACACTGATCCACAAACCTCATATATTCAATGCACAAAAAATGCTGATTCAACATTAGACTTCACAGCTTTTGCTGAAGCAGTTGCATTGCTCACTAAAACTTTTGAGCAGAGGATGAGAGGTGGAAGCAATAAATACCAGAAGAGTGATAAAACCAAGATGGAGATAGAAGTAAAGACAAAGGAAAAGCAGAGGTTGTTTGCTACAAATGCAAGCAAATAGGTCATTATGCCTCAGAATGCAAAAACAAAAGGCTTAAAGATGTTGCTTACTATGAAAAGAAGTTAGAGGAAGCCAAGAAAAAACAGCAGGCTGTAGGATTGATAGCTGGAACAGATGCGTGGCTGACAGAAGACTCATCAGATGAAGAGGAAGAAATGGCAAATTTCTATCTTATGGAAAAATCGTCTGACAATGAAACAGATGCTGCTGAAAATTCTGTAAGTAACAACTCCGATCTTGAACTAGAATTGAAATATCTGATTCAAAACTTTGCTAATCTACAAGAAAAAACAGAATTTGAATCAAAAGATTTCTGAAAATTTAGAACAAAAATTAAAAGGTTCAACACTTGAAAATCAACTTTTGATAAAAGAAAGCTTAAATAAACAAGCAAAAATTGATTTTTTATGAAAAGGAAAGAAAAGAACTTTATAAAATGATTCATGAAAAGGAAATAAATGTGAAAGGATTTCAAGAAGCAAAAAATTTCATAGACTACATTGAGTCCACAAAAAGAAACAGAGGAGAAGGACTAGGATATAACAGAACAAACTTAAACAATCCAACTGTTTTTGTAAAATCAACAGAAGAAAATTTCAGTGAGTCAGAAAGTGAATCCAACAAATCAGAAATCTCAAGTGATGGTTCATATAGTTCAAAACAAAATTCCTTTGAAACAAATAACAAATCTTCATCAAACACTTTTGAGCTAAACAACACTTGCATGTGCAAAGATATAATCAAAATTGTCAAAAAACATCTGTAGCTGAAAAATGAAAACACAACTGTAAGCTCGAAACTTTACAAAGCATCTGATGAGAAAACTGAACCAGAAAGATTAAAGCTAAACAGAATTCCATCAGAAAATGTACCTAAGCAAGTCTGGGTACCAAAATCCTTCTAACCTTACCACTTCAGGACCATCATGTGCAGCAGATCTGGTACTGCGATTCTGGAAGCTCCAAGCACATGACTGGGAACATGAGCTTGCTTAGTAACTATGTTTCTAAGCCTGATAAATTAGTTAACTTTGGTAATGGAGTAAAAGGAAGAACTTTGGTCTATGGATGTATCAAATATGGTACATTGACCATAGAAAAGGTAGCCTATGTGGAAGGACTGAAATACAACTTACTAAGTTGTGTCAGTTCTGTGACAAGGGATTTCAGGTAACTTTTTTACCAGAAAAATGCTTACTAATTGGTTTAGATGACAACAAAATTTATTTGAGAGGAAAAAGAATAAGAAAATCCGTTGACTACTTTAATTTTAATGAAGAAATTGAGTATCCTCAAATATGCTTATTTTCAAAAGAAAGCAGTAGTAGTAGTTGGATATGGCACAAAATATTAGCTCACATAAACTTTAAAAATCTAAACAAATTAGCAAGCAAAAGTCTGGTAAAAGGGCTACCTTACATATCCTCCAAGAGGATAAATTATGTGAAGCTTGTGAAATGGGTAAATCAAAAAGAAGCTCACATAAAACAGTGTCTGAATCTTCAATAAAACAAAACTTAGAACTCTTACATATGGATCTGTGTGGACCCATAAGTACAACAAGTTTTTCAGGAAAGAAGTATATTCTGGTAATAGTAGATGACTACTCAAGATACACTTGGGTAGAATTCTTGACTAAGAAAAGTGAAACACTAGAATTACTTATAAATTTCATCAGAAAAATTGAAAACTTGTTGAACTTACCAGTAAGAAGGGTTAGAAGTGACAATGGAAAATTCAAAACTTGAGACATTCCTCATTTCAAAAGGAATATCTCATGACTTTCTGCTCCAAGGTCACCACAACAAAATGGAGTTGTAGAAAGAAGAAATAGGACTTTGGTTGAAGCAGCAAGAACAATGCTTGCTTATGCCAAATTGCCTATTTACTTTTGGGCTAAAGCAATTGCCAATGCATGCTTTACACAAAACAGAACAATCATCAACAAAAGACATCAGAAAACACCCTATCAAATTATATATGGTAGAATTCCAAATGTAAAATTTTTACACATATTTGGGTGCAGATGCTTTATGTTTAATGATTTTGAAAGTCTTGAAAAGTTTGACAGAAAAGCAGAAAAATGAATTTTTCTTGGATATTCATTAACATCAAAAGCATTTAGAGTGTTAACAATTAGCACGAGAACAATAAGAGAAATTCTGTATGTATCATTTGATTACACATCAGAATGTGAAGTGTTTTATGAAACACATAAGGAAGGATACAGTGAAAAATCATCAGAAAACTTGAATCAAATATGTTAAGTAAATTAACGGAAGAATTTTTAGAATGTTATGAAAACCAAGAAAATGCATGTTCAAATTTTAAAATCAACCCTGAGCCTGAAACAAGTTCACAAGAAAATGATACAATGAACCAGAATTCTGATGAAATACCAGAAAACAATTCAGAAAATCGGAACTTTGATTTCATGCAACAACCAGAAAATCAGGGGGAAACCTCCGAACCATCAGAAAGCATAAACAGGTCTTATAATCAAAGATGGATCAAGGGTCATTCTCAATCAGACATTATTGGAGATCCAAAAGAGGGGGTAAAAACGAGATCTGCTACTACACATGAATGTCTATATGCTGGTTTTCTAAGATAATAGAGCCAAAAACTGTCAAAGAAGCTCTAAATGATCCAGATTGGGTCATTGCAATGCAAGAAGAGCTTAACCAATTTGAGAAAAGTGAGGTATGGAACCTAGTACCAAGACCAAATGATAAAACAATTATTGGTACAAAATGGGTGTTCAGAAATAAATCAGATGAACAAGGAGTCATAACCAGAAACAAAGCAAGATTGGTAGTAAAGGGGTATTGTCAACAAGAAGGAATAGATTATGATGAAACCTTTGCACCAGTATCAAGACTTAAAGCTATAAGAATATTCCTGGCTTATTCAGCATCAAAAGATTTCAAGATATGTCAAATGGATGTCAAGTCTACATTCTTGAATGGTGAAATAGCTGAAGAAGTATATATACATCAACCAGAAGGCTTTACTGGTCCAACCTTTCCAAAACATGTTTACAAACTAAATAAAGCACTATATGGTTTGAAACAAGCACCAAGAGCCTGGTATGACACACTCTCAAAATTTCTGATCAATTCTGGCTTCACAAAAGGTACAATTGATACAACTCTGTTTATAAAAACACACAAAGGTCACACACTTTTGGTCCAAATTTATGTAGATGATATTATCTTTGGATCAACAAATGAAAAGCTTTGTAAAAAGTTTGAAAAGTTAATGACCAATCATTTTGAAATGAGCATGATGGGAGAATTAACATTTTTCCTAGGACTTCAAGTCAAACAAAGAACAGATGGAATATTTCTAAGTCAGTCTAAAGATGTCAAAACAATTTTAAAGAAATATTCATTAGAAAATTGCTCATCATCAAAAACACCAATGGCAACAAGCAATAAACTGGACTCAGATCCAGATGGAGAATGTGTTGATGTTAAAACCTACAGAGAATGATAGAATCACTATTGTATTTAACAGCAAGCAGACCAGATATTATGTTTGCAACATGTTTTCTGACCAGATATCAGTGTAATCCTAAGGAATCTCACTTGAAAGCTGTAAAAAGGGTTTTTAAATATCTCAAAGGCACAAAAAATTTAGGTTTATTTTACCCAAAATATACAAATCTTGAACTAATTGCATATACAGATGCAGATCATGCAGGGTGTAAAATAGACCGAAAAAGCACATCTGGTGCATGCCAACTGCTTGGAGAAAAATTGGTTTGTTGGGCAAGAAAAAAGCAAAATTGTGTTTCCACATCCACTGCAGAATCAGAATATGTAGCTGCTGCAAGTTGCTGCTCACAAGTAATCTGGATGCAAATTCAACTTAGAGATATGCAGTGTACCTGACCAAGACACCAATTCTATGTGATTCCATGAGTGCAATTGCCATCACATAAAATCTAGTGCATCACTCAAGAACCAAACACATTGATGTCAGGTACCACTTTATAAAAGATCATGTTGAAAAAGGAACCATAGAAATGTACTTTGTTCCAACAGAAAACCAAATTGCTGACATTTTCACAAAACCTCTTGATGAAAAAAGACACAACTTTTTAGTCAGTAAACTTGGTATGGTCAACAAAATTGAAGAAGAACACACACAAAACACTTTGTCATCAGACAATAATTTGAAATAATGTGAAAATTCTGATACTACAACAGAATCAGAAATTCTGGCAAAAAATCAGAATTTCTGATAACTTTTTCAAAGATAACCAGAAATTCTGGTTAATCTGAGAAGTCATCAGAAAATCTGGTAAAATAACCAGAAAATTGATTTCTGATAAAAAGACCAGAAATTCTGATAATTTTTGCATTACTGATTGTTTCAAATCATCTTCGAAATATGTTTTCCACTGAAAGTTATTTTTTTCAAAAGTTCAAAAGAACGTATATATGTATATAAATATCAGTTTTTTTATTTTTTTGGTTTATCTCTTTAGGGGTAGGGTGTATGCGTCACTTGGCCAAATTCTTGGGTAAACATTAATGGCTAATGCCCATTTTTCAATTCTCAAATGCTTACTCAGCCTCACTAATAAGGAGAATTAATGACACCTGGCATTTAATGATAATCTCTCTGAGAAATAGCCGCCCAAATTTAAAGAAAAAGAAAACTGTATATCAGATTGCCCTAAAAATAAACCTGACAAAATCTTGGGTTAATAAAGGATACAAAAGGGAGTATCTTTGGGTAGGTGCAACCATTTATCGTAAAACTATAACTTGGGTATAAATAACTACCACTTGATCACTGAAACATCACTTTCAAAACTCACATTTGATCAGAAACCCTAGAACAAACTTCTCAGAATCTTCAATGGCCACCATTGATCGCAAATACCTTCCACTCCCCTACCACCCAATCCACAACCTCCGTCCGAGGGGCCAGCTTCAAGGGGAAGCATGGGAGGACTGCAGGTTCATCATAAACCTCCTCCTGTTCCACACCCCACTCTACTTTGCTCTCACCGCCTTCATCCACATCCACCCGAAAATCCTGCAACAGTTCTGGACCAATGCTGAAACCTTCCTTACTCCAACTGGGTTGCCGGCTATATGCAGCATGGTCATGAACAAATACACCATCATCCTAGTGAAGAGACTATCCGGCAGGCGCTGTAGATAGATGATGACCGAAGAGAGACGGTGTATGATAGGGAGGTGCTGGATGCCACGCTAAACAGAATGGGATACTTCATAGGCAATCGTTCCAAGGGTGTTTGCAAGACAGGCTCACCAAACCTTTTCGGTTTTTGGTGAACCAGGTTTGTGTATGCTTTTCTTTCAAGCATGCAAACTTTCATGAGTTTTCTTACAAAATCATGGAAGTAGTTGCTGCTATTGTGCATGAACTCCCTTACAACTACTCCCGTTATCTAATGAGAGATTTTGAATACAACATGCACACAAACAAACCCATCCTGATCTACCCAAGATTCTTGACAAAAGTCATAAATGGGCAGATAGGGTTTGAGGCATACCAGTCTGGTACCCAATGGCTTAAATTTTCAGGAAAACCTGCGGAACAGATACCTCGTCCCTACAAGATTCTACACCGGCACTGAAACCCCTCTATGGACATATATTAAGTATGTTATAAATTATAAAATACCTGAATAATGTTATTTTTTTACATGTACATATATATATATATATATATATATATATCATGCTTTTGGTATAACAAATGTTGAAAACAAGGAAGGATGGTACATAGAAAGAAGGAAATGAAAGAAATAAATAAACAAAAATTAAAAGAAAAATTTCTGTTGCTCAAAAAGGGGGAAAGATGTAATATATTCCACTCAGAAAACAAACTTAGTTAAAAACTTGACTATAACAATAAAGATCTAGTAGACTTCTGATGAATCGGGTAGATTTCTGGCTAAAATTAGCAGTTTCTTGTAAACTTCTGATCCATTATGAAGAATATTCGACAACCCTTGGTAAAATCTAATGACCCTTCCGGAACAATGTTGTTCAAATCTGGTAAACAACTCAAGAATTTTTGTTTTTGATCAACATAAATCAAAGAATGAACTCCACAAAAGGATGGCTCATAAAGTTACAATAGGGGAAGTTTCACAAAGGACATTTAAATTTTTGACAAGTCATTCAGAGTTTCTCAAATTTCACAAAACCTTGTCATTTTTGGATGATCCCTAAAATCTACAACAGATGAAGTTTCACAAAGGACATGCAAATTTTTCATCCTCTGAAATTCTTTTCAAAACTTTGTCAAGCTTTTATTTAAGGAACACATTTTTTTTCCTTTCCTTCATCAATGAAAACCTTTTCAATGAAGGGCAAGTGAATTTTTTCTGATTTCTCTCTCTCTCAAAAAAAAAAAATTCAAAAAAAGGGGGGCATTTTTTATTATTTCCTGGCAAAAAGAAGACATGTATGGCAAAATTCTGGCAACTCCAAGATTCTAAGAGAAACAGAAATTCTGATCATCAGGAGGAACCAGAAATTCTAATCATTCAAAATAAAAAAAAATCTGAAAACAAGAGAATAAAGGTACAAGGAATAAAAGGGACATTCTATTGGACCTTTTTTGAATTTTCAGGGCCCACATGGAGAAAGCAGGGTACTCGACCGTTAGTGGTAACCAATTTTATTTTAAATTCATCAAATTCTCGTACTTGTTTTAGTAAAACTTGATAAGGACAAAAGAAGGGAATATTAGAAGATTATCCTAACGGTTCTTTGTCTTAATTGCTCAAAAACATACCCACGTTATCCACAACATTAAAACCGCAATTAAACCAGCTACAAATCAGTACCCACTATCACCTTTAACAAACATCGTTTAAGACACTCATCTTCTCCATTCAAACCCTAGAAATCTCTCATAACTCTCAAAATCAAACCCAATGGCCGCTCAAAACATTGTCAGTTTAAACCTTCAACCAGTAGAACACGTCGTACCATTCATTGATCCTCAATACCATCTGCGCAAAAAGGAGAACAATTTTCAGATGCATCCGAACATTGAGGACTATGATACCAAAACTCAAGTGTTGATAAAAACCCGTGAAGTACCATAAGAAATCATCCAACAGGTAATCTACACCCTAGATGATTCAGGGGATACAGAAATAGAAGCACATGTTTGGGGAAATTTGTCAATAACTGTTAATCCAAGAAAAGTAAGGGAATGTTTAGAACTTCCAGTATATGCAGAGTTTGCACCAATACCACCAAAAGAAGAACTGTTAGAGAAAATGATCACCTTGACGAACTACAATAGGAAGTGCACAACAATTACCAAATTTAGAAGAAAATATTTGCCTGCCTTATGGCAAGTATTGATGGAAGTTGTAACAAAATGCTTGACATCAAAAATAGGGGGAACCGATCAGATAAGCTAGAGTATAATGACAATCATGTATGGGGTAATCACCGGAAAACAAACAGACTATGCTACGGAGATCTTTCATCTGATAAGAAGATCAGTAATCACTCACTACAAAAGATTACTGACCCATCTTCCATTTCCAAGATTCTGGACCATTCTGATAGCTCAGAGATTTGAAGAGGCAAATATGGAGATGCCCATCTCAGAGAACATATGGAAGACACCAATCATGAGGCCTTGGAATGCAAAGGGGCATGGGATTCAATCAAAGACTTTCCCATGTTACCAGTAGCTATCACAAACATGATACTAGAAAAGACTGAATACAGGGTGAAGTACGAGTTTCTCAGACAAGAAATGTCAACTCAACCAGAAGCATATGATAGAAGCTCACCAGTTGAAGAAAACGAAGGATCTGCTGAAAATGAAGAACCAGAAAAGGAAGAAACAGATGAATAGTCAACCAGAAATCCTCCAGAAATATCTCTGCATCAATCAGGTGAACGAATTTCTCATCCTGTCTATACTGCTAGAAGTGATAGTGATAGAACTTCTAGTGGTTCTGTTGGAGGCACTTACAGATTAAGAGCCAGAAGAAATCAAACTGAAGATCCATACTCTGAATCAGAAAATGAGGAGGAGTATGCATCAGCAACAGGTAGAGGTCACTTAGGTGATCAAAGAAACCTGGAAATAAGAAAGATGCATTTCTCAACAACTCATGGAGAATCATTGAATGCAATGGTTCGAGGAAATGAGGAAAATCCGGGATTGAATGTGTTTCAAAGATGTGGTAAGGAGACTCAAACTAAGCTCAGTGCTCATTTTGAACCCTTAACAACAACAGCAGGTTTGTCCTCTGCTGGTTTGTTAGCAGGAACATCTGTTGTTCCACCACTCACACAACAAAAACAAATTTCACAGGAAGATATAGATCTCCAAACACTAGAGAATGTGGTCAAGATCTGCACCAAGTCAACAGCAGAAGAAAAGTTGGACCAGATATTGAACGAACTTTATGAACAAAAGTCTACAATCAAGCCCATCACTGAAGAAATCACCTGTATCAAAAGTCAATCAGAAAGCAACTCACAAATACTAGAACAACTACAAAAACAGAACAACAACAACAACAAGTTTGAAGCTAAAATCACCAATATCATTGAAGAAATCAAGAAGGCTGTTGAACACAGGAGTCTTCTTCTGGTTCAATAATGGAAGAAGTTCAAACAATGAAGGCAACCTTTGCTAGCCTGATTGACACAACTGGGAAACTTGGAGAAGAATGGAAACAATTCAAGGAACAAGCAAGCAAGGAGCTCTCATTAGTGCATGAAGAAGAAAAGAAAAATGCAAAAATAGTTGAATCAGCCTTGAAACAGCTGCAACAGCAAGTCAGTGATATTTCAAACTTCAAGAAACAAAAACCACAGTCTGCAACAACAGAAACTCCAACCACAGAAGAAGCACCTCAGGAACCACCCATCAATCAAAAGGAACCACAAGAAACTGAACCAATCATCATACAAGAAGTAAAGCCTAGACTTACTATCATGGGACCACAACCATCTGTCCCTAACAGAGACATGCTCACAAGGCTTACTACCCCACCACATCAAACTTAGAAAGCAACTGGAACATCAAGCTCACAGCAAAGCCTACATCATCAGGAGAATCACTTTTCAGCAGGAACTTAAACGTCCAAGTAAAAAGAAAATGGGAAGCCTCAGCTACCTCTTCCAAGAAAGCAAGAAAAAGTTCAAGAGTTGGACCAGATGGAAAGGTAATTGAAGGATACATACTTGAAATAGATCCTGACACCATGATGTTTCCAGAAAGCTACCTGCAGAGTTACTACTGGGATGACTCCCAAGATGAGCTGGAAAGACCACTTAGCCAAATCAGCAGGGATCTAAAAAGTTTGATAAAAAAAGAGGAAAAGCTCTTCATTTACCAATGACCAATCCAATCAGAAAACTCAACTGTATCACCCCCAGCAAAAACTGTGATGGACTCATTGGCTACCATATACGTACGAAGTTGAAAGAGTAGATGGTAGTATAGAAAGAGTCCTGGAAAGTGAGTTAGGAGGCATTCATCCTCTAGATCTTATCAAGATCAAACAGGAGCTGGAAGAAAGAGATAACAACACTTAAGAAATCAGAAGAGGTCTAGAAAGTGTCACCCAGACAGCTAGAAAAATGTATGCAAGGGCTGCACTAGCTGACTTTGATCTTTGCATGACTTTTGACCACCTTGTCAACAAGAAGGTACATGTCCCTCCACCTGATACTTCAATACCGTCAAATGTTGAAAAAGAAGCAAGAACAGGGGTAATCCTTGAAAGACCAACACTTGTCGTAGCATTCCGGGACAAAGATGAGAAGAAAGCTCTTTTTGGAGTTAATGAAATTTACAAGTACTCGAACCAGACTCTCAGCTGTATCCAAGAGTGCATGAACAAGAAGTAAGCACAGTTGAAGATCAAGGGACAAGACAAAGAGGCACTTAGGAAGAAAATTGATGACATGATCAATGAATGGGTGACAGCAAGAGCAATTCTTGAACACAAAAAGAAGCTCAAGAAAGGAGATGTCTACAAGAGCAACCTGAAGATCACCATGTGATTTCTTTGTGTATGGAACAATTCTTGAAAACAAAAACAATATGTCTGTAACTTTAAGTACTTCTGACAGTTGGTAGTTCTATCTTATTCTTGTTTTAGGGGGAATTGTTAGGATACTTTAAATGTAAGTATTGAAGAAAAATATGATCATAACAGATCATACATGAAGAATGAAGAAATAAGCAACGGAAGGAAGAAAAGAACAGAGAAGAAACATTCTTCAAATAATCAGAAACACATCAGAATTATCAGAAGATAATCAGAAATATCATTTCTGGTAAACCTGATCTGGTTTCTGGTAGAAACCAGCAGTTTCTGTTAAAAAGAACAAATATCAGAATTTCTGATACCCGAGATACCAGAAATTCTGGTCAGTTGACAAGTTTCAGTTTCTGATCCTGTCAACTTGCTCATCTGCTTGTCTCTGCCATTTCCGAACGTAACAAGTTGGCCCATGCAAATTCATTGAACATACCCAAGGGAAGCTTTTCTTAGCAGGTGCAAGTAGAAGAATAAACTAATTGTTTATTCATTCAGGCTTTCTATAAATAGGAGAGTCAATCACAGGAAAGTTGAAGAGAGTACAAACTTAGCATTGAATACACTACACAACTCTCTTACACCCTTTCACCACAGTATTCTCTCAAGTATTTGTTTTTCGACAGCCAATAATCTCTTTGTAAACCTATTTGTTTTTCAAAGTGATATAAACGAGAAAATTCTGTATCTTGTGTCTTTGAAAGTTTGATTTCTAGTTCCGCACAATATTTTCAATCTTTGTTGAAATAACTTGCTATAACCAAAGATAAGGAATCCCATTGTTAATCTGTGACTAATAATAACTTTTTTTATTATTTGGTATATAAAATTACATTATATCAACCCGTACAATATGGTTCCTATATAATTTTATTAATATATAAAATTACATTTATGCAACCCGTGCAATAAAGGAGGTTTTTAAAGATATATTGTTTTATTATTTAGTATATAAAATTCATTTATTCAACCCGTATAATACACGAGGTTATAACCTAGTATAAACACAAATAAATACACATACATACACATGCTAACACTTAAGTATAAAAAGGCACACATACATACGTACATACACGTACACATAAACATATATAACAATAATAACAATAAAAGCATATAATAATAAATGAACTTTTTATTTTTGTAACTTTTATCGTGTCAGAAAATTTATTTATTTTTCTTATCATCAATATCATTGTAATTACTATTACTATCTATTAATTTAGAAACCTTATGAATATTACTATCTATTAATTTAGAAACCTTATGAATAGTACATGTGTTTCATGACACCTATTCATTGGATCAACTACAACTCACCCACATCTCTACGCCTGCATCCCACTTGACCACTTGAGTACAGAGGTAGAGATAACAATAATAACAATAAAAAGCATATAATAATAAATGAACTTTTTATTTTTGTAACTTTTATCGTGTCAGAAAATTTATTTATTTTTCTTATCATCAATATCATTGTATGTGTTTCATGACACCTATTCATTGGATCAACTACAACTCACCCACATCTCTACACCTGCATCCCACTTGACCACTTGGGTATAGAGGTAGAGAGAGAGATGCAGGTGTGTAAGACATAAAGGAGTCTGCGAGGGAGAGAATCGTGAATGAGTGGCGACTGGCCATCACCCCGGCGACGGAAGGCGTCGACGACCCTAACTGACGGAGCAACTGAGTGTTGCGGACGGACCCACGATGGAGCATGGAGGCGCCACCTGATTTCTACGACCCCAACCGACAGAGCAACGACTGTGGGTTTAAAAGAGAGAGGCTGTCGGCGACTGACAACTGCCCCTGGTGGCGGAGCCACAACGGAGCACGGCGGCGCCACCTGATTCATACCATTGCACCCAACGACCTGGTACATGTTTACCGAAACCTAACTGAACCCTAGCAAGTTAAATTTTTCTTTGTAATCATTTTCGTCTTCATATAAGACACTGATTAGTTCATTGATTTTGCAAATCAATTTCTCAATCATTTTAGTTTGATGGGGTTTAGTTATGATTAATATTGAAAAACCTAATCAAATAAAACTTTCAGATGAAACGGTTAATGTACAACTTTCAGATAAACTTTTAATAGTTTTGGATAGATCTCTTACGCAATAACTAAAAGGTATATTTAACTTTTCTTGTGTCAGAAACTTGTCTGAAAACTTTTTTAGATTATATTTCGTTGTGTCGGAAATTTGTAAAAAAAACATAAATTTCACTTGTTTAGGTGAGCGGAGCGGCTTCGGTAAAGGGGTCGGTAAACACCTTTACCGAATGTCAAGACCACCGCCAACATATTCGTTACCGATTTCATGGATCAATTTTGGTGAAGCTTCACCGTTTCGTGGAGAGGGAGGGAAGGGGAGAGAGATGGGTGTGTGGTGGGGTTCATTCCTTCTCAACCAAACATACAATTTTCCTTTTAAAAAAAAGTAGTTTACCTAAACCCCATTAGGTAAACCACCGCCAACGTTTTTGAGCATTTGGTAAACAAAATAGGTGAATTGACGTGGAATTGTGTGATTAGGTGAATGAGGAGTTTACCTATTCCAAGTGTTTAATCACTTCCTTCACCCTTAGTTTTTTCCCATTTAGGTATAATAGAGTTATAATACAAAGGAATTCAAAAATAAGAAGTGTAAAAATGCACAATAGAGTGACAAGTGTCCAAGAAACAATCAAGTGAAAATGGTACTTTTGTCAAAGAGAATAAAAAGATTATGCAAATGCGAGTCACATGCTATCTCCCCCCCCCCCCAATTTTTTAAATGTTCGTAACTTTTTATACGCTGTTTTTTTTTTTCAAAAAACTATGCCATAAAATCGAGTGTCTTTTTATCTTTAGTCTGAGTACCCTATTATTATATTTAAAAAAATAAAAAACCCAGTTTCATATTACATAATGGACATAACGTAAAACACAATGAGAAAACCCAGTTGTGTATTACACAATGGACATAATGTAAAACACAATAAGAAACCCAGTTGCGTAATACACAATGAACATTACATAAAAAAAATGTATCAACCTAAAAACAAATGGAAAGTAGACAAAAAACACAATCGATTACAACAGAGAAAAGACACAATAGCCAACAGACTAAACACAGTAGACATAACGTAAAACACAATGAACAACAAAACGAAAACACATTGGACAAAAGATTAAAACACAATGGCTAGCAGAATAAACACAATGACTAAAACCTATAACATAATGTATAGAAACCCAAATATAACACAATTTCATTATGTCATACATTTTGTTTAGGTTCTGATAAAAATGTAATGGACATAATCCAGATTAACATTGTGTTATAAGTTTTGATAATAACACAATCTATAGAAACTTTGTTGAAAATGTAAGAACCAAAACCTAGTTGAAAGACACAATGAGCACAACCTTTTAACACAATACGAAGAAAACTCATTAAAAGTAATTATTTTATATAGTAATATCATTCTCATGTTAAAGATAAAAAAACACTCGTTATTATGGTGAATTTTTTTTAAAACAAATGTCCCATGAAAAAGTTGTAAACGTTTTAAATTGATGGGGGAAATTGGCATATGCCTTTCATGTGGAGAAAGAAAGTCAATAAATGTAAGATTCCCTTTATGCCTTTTTTCTTTTCTTAAAACTAATCTCAACCATTCAAATATAAGATCAATGGACTAGAATCCTTCTTACTCTTCTTATTTATCTTGTCATTGTATTTGATTATAATCCATGAAATGTATATGAAATAAGGTTGTTTATGAGCCGAGCAGGGCAAGCTTTGGCTCGACTCGATTATAAATCAAGCAGGCTCGGCTCGACTTTGAAACCGAGCTAAAAATCTAAGCTTGGGCTCGGCTTGGTTTTAAACCGGGTTGGCTCGGCTTGGCTTAGTTTGACTCGATTTTAAAATGAAAAATTATTACATAGCTCTCAAATTTCAGTAATCTAGAATATTATTCAATATTTCAAAAGAACAGCCAATATCAAGTTCAACAACACAAAATAAGTTTTAAATTTTAACAAAATACAATATTAGTTTATAAGCATAGTAACCAACCTTCAAATATGCAATATATATCAAATTACACTCCTAAATAAAATATGCAATACATGTCAAGTTACACTCCTAAATACATGTAAATAATAATTAGTTTTTGGTAATATATTATAATGTATATAAAATAAAATATACTATAAGTAAAACGATCCGAGCTAAGCCGATCCGAGCAACTAAGCGAGACAATCAGGATCATTACGAGCCGAGCCAGGCTTACTTTCTAATCGAGCTGGCTCGTCTCAATTTCAAACTGAGCCACATTTAGCAAGCTTTTTCTGAGCTAAATTCGAGTGAGCTCCGAATCGCAAGCTTTTTGGACAACCCTAATATGAAATGAGATTAAAAACTATCATTATATATGTGATGATTTATTAAAAAAAAGTAACTGCAATTTTATTTCATGTGGTTAGGGACAACTGACACCCTTACCCTCTATTTCCAACAAAGTTGTTGTTCCCCCATCCCCCCTTCCGACGTTTTCTGATTGCATCAATGTGTCCGTGCCCCCTGAGGGGTAAAACTATAACCTTACCAAAATGGCATTTTTGTAATCTTGCCCATATTTATATAGTAAACTTCAATTTTACCCCTTGTGCTTCACCTACGCTGACACGTGTACACCCTATTTTATTAAAGTGTCTTCTCTGGCGATGTTCCGACCACTAGAGAAGCGTATTCTGACCACTACACACCTTTTTATCACTCGTTCCACCACCAGACGCTTTCAGGTCACTAAACATTCAAGAACGTAACCCAAATTCCGATCATTTTCACACACATTTTCTTAACATATCTTCTTCATTGGAAAATCGATTATGTCTTTCATCTTAGAATTTTGAAAGCATGACACATCAGTACCAAGATTAGATAAACACACACACAAACACACACACACACACATACACACACACATATATATATATATCACATACACACACACACACACACACACACACACATATATATATATATATATATATATATATATATATATATATATATATATATATATATATATATATATAGGGCAGGGATCATAAGAGAAGTCCACTCTATTTGAGAAACTTGAGAAACATTCTGTACCACACATTTTTCTAAGCTTTACGTAATATACACATACGTATCGTTTCTCAAGTTTCTCAATTAGCCTAGTGCTTCTCACATGATCCTAACCCATATATATATATATATATATGTGTGTGTGTGTGTGTGTGTGTGTGTGTGAAAGATAAAACGAAAACCCATTTGAGTTGAGAAAACTCAAGAGAACCCTATGTAACATTTTTATTTTTTACTTAAAAAACAGGGAATGTAACATAAATGTACTTGAACCTTTTTATAAAAAAAAATGTAAAAATCGTCTACTTGTTTTTTAAAAAAAATGTTCAAAAATTGTATGCTACATTTTTTGGACATATATATATATTATGTAACATGAAATTTTTAACATTTTTTAAAAAATAAATCATTCGGTGTTTTTTTGTGTTTCTTTTATAAAAAATGTTCAAATATATGTGTGTTACATTTTCTATTTTTTTAGAAAAAAATAAAAATATATATGGGTTTTTACAAGGGTTTTTTTAGTTTTCTCAACTCAAGTGGGTTTCGTTTTATTCTTCTCCTATATATATATAATATATATATATATATATATATATATATATATATATATATGATAATGTTACATAGAAAACCCTTTATTTTGAGAAAACCTTGGAAACCCATCACATGGCCTATATTTGGCCACATGTCCCATCCAACTTCATCTCCTTTTTTTGCTTTTGAGGGCACTATGGTAAATTTACATATGCCTAACCCAATCCAAAGATCTCTTGACCAACATGATTTGACACCATCATTAATGTACCCATCACATCATTCTCTTCCTTCATCCTCCATTTCGTTTAGTGTATTTCAAATTAAAAAGTTTTTTTTTTAATATCTTCATCTTCCTAAACAAGTCCTTTAATACTAGATACACCATTAATGTACTATGGAGCATTCATCTTCCCAAACAAGGTCTTTACTTCGGTCTTTACCCACCTCACATCTAGATGTACTTTCAAAACTCCATTTCTTTATCTTTTACCTTCCCCCATTTTCAAAACTTCATGAACTTCATCTCTGTTCCAACGAAGAAGTTCCACCATTTCTTTATCTCCATCTCTTTTCCATAAGTATCTTTGTCATTCTTTTCTTTTTATTAAGTATCATGGTCCATACACAAATGTCGTTTTCATTTAAGTTTAGAAGGAGAGAGAAATAACAATGCTTGTTGAAAGAACAATTTTCATTTTGTTCATCTCGGGTGTGTTCATGCTTGTTGAAAGCTGATTCCGGGTGTGTTCATCTTCATCTCGGGTGTGCTCATGCTTGTTGAAAGCTGATTTCTAGAGTGAGAAATAACAATCTTCATCATGTTCATCAAGAAAACCAAGAATACACAGGTAGAAGCAAGTTTGAAGATCTTCACCGTGTTCATCGCACGGTTCTAGATCTGGTAAGTGTTTTAGAGAGAGAAAGTTGCTGCTTTAGAGAGAGAAACAACAATCTCTTGAGTATTTTATTTAGAAAAATCATTTCACACTTGATGTTTTTGTTAAAATAGTTGTTAATAGTTTTTTGTGTAATGGTTGTTTTAGAGATGAACATGATTTTTGTTAAAATGGTTCTAAAAAGTGGTAAATGTTTATGTAATTTGCAGGTTTTTGTTTTTGTGTTAAAAAGTTGTGTTTGGTTTGGTTGCTTGTTTGGGGCTTTTGATCTCTGAACAGTAATTGTTTTTTGTTGGTTTGCTTGATTTACAAAAACAGACCCATAACATGTGTTAAGCCCCTGTTAGAATGATATATAACGTGTGTTGATTTACAGAAACAGACCCATAAAAATATTCAATTGACAAGCTGGATGGATGTAGGCGACGTTAATGCGGGGACATGTGTTAAAAAAAAGATATTCAATAAGTCACATTTTTTGGGAAGGAATTCTTCGTTCATTTATAACATGTGTTAGTGGTTCATGCTGTAACAGAACACCATGATGTAACCTGACATGTGTTTATGTATAACATGTGTTAAGCTCCTGTTAGAATGATATATAACGTGTGTTAACCTTTGTTAATTTAAAAAAAAGAAAAAATAAGTAATATCTATTTTATTTTTGTTGATGTTTAAAATATCCGATAATGTGGATACCGAGCGTAACACTTGTACAAGTTAGTATGTAACGTGTAATATTAAACGAGCCATTTATGGTAACACATGCACCGGTAGTTTTGGAATATATAATATGAAACGGGTCATTTGTTATGCACATTTTGGAATATATAACATGTGTTAAGCCTCTATTATAATCTTTTTGTAACCTGACATGTATTCATGTATAAGCTCACTTACAAAACACCATGATGTATTTGTACCTCTGCTGTTACAGTTACTATTGAAGTATGCGCTAGTCGGGCGGTGGAGTACCGACTAGCGATTAATCGGGATTAATCGGAATTAGTCGGATTGAGATATTTACATGTAATTTTTAATTATATATGCACACCCATTTTTATACGTGGTTTTTAAAGTAGACATGCTTTAACCCCTTATTAACCAATTGTTTATAAGTAATTGGCATAAATTTATAAGGTTTCGTCAAAAAATAGCCGACATATGGCATTTGGCCAGAATAGGATCGTCATTGACCGCCTAGCAATTAATCGGTTGTTAATCGGTGAACCACCGATTAGTGATTAATCGGGGACTAATAAGAGACTAGTCGGGATTTTACAACAATGGTGCTATGTATTTTCGTTTACTAGTAATATGTAATGTTAGACCCTTATTTTTTCTATAATACACGATGTTAAAACGGTCTAGACTTAACACATTTTCTGTGGGAGGTGCCCGTATTTGTACCTCTGCTGTTACAGTTACTATTGAAGTTTATGCATCCATTCTGGAAGTCTTAACACATGTTATAATAGAGGCTTAACACACGTTATATCAGGTTTACTCTGTTGTTATTAAGTTACTATTGGAGTTTATGCATCCATTATGGAAGTCTTAACACACGTAATAATAGATGCTTAACACACGTTATACATTTCAGTCGCTTAATACATGTTACAGTATATGTATATACACATCATGGTGTTTTGGAAACCACTAGCTTATACATGACACCATGTTAGGTTAAACCAAGATTATAACAGAGGCTTAACACATTTTATCCTAGGTATACGGTGTTACGATATTAACTTGTATGTTCCATATTAACTTGCACACGTGTTACGATCAGTATATGCACATCATAGTGTTTTGCAAACCACTTTCATATACATGAATACAAGTCGGGTTACAACAAGATTATAATGGATGCTTAACACATGTTATCATATGTATACAAGTGGGGTTACAACAATATTACGATATTAACTAAGCTCACCATTAAACCCATCGCCTCCGTCGACTGTTTTCACCCTTATCACATGTTAAGCAACTACATGTTCCAAACAGACAAATTGTAACACATGTTAGATCAGTATATACACATCATGGTGTTTTGTAAACCACTAGCTTATACATGAATACATGTCAGGTTACAAAAAAATTATAACAGAGGCTTAACACATGTTATATATTCCAAATTGTGCACAACAAATGACCCGTTTCATATTATATATTCCAAAATTACCGGTACATGTGTTACCATAAATAGCTCGTTTCATATTACACGTTACATACTAACTTGTACATTTATTACTTTTACAAGTGTTACGCTCGGTATCCACATTATCGGATATTTTAAACATCAACAAAAATAAAATAGATATTACTTGTTTTTTTAAAATTAACAAAGGTTAACACACGTTATATATCATTCTAACAGGGGCTTAACACATGTTATACATGAACACATGTCAGGTTACATCATGGTGTTCTGTTACAGCATGAACCACTAACACATGTTATAAATGAACGAAGAGTTCTTTCCCAAAAGATGTGACTTATTCAAGGTCCCCGCATAAACGTCACCTACATCCATCCAGCTTGTCAATTGAATATCTTTATGGATCTGTTTCTGTAAATCAACACACGTTATATATCATTCTAACAGGTGCTTAACACATGTTATGGGTCTGTATCTGTAAATCATACAACCCAACAAAAAAACATTTATTGTTCTGATCAAAAGTCCAAACCAGCAACCAAACCAACAAAAAAACAATTATTGTTAAGATCAAAAGCCCCAAACAAGCAACCCAACTGATGTGCTAAAAGTAGTTTAACAAAAACAACTAAAATTAACCTAAATCTAGACTCAAAGTAATGCTCTAGACTCACTAAAACGAACTAAACTACTAACCGGCAAGTGTACCGATCGACTCTAAAATAGCTAAAGTAAGTCCGGATATCGAACCCATTAGACTCTACTGATTGAACTAATTACTTTATTAAGACTCTGACTGACACGGACTAAAATGATTTAATGTTCGATGGGGGGGGGTTCTAACAATTCCTAAGAAAACAATTAAAATAAACTAAATTAATTAATTAAATTAACTAACAATACGAACTAGACTTAGGTTTTACTCAGATGGTGAAAAGACTACCTAGACTAGAATCCTGACTGATTTTATTGACGATTTTACTTTAAGTTGATTAAGGAGGAACCATGATCTTTATATTCTCACCTCTCGGGATATTTAATAGGACCTCTGACCCTTCTCAAAAGCACACTATAGCTCCCTTAAGGTTGCTGAACAGCCAGTTATTAGACTCTTTTGCCAGACACCTAATGGGTTTATGAAAGTAACCTATGAGGCTCACTACATGTCGAGATCTAAACCAAGGATAGATCTAATTTCTCAATTGGACTTGCTAGACAACAGCCAACGGGTTTACTTTCTAAAAAGCTCTTACCTTTTGGCTTAATGACTTAGACCTAGCAATAACATCGCACCTTGCAGCTATTGACGATTAGTAAAATATCTGATTTTATTAAGTTACCAATTATTACTTTTAAGGTTTAATTCCGCGGTTTCACCTTAAAGACTCTATATTTCTTATGTGATATAGACAGTCACCAAAAGCTAAAACCTAACATGACTCTATAGACCGTCGCCAAGATTCATGTAAAGCAATAAACAATAACTAAACAAGATCAAATACGCAAACACATCCAATTGATAGAATAGGTCTTTTACAATTCATAAACAATCCTCACAAATCATAAATTCAAAGTAAAAATCGAAACTTTATTCAGTCAATCATCTAATCTAGGTAGTTAAAAAGATTTAGCCAACTAAAGTCATGGAAACAAGATAAAGCAAAGTAATTTCAAGTATGCAAGACATAATAAAGATCAAATAGCACAAACGAGAACACCCAGACGACAGAATGACGACCCGAAGTTGCTACACTTGATTGATCTCCAACCGAATGCTTCAGCTACTCCGAATTACTCCAAGAATGCTCCAAAAATTGCCCAAGTCTCTCCTAATTCGTAGTTAGGGTTTCATAACGATAAAAATTGCTTTTATACCACAAATCTCAGCTAAATTTCGAAAAATCTACAGATAACACCCTCTCGCCAGCCGCAAGAGGGTTCTGATCTTCTAGTCGCGGCCTGCGACCGCATAAATGACGTCATCCTCTGTTAGCCTCTCACTGGTGGCGAGAGGCACTTGACCAACTACTCGCGGCCCGCCAGAAGCTCAATTTTCTAGAATTGTACTTCGTTTCAACTCCCGAGCCCTCCAATTTGTTCCAGGACTTAACCAATTCGTATTTCTATTCAAGTTTCACGCTTTTCAGCTACTTTAAGCTCAAACGACCTGCAAAACACAATTGGATCAAAAGACTAACTATTCTACGGAAAACGAAACTAAAACTAACGAAAAACTATACAAACTATACACGAATAACCGATGTATTTTACAATATATCAAATATCCCCACACTTACTCTTTTTTCGTCCTCGAAAAAGAATCTATGCAAACAGAATCAGAGACAAGCACTACTCGGGACAAAAGCTACTCGTATTTATTAAAATCAAAACTTGTGTTAGCCGCGATTGCAAATATGTTTGTTCTCTTAAACCCAAAACCCCGATTCCAAGCCCTTATCATGCAAATTTAATTCAAGTGAAGTCAGTCTACCTAGGGTCTCACACTAAAAGCCACAATCCATCTAATCCCGCCTCAAGCTTATATACAAAAGGCACGATCACTGGACCAATTCCTAACCGTTTTATATCAAAATCAAAAGAATTTAAAACCAAATTTTTTTTCTTTTTCTTTATTTATTTTTTTCATTGAGCCTAGACGATGATTTACCTAACCCAGAGGTATTCCGGCTGTAGAGTCGCAATCCTCAACTCGGATTACAATAGGCTTCAGTAATTTTTTTATATGCAATTTGATTTCACACATCCCAGAGGCATTCTAAGTCAGAGTCACCATCCCCAATGGAGATTACGTAGGCCTGCGCTACTTTTCTTAGTTTCTAGCTCAAAAATTTTTCACTTCTATTTTTTTAATGATTAAAAAATCTGACGATTTTAACTTATAACGGCATCCCTTATACTACTATTGACGGTTTCAATTTCCCATTTTTCCTAGATGAGTACCCACTAGCAAACCGACAATTAGGTACATTAAGATCAAAGGAACCCAGAACCAGACCCAGGCCTATTCACATATCCCAAACTAGACACAAGCTCGACTATTTTTAACTCATATTATTATTATTTGACCCTGAATAGCCACCTATCTTTTCTATCATTTACCGTTTTATTTCGCAAACTTCTTATTTCAAAAGACATTTTCTATTTTTTTTCAATTTTTTTTTGGATTAGTCATTTTTTACGCAAACATATATAGAATCCAACGACTACGACTCCTATTTACACTATGTATCCCATCCCCACACTTAAAGATTGCATTGTCCCTAATGCAAAGACGAGACACGACTCTACCAACTACCTAGAAATTAAAAAGTAAAATTAAAATGAAATACAAAATATACAAGTGAAACGACTTAGCTGAATATATATGCGAGATTGTTAATGTGCCAGTCAATTCCACATATGCCCTCCAATCCGAACACGCTCAGCAAACAATTCCTAACTCTCGGACACGCGAACGGAAGCGGCAAAAATAAACACCATAACTATCAACAAACAAACCTACTAGCATAGAAAAATAAAAGTAGCAGTGTTTAAAACATCCAACAACCATCAACAAACCAAACAACCTACCCCAAACCATCCCAACCAAGTACTAAAAGTATCCAAAATTAGGAGTACAAACCAAGTTAAATTAAAAACAGCATAAAAGAAAAATAAAAGATACTAGATAGAACACCACTGTTGCTTCCTCCAATCACTCGTCATCGTCTGACTCCTCTGATCCCTGCTGGTAAACATGATACGGCTCAACCCATGCCAAATCACTCGGATCTGCCTGTGGCTGCCTAAAGAACAGGGGAACCGCAAGATGCATACCCTCCATCATATACCTCATACCATCCTCTAACCTATGTTGACCCTGCTCGTGCACCCGACGACTCTCGATCATCACCTGCCTAACACTCCCAAACTGGTTATCCACATAACCCCGCAAATCAACAAAACCGGTCTCCATCCGGTCATACAAAGAATCCAAAGTGAGTGGATCCGGACGTGGTGGCCTAAGAGGATACTGAGGTGCTGGCATCTGCTGACAGGTCCTCTGCTGATAACGTGGTGAGATGGCTCCTTGAAGTGTTGCAGCTGCAGCTGACCCTGGAGGTGGCGGAACCTGTTGTCCCTGGCTCACATAATCCCACTCGGGCGGGTCAGAATAAGTCAAATACCCACAACCTGTAGATCCTTAACTCTCATAAACCCCGGTTTCGGCCCCTTTCTCATCGTGTTGGCCGGATACCTATCAAATACACCTAAACTCTCTACCAACAAAGTAACATACAGACCACAGTATATCCTCGCACCCGAACCACCCCTCCACGGTCTCCTCATCGACCATGCAAAAATAGTCGCTAGATTGGCGGGCCTTTGCTCCACCATACACATCAGACAAAACAAACTCACTTGATTAACCTTGTTGTCACCTTGTCCCCTTCCAACTTTTGATCATGCAAAGCTTTCGACTTCTCCTTAATACTCCATGATCTTTCATAAGCTGCATCTCGAAGCGCTTCCAACTCATGGATTTGAAAGTATCTACGCCTAGCCGCTTCGGTTAAATCTAAATTTACGGTCTTAAGGGCCCAAAGTGCTCTATGTTCCAACTCTACGGGAAGATGGCATGCTTTGCCATAAACGATCATAAACGGTGTAGTCCCTAAAGGTGTCTTGTAAGTACGAAACGCCCACAAAGCGTCATCAAGCTTTTCAGACTAATCTTTCCTAGACTTTCCTACCGTCTTTTCTAAGATTCTCTTCACCCCCCCCCCTATTCGCATTCTCCACTTGCCCACTCGTTTGAGGATGATATGCGGTTGAAAAACGGTGGGTGACTCCATAATGCTCCAATGCCTTCTCCATCATGGCATTACAAAAATGAGTTCCCCGATCACTAATAAGGGCTCTAGGGTACCAAACCTAGTAAACAACTTCTTAAGAAATTTCACCACCACTCGGGCATCGTTTGTAGGCAAAGCTTGAGCCTCAACCCACTTCGAAACATAGTCGATTGCCACGAGGATGTACCATTCCCACTAGAGGGGGGAAAGGTCCCATGAAATCAATGGCCCAAACGTAAAAAATTTCTAGAACTTGGATAGGATGTTGGGGCATTTCATTCTTGGATGAAATATTACCGGTACGTTGGCAAGCATCGCAATTCCTAACAACCTCTACCGCATCATCTACTACCGTGGGCCAATAAAAACCGCAATCGGAACCTTTTGCGCGGTAGTATGCGCACCATGGTGACCACCGGTTAACTCCTCATGAACATGCCTAAGGATTTCTCTACTTCCTCTCTTGGGACACATCTTCTAAGAACTGGATCACTACCTATCCTAAAAAGGAACGGATCACCCCATATGTACTTTCTTGCGTCCCTAAACAACTTCTTCTTTTGTTGAGCATTCATCTCTCCCATGACATACCCATTTGCCACATAATTCGCTAAGTAACTAAACCAAGGCCATCCCTCTCTCTCCGCCTCTACAAAATCTATGGTCTCGTGAGGGAGTCTATCTCCTATCGCCTCCTCACGGATCTCCTCTCTATTTGGATCCTCTAATCGCGACAAGTGATCGGCGGCTAAATTCTCAGCCCCCTTTTTGTCTCTAATCTCGATGTCAAACTCGGAAAGCAATAGAATCCACCGGATAAGTCCGGGTTTAGCGTCTTTCTTTTGGAATAGAAAACGCAAGGCGGAATGGTCGGTGAAAATGACAGTTTTGGAAAGCACGAGATAAGATCGAAATTTATCGAAAGCGAATACTACGGCTAAGAGCTCTTTCTCCGTGGTGGTGTAGTTCTCCTTGAGCATCATTTAGCGTTTTGCTCGCATAGTAGATTGGCTGAAAGTGCTTATCACTTCTTTGTCCTAATACCGCACCTACAGCATAGTCACTCACATCGCACATGAGCTCGAACGGTAAGCTCCAGTTGGGCGAGATAAGAATAGGGGCACTAACAAGCTTCTCCTTCAAAAAGGTAAAAGCTTTAAGACCCTCCTCGTCGAAAACGAAAGGAGCGTCTTTCTCCAAAAGATGGGTCATGGGGCGTGTGATCTTAGAGAAATCCTTAATGAAACGCCTATAGAAACCCTCATGACCCAGAAAACTCCTAATCGATTTGACATTGGTAGGTGGAGGTAAACGACTGATGGTATCTATCTTGGCCCTATCGACCTCTATCCCTACTCTCGAGATTTTGTGTCCCAACACAATCCCTTCCGTCACCATAAAGTGACATTTTTCCCAATTCAACATCAATTTCGTCTCTATGCACCTTTTCATCATCCGCTCTAAATTACCTAGACAATGGTCAAAAGAATCACCATAGACCGAGAAGTCATCCATAAAATCCTCCATAGAGCTCTCAACCATGTCTTGAAAGATTGCGACCATGCACCCCTGAAAAGTAGCCGGCGCATTACATAATCTGAAGGGCATATGTCGGTACGCATATGTGCCATAAGGACATGTAAAAGTAGTTTTCTCTTGGTCCTCCGGGGCGATTGGGATTTGGAAATAACCGGAAAAACCATCTAGAAAACAATACAATTGACGACCCGCGAGACGCTCGAGCATTTGATCGATGAACGGTAGAGGAAAATGGTCCTTTCGGGTGGCGTCATTGAGCTTACGGTAGTCAATACACACACGCCAACTGGTGACCGTACGGGAAGGAATAAGCTCATTCTGCTCATTCATGATTACGGTCATCCCTCCCTTCTTGGGGACGACTTGGGTGGGGCTAACCCACAAGGAATCGGATATAGGATAAATTAGCCCGGCCTCCATCAACTTAATTACCTCCTTGCTAACCACCTCTTTCATGTTGGGATTTAGACGCCTTTGAGGTTGCACTACCGGTTTGAATTCGTCTTCCATGAGAATCCAGTGTGTGCAAAACGTGGGGCTAATCCCCTTGATATCGGACAATCTCCAAGCTATGGCATCTTTGTGCTCCCGAAGCACCTCAACTAACCTACCTTTCTCCTCCTCCGTCAACTTAGAAGATATGATGACGGGCAAACTAGACTCCTCTCCTAAGAAGGCATACTCAAGATGGGATGGAAGAACCTTAAGCTCTAAGGGTGCCAACTCCAAAGGTTTACTCTCTACCTCCTCTCTAACCTCACACAACTCTAACGTTTCTGGAATCCACTCCGGGTCATCTCCAACTTCCTCATCCTCACTATCAAACTCAATCTCCTCTCTACCACTAGATCACCCCCACTAATGTAACTAACACACTGATCAACACATGACATGAAGGAATCTAAGAAGTAAACGGAATGACACAGACCGCTATGATCGTCACTACCACTAGGGTGTTGCATGGCTCTATCTATCTCAAATGTGACGATTTCGTCACCCGCACGAAGTGAAATCTTGCCGTCATAGACATCAATTATTGCCTTGGCGGTTCGAACGAATGGTCGGCCTAGAATGATTGGGACCTTTTCATCGGCCTCCATGTCGAGCACCACAAAATCAACCGGAAAAACAAACTTATCGACCTTGACTAAGAGATTCTCAATGATACCCCTAGGATATTTGACCGAACGGTCGGCCAATGATAACGACATGCGCGTGGGTGTAAGCTCTCCTAGACCTAAACGCTCATAGAGTGAGAATGGCATCAAGTTGATTTTGGCTCCTAAATCGGCTAGAACATTCTCGGAGCGATGGCACCCCTGAAGAAACATGGGATGGTTAAGGTGCCCGGGTCGGTTAGTTTCTCCGGTAGCTTGTTCAAAACCACTGCCGAACAACCACCAGTCAACGGAATGTTAGACAACTCACCTAGCCTATCTTTTCTCTTAAGAAGGTCTTTGAGAAATTTCGCATACTTGGGCATGGATTGCAAGGCTTCGATGAAAGGAAGATTTATCTTTAACTGCTTAAACATCTCTAGAAAGTGGCCGTATTCCCTAGCATATTTCTGATGGTTGAGGCGGGCGGGATATGGAATGCACAAATGATCAACCAAAGGGGATGGCTTGACTCCTACCGGTTGTTTCTCTACTCTCTTTTCTACTAGAGGCTCCTCGGTTTGTGCGGTACTTGCTTGGACTAGCCTATCGTGCACCTTACCGGGAGCTTCCATCTCTATCTCCTCGTCAAACTCCTCCTCACTTTCTATCTCTACCCTTTCCCTAACTACCTATCCTAAGTTCCTACCACTCCTAGTAGTGATGGCCTTGGCCGAATGATTAGCCGGGTTTTCGTAGGTGTTACCTGAGAACTGGCCGGGAGGGTATTCTTGCAACTGTTTGGAGAGACCACCTAATTGCCTTCGAAGATCTAAGAGTACAGCTTGTTGGTTTTCATTGTGAAGTTCTTGATTTTTATTTAAGTGTTCTTGATTTTTCATGAAACCATTAAGATCAGTTAAGGCTTTCTGAGTGGCTTAATCCTTAACCATAAATTGAGCAAACATCTCCTCGATCCTACTAATATCTGAACTCTTTTCACTACCCTGACCCTCTTGACTCGTCCCTGAATTACTAAACTGACCCTGTTGCCCTGAACCCGAGCTAGTGAACAAACCCTGCCCCCTGTTTTGATACTGACCAGATGGAAAACCAGGAGGATTACCGGAAGAGCGGAAGTTGGTATTATTATTGTTTCGCCAGTTAGGGTTATAATTGGAATTGTATTTAAACTGACCCCTATTCTGACCGGCTATGAACTCTACATGCTCTAACGTAATAGTGGGAGAATCTATGGTATCGTGGCCCCCTCGACAAACCTCACACCTATCGACTTTTTTCTTAATCACATAGAGCTCCTTGGTGAAAGTCTTCTCCATCCGGTCTAGCGCAGCAGCCACCGTCTAATCCAAGCCAACTTGGTTCACCCCTCGAGTAGTCGAAGAGGTGCTAGTAACAGGAATGGAATTCCTGCCGGCGGCGCTATAGTCCATATTGGAATGGGCAAAACTCTCAAACAGATCGTTACACTCAGCTGTTGATTTCTTGCCCATGAGTTGCCCTCCAACTAAAGTATCAAACCGGGCTCGGACCTTGCGGTTGAGACCATTGTAGAACTTTTCTACAAGCGCCCAATCTGACAAGCCATGCTGTGAACAACGAGCAAGTAGGGTTTGGAACCTTTCCCAGGCTAGGTGATACGGCTCATCAGGCTCCATTCGGAAGGAATGAATCTGATCACGTATGCGGGAAGCTTTGGTGGGTGGGTAATACTTGGCTAAGAAAGCATCCCGTAAACCTGCCCAGGTGGTGAAAGAACCTGCTGCCTGCGAATCAAACCAGACGGCTGCGCGCCCAGCAAGCGAGAATGGGAAGACCTGTAGGTAACAGGCATCAAGGTTGACACCTTCAATAGAGAAAGTGCCAGAAAGACGGGTGATGCGGTTGATGTGGGCCGGCGCGTCCTCATCCTCACGACCATGGAATTGACAAGAGTTGGTAATAGCGGTCATGATATAGGATGGGATCTGCCATGATTTTTTGTTGGTGATTTCGGGATGGGTGATGGGTGAGTTCGCACCGGTGAAGCCGGTGTTGGCTTGTTGGTAAACGGTTCGGTTGGCCATTTAGACAACGGGTAGTGGGCTTTGGGGACGGGAAGGCGGTGGGGAATTTTGTGGGGAAGACTTCAAGGTGAAGTCATAGTTCGGTAGTTTAGATTGGGGTGTAGAGTCAGAACGGGTGGAAGATGAGGGTAATGGAGTACTAAGCTTAAACGAAGAAGATGATAAGGATGACTTGTCCGTAGGTGGCTTCGACGGAGGACCTTGCGAACGTGTATGGGGCATCCACTGAAAAACCAAAAACAAACAAGTAAGAAGACTCTAAAATGACTCGACACAAACAAAAAGAAAACGATATTATAATAGACTCCTACGACTCAAACACGACAAATAGCACGCATGATATCAAGAAAGTCAAAACAAAGTAATTAACGCAATCGCCAAGAGTCCCCGGCAACGGCGCCAAAAACTTGATGTGCTGAAAGTAGTTTAATAAAAACAACTAAAATTATCCTAAATCTAGACTCAAAGTAATACTCTAGACTCACTAAAACGAACTAAACTACTAACCGGCAAGTGTACCGATCGACTCTAGGATAGCTAAAGTAAGTCCGGATATCGAACCCACGATAATCTACAGATTGAACTAATTACTTTATTAAGACTCTGACTGACACGGACTAAAATGATTTAATGTTTGATGGCGGGGGGGGGGGGGGGGGGGGGGGGGGGGGGGGGGGGTTTCTAACAATTCCTAAGAAAACAATTAAAATAATCTATATTAATTAATTAAATTAACTAAGAATACGAACTAGACTTGGGTTTTACTTAGATGGTGAAAAGACTACCTAGATTAGAATCCTGATTGATTTTAATGACGATTTTACTTGGAAGTTGATTAATGAGGAACAGGGATCTTTATATTCTCACCTCTCGGGATATCTAATAGGACCTCTGACCCTTCTCAAAAGCACACTATAGCTCCCTTAAGGTTGCTGAACCACCAATTATTAGACTCTTTTGCCAGACACCTAGTGGGTTTATGAAAGTAACATATAAGGCTCACTCCCTGTCGAGATCTAAACCAAGGATAGATCTAATTTCTCAATTGGACTTGCTAGACAACAGCCAACGGGTTTCCTCCTAAAAAGCTCCTACCTTTCGGCTTAATGACTTAGACCTAGCAATAACCTCGCATCTTGCAGCTATTGACGATTAGTTGAATATCTGATTTTATTAAGTTACCAATTATTACTTTTAAGGTTTAATTCTGCGGTTTTACCTTAAAGACTCTAGCTTTCTTATGTGATATAGACAGTCACCAAAAGCTAAAACCTAACATGACTCTATTATGTGATATAAACCGTCACCAAGATTCATATAAAGCAATAAACAATAACTAAACAAGATCAGATACGCAAACACATCCAATTGATAGAATAGGTCTTTTACAATTCATAAACAATCCTCACAAATCATAAATCCAAAGTAAAAATCGAAACTTTATTCAGTCAATCATCTAATCTAGGTAGTTAAAAAGATTTAGCCAACTAAAGTCATGGAAACAAGACAAAACAAAGTAATTTCAAGTATGCAAGACATAATAAAGATCAAATAGCACAAACGAGAACACCCGGACGACAGAATGACGACCCGAAGTTGCTACACTTGATTGATCTCCAACCGACTGCTTCAGCTACTTCGAATTACTCCAAGAATGCTCCAAAAATCGCCCAAGTCTCTCCTAATTCGTAGTTAGGGTTTCATAATGATAAAAATTTCTTTTATACCCCAAATCTCAGGTAAATTTCGAATCAATCTGCATATAACACCCTCTCGCCGGCCCCGAGATGGTTCTGATCTTCTAGTCGCGGCCTGCGACCGCATAAATGACGTCATCCTGTAATAGCCTCTCGCGGTGGCGAGAAGCACTAGACCAACTACTCGCGGCCCGCCAGAAGCTCAATTTTCCAGAATTTTACTTCGTTTCCGAGCCCTCCAATTCGTTCCAGGACTTAACCAATTCATATTTCTATTCAATTTTCACGCTTTTGAGCTACTTTAAGCTCATACAACCTGCAAAACACAATTGGATCAAAAGACTAACTATTCTACGGAAAACGAAACTAAAACTAACAAAAAACTATACAAACTATACACGAATAACCGATGTATTTTACAATACATCACCAACCAACAAAAAAACCCATTCAAAATTTCATCCTAAAGTTTTCGATTTATTAAAAATACATGAACATTAACCATTACTAGAACACTTTTAGCCCATAAAAACATATTAACAACCATTTCAACAAAAAATCAAGTGTGAAATGATATTTCAAGAACACTTACCAGATCTAGAACCGTTCGATGAACACGAAGAAGATCTTCAAACCTTCTTCTCTCACACACACTTGTGCGTGTGTCTTTGTGATAAAGATTGTTGTTTCTCTATCTAAAACATCAACTTTCTCTCTCTAAAAACATTCATCGTGCCATCGTTCTCTCTCTAAAACAACAAACTTCAAACTTCTTCTCTCTCACACACTTGTATGTGTGTTCTTGGTGTTATAGACGAACATGATGAAGATTGTTGTTTCTCTCTCTAAAACAACAAATTCCTCTCTTTAAAAACCTCCATCCTGCCATCATTCTATCTCTAAAACAACAATTTTCAAACATTTTCTCTTTCACACGATGAAGATCTGAACTTGTGTTTGGTGTTCATGAAGATCTAAACTTGAAGAAAGAGGAGAGAGAGATAATATGTGTGTAAGTGAAATAGAGTTGATGTGTGTGAGAGAAAGAGAAAGAGGGTGTTCTTTCCAATGCTTAAAAGGTGCTTTTTTTTACCAGAAATGCCCTTTAACTTATACCATCATGTATTTAATGCATTAATTTAAATCAAATATATACACAAAAAAAGAAAGCCATTGATCTAGTAAAATAAACCAAATCAAGGGTGGATCTAGGGTTTTCAAGATTTTCTCAAAAAGATGGGGTTTTCCACTTAGCCCTTCCCTATATATTATATATATATATATATATATATATATATATATATATATATATATATATATATAACTCTTGTAATCACATTTATGAATCAAATAATGTATCTATTATCCATTTTATAACTTTGAAAGCATGACATATAAATTACACCTTTATCTCATACATAGAACGGAAATACATAATGGTTATATATTTTTTATTTAATGTATCGATTACAGAATTCTTTGTGTTTTATTCTTTAAATGTGGGTACGTCGGTGAATAGTGCGTTGTCAATATGTTTACTGACGCATTACCAACGAAAGATACCGAGTGGTTACCATCGAGTAGCATCAGTGTAATTGTGTCAATACAAGTGCAAAACCGAACCGAACTTGTAATGTTAACTATATATTAGGGGTGAGCAAATTAACCGCCATAACCGATAACCGAACCATAACCGAACCAATTTTAACCGATAACCAATATAATTGATGGTTATGGTTATGAACCTTGGTTAACCGACCAATAGGTTACGGTTACGGTTATGAAGCTTTGGTTAACCAATATAACCAAAACCGAACCGAACTTGTAATGTTATGTTTGTAATTTGATATAATGGATTTATCTTTTACAATAACCATGTAGAGGTTTTTACTAATATAAATGTATGTTAGTAACAAAATGATATTGATGTAAGTACATTTATTTTGATGAAGAACTGAGGTGTTATGATCGTATGAATTTTCTATATAACACTAAGTACATAATTACTTTACTAAAATGGATCTAGTATCGGTAGTTTAACAAAAAAGTGTAGTCTTGGTTGTCTTATAAAAAAAGACCCAAACTAAGTCCAACATGGTGGGTTTCATTCTTATTTTGTAGGCCCATTAGCGTATAATTTTTAACTTTATCCCAAAAGTTAGTTTTAGTTAAAGTTTTTTGTTAATATACGAAATTAACCGAAACCGAACTATAACCGAATTTATAACCGGTTAACAATAAGTGAAGTTCGGTTATGGTTATGGTTAAGAAAATTCATAACTGAAGTTAGCAGTTATGGTTATAGCTGATGGTAAAAACTGAACCAAACCGATCCATGCACACCCCTAATTAGGTCGTACCAAGGGATGGCAAAACAAACCCGACCGGCAAACCTGAAACCAAGAGATTTGGGACATTTATTCGGGCATGGCATCGGTTATGAGCTTAACTTTTTTTTAAAAGGCTCGTATGGGACATGCATGTTACTAGGTGATATTCGACTTGATTACACGAAATATACATACCCATTTATCCGAACCATAACCGTAAACATTTCGTTCGATTTTTATTTCCTTTTTTCTTAGCTATATAACAATCAGTAATAAATATTCAAACCCAAAATGAGTCGTATTGAATGGTATACATACCCATTTATCCGAACCATACCCATAAACATTTCGTTAGATTTTTATTTCCATTTTTCTTAGCTATATAACAATCACTTATAAATATTCAAACCCAAAATGAGCCGTATTGAATGGTATACATACCCATTTATCTGAACCATACCCGTAAAAATTTCGTTCGATTTTTATTTCCTTTTTTTCTTAGCAATATAACAATCAATTATAAATATTCAAACCAAAAATGAGACGTATTGAATGGTATTACCCATTTATCCGAACCATACCCGTAAGCATTTCTTTCGATTTCTATTTCCTTTTTTTCTTAGCTATATTTTTTTGAGCGGTATATTTCATTGAAAACACAACAACCGACCCAAAGACAGGCCGGCGAAAACAACAAACACGCTACATAATTACAAAGTTACACCAATTTTCCCACGTGATACCGTTAAACTTCGATCTAGAGTTGTACCAAAGAAATCCTAGAGATTTCATTTCACTAATGATGTTTTCCATTCTAAACTTTTTGTTCAAAATTTTAGATTATCCCTCGCCCTCCACATGCTCCAACACCCTATGATGATAAGGCCTTGAATGACATCCTTCTTCCGATCTGAAATCCTCATTCCAAACTGCAATTCTAACAGATCCCTAAACAGAACGCAAAAATGTTTGGAATATTACACCATAAGCTCACGTTTTGCCACAAAGAAGTCACGACAATGCACGAGGTGAAAAGATGTTCCACCGTCTCTTCCCCACAGTTACAATATTAATATTTCTTTTCCTCAACTCCACCCCTGTAAGGATTCTTTCCATCTCCGCACAGCACATGAAAATGTTACACTTCAAAGGCATCCACCTGCACCATTGCAAAATAAATCTATTGCTCACATCCGAACCAAATGAGAGCATTTTTTACCGCGTTAACCGAGAATTCGCCAGCAGAACTGCCGATCCGGATTGGTCCAGATGCAGACCGTCCAACATCTCAATAAGCTCTTGAAATTCCGCAACGTGTTAGGGTAGTGAAACCTGGTCTTTCCAATCCCACACAAGCATATGGCCCGATCCGATCCCCATAACATGTTCTCGAATTCTGCACTTTTTGGTTTCTTCTAATCTAAACAAACATGGGAATTTTGTTTTAACGGTTCGTTTACGATCCACGGATCCAGCCAGAAAGCCACATCCTCTCCATTTCCGACATTCGCCTTGAAACAGTTCTGAATAAGAGCTCCGTTGACCAGAATATTAGAATATTATTGAACACTTTGGCAATGTTACTCCAAACCCCATTGAGCGATTTCTTGAAGGGAATACATTCCCCCAGCCCTACTATCATGCAAAGAAACAATAATTCTTCTCCATAATGTGTTGCGTTCCGTTTTAAATCTCCAACCCCATTTAGACAAAAGAGAAACATTGACGTCATTTCGTTTGCTTAAACCGAGATCCCCATCTTTTTTTATGACAACCAACCCGATCCCATGCGACCCAATGCATCTTCCTTTCTTCATTAGAACTGCCCCATAAGAATTTTCTAGTCATATCTTCCAAATCCGTTAGCACTTTTTTCAGAGCTTTATACAGAAAGAAATAATATGTAGGGGACTTTCTAAAACGGACTTTATTAGTGAAATTCTTCCGCCCATTGAGAGAAGAAGCGATTTCCAACGCGCAAGACGACTTTGGAAAATGTTGTAAACCGGAAGCCAATTATTTGTCCGATTCATATTAGCACCAACCATTAACCCCAAGTACTTAAATGGGGCATCCAGTTTGCAGCCCAGATCTTTAGCCATGTTATCTATATCAACCGATCCCACTCCAATGCCATACAAATTAGACTTCTCCAACTTAATCTTAAGCCCGGAACACATGTGAAAGTACCAAAGGATTCTCACCACATTAACTACCTCTTCTGTAGACCATTCCCCGAGGATGATGGCGTCGTCCGCATATAAAAGGTGGGTAATCACCGGTCCGTCATTCGGAGTTCGAATACCCTTGATGACCATAGCCTCCTTAGCTTTATCAAGCATACAAGATAAGGCCTCCATGACAACAAGGAATAAAAATGGTGAGAGAGGGTCCCCCTGAAACATCCCTTTTCCACATTGGAATTGGAAAGTCGGCGAACCGTTAACCAAAACCGAAGACCTCGCCGAGTTGAGAATGCCAATGACCCAACAGCACCCGGACTTGGGAATCCCATTTGTTGTAATATCGACTCCACAAACTTCTAGTTCACATTGTCATAGGCCTTTTCAAAGTCGATTTTAAGAGAAACGCCTTTGACTTCTTCTTTTTAATCCAAGAGATAATCTCGTTGACAATTAGCGGGCTGTCAAGAATATACTTCCCTTTAAGGGAGGCCGATTAGGAATCAAAGATCACGTATCCAAAACTTTCCTCAATCGATTAGCGATGAATTTTGAGATAACTTTACTAATCACCCCCACTAAATTAATAGGCTGATAATTGTTTAGGGTCACCGGGTCTTTCACCTTAAGAACAAAAGTAATGAAAGATGATCCACTTCCTTTGCTAATAACACCTTCCCTGTAGAACCAACCAAAAATATTAGAGAAATCTTCTTCAAATAATGCCCAGAAGTTTTAATGAATCTCAGGTTGAGGCCATCTGGACCCGGAGCACGGCCATCTCCACACTCATATACAGCTTCGTTGATTTCGGCAACCGAAAATGGCTCCATCAATGTGTCTTTATCCTCTTCCGTGATTCTTTTCAAATTGTCACAATTAGATCCGGTCTATTTATGAACTTCTCCAAAAACCTTTCTCTAAAAAACAAACAAATCTCTTTTTTAATCTTCGAAGGTTTGGTACACCAATCCCCTCCAATGTTGAGACCATGAATTTTGTTGGACGCCACCTTCCTGTTATTAATCAACGCATGAAAAAACTTGGATTTTCATCTCCATCGATTGCCCACTTGGTCCTCGATCTTTGTTTAAGATCATGAGTTTTCCTGGCTTCGACTTCTCTGATTGTTTTCCTATTCTCCGATAGCGTCCATTCCTCTTCTTCGCTCAAATATTTGTTTTCCATGTCTTCTTCCAGTTGCTCTAATTCAAAAAGGGCTTCGTTCTATCGGTCCCGTTCTTTTGCAAAGAAGTCATCCCGCCACGACTTAACAACATTCTGATGCATGCAAATTTTTAGTCAACCGGTAATAAGGAGGTTTGAAAGGATAAGTCTGTTGGAACCCCTCCACAGCAGCTTTAACAGAGTCCTCGAACCCAGGCATACCGATCCAAGAACTGTACACTCGGAATGGCCGAGGCCCATAATTAGAGTCCACGGTCGACATGATTATTGGGCAATGATCGGAATGTCGATTGGGCATCCCCCTAACACACGCCTCTGGCCAATTACTGAAAAAATTGTGACATACTAGGAACCGATCGATCTTATTCATTTTTACCATTGTCCCTAACACATGTAAAACGCCTCCCCTGCAAAGGATATTCCAGGAATCCTTTGTTATAAATAAAGTCATTGAAATTTTAGCGCATACCGGTTTAAATTTAGAATTTTTTTCTCTCTTCTGTGTATCGAACAGCGTTAAAATCATCGGCCAGCACCCAAAACCCGTCATCAGCATCCATTCAAGCAACAATCTCATTCCATAAGCGATTCTTAGCGACCGTCTCTTGCGGAGTTGCGGGGCATACACATTGATGAGGTTAATCTTTTCGCCACTGCCAATGATTCTCCCCTTGATAATCAAGAAATTCCTATTTTTGTAAGAATTTTTTACTTTCAGAATTTTCGGGTCCCAAATCCACACCAAAACTCCAGATTGCCCCACCGAGCCAACAAACTCCATACCAAAATTTCTATTACCCCAGATGCTGGCGATACAAAGCTCCGAGACAGGCTCCTATTTAGATTCCTGAAGCGCGATGACACTAATATCATATTTAAGCCTCAGCTCCTTAACCCAAGAAGCCTTATCCCCCCCCCCCCCCCCCCCCCCCCCCCCCCCCCCTTAAACCCCCTGATGTTGAGAGAAAGCAAATTTATTGATGACCCCCATTCTTACCTTCTCTTTCGATTACTTATTCTACAAGCTCTTCGTAATTTTCCAACATCGCCGCAACTATATGTCCTATGTTAACCTTGCTTCCACCTCATTGGCCTCTTGATTGCGAAAGAAGTCGTAGACCCTATCATAATTGCTACAGGTCTGAGGAATGACTTCACTAAAATCGTCCGAGATGGCACTATTGTTTAGATCAAAAGCATGTTTTGGTTGCGGTTCCTTTGTGGATGTTCCTTCTTCTAAATTTTGTTCCTCTATGTCTCGCCCCCTATTCAGCAGTTTGTTCACGTCAAAAATATCTTCCATGGCAGATTTGGGTCTTTTCTTTGGTCTTTCTTCCGTGTAGATATAACTACCCCAAAACCTTCGAGTGAACCATATCTAGATGGACGGACGTCATCACATCCGAAGAGCCCCCTCAGATCATATCATCCGTCCATCCTTCAGAAAAAGGGACGCACTCCCTTAAGTGCGTCCAACCGAATGAAGTCATGACTAAAGCTAGTATAAATACCCTCTTCAAAGTACACGCAAAGTACGCTTTTCTGAACTTTATCTCTCTACTTTCTCTCTGCCCACAGATACTTATCCTCGCGCCGGAGGGTGGTCGTAGAGTGTCCCTCCCACCTCTGCGACGAGCCTAACGGTTTGCTCATTTTACAGGTTCTTCCCTATCGTAACCTTTTTTAAAGATCTGACTACAGTTGGTTTGGAATCCGGCCAGTTTTTGGATCTTCAATTCGCGCCATCCGATTTACAATTCATAGTCGTTCACTAGTTGAACTTCTTGAACAAAATCACTGATCTATGGCGGCTCCAGGATCAGACAGCATGAATTCCTCCTCCATTACAAGAATTTCGACTCCTGTAAACGTTGAAACAATCGTTAGCGCTCCTTTGAGCTCTGGACCAAACATGTCTTTACCGTTTGTGTTAATCCCAACACCACCAAAGACGGAATTCGATGAAGAATTCCGCACAAAAAATGCTAGCCTTCTATGAAGGTTGAAAGCACAACAAACACGAGATGAACAAATCCTTGTTTTACGAACCAGGCTGTTCAACGAAGAAACTCCGATAAGGACTATGGGTCCTGTGGCTTCGGCCATATCTACTTTCTCCAGAGTTGTTACACCGACAAACGGAACTTATAACAATTGTTATTTGCAGGGCTCCTCCGGACCATCTCCAACATATGTAGTCGCTCCAAACGTTCTGATAGTAGCGCCAGGGGATGTAGAGTTGACAAAGCTATATCATCCAGTATCCATGACGACAGTGTCAAAATTCAGTCAGCGGATCGTTCATGCGAAGCTCCCCTCTAAGCTAAAAATGCCATCAACTGTCAAAAAATACGATGGCACTACGGATCCGGATGATCACATGTTAGATTTTGACGGAGCAGCTCAGGTGGAGCAATGGTCGATACTCTTACCGGAGCAGCCCGGGTGTGGTTTGATGCCCTAAATGAAGGCGAAATCATTGATTTCGAAGAACTACGAAGGTTATTCCTCCAAAACTTCAGTCAGCAAAGGCATTACTCGAAGGAGATCACTGAAGTCCACAACATACGTCGGAAGAACGGAGAGTCCTTAGACAGTTTCATTGATCGTTTCAATCGAGAAAGCATGCAAATAAGTGGGGTGGTGGACCGATTAAAGGTATCTGGATTCTATCATGGAGTCTGGAACAACCAGTTAGTGGAAAAATTGCATGAGAACCTCCCAAAGACGATGGAGGTACTAATGGAACGGGCTCGGGCGTTCGCCAGGTAAAAAAATGTCACACCCCGACCGCGTAAAACAACAAACAGCGGCGGAATCGTCGAGGAGTGTCGTAACAGAACTAATGTTTCAATAACCATGGCATAACAAGTTCAGTTTAATTTAATAGAAATTGTTTACATTGTCTGGAAATTTAAACATAAAACATAACATAAGTTAAATTGTCTTTAAGTTTTAAGCTACTAAAGCCCAAAGTCCGTCCTATGTGACGCATGATCAACCTTAAGCATTTGCTCCTGAAACATATGTGAAAATAAAGTACGTCAGCATAAAAATGCCTGTGAGTAACATAGATTTTGTGATGTTGTTTCATGGCTTTGATTATTGTAAGGAAATGTTTGAATTAATACAAAAGTAGCCATGAACCATAAAAAGTTTCGCTTATAAAGATCATATGAAAATCGATACGATACCAAGAAGTAATGCATGGTCGAATAGATAACTAAAAGTAAATCTTGTATTTGTATAAAATGTCATATTTTGTATGTAGTATGTCGAGTCTTGTATTTTGTTTGGAATGAATTAGATAACGCCACAATATATAAGATAATGAAAGCACTTATATATAGGAAGTATCATCGGCGTATCCACCATGCTTTTATCATATTACACACGTCCTGTTATTTAAATCACCCGCCATAGACCAACCATCATCGAAAGTCTTGTTTAAACCAAAGTAATGCAAACCCAAGTCATGTAAACCAAAGTCATATATAAACAAGTCTTGTGTAACCAAAAGTCAAGTATAAACCAAAGGTCTTGTAATAAAACACGTCTTTGAAATAATCAAAAGATATATTTTATAAACCATTGCTTTTATTGTTAAACATGTATTCAGATTGTTGGCAAACACATTCAAGCCTTGTAACAGTCAAATAGACCCCTATCAGTCAAAGGTCTATCCATTTCATCGGATTATGTCATTCCCTAAACAAACTTCCAAACAAACCTAGGAAGCGGGAACGGGATTTGTCAAGTCCTATGGTACCATAACTTACTACCGGTCGGCGTGATCAATGTTAATGAATGTATTAAGTCAATCTCCAACGCATCAAAATGCCATGAACAATGTAGCAAAAATATCTTTGAAAACAATGTGCTAAACATGCTAAGTCAACATATAAAGCAAAATGCAATGGAAATCGTGTAATATATGTACTATGTAACCAAAGTATGTATAATGTCATGAAAACACGAAAATAATCATAGGCACAATATGTTTCACCCCAAAACATTTGAAAACTTAAAAGATGGGACTATGTACTCACTTGAGGTTGCAAGAAAGTCCTTGTTCAATAAGATAAACCAAAGCTCAAGAGTCCGAGAATTCAAGCGTGTCCTATAACGGTTAACTATGTAAATATCGAGACTTGAAATCGGAAGATTTGGATAGAATAAGACTTTATAAACCAAATGAGTGTTGGAACTCATACGATATGGTTTAATAAGTTAACATTCTGAGTTGGAAAAGTTTTTAAGTGCTTTTGGCCCGTTATGACTCGTTAAGGTAGTTTAAGACACTATAACGCGTCATTTGCGTAACTACGCATTCGGATGGTTAGATATGTGTTATAATAAGTATAAATTACCAAAATATGTTTAATAATGTTATTAAATCAGATTATATGTCAAAAATTATGTCTCATATTTTTGTAGTTGATTTATTTGTAAAAAAAGGCATTTTGGTCATTTTTGAAGATTACTACAACTAATTATCATAACACAATCCAAATAACATGACCATAAGGTATAACCTCAGAGGGTTATTCCCTATATATTTATGGTCACAAGTATGTATTTGGTCGGATCTAGAGATCAACCAAACAGGTCATATTCGAAAGTCAAAGCAGTGGTCAAACCGCTGGACTTTTGACTCCGAATAAGCACTTTAACAAAAGTGATGAATTTGACATGTTTTGACATGTCTTAATAAGTTTATAAAAGTATTTTTGCATCAAAACAACCTTTTTTGATACCCGAAACAGATCCGTTGCAAAATGCGCAAAATCGCATTTTGATCGAAACTTTGACTTGGAAAATGTGGGATCAATAGGCATGATTTTTAGGGATCATAACCACCTTGATTACCATCATATCGCAAGTTTCAATTGAGCTTTATTTCGATCAATTCATGATTTTTAGCTCAAATATGATACAAGAATTGGACAAGACATGATGAGACACTTACAAATACTAAGGATGGCCAAGGAAACTCAGAGGGAAGCTCCAAAGTGGTTGAAATCTTCAGATTGTAGCAGAATGGAACAAGGGGAAATGGTTGCAAAAGTTCAAAATGAAGATCAGCATGGTATTTATAGATAAATTGTATTGATATGAGCTTTCCAAGTGTCCATGAATCATCACTAAACTTGATTAGTGTCCTAACACATGTCAAATGCAGAAACAAGGGTGGCATAATCGTTTGGTGAGTTAACAAGGGAATAAACAAGCTGCTGCCAAGTTTCTGGTGAGCTGGGCACCCCTCCCAGACCGTATGGGGTTTTGCCTTACGGTCGTAAGGCCCTTGTAGGGGCAAAAGTTTCAGAATTAGCAGATTTGTAGGCCACTTTCCGATTCTCTCAATGATCTTAAACGGTCCAACATAACGTGGCGCAAATTTTCCTTTCTTCCAAGGGGATACCCTAGACGTTTAATAAATCGGATTTATTTTATATCGGACGACTAGCTGAGTATATATTTGCATCACATTTAAACCCACTACACTATATTCTATAGATAGATATTTCTAGGGATTTTCTTAGGTAATTTTTTTTTTTTGAAAAGCAACCTTTTATAAAACCAAACAGCAGGCCAAAGCTAAACACCTAAAAAATATTACATCAATTATTCACAGAAGCTAAAATCTAACCATTTGTCCCATTCCAAAGACACGTCCTTCGATCGATTCTTAATCCATAGAAACCCAACTGAACGCAGCTCATATAGGATGCTTTCGATTACGACACGATTGGATCGAAAGATTGCTTCATTCCTAGCTATCATGGAGACTGCCTGAACCGCATGTCTTCCAAAAGCCAGTTTCGCTACTAGATGACGCACCTGGGGAAACGAGGATGTTGCGCATTGACTTAACTCAGAAAATATCGTCCGTGCTAGGAGTCCATGCCCAGTTATCCGAGCTATCACTGAGGATAACCGTGGATAGGAGAGAGATGCAGGCCTGCAGATCACTAACCTCAGCAGAGTTAGTCGGAGCGACAGACCAATCCCACATAAACCGAGTAGGCCTGCTGGATGTGTCGAGTCGATCTTTGACAAAGCAGAATTTTGATCTTTCGAGTCGGAATAACGATGGAAAAGCAGGTTTGAGATTGGAATCTCCTAGCCAAACGTCGAGCCAAAATCTGATAAAAAAGCCGTCACTTGGGATCGCTTTGATAAGATTGCTCATACCAAGGTTTTTTGCCCGAAGTTCGCTGTCGAGTTTTGTAATGTTATTCCAAATACCAGACCTGCCCGATTTGGCTGGGAAGAAATCCTAGCGTCTGGGAGAAACATGAAGGAAGAGAAAGCTTCCATGGCCAAGATGAAAATAAAGGGAGACAGAGGGTCCCCTTGTCTAACGCCTCGCTCGAAATTAAACTCCCGGGTAGGAGATCCGTTAACAAGAACTAACGGAGGCTCGAGATGAGGCCAGGATACCACGCACCCAAAGGCGCCAGCGAGGAGGGAACTGCATTTGCTCAAGGATGGAATAAATAAAGGATCAAGATATTGAGTCGAAAGCGTTATTGAAGTCAACGTTGAAGAGCAAAGCCGTGGACTTTCGTTGCTTGATCCAAGAGAGAATTTCGTTTATAATCATAGGCCCGTCAAGAATGTTCCGATTGGATAAAAACGTCGATTGTTCTTCTGATATGATGGGGTTGATCACTCGTTTCAGCCTATTCGCCAATACTTTAGATATAACATTGCTTATACACCCAATAAGGCTAATTGTCCGGAAATCGTTTAGATTGGTAGCCTTACATGTTTTTGGAATTAAGGCGATAAAAGATGAAGAGCAGCCGTGATTTATGGTACAGGTATCGTGAAAAAACAACAAAATCCTGAAGAAATCATCACCCAAAAGATCCCAAAAACGCTTGATCAATTCAAAATTAAATCCATCACGCCCGGGTGCCTTATTGTCTCCGCAGTCCCAAACCGCATACTTGACTTCAAGGAAGGTGAGCGGGCTTGTTAAGAACTCTTAATCCATGTCCGAAAGTGTTTTTAAATGTTTGCAAACAAATAGCGGTCGAGCATAATTTGGTTCTGTAAACCGATTTGTGAAGAAATTCTTTACTTCCTCCTTGATGCGAGATGGGTTAACACACCAGACATTGTTGATGTACAACCCACTTAAACGACTTCCACCAATCCTGCTATTTATACAACCATGGAAATAAGCAGTGTTTTCATCCCCCATGGATGCCCACCGAACCCGAGCTCTTTGCTTTAAATATGAGAGTTTTTTTTCGTTGAATTCGACTACTATTTTTTTTGCGTCCAACCCTTTTTTTGCCTCATCCTCTGTTAGGTCTCTTGTTTCAACCGTTGCATCCAGGTCTTAGAGTAAGTCCTCAGCCTTTTTGAGTTCTTCCAAATCTTTATTGTTTTTATTTAAGATCCATTTTTTCACTTCAGCCTTGATGCATCTGAGTTTGTATGCGAGTGCCATATCGGGAGGCCCGTTGTGACGAGATTCCATCACAACTTTCGCAACTAGAGTGCAAACTTCCGGGTAAATTCGATCGTAGGCAATTATATTATATAAAAAAGTAACAAATTTATCAGAGAATCTCAACAAGTTTAGCAAACTAATAGGCATGTCCGGTAGTAACATCACAAGAAGCATGTTTGACACTAAATGGGTATTTAAGTTGGGTATGAATCATGATTTTACAAAATAGATTTATGTATTTATTTATTATACATATTTAATTATTAATTGATAGTAATTTATGATTAGATCTTGTAGAAATTTTAAATCTACACCTAATTTTATTTACTTTTTTATCATTTAAGTTGCAGGTATATTTATATAAATAAAAATTTGAGAAATTGAAAACCATAAAAATGAATTTAGGTACCGGAATCAATGTTTCGTATGGTAGAGATACAACGTCAACTTATTGAAAGAGAAAACAATAAAATAAATATTCGTACCAAACCCGTTGTTGTACGTCCGATTCACTATGGTAGCGGCACGATATCCGTTATCAAATAGGAAACCATAACAATGAAGACATAGCAGTATTTATGTTGTCAAGTTCAGTTTGGTACGATATGTTAGTGATGTTGTCAAGTTCAGTTTGGTACGACATGGTAGTGATACGGTGTTAGCTTATCCAAAGAAAAAACAATAAAAATAAATATCGATATCGATGCAAATGTTGTTCTGTCGGTTTCGGTTTGGTAGAATAGCAGCATAGCGTTCGTTTTCAATAGTAAAATCTATATCGCAATGTTGAAAAAAAATAAGCAAGAACACAAACGAATCAAAGCAATATAACCTGAACAACATCAATATTGGTATCGATATTTGTTTTTATTGTTTTTGATCAATGTAAGGTGTTCTCTTTGTATTACAATAACGAGTGTCGGTACTATAACGAACCGGACTAATACCAACCGATTTTCCGCCACGAAGCGCAAGGAAATATAAGTAGTTAAGAATGAAACTGAAGTTTTCAATACCCGTGTCCAGACCACATTTCTAAACATCACGCTCTGTTGTAAGAAAGTAATCATTCAACATAACACCAAATTATTATCTTTTTAAGACAAGTAGATAAGGATTTTTAAGTCATATTTAGGATTGATAATTATATTAAACAAAAAAATTACATTATCTCAAAACCTTAAAATCTGATTTTCATACTGGATTTGGCCTAAAAAGGGTGGTCGATCCGCCAGTTCAACCCAATGTACCAACCAGATAGTTTAACCAGTTCAACCGGTATTACTGGCCGTTTTAAACCGGTTTTTAAAACATTTCTTTTTGGTTAAGTTATTACATTAATCTATACACAAACCTCAAGAAAAGGGTCTTCCCCAAATCTCACTCATTTCAACAACACTTCATCATCTTCTTCATCCCTCTGATGGCGAATCCCAATCAGCAACAAACTTCAATCCAGCCATGGATCCTCGAAGTCGTCCCCTTCATCGTCGTCGTTCTCATAGCCGCTCACGTGATCGCTTTGGTACGCCACTTTCCCCTTTACTAATTACCAGATCACCTGTTTTTAATAATACTAATTATTTTTTTTAATTGTTTTTTTGGGAGAAAAGGTTTATTGGATATACAGATTAGCAACAGAGAAGCTTCCCGGAAGAAGAAAGAAGCACTAGAACAAAGGTGTAGTGGTTAATTTTAGTGTTATAAGTTGTTAAAGATGTAGTGTGTGTGTGTATGAAATATTGAAATCGAAGTCTTGTTGGATGCACGGAAGGTGTTCGACGAAATGTTAGTGAAATTGGATTGTTGATTTGAAGTTGAGTTAAAGGAATTGTTTATATTTGTTGATTCGAAGTGTACCCTTTTAAGGAAATTATTGTTCAACCAAGATATTAAAATTGAGACTCTTAACTAGTATTAAGTAGTTCGAATTAGAGTTATAGATTCTTCGGTATGTGGTGAAAGTAGATGAGGATGTGAGATCGAACACAGGGGACAATATTGTTCATGTTACACCGACAACACTTAGATCCACACTTAAGTCAAGAGTCTGTGACATTATATTGTCGAATGCATTAATCAATTGTTGTTTCCGTTAATGTGTGACCATAGTAGTTAGTGTTACAAAGCGCATTCAAAGTGCGAAAGGCTCGCCTAGACGCGATGCTAAGAAAAGTGCATGCCGGACTCCAAAGGGTCAAACATTAAGAAAACATGAGTGCGTATATGTGTATATATAGAAGGTGTGTTACAATACATAGCTAATTTAAGTAAAGAGCCATGTCAAATTTAGTGGGAGAGCGATAGTGGGCTTAAGCGGCATGTAACAGTTAAAGCAATATGTACATGTTTTTGTGAGATTCTTGCAGTTTTCTGCTTAAAATTGGTATCGTATGAGCACAAGACTAATATTAAGTACAGAACCGGGAGAACATATAAACACATGTGCATACAGGCGTGCCCATTGCGCACTTTTGACTACTCATAGGAAGCATTAATGTTTATTAATCTTAGGTGTAAAAACAATATACTCATAGTAGATATGTAACACTGTGATCTTCTGTACCTTAGTTAAAAAGTTCATATCTGTCATAAGTATAAAAGAAGATCTGGTCCGCAGTTCCAAGTAAACCTATCGCCATTCCCAGGTTTCAGTTTTGTCTCGGGATTATCTCTTGGTTTCTGTGGTGACAAAAGCTATGAATTTACCTTTCGGGGGGGGGGGGGGGGGGGGGGGGGGTGAGCAATTAAGAGGGGTCACATGCTTCTATTTTTGCACTTTGCGGTTTCTCCTTCTGATGTCACACCAATTACTTTTCCCTCTTCAAACTCTTCTTGTCATATTTTACAGTGTCTCTAATCATATGCATTGTGTCTTTTTATTCTGTACCAGTTTAGTTACATTGAATTTTTACGGTTATTAGTGAATTACCTTGCGTTCTCGTTTGCTGAGCATGTAGGCGCCACCATAGACTGCATTCAGGTGAGCAAATGCCTCGGAAATATTTATTAGATTCATTTAAATAGATACAATCAATGTCTGCATAACCAGATCCGCCGGTCGACTGGGAACTGGATACATATTGAGTCTAATTGGACCGGTTGCTTGAACCAGCAAACCAGACTAGGTGGTCGGACCAGATTTCAAGTTTTTATTTTCTTTGTTTTTACAGATCCACTGCAAAAGATTAGTTAGTCTCATATTTTGTTTAAAATTAGTTATATATTTTTTTTATTTTTTAAATTATTTATTACGTCATCTAGCTGTTGATACCGGTTCGACAAATGAACCGCTAAGCGGTGGTTGGATAAGCGCTCCGGTTATGAAAACATTCGTAAAGTAGCAAAGTAACTAAATTCCCCAATGGTATTGTACTATTGTACCTGAGCTAATGACTGCATAAAGCTATCCAAGACCAGAGAAATGTGATGGGATGAAATTTCATAGCAGTTGTTGTACCATAACTCATATCCCTTCTTAAGAACTAGACATGCCTTGGCCCTTGTGGACGATACCGACATTGTGGTTATTGCTTGAACCCAGTTCTGCATGAGGCTTTTCACAACCCTTGAATCGCTTCCAGAGCTGGTTTTGGTTTAGTTAAGTTGACTCGCCTCCATGGTAATCTTCTCTATGGCTGCTCGTTATATGAAACAAACTGAATTCAGTGAACTTGAATTTGAGTTATTAGAATTGGATTTTTATTTGAACCGAATGAAATGCGAGTTGGAGAATCTTGAACCGACCCGAACAACTCAAAGTCGAATAATATATACTTTTCTTTTGAATATTTTTTTTTTATAATTTTGTTTCTATTATTATTATTATCTTTTCTTTTTTTTTTGTAATATTTTGCTTCTTAGGTTTGTTTGAAAAGGGCTACATTCAGACATAATTCAAAGAGCAGCACAATTTCTTTAACCAGAAACCTGATTAAAACTGAACTAGCTGAACACAATCATGCTCGTATCCCCATGAACGAAATATCAATGTGGGATCACATTTTATCTTTATTTAAACTAAATCAGCAGCAGTTGTAAAACATGATTTAAAGATTCCAAATAAAACATATAGACTGAGCTTCAACGATCAAAACAGAATCCGTAACTTCTATCATATTTCATAAATCAATCTACGTGAAAAATTGGAGACATATATGCAAGTACACATATAATCTGCACATGATTTGTGAGGGCATACTTTGAGGCCATCGACGGAGAGGAGACCCCGTAGGATATGTTCATGAACCCAGGCGAGCTCGAGCTCGGCTCGGATTTGAAACTGAGCTAAAAATTTGAGCTAGAGCCTAGCTCGGTGGTTTTGGTCTACGTAATAAATATAAATGGAAGTACGTAATTTCAGAGTTTGAAAAGTCTAGTTTGATTAAGTTTATGGGCTAATTTGGACTTGAAGTTACTGAAATTATTGTGCCCTAAGTTGTGTTAAGAGTCGTTAGAGAGGGACTAGACGTCCATTTGTGTTTTGAGTGTTAAACTCAATTCTATGAAAATTGGTTGAGATTATTGTTTTCACATGTCTTAATTATAGAAAATTTAAAATAAAATATGATAATTTCCAGAAAATAAACATATAAGACCCGTTTATTTGTTTTTCTTTGCAAAACAATTTTTTTTTAAATTAGATATAAAAAAAATTTGAGGTACCATTAGTATATAATAAAATTTCAAATATTTGTGGGTGTGTTTCTATTCAAATTGAGATAATAAGAGTTCGACATTTTGTAACAAACAGTTCGTTCAATCTCCTGCCGAGTGTTAAAAACCATACGAAATCAATCATCCCATTAATGTTCAGAACTTCAATACTTCATTCAACAAAGGGGGCCGCATCAACCTATGAGGCGACGCTCAAATTGGAAGTTTGAATGGATGATTCCGTTCAAATGGCCACACAGTACTTTTTTACCAGTGTCATCATACTATTGGGAAAAGTCGAATTGGAGCACCAATGTCACGATTGACCCTATGTTAAAGACAAACAACTTTAAATTCATACAAATGTTGACTTTCAAAAGTAGATTTATTAAAGTCGGTAATTTTTTTAGTTTTGTTGGTGAATTTCTTTTATGGTTCTTGATTTTTTCGTTAGATTCTTATTATTGAAGAAGGCTTTATAGAAAGAAAAAAAAAATCATGTTCCATATATGGGTCGTTGGGCTACAGCTACGAAGTAGTGGGCTGCTGCTGATATTCTCTGCAGTTGGGCCATAATTAATACAAAATTTTGTTTCATTATTCTAGCAGTCCAATTCCACCTGATACCTGATTACTTATCCAAGTGCGTAGAGATGCAAAAAAAGGGTTACGAACCATACCTCATTTTGAAGTTGAACCGGACACATTTTGCAACCTGTTTGGTTGAACCCAATTTGGACCCGCACGAACCTGTAGGGTTGAAATCGACTTCAACCTTATACTTTGAAACCGGTTAAACCTGATATTTTTCCTTCTTAGAAAACGACTTTCAACCACAACCGATTTGGCAAGAACCCGATTTTGAGTTTTGTTGACCAAAGCCAAACCGGTTAGGGCCAAAAATTATTTGGATCTCATTTGTAATTAAATAAATAAATGAATACTCATGCTTTCCATTCAAGGAATAAATTAGTTAGAAGTTTATTTGATTTCTTAATTAACAGTAATTGTTTTATTTTTTTAGATCTAATTAACTTATTTTAGTTTGATGACTTTAGTTATTAGTTAGTACTTAGTCCATGTATTCTAATGTAAAACTAGAAGATATTAACCTAAGTACCTTTAAATGAAACCTAAGTAATTTAATCATGAGATTTTACTGGATTGAATACCATTTAAACACGAGTGTTAGGCAAAACTTTTATAATGATTAAGGGGTTGTTTGTTTACCTTTTAATGAGCCTCTTAATGGTTCAGACCTATTACTGGTTCAACACTTAATGGTCCAGACTGTTTGTTTCGTGAGCAGATGTCTGAATGATTCAGACATTTGCCTCTGAATTGTTAAGTTTTATACAGAGTCTGAATGGTTAAGACCTCTAATCTGAATTGGTTAGACATTTGCATCTGAACAATTAAACATTATACTGGCTCTTAATGGTTCAGACCTATTACTGGTACAACACTTAATGGTTCAGACCTCTTACTGGTTCAGCAATTAACCATTCAAAAGTTGCCAAACAGCCCCTAAGAAACTCGTAAATAAATTTGATGTGATGAGCGAATACCATGATGAGAACTTAGGGGCGTTTGGTTCGCATGAATTCAGTGGAATTGGAATATGAATTCCATCTCTTAATATGTTTGGTTCACAGAATTTGATGGAACTGGAATCTCAATTTCAATCTTCATGTGTTTGGTTAACAATGGAATTAGAATTAGGCATGAATTCCTTTAAATTCTTTTAACTAAAGAAATTCAAAATCCTTCCTATATGTGAAGGAATTAAAGTAAATTCATTGGAATCTTCGACCGTTTCGACCTAAACGGTTTCGACCCGTACCATTTCGATCCGAACCGTTTAGACCCGTACCGTTTCGACGCGAACCGTTCCGAACGCGAACCGTTTTGACGCGAACCGTTCCGACACGAACCTTTCCGACGCGACGCGAACCGTTCCGACCCGTACCGTTTCGACGCGAAACGTTCCGACCCGAACCGTTTCGACCGAACCGTTTCGACCCGTACTGTTTCGACCCGAACCGGGGGTTGTGGGTGATAGGGTGATGGATTCCAATTCATTTGACAACCAAACACAACAAAAATGGAATTGAGATTCCAATTCCAACAATTTTCAATTCCAATTGAAATGTTTAAATTCCAAATCCAATTCCCTCAAATCCTAATTCCTATACAAATTCAAATTCAAATTCCGAAACATTCCGCGAACCCAACGCCCCCTTAATCAATTAATAATTCCACTTTAGTAAACATAATAGGTTTTATGTATATAAGTTTTTAGTAGGCGTTTTTTTTATATCGTAGGTTTTATATTGAAGGTGGTGACTTGTTTTTGTACTCCTTCACTTAATTAGATGTAGTGAGCTTTTCCTTAAATGGTCTATCTGATATTGATGACTTAATCGTGAAAGATATGGTTTTATTATCATGCAAATATTACAATGAAAGACCTAAGATAACGAATAAAACTATGTTATAAATTGGATATTGTAAAGAGAATAATAATTTATGATAAATACATTAAGATATATTGATGAAGATCAAAATATTATTTAAAACCATAGGTACCACTTAGGATTAGCTACATGATTATGTCATGTTAGCTTGAGTTATAACTTACAAATTTATGAAAGAGACCAAGTAATGATTCAAAAAATGGTTTTTAAATATATAATAAGATTTATTTATTTATTTTCTTAGAATCTGTTATCTTACTTAGTCTTATAACTGATAGTTGGTTGAGAAAAATACATGCATCTACGTGTTAGTTAAAATGATTAAGCAGTAACGGATAGATGAATTGGCACAACACTTAGACGAACTTGGATCGATCATGCTTACATTTATTTGTATGATATAGTGGATTTTTACTATTCAAATGATTATATTAGCTAGAACGTATGACGAGCAACATTGAAATTTATGAATATTTTTAATAGGTTCTATATTTTCATTAGATAAATTGTATTTTTTATTGTTGATTTTATTTTTATTTTTTTTGAAATCCATGGTGTTTGGAAAAAAACAAGCGTGTTCAACTTACTATCAGAGCAATAGTTCAAAGAAACTAGGTACGACTGACTATCAGGTTGGTAGACTAAAGCCATTGAACAACTTATTGAGAAAGACAACTTTTAAGAAAAGAGTAGAAAAAAATAACGGAACCTAGGTAGGATGGGTATGGGTGAGGGTTGAGAACGTGTAAGTTCCATGTACTTATGATTAGGACTTGTATTTACTTTTATGATCCACATACTTTTCCATAATCTCCCCACTTGTGGCCTAATGATAGAATGTTTAAGTTTTCCAATAAAGACTCGAATTCTATTTTTACTTTTGTCATACATGGTAGATATAGACAATGAATGATTTGAACTAGGCCTTATGTGAGGTTCTCAGTTCGATTCCCGAGCCCAACCGAGTTTTCATCCTACCGTGTGTTACGCCAGAGAGTTATGCTCTTGTGGTGTCACAACGACTGTCAAGTGTCAGCCGACAGCATGGTTTCCCGAGGGAACGCCCAAACAAGCCAAACTTTGATGTCACCGTAGGCCCGGTTAAGACAACATAGTCTGACCAAAGTGGAGCAATACGAGGCTCTTCGATTTAAAAAGTGTGATAACCTTATACATGAAGTTCACCTTTAAAAAAAACATATTTTTCCATAATGAATGAATGTAACATACTATTTTTATTATTAAGTTATAAATGAGAATTTGTTACATGAGGTGTATCTAATTTGTATATAATGTAAAACAAGGTCTAGAAAGTCGCGTACTCGTCAAGTAATCGCTAAAACGTAGGTTGTAGAGGCGATTTTCTTCAACTCCTCATAATTACTTAGAATCGGTCAAACGTGGTAAACATCGGCCAAAATCGGATCTAGTTGACCAACTCGGGCTAAGTTTGACTTAAAAAAACATAATTCCTATGTCTATCGTATTAAAGAATGAATATCATTGTTTAAGAAATGTATATCAAATTTTGAAATACTTTACTATTTGAACATGTATTTTTTTATTTATATGGATTTTCACATATTTTGTTATGAATATTATTATAGGATATTTGGCATATATATGATTTCCCAAAAACTAATTTCTTTATAAGTTAACATGTCCGAGTACTATCCACTTAGGGTGAGTACCTGCAACTCCCCAGGCGACTGACCTGGGAGCGCCTAGCGACTTAATATAAATAATCGTTTAATCAACCAAATCCAACAATGGTGAATGTGATAGAAATGAGAGTTGCTTACACAAAATATACGGGAGGCATCGAAGCTAGTATTACAGCATATGAACCCCGAAACGTGATCTTACTAAATGAGGGCCTTGTCGTCTTAACACAACCCAACCCAAAGCCAAACATAGTGGGTGCCAGTTACGAAAATTGAGGGATGAACTAGAAAGGAACGAAGATTAAATACAACAACATGTGCATGGGAATATAACTATGATTAAAGATATTTTTAAGGGGGGTGAGGGAGATAATAATGGAGCAATATTCCATCGGGATAATCCTCACAACCAAGTGGTAAGCGATCAAAAGGAAATTGGTTGTTTGTTCAAAATCTTCCTAATTTGCAAAGCACCTGAGTTCTAAAGAAGACAAGCTCGACAATTAGTTAGCAATGGATCCGGGAGATGTAGCAAGAGTTTGATTCATGTTATTGTGATGAAGGTCTCAAGATGAAACAAAAGGAAAGATTTGGATTGATTGATAGTGTTGCCTTGGGTCAGGAGAAAAAAAAAAGTATTATTTTACCAAGAAAGGTCATGTGCTACATTTGCAAGATTGGCCAATAGATAGGAAAATGGATGGACCATCAGGGCACTCTTCCAAGTTTAGACTAGAGCAAGCTTAAACGAGAAAAAAAATATGTTCATTTTTGTGCTCAAGATACAACTCACCACATGCTTGAAGCTACACTATGGAGGACCTAAAGAAGTTTTAATGCTGATTTGGGTAAAGATTGTACTAAGAAAAGATAGTGTGTTTTACATTTACAATTAAATGGGACACTAATAGATAATTATAGCTTTTATTCTTTCATTTAGTTTAGTCTCTTTAGTTTCCCAATCTCATGTATTTATTATGTATGTTTGTTACTGCCAATAATGCATACAGAGAATTCTCATTACTCACATGGTATCAAGCCAGACCTCCTAATTTCCCTCCTCACCCTCTCCTTCTTCCTCACCAATCTTCTGTTCTTCTCCCCTCACAGCCTGCCCTCATGGCTTCATCATCCAACACCTCTGATTCTTCCTTCTCCATGAACACTCTCCTACATATGTTATCGATCAAACTGTGCTCCTCTAATTACTTGTACTGGCGCAGCCAGATTTTGCCCATTCTATCCATTCAGGGTCTGCTGCCTCATGTTGATGGCACCTCCTGTGCCCCAGCCACTAAAGTCACAGCAGATAACAAACCTTTCCCTAACCCGCTTTACACAGCATGGGCTCTTGATGATCAGAAAACTGTAATGATTTTGAATGCCTCCTTGACTGAAGAGGCAATTGCTGAAACGATTGGCCTCTCCTCTGCTCGGGCCATCTGGCTCGCCCTTGAGAGTGCGTTCAGTAACACTTCCATCGAAAGGGTCCAAAACCTTCGGGACCAACTTCGCCAAACTGTTAAGGGTACGTCGACTGTGTCGGAGTTTGGTCGGAAATTCAAACACATATGTGACCAACTCGCGGCAGTGGGTCAACCAGTTGATGACACCGACAAGATTCACTGGTTCTTATGTGGTTTGGGAGCATCGTTAGAAACATTCTCTACGACTGTTCGTAACTCCAAACTCACCCCCGCCTTTCGAGATCTCCTCATACAAGCAGAATCCCATGAGCTTTTCCAACGCTCCCTCCACGGTTCATCGGCACCTCCCGTTGCCTTCAACAGTCAAGTCTCTCGTCCCATTAGCAACTCTCGTGGCCGTGGTGGTCGTATGTATCGCGGTTCTGGTTCCAGGGGACGTGGTAGGGGACGACGAACCCCCCATTGCCAACTATGTCGTATTGATGGCCATTATGCCAATGTTTCTCCAAACCTTGCCACCTTTGCTCAACAATCAGTTGCTAATGATTCGGACCTTGCTAAAGCGTTTCTTTCTCAATGCCATGTCTCTACAATGGGACCCGATTGGACTGCTGATACGGGTGCCACCGATCACTTGACTAACTCACCAACAAACCTTCACAAGACCACTCCTTATTCTGGTGATGCTAAAGTGACATTTGGAAACGGTAACTCTCTTCCTGTCTCTCATGTTGGACAAAACAAACTTTCAAATGATATTATCTTAAAAGATATTTTGGTGGTCCCTAATCTTATGAAAAATCTTTTATCCATAAGAAAACTAACAACCGACAATCATTTGGATTTTCTATTTTCCCAGCCTTACTTCTATATTCAGGACCGCACAATGAAACAGGTGGTGGCCCAAGGATGTTGTGAAGATGGGTTATACGTTTTGCATGGCGGTCCCAAAGCCTTTGTTGCAGCTTCTAATAATCCTACTAAAGCTTCTTATGAATTATGGCACTCTCGGTTGGGTCACGTATCAGTTGATACCATTTTGCTTTTAAATAAATATGGGTGTTTGAAACTCACCTCTGTCTTACCTAAACCTATCATATGTTCATCTTGTGAAATGTCCAAGGGACATCGCTTACCTTTTTATCTTAATGAAAACCGGGCTTCTAAACCCTTGGATTTGGTACATTGTGATTTATGGGGACCATCACCAGTTATGTCGGTTGATAATTACCGATACTATGCCGTATTTGTGGATGATTATTCTCGGTTTACATGGTTTTACCCATTAAAAACAAAATCGGAATTTCACTCTATTTTATCCATTTTCATGCGGTTTGTTCAAACTTAGTTTTCTTGCCCTATTAAAGTATTCCAAAGTGATGGAGGCACGGAATTTATAAACCGCCATGTTAAACAATTACTAGAAACCAATGGTACTCTTCATAGGATCTGGTGTCCTTACATGCCCCCAACAAAACAGTCGTGCCGAACGAAAACATCGTCATGTAGTTGAAACTGGTTTAGCATTACTTTTCAATAGTAATGTTCGTCTCGTGACTCATGCCTTATGTATCTTCTTGTTTATGTTGATGACCTAATCTTAACAGGTAACCAAGATGTGATAGTGACCGCTTTCATCAACAAACTTCATGATGAATTTGCTATCAAAGACCTTGGCGATCTTAATTACTTTCTTGGCCTTGAAGTCACCCATATTCAAGGAGGTCTCTTCCTTAGACTAAATATGCACATGACATTTTGATGAGGGCAAATCTACTTGACTGTAAACCAGTGCACACCCCTTTAGCTGCAAATGAATCTCTTGCTGCCTCGGGTGAACTATTTAATGATCCCACTATGTATCGATCCCTTGTAGGGGCATTGCGGTACCTGACTATTACTCGACCAGACATCTCATACACAGTCAATCAAGTGAGCCAGTTCCTTCAAGCCCCTACCATTGTTCACTTTTAAAATGTGAAATGTATTTTAAGATATGTCAAAGGCACCATGACCTATGGTCTTAGTTTTTCTAGACCATCCAACGCCTCTGTTATTGGTTACTCTGACGCTTATTGGGCCAGATGTCTTGACACATGCCGCTCCACATATGGCTATTCCATTTTTCTTGGTAGGAATCTCGTCTCTTAGAGTGCTAAGAAACAACCAACTGTTGCCCGCTCTAGTTGCGAGTCCGAATATCGTGCCATGGCGAACACTGCGGCTGAAATTGTGTGGGTTACTCATCTACTCCAAGAATTGCATGCTCTCCCTCCAGATCACCCAACATTACTTTGTGATAACAGGAGTGCTCTATTTCTCACCCAAAATCCTGTCTCTCACAAACGGGCAAAACATATTGAACTAGATTATCATTTCATTCGGGAATTGGTTTCCTCTGGTAAACTACACACTCGTTTTATACCGACCAAGCTCCAGGTTGCGGACATCTTTACCAAAAGTCTACCTCGACCTCAATTTGAGTTCTTTCGGGATCGTCTTGGTCTTCGCCCGCCACTGTTTCGCTTGAAAGGGGATAATAGATAATTATAATAGATAATTATAGCTTTTATTCTTTCATTTATTTTAGTCTCTTTAGTTTCCCAATCTCATGTATTTATGTATGTTTGTTACTGCTAATAGTGCATACAGAGAATTCTCATTAGTCACAGACACATCAGTAACAATTGTCACGAAAGAACAAACAAAGAAGTTATTATGTGAACAGAAAGAGAAGGATGATCCACCATGGGATAAGAGTCGATCTTTTCAAATGATTGCACAAGAGGCAATAGAAAATGAGGATGGAATGAAAGGGTGTTAAAATTTTATACTACGTATCCTATCGTCATCTGAAAAGCTTGTATGCTAATCTTGGATGGGTTATCCTTTTTTCTTTTCACCTCGCCAACTCTAGTGCCTCTTCTTTTGGGATCGGCAATTGGTACTCATGTGTCCCATTTACTTGTAAATGTTGCACATGTAATACTTGGTGATATGGTATTTACCAAAATATCTATTGACTCCACTTCGAAAACATCTTTAAGTATTCTTAGTGCAACTCCTGTCATGAGTCGAGTTGCTACTTAAGCATCAAGTCTGTCGTGTATAAACGTATGCCAAATACCCTGGTTTAAACTTGTTAGAGGATCTTGATGGTCCATCATATTCCCTCTACTCTCTACAAGTGTTCTTTCTTTAATCTACTTAAACTAGGTCATCTTCAACAACTTTTGCTTCTTGAATGGGAAAATTAGAAGTTGTGGCCTTTCGAACAGCAAACATATTACTAACACTTCCTAAAATAAACGTGGTTCAAAAATAATTGTTTTTCAAAATAGTTTAATTTTCTAATTCTATTTTTAGATAATAAACGTGGTTCAAAATAATAATTGTTTTTCAAAATAGTCTAAGTTTCTAATAATATTTTTTGATATATGATATTACAGCACTCCAATAATTATATATTATGTGTATACTTTAATAATAAAGCTACTAGTTAACTATTAAGTGTTAACTGAATGCAATGTTTATATATTTTTTAATATAAGTGTCTATTGGATGTCATTTTTTGTTGTTATGTTTGTAGGAAACACGTTGAAAATGGTTTGCAATGTTCTAGATATTTGTGACAACATTGAAAAGGGTTGAAATATTATTAAATTGATAATAATGATAACAACATAGAGAGTCTTGAGCATTTGAAATGTGATAGGACACATTGTTTTAATCACTTGTATACTAATGCATTATCTACTTGTACATTTTAATCCGTACAACAATACTGACCATGACAACTATCGAAACGTCGACAAAAATGAATAGGTTATCACGGTACCTTTGAATTTTTTTAAAACATGATAATTAATAAGATATGACAAGAATACGTAAAAGAATTATAGGTTTGTTGTGGAGAGAAAAAAGTGTAACTAATTATCTATAATTTTGTTAAAACAAAGGGACTTAAGTGTAATTAGACGAGGCACTAAAATATAATTAGTGTTTAAAAGACCATCTTACCCTAATTTTAGGGGTGTAATTATAAATAAAGAGGAAAGAAGTTCTTATTTTTAGAGAGAAACCCACTTAAATAAAAAGGAAAGAAGTTCTTATTTTTTAGAGAGAAACCCATCACTCATGCATTATAATGTAGTATAGATATGGAAATTATAGAGAGAAACCCACTTAAGTTAAAAAAAACTCAAGAAAACCTTATGCAACAATTTTTTTTGTAAAAAAATTAGGGAATGTAAATTACATGTTACTGAACGATTTGTAATAAAAAAAAAGCGCCGAAGGGATTTTTTTATAATTTTTTTAAATTCAGTTTTATATATATGCTAAAAAACTGAATTTTTATTTTTTTAAAAGAATCTACTTGGCGGTTTTTTTTTGGGGATAGAAAACGTTCGATAACATATAATTTACATTTACTAATTTTTTTAGAAAAAAAATTGTTACATAAGGTTTTCTTAATTCAAGTGGGCTTCTTTCTATCCCTGCTCTCTCTCTCTCTCTCTATATATATATATATATACATATATATATATACATATATATATGCAAGTAAAACACCTGTGAGTATACCATACGCATTTGTTTATAATCATCATGAGTCGTATAACCAAACCTTGAAGTTATTTTTTCCCCCAACTAGTATTTACCACAAACCGGATAGGTTAGCACGACTAACCATGAAGGGATTGTCAAACCAAATAGATCTATTCACAATATGCATGGCTATACTAGCTAATGGTAAGTAGATGACTTTCCGTGGTAACATTACGTCTCATGTAGCTATGTATATATGTATAAGTATGAAAAACTATCCATGACGCAAAGTATGCCTTTCCCCAAAAATAGTATAAAATAGTTTAAAAATGGGGTCACGTTACTTATTGTTCAGTAGTACTCCTTTTCGTTGTGGAATACCGTAAGTGAGCTACTCGTCTACCTACAAGTTTATGTGCATAAATAAGACATCGGATCTAATCCGACCGACACATGACTAGGACTTTCCCAATCAGTGTACAAACAAAGTGCACATCGCATTGATGAGGTTAACAATTGGTATTTGTTTGTAAAAACAAAACTGTTTAACGTTTATTCTCAAAATTAGCGTTTTGTTTATGTTTTAAACTTTTATAGTTCTAAGTATTCATGTCATTAAAAGCTTTACACCAATCAGTCTTGGGATATGAATAAATGTCTTGTAAAAAGTGTGACGGGTTTTAGTGCTTATCGGTTATGTTATTGACACTTGTCGGCTTTGTCGTTTATTTTCTTTTTTGACCAAAACGGCCTCAAACCCTTGGATTATTTTTAACATTATTTTGGAACATTAAACTAAACCATTGAGAACTTACAAATCTAAACAGTTTTGTTTTTATTATTTTTAGATGCCGGTTTTGAAATAAAAGTCACTTTAAATACCAATTAAACCCTAAATTTATAAAAGTCATTCCAATGCCCAAATAATTCAAAAATTTCCCAAAATCACTTTTGACCTTGTACGTTTCTAGAAAAAAAAATATTTTTAATATTTTTGGTTTATTTGTTAAGAAACTACAAATAAAAGTTGTTAAACTGCAATTTAAAGCCATTATTTTAAACCATATCTCCTCAACTTGTGTTTCACTTGATTTTTGGTTCCTAACCTTAATATGACCATAAAAAGAAAAATATATAAATTTAAGAATTTGATGAATAGTCTAAGTATCTTATTATTTTATGTGGTTATTTATGCTCTTGAATTATTAAAAATAGCTAGACACGTCAAAAAATTATGATTTTTAGTCGACGACCTCATTTTAGAAATTTTCAAGACTCATAGCTAGAGTTTCTACCCTTAGGGCTTTTATTTTGGTATTGATTGTAGTTAGTTATTTTCAGAAGGTTTTTAACAATTTTTTCCTCATCAAACCACTATATTAACCTTATTAAAGTGTAAAATAAATGAATTCATCAAAACATGATGAATCTAGTCTCTTTTAATCACTTTTTGTAACCTAGTGCTTATTTAAAGTTTATTTTATATACTTTTTGTTTTTGTGCTTTGTTCATCAACTTTTTGAAGATTATTTCCAAACAAATTTACATGGTTATGATCTTAAAAACTTAATGGTGATGTTGGTTCAAGAATCTTTCAAAAATGATAACTATTTTTCAAGATGTGATACACAAAATGTAACACCTCAACCCAGATATGGCTGGCGTGTTACTATCAACGGTGATCAGAAACATAAGACATAGTTCCATTAATATTAAAGTTAAGGTTACATTCCAAAAGATAGTTCACAGCTCGAGGGCTCAAAATACATATTTATTTTATATAAGTGATAAACATCTTCAGTTAGCTTTCCTAGGGTTTATTCTTCACTCTTCACCCCACCTGAAGTAACCTGTGAACCTGTGGTGGAATAAAATATACGGAATGAGCGAAATGCTCAGTACAGAATAATAGTCTCAAATAACAACAACGGTAACAGTAACAATGACAGTAACAGTAATAACAATAATATAATAGATAAAAAAACAAGTCAACAAGAAAATTGTATCATACATGTCACACCCCGACCCGCAGCGGAAAAGGTGATCGGGGCATGATTGGGTTATCATCAAAGCTCATGACATTTATTATAACGTTTCATATTTATTATTACAATTTAAAGGGAAACATACAATCATAATTACATCATGTCCTACACATCATTCTAGACTTCATTATTTTCTTCTAAGGCATTTCCTATGTTTTCCTTGCTTCATCCTGTTCACCTGTATCATGTGTAAAAATGGTTTTTGGATCAACAAAAAGTTGGCGAGTGAATCCTATGAAAACATTTGAACAAGTTTATTGAATTGATTATAAAATAATGTGCATAACCACATATGAGTAAATATAGATGTAAACATATTCACAAAACACTTAATATCAGATAATGCACACACATACAATAATATATTGTTTTGAGGCACGCGTTGCTCAACCCGTCTCTCACGAGGAACTGATGGGCCTAATGGATGAGTTTTAAGGCACGCGTTGTTCTATGAACTGATGGGCCTAATGAATGATTTGCATACAACTTGACAATATGTAATACATAACTACAAACAATATTTACATTCTAAGTTTAAATCATAATATGGTATGGCACGAGTTTAAATAAACAAATTAATTTTAGTGACACATGACATACCCCAAAACGTGTAATTAAAAAGGGGAGTTGTAAGATTCACTCACATTGGGTGCGTTCGGTTGATGATGTTGAGTGCGCACGAAGTTGGATTTAACCACGAGTGAAACTAACCTAGATAATAACATAATGGTTCGGTAAATAAGCGGATTTTATTAATCAATTTTAGTAGAATTATTGGATATATTTTTGTGAGTTTAAGGCTATTTTCTAACTTTAAAAATGTTATTTTTAAGTATTTTTAATTGATTTTTAAATAAAATAAATAAATAAAAATAATAAAAAAATGTTGACTTTTTGACCGTTGACTTGTTGACCGTTGACTTGTTGACTTGTTGACCGGTTCGGTCGTGTATATGACATGCGCTGGGTGAGACTCGAACCGGTGACCTCCCGTACGCGTGCACGCAGCTCTACCAACTGAGCTACGTGTCTAACCCGAAATATTTCTGTTTTTAATTATATTTATATACTAATTAAATTAATCCGAAAATCATTTATTCTAAAAAGGATTTAATGTATCGATTCGGTGCTCGCCACAGGTCTCGAACCGGGGACCTGTGGTTTAGTTTGGCACACAGTCCACCGCTGGACTGTGTGTCTGACTTGGTAATTATTCTGGTTTTTATTATACTTAACATCTTACTGAAGTTAACCCGGTTCGGTTTCAAAAAAAAAGCATTTTATTTCTGTGAAGGTGCGTGTGTCAAGAATCGAACTCGGGACGTTATGCATATTGTTTGCACACAGTCCACCGCTGGACTGTGTGTCTAACCCGTTCATAAAACTGTTTTTAAATAATCTTATATCATATATGTACTTCATCTTCTCCGATTAAAATTTCTGATTATGACAATTCAACCGATGTCTCATTCGATTTACAAGCTTTATAAGTAATTGAAAGGTAATGAATGGAGAGAGTTTGGGGGAAAGAATATACCGATCAGCGTCTTTCACAGAACTCCGGCGAAGACTCGTCGGCTCTGTTTGTGAACTTCGGCTGTTAGAGTCAATTACCAGTTCTGTTCGATTAGTTATGATATGGAGGTACTTAACAAGGATTTACAGGAGTTTGGAGGGTTATACCGATTCACAGCGTAAGATCAGAAGTCTCAGAGGTTTTTCCGGCGAGAGCTAAATAATCCGGCTACATCATCTGGGATAGATTCTGATGGTTGGATTGAAGTTAGTAACAGTCTAACATCGGATTAAAACGGAAAGAGTCGAGGTATTTACCGTGTAGATGAAATCTCGGTTTTCCGGCGAGTTGCAGAAAGTTTCCGGCGAGTGAAAATGCGTCGAGAAAAGGTGCGATTGTGAGCGAAAAGGTTGACAGAGGCTTGTGGGTGTATTTATAGGGAAGAACATCGATGAATTGGGTCCGTTTACCGTCTTGATTCGTCGGTCAAATATTTCTCCGGCGGTTATGACTGATGTCGCGGGCTGGACATCGGTTATAACCGATGTTAAGGTTAATGCTTCGGTTAAATCAGAAGAAACCGTCCAATCTCGGCGAAATCGTCGGGATTTCCGACGACTGCGATTGGGCGCGTCAGTTTTGAATTCGAGTTTGATATTTGAATTAATTGTTTTGATATGTTACTAAAGAACACAAGTGGCGGAGTGGTTTGATGGATGAGAGTTAAATCGTTGTTGACCAGGTTGACCCGGCTGACCCGGGTTCGAAACCCGGCAGCCTTGTTTTATTTTTAAACCACTATTTTTAATACTTTTTCAAATATAACTTTTATATTCCAATATACTTATTAATTATGTATCGATTAAAATTAATTTGAGCATTAAATACGCAATGAAATTTTTAACTGATTGTTCCGTTAATAAACGGAGCGGGTTTGGTAAATCCGGTTTTTTACGGATGTTACAGTATCCCCTACTTTTTAGAAATTTCGTCCCGAAATTTAAGTAGTGACATATTTGTCTAAAAATGATGGTGTTTAGTTTGACAGTTACATACTTAGAAAGGGGTAAGAGTTTAAATTTTTGTTTGAGGCGGTAACGTTCCTTGTAAGGGTTGAGTACCCTGCTACAGGAATCGCTTTTTGTTGCCTACGGTAAAAATATTGATAAGCAGAGTTGATTCACTAAGTATGATATCATGCGTAAGAGTTTTGATATGTTTGGGAAGATATGGTTATATCCTAAAGCAAAACTTCTAATACTAAAACCTACATGGAACTTCTCATAACCGCCTGATAATGCCTCTGATCCTTTGGCAAGAATACTTATATATAGGAAGTACCAGCGGCGTATCCACCATATTCTTGTCAAATTTTCATTGGTTTTATCAGTAAGTTATGATTGGTTCTATGAATGTTACTCTAGAACATAAATAAACATAACAACCAATATCTGAGTCCCAATTCTGATAGTATACATGTTTGAATGGTGACATAATCCAATTTCTTTCAATGATGAGATGATATGAATGCTAAATAAGTGAGTATAACACATATTTCAATCAAGACAATACTAAATCCTACATGGAACTTCTCATAACCGCATGATAATGCCTCTGATCCTTTGACAAGAATACTTATATATAGGAAGTACCAGCGGCGTATCCACCATATTCTCGTCAAATTTTCATTGGTTTTATCAGTAAGTTATGATTAGTCCTATGTGACTCTAAAACATAAACAAACACAACAACCAAAGCTTGAGTCTTAATTCTGATAGTATACATGTTTGAATGATGACAGTACCTCTCTCGTTTGTTATGATGAAGTGGAACACAATCCAATTTCTTTAAATGATGAGGTGATATGAATGCTAAATCAGTGAATGTAACACAAATTTCAACCAAGACAATACTAAATCCTACATGGAACTTCTCATAACCGCCTGATAATGCCTCTGATCCTTTGGCAAGAATACTTATATATAGGAAGTACCAGCGGCGTATCCACCATATTCTCGTCAAATTTTCATTGGTTTTATCAGTAAGTTATGATTAGTTCTATGTGACTCTAATACATACATAAACACAATTAATCATAGCTTGAGTCTTAATTCTGATAGTATACATGTTTGAATGGTGACAGTACCTCTCTCGTTTGTTATGATGGAGAGGTCAGTCCTTGTGGAAGTGAGACATAGCTCAACTTCTTTAAATGATGAAATTGAAATACGTTGAAATGTATGATGAACAAACTTCGACCAAGACATTACTAAATCCTACATGGAACTTCTCATAACCGCCTGACAATGCCTTTGATCCTTTGGCAAGAATACTTACATATAGGAAGTACCAGCGGCGTATCCACCATATTCTTGTCAAATTTTCATTGGCTTTATCCGCAAGTTATGATTGGTTCTATGTGACTCTAAAACATAAACAAACACAATCAACCAAAGCTTGAGATAACATAAAGAAAAACATAAAAACTAAGCGATTGGAGTTGAATCTTGATTTTCGGTGAAGGGGACTAGTTGGGTGGTTTCTTTTGGGCCGTCATTATCTTCAACAGGATTGGCGTTAATGTTGAAAACTCTTCCTCTTGCTGGTGGCTTAGTGATTAGGTTTCCTTGATTTGCTTGGTTCACTGGGTTTGCTTGAGCTTGAGCGTTTATGATGTTAACCAATCGAGGGCACGTGTTTCTAAAGTGGGTAGGGTTGCCACAATTGAAACAAGCTCGAACATATGGGAACATGGGGTATTGGGGTTGTTGATATGTTTGGATCAAGTTTTGAGTAAGGGGTGAGGTTTAGTTTTGAGGGGTGCGGCAAACTTTGCTCAAATGACCATAGCGTCCACAGTTCGCACATAATCGACAAGGTAAGGTAGATGGATGGTGATAAAAACAGGTGTTACATTTAGGGTAAGGTCCAAGGAAAGGTTTCTTATTTAGGTAAGTTGAGTCGGGTGCTATTTGAGTGATTGGGATGGCTTGGAGGGGTACGGCTTGTGAGGCTGGTTGTATACGTTGAGTGACAACGAAAAGTTGCCCATCTCGTTTTCTCTTGGAAATGGGTTGAGAAGGGGATTCGGTTTGGGTGGAGTTGGAGGTTTCAGTCGATGCTTTATCCTTCTTCTTCTCCTCCTTGAAGTCTTTATTCCGGATGCGGTTCTCGGTGAGCTCTGTAGCTAACTCCATTGCGGCTTCCAAGGTTACAGGTGTGGTACTTATTACAGAGTCTTGAATTTTTTACGAAAGACCTCGAATGTAGTGCTCGATCAAATGGTAGAGGGGAGTGAACAAGTTGGGAACCATTTGATTTAACTCGAGGAATCTTTTGTTGTATGTGGTGTGGTCGCCTTCCTTTTGCTTCAACGAATAGAACTCATCCTCTAATTTCTTGATTTCGCTCCTTGGGCAAAACCGTCTTGTCATGATTTCCTTCAACTCTTCCCAAGTCAAAGTCATAGCATCTTCAACACCTCGTTTGGCCTTCTCTGTATTCCACCAAGTAAGTGTTATTCCATATAAACGACCAGTAGCATATCGCACTTTGCGATCATCGGGGCAATCGCAATTTAGAAAAGTGTTCTCCATTTCTTCAAACCAATGGAGGAGAGCGGTGACACCTTCAGTCCCTTCGTATTTTGGAGGGTCGCAGGATTTTAAATGCTTGTAGGTGCAGTTGGTGGTAATTGGGGAAGGATTGTCAATGTTTTGATCTTCTTGATTGACGGGATTAGCGGTAAGGGCTTGTTGGACTTGAATTATAATGTTGGGTATTACGGCAGCCATTTGTTGAGCGATTTGGGCAGCCATGCGCTCGCGGGCTTTTCCTGCTCTCATCTTCCTACGAGCGAGGCTAGAAGACATCTACAAGGAATACATATCAAGAGTATGAGTTGGATGTTTTTGGGATCATGGGTCGTATTTAGAAATGAACATTCATAAAATAAATATCAAATAATAAATCTACTACATCCATAGGATGTCTTGGGCTTTGCTCGTAATTGGGCCTTGCATGCCGCCATACTTCACCTTCGTAATCATGTGGGCCCCATGAATACCGGGTTTTTCATATGGTTCGCATGTGTTAGCCTGGTTACGTACACTAAAACCCGGAGAAAATCGAGAAATATGTAACGTATGATATTCGGAATGTGTCCAGGTGTGGACACGGTGACACCTCAAAGTGGGCTTAGTTCGAACGACGTTTGGTGTGGCATGCTTTGGCCTAATAGGTCCTTCGTACTCTCATCGTTAGTCCCCAAGTAGGCAAACTGGTCCGTTATATTGGATTTATACGAATGCCAACCTAGACAGGACGTTCCGACTACCGGTTCGGTTTCAAAAAAAAAACATTTTATTTCTGTGAAGGTGCGTGTGTCAAGAATCGAACTCGGGACGTTATGCATATTGTTTGCACACAGTCCACCGCTGGACTGTGTGTCTAACCCGTTCATAAAACTGTTTTTAAATAATCTTATATCATATCTGTACTTCGTCTTCTCCGATTAAAATTTCTGATTATGACAATTCAACTGATGTCTCATTCGATTTACAAGCTTTATAAGTAATTGAAAGGTAATGAATGGAGAGAGTTTGGGGGAAAGAATATACCGATCAGCGTCTTTCACAGAACTCCGGCGAAGACTCGTCGGCTCTGTTTGTGAACTTCGGCTGTTAGAGTCAATTACCAGTTCTGTTCGATTAGTTATGATATGGAGGTACTTCACAAGGATTTACAGGAGTTTGGAGGGTTATACCGATTCACAGCGTAAGATCAGAAGTCTCAGAGGTTTTCTGGCGAGAGCTGAATATTTCGGCTACGTCGTCTGGGATAGATTCTGATGGTTGAATTGAAGTTAGTAACAGTCTAACATCGGATTAAAACGGAAAGAGTCGAGGTATTTACCGTGTAGATGAAACCTCGGTTTTCCGGCGAGTTGCAGAAAGTTTCCGGCGAGTGAAAATGCGTCGAGAAAAGGTGCGATTGTGAGCGAAAAGGTTGACAGAGGCTTGTGGGTGTATTTATAGGGAAGAACATCGATGAATTGGGTCCGTTTACCGTCTTGATTCGTCGGTCAAATATTTCTCCGGCGGTTATGACTGATGTCGCGGGCTGGACATCGGTTATAACCGATGTTAAGGTTAATGCTTCGGTTAAATCAGAAGAAACCGTCCAATCTCGGCGAAATCGTCGGGATTTCCGACGACTGCGATTGGGTGCGTCAGTTTTGAATTCGAGTTTGATATTTGAATTAATTGTTTTGATATGTTACTAAAGAACACAAGTGGCGGAGTGGTTTGATGGATGAGAGTTAAATCGTTGTTGACCAGGTTGACCCGGGTTCGAAACCCGACAGCCTTGTTTTATTTTTAAACCACTATTTTTAATACTTTTTCAAATATAACTTTTATATTCCAATATACTTATTAATTATGTATCGATTAAAATTAATTTGAGCATTAAATACGCAACGAAATTTTTAACTGATTGTTCGGTTAATAAACGGAGCGGGTTTGGTAAATCCGGTTTTTGACGGATGTTACAATACAGATGTACCCTTGAGCCGAACAGTAATAGGTAGGATGGGTGAGGGCACACACAAACCATCTACCTGTAACATCCGTCAAAAAACGGATTTACCAAACCCGCTCCGTTTATTAACCGAACAATCAGTTAAAAATTTCGTGGCGTATTTAATGCCCAAATTATTTTTAACGATACATAATTAATAAGTATATTGAATTATAAAAGTTTTATTTGAAAAAGTATTTGTGGTTTAAAAATAAAAGAAGGCTGCCGGGTTTCGAACCCGTGTCAGCCGAGTCAATCTGGTCAACAAGGCATTAACACACACGCGCTCAACCACTCCGCCACTTTGGGTTTTTGTTAAGATACCGAAACAATTAATTGGAATAATGAATCTCAGAAATCAAATCCAGTCAACTAACGCGCCCAAATCCGTTGACGCCGGAAAATCCGACGTTTTCGTCAAACAGCGTCGGTTATCTATGACTTAACGTAAACATTAAACCTCAACATCGGTTATAACTGATGTCCAGTCCGCAACACAAGCTATAACCGCCGGAAAATCTTTAACCGACGAATCAAGACGGAAATCGGGTCAAATACGTCGATGTTCTGCCCTATAAATACCCCCTCAAACCTCTGCTAGCTTTTTCGCTCACAATCACACCTTTACCCGACGTAATTCCACTCGCCGGAAAAGTTCTGCACCTCGTCGGAAAACCGAGCCTTTCACCTTTGAGCCTTACTGAACCCCCAGAGCTCATACCGAAGCCACCTACACTCACCTCAAGCTCGCTGAAGACCCTCTGCCGCAAGACACACATCGCCGGAATAGTTTGCTGTCACCGGAGTTTCGCCGGCGAAACAGAGGAGCCACTGTACGGTATACCTTACGCTTAATCTTTCATTCTTTTTATTTATCTCACCTGTAATTAACCACCAGACACTAACGAACTTGATTTAATTTTCGAACCAGTCGGACCTCCGTTTCTGGTTGAGTCCAACGAAGAAGATGAAGTTTTAGTATCGTATAAGTATAATTAAAATCAAGAAATATCTCGGGTTAGACACACAATCCAGCGATGGACTGTGTGCACATAAACACGCAGACGTCTCGAGTTCGATACTTGTCCCACGCATGCTTGCCTCAATAAAAATGTCCTTTTTTCTAACCGAACCGGAGTCACTGCTTATACATGTTAAGTTTAATAAAAACCAGAATAATAACCAAGATAGACACTCAGTCCAGTGGTAGACCGTGTGAACGTTTAATCGCACGTCACGAGTTCGAGTCCGGACTACCGCACCGGTCCGAACAATTATCAAACTTTTTATATAAGACAGAAAGGAAATTATTTAGTTTGTATATAAGTATAATAAAAATCAGATTATTTAACAAGTTAGACACACAGTCCAGCGGTGGATTGTGTGTTAACTCAACCCACAGGTCCCGGGTTCGAGACCTGTGGAGCGCACCGATTCGATACATTAAAATCGTTTTTAAAAATAAATGATTTTCTGTTTAATTCAATTAATATATAAATATAATTAAAAACAGAAATATTTCGGGTTAGACACGTAGCTCAGTTGGTAGAGCTGCGTGCACGCGTACGGGAGGTCTCGGGTTCGAGCCTCACCCGGCGCACACAATTACACATACGAACCGGTCAACAGTCAACAGTCAACGGTCAACGGTCAAAAAGTCAACATTTTTTATTATTTTTATTTATTTATTTTAATTAAAAATCAATTAAAAATACTTAAAAATAACATTTTTTTAAGGTTAGAAAATAGCCTTAAACTCACAAAAATACACCCATCAATCCTACTAAAATGGATTAATAAAATCCGTTTACTTACCAAACCATTATGCCATTATCTAGGTTAGTTTCACTCGTGGTTAAAAACCAACTTCGTGCGCATTCAACATCATCAACCGAACGCACCCAATGTGAGTGAATCTTACAACTCCCCTTTTTAATTACACGTTTTGGGGTGTGTCATGTGTCACCAAAAATTAACTCGTTTATTTAAACTTGTGCCATACCATATTGTGATCTAAACTTAGATTGTATACATTGGTTGTAGTTATGTATTTCATATTGCCAATTTATATGCAATACATTCATTAGGCCCATCAGTTCCTCGTGGGAGACGAGTTGAGCAACGCGTGCCTCAAAACAAATCCATTATTGTTCGTGTGTGTATTATTGAGTTTATATTGTTTGTAGTTATGTAGTTCATATTGTCAATTTTATGCAAATCATTCATTAGGCCCATCAGTTCCTCGTGAGAGACGAGTTGAGCAACGCGTGCCTCAAAACGATCCATTATTGTTCATGTGTGCATTATTTAATATTAATTGATTGGTGAATAAGTTTACATCTATTTTTACTCATGTGTGGTTGTGCACTTTATTTTATTATCAATTAAATAAACTTGTTCAAATGTTTTCCATAGGATTCACTCGCCAACTTTTTGTTGATCCAAAAACCATTTTTACACATGATACAGGTGAACAGGATGAAGCAAGGAAAACATAGGAAATGCCTTAGAAGAAAACAATGAAGCCTAGATTGATGTTAGGACATGATGTAATAATAATTGTATAATTCCCTTTAAAATTGTATTAATGAATATGAAACGTTATAATAAATGTCATGAGCTTTGATGATAACCCAATCATGCCCCGATCACCTTTTCCGCTGCGGGTCGGGGTGTGACACTACCTCAGTAACAGTAATCCTAGGATCGATCCATACGCCTCCTAGTAGCTATGCACCACACTTGTACCTAGGGACGCCGTGATCTAATCTCTCAGTCACGGAAGGAGCACACGTTATCGGTGCCTCAATAACGCGCTCGTGGGACACTCCACGAGAAGCGTAGAACTTAGGGTAACAGAGCGCAGTCAGTCAGAAACAGTAATCCAGTTTAACGGTAACCATATACTCCATATAATCAATATCGGAACATGCGATAATGAGTAAAAAAATAATTCATAATGCTATCGCATGATGTCAAAGTCAAAATGATAACTAGAAAATGAAACGAACGGGCGGTCAAACTAATCGATGCTCAAAGACGTTAGGAGTTCTAAAGGTATATATTAACAAAATAGGTTTACAAACAATTAAACCAGATAAAAAAAAAAAGGAGAGTTAGAATCCGTAGGTCAAAAGATAATTCACAACAATATCAGACTTCTTCCTTAAGGAGATCGTGACAATCTACAAATATTTTATATTCATTGAGATTTTATAGTTATTAATTTAATATTACAATCATCTTTTCCAACAACTTTATGTAGTATGTAGCTTTGTATGTAAAAATTCTTATTTAGTTTTATGATGACATGATATTATATCAACCAAACTGTATCATCTAACTTTATTTATTTTATATATAGTAATTAGTATCAAGTTTTATAAACTTCCTTTTGTAAGAATGTTTGATAAAAGTTTGTCACCTGTTAAATAGCAAACCCATTTATATGATTATTTAAAAGTGACTACAGTTAATATTTACTTCAACAACTAATGTTATAGTACCTAAGCCTTTATTTATTTTGAAATATTCATTTTTCTGGTTACACTAAATTTAGAATCATAATTCTTTGAGCTTATTATTAAATATGGGTAATAAAATCAATATGGTAAGAGGTGTGTTACTGGCAAAAATGAACATGTGGTTTGGATTAAAGTTAAGAAAAGAAATAAAGGGGGCTCAAGATCTATGGTCTTAAAGAGTGTTGACCAGTTTGTAAACACGAATGACATAAAAGTTTATTTTATATTTCCAAAATAAATAAAGAAAATATACGTCATCTTCTCCTTCTTGACTTTTTGTTCCAGTTTAAGAGCTTCACCAGGAAATTATAACAGGTTTCTTATGATCAAATTAAGCTAATGTGTATGTGTTCCTAACATGTTTAAATCACACTTAGAGGTTCAGCGTAGATTACCTTGGTTGCACACTATGAATTTGTTGGTCGCCGGAAAATTTGTGGAACGACGGTTGGAGTTTTATGTGGTGCTTTTGGCGGTCTACAAGAGGTGGCACGCGGCGGAGATGGTGGTGGCGTTAAATTCGGGCTATGGTTGTAGTTTTTTTTACTTGCCGGAATATCTCGTTCTTGCCAGAAAACGGAAAGGAAAACAGTTGAGAGCGAGAGATAGAGATAGAGATAGAGAGAGAGTATTAGGGAGTGTTGAGGTGTGGGTTGCAATGGTCGGGTCTCGTCTCTATTTATAGAGAGCGCGACGTGGATGACGACAAGCTAGTCGGAAATGGTGGCCGCGAGTTGCAGGCGGCGGGTGGCGGGTTGTCGGGTGGCTTCATCGGTGGGCGGCAGGCGAGCAGCTGGCAGGAACTTGCAGGCTGTGTGCGGCATCCTGCGTGTTGTCGGGTAGCTTGCAGGCTGCGCGTTGCCGGTCGAATTACAGGTTATGACATGCTATAGTGTAGCTTGAATTATCAGAGTAAAAGTCAACTTCTCTGTTTTGTTTTCTTTCGTTAGTGTGCTGAAGAAGAAACATTAGTAATTTATTAAATCTTAATATAATTTAATGTTTTCTTTCTCTTTCTTTTACAACAACAATGAAATTCTATTTTATTATTATTCTCTTTTTTTTATTAACTAATCATGCAACCAAAATAGATACATATTATTTTATTTGTCTTCTTGATATAAAATATATGTATAAACTGATTTTGTTAGATCATTTGAATTACCACATTATGATCTTGTTAGAAATATATACAACACATATATATTTTTTTCTACAAGTAATTTATCTATTTATTTTGGACATAACGTCCAACATATCATATTAGCAATAAGAATTTTGTCATTAATGTCATTATATATGGTTATTTTATTAATTCTACTAATAATTATCATCATTATTATTTTCGGATATTTTAACTATTATTAAGTCATATTATACGTTTAAGGAAAAATGTATTCACCACTTTTATTGTCTAATTCCCAATTATTAAAATTTTAAATTTTCGGGTTATTTCACAATACTTGTTAGTTTAGTGTTTTGAATGTATACTCATGTTTTTGGGTAAATCATTGAGGAACATCTTTACATATACACATGCATAATGGATGAGGGGGAGGTTCATATAAAAAGAAAATTTAATTGAGAAGAAAAAGAAAAAAAAAGGTACAATTATAAAATATTAAGTAGTTCTTTTTCATCTCATTTATTACTATTTTTAATTAATTACTTATTTATAATGACTAGCATCATCTACACTAATTTTGTTTGCTTACACACATAAAAAGTTATCTTATACATTTCGAAATTTATCTTACACATAATTAAATTTATTCTACACAACTCGTAACTTATCCTACACACTTAGGAATTTTTCCCACACTCTAATTTTTTTTTAAAAAATTATATATTTTGAAAATAAATTATAAATTTAATGAAGTTAGCTATTAAAGAGGAAGACTGAAAATTAATGATTTATGTAAGTTTACAAATATACTCTTACATTAAAATTAAATGCAAATATTATAAATATTATAAGAAGTAAAATGAAGCATTCTTATTGGTTGAAACTTCTTCTTTTTCTTCTTAAGAAAAATTTCTTCTCATTTGAATCCTCCACTAATGGATGATTCCTCTATCACAACATGTTCTTTATACATTTGGCCACTAAAACATCATGATCATTAAACAAAAAACTAGCTCGGTTTCCTTCACAAATAAAATAAATATACTCCAAGTGTGTTTTATTTGAATTTTTAAGCACACCCAAGCACTTTCATGGCTTGAAAGTTTGAGGATGCATGGATACCTTAAATAAAATGGAAATTATTTAGGGTTAGGGGTGGTCATCAACCATCACCCATCACTCATCACTCACTCACAACTTTCAATCAAGTTCCGCCATGTCATCAATCATTATTCCATCACTCACAACCTTTTTTTAGTAGGAATGTCCATCACTCACAACACCCAACAATAAACCCTCACATCTCCTCACATGCTTCCATTCTTCACGCGTTATACATATCAAGCGTTATACATTTTTTTGCGTGAAAACATCTAGTGGCGGTGGTGTGTTGTAAACTTTCACGAGTGAAAGTTGTTTATCACGTGCAAAAATTTCACCACCCCGGGTGGCCTTAGAATTGCTTTGAGAGAGTTTTAGGATATGTTTGAAGTGGTGAAGGAGCACACAGGAGTTCACCTTTGTCATTTGATGTCATCCGTTGATAATGACGAGCATATGTGGTTGTTGGGCATGTCTTTAAATTTTGGTTTCCATGGTACTTAGGATTGTAAATGAATCGAACTTCAACGAAAATTCGTGAACCGTTTGGCGCTAAGTTCGTTTATGTTCGTTCAATAAGCTTAACGAACGAACACGAACAAAAATTTCCGCTCGGTTAGCTTAGCGAACGAACACGAACACAAGTCTCATTTGTTCGATTGCGTTCGTGAACGTTCGATTACGTTCGTTCGTGTTTGTTTGATAATATTAAAAAACAATAAATAATAAACCTTTTATCTAAACATATTGAAAACTTGAAACCCTATTTTTTCTAAGTTAACTAAAATTTGGACATTCTAAGACTTTTTTGGGAATAATTTTGTCTAAGTTAGTTAAACTTGACTCATTGTTTAGTGGTGTAGTAGACTTCTTGTATTTTGATTTATCATTTAATAGTTGTATTTAACTACTTATATCCAATGCATAAGGATAACAATGTTTTTATTTTTTATTTTCAAGTTAAATGTTCGTTTGCGTTTGTTTTTATTTTCTTGCGTTCGTTCATGTTCGAGACCCTTGTGAACAACTTAATTTCCTTAACGAACGAACACGAACATTAACTTATCTCCAGTATGCGTTCGTGAACACTTCTGGAATATGTTAATTTTCTTAATGAACGAACACAAACATGGCCTTGTTCTTGTTCGTTCGGTTCATTTACAGGCCTAATGGTACTGATCCGTGTGTGTTCATGCAAACATACCAACAACAAATTTCAAGATGGATCTATGGGGCTCTCAACGGGTTACTTTTTAGTTTTATTTATTTATTTGTGTGTCCCCGTGTGACTTGTGACATGCTTAGATAGTAACAATAAAACTGACATATAACACAACCGAGTTTTAAGGATAAAAACACTAATACAAACTACACAAGTTCTAGGCAAGCGTACCTATCTGTATATAGTATAGCCTAGGTATGTACCCAAGTATCAATCCGTGTACACTAAGATCTATTAACCTATATCTTTTGTAAAATCTAACCTAAGTAACTTTTAATGATCATAAAACACCAAACAACCAATTTAATTATGTTTAGAAAGCAATGATGAGAAAATAACCTATTAGGTTTAGAATCATCTTACGACTTTTACAAAACACTTGATTATGGTTCTTTTGAAACGTTCGCCATAGTTGACACTAGTAACGAAGGTGTAATGTTAAAAAGCTAGAGCCATGTCGGGTTAGCCCTATGTCCCCAAATAACCAGGCTATAGACACACCCAACTATCTGGTTCTAAGTAACTACGTCATTTACTAATCCCTTGTAATCTAAGAGTCTCTTGTATTGTTCTAGCAATCATAGATTAAGGAACTGAGCGAATTACTATCTAGGCTACTCAAATTAAAGAAAACCTTTATCTAGTTTCCAAACCTTTTTAATCAGATTTTCCATGAAGGTGACCGATATGAATTACCAACACCCAAACAAATTTGTCCTTTGCCTACTAAGCATCCTGCCTTAGATTAACGATCGATATATAGCCTAACGATTACAAAACAGATCTTACATGCATAACCCTATAGAAAGATTTAAATCTTCCACACAAACTCATTTGAACATCAATACGCAACATACAGATTAGGCTTTCTTAAGCAAACCTTACTAAAACCTATTTAGTTAATATCCCGATATATGAATGATATATTGGTTATCGGACCCCTACCAAGATTTTGTAGGCGTTACTCGTGTACATCGCAACATAATCATAACAAATAATTAAAATCCATTATAAAAATAAATGTAAACACGAATGTGCTAAGTGCGGTAAGTATTGTGATATTCCTCTACCCTTTCTTCATCAAAATCATGCTTAATTATCTTAACTAACCTATAATACATATCGATTTACAAAAAAGAAGAAGAAGAAGAAAGGGTATCGACCATAAAGTTAAGTAATATAAATGGTTATAATAAAACATTCTTCAAATCATTAACTCGCCCCTAAGCTTGCAAGTTATGATTCAACATTTTCAAGCAGCTCATCACACAGCTTTGCTTGTCATTTTAAATGATATTTTCATCATTATGCTTGATCATATTTATCTTAAAGGCTTTATCTTTACCGTATCATACTTATCATATGGGTTTGTTCATTATCACGCATTGTAATCTTTGCATCATCATAAAACCATATGGGAGATAGTCATTTGGTCATAGAATCTTACATGGTTAAACCATGTGTATTGGGAGATTGATCAGAGAAAGCACACTACATCCGACTTATGTCAAGGAGCACACAAGAATTCATCGTTGTCATTTGATGTCATCTGTTTATAACGCGAGCAAGGACTTCACATATGTGGTTGTTGGGCATGTCTTTAAATTTTGGTTTCCAAGGTACCGATCTATGCAAACGTACCCACAACAAATGTCAAGATGGATCTATTGGGCTCTCAACAAGTTACTTTTTAATTTTATTTATTTATTTTTTTTTGTGTCCCCATGTGACTTGTGACATGCTTAGATAGTAACAATAAAATTGACACATAACACAACCGAGTTTTAAGAACAAAAACACTAATAATAACACACATTCTAGGCAAGCGTACCTATTTGTATATAATATAGCCTAGGTAAGTACCCAAGTATCAATCCGTGGACACTAACATCTATTAACCTGTATCTTTTGTAAAATCTAACCTAAGTAACTTTTAATGATCAGAAAACACTAAACAACCTATTTAATTATGTTTAGAAAACAGCGATGAGAAAGTAACCTGTTAGGTTTAGAATCATCTTAGAACTTTTGCAAAACAGTTGATTATGGTTCTTTTGAAAAGTTTGCCACAATTGACACTAGTAACGAGGGTATAGTGTTTAAAAGTTAGAGCCCTACCGGATTAGCCCTATGTCTCCAAATAACCAGGCTATAGACACACCCAATTATCCAGATCTAAGTAACTACGTCATTTACTAATCCCTTGTAATCTATATTGTTCTAGCAACCATAGATTAAGGTCGAGCGAATTACTATTGAGGCTACTCAAATTAAAGAAAACCCTTATCAAGTTTCCAAACCTTTTTAATAAGATTTTCCCCGAAGGTGACCCATATGAATTACAACACCCAAACAAGTTGTCCTTTGCCTACTAAGCATCTAGCCGTAGACTAAGGATCACTATATAGCCCAAAATTATACAAAATAGATCTTACATGCATAACCTCATAGAAAAATCTAAATCATCCACACAAACTCATTTGAACACCAATACTAAACATCACGCTATCAGAAGTTCATAAGCAAACCTTGCTAAAATCCTATGTAGTTAATTGTGATACCCATGACAAAACCAGGTACACCTTAATGGGTCCTAAACTTAAAGCATGACTAAAACTATAATTGTGCGTAAACCTTGTGAAATTTCATGACTTGTGTGTTGTGCCAAACGATATATGTTATATCTCGGAGGAATCCGAGAGCATGTCATGGTTGACATGACACTACTAAGGACCAACGATGCGAGGTTGGCATCCTTAGCCTTGAACAACGTGTTAAACGGAGACTTGACGTCTAACAGCGCATTAGACCTTTGATGTTGATTATTAGTTTATTGGTAGCCTTATTTAAGATTCCGAATACCAGGAATAACTTAGATCTGTGCCATAGACTGTGACATAAGGTTTAAAAATAATCAAAGCCCGGACACGCAAAACGAAGCAGCTCCCGGTTGGGGAATCGCATTCGTTCCGGGCATAACTTAAGGCAACCGAATGTGCAAAGAACAATCGATGAAGCTTAAAAACACTTAAACGAACGTCAAACGAGACTTTTATGATTAAAACGTAACTGGGTTCGGATTTTTAGACGGTTATGCATAATTTTTAAAACCGAGTCTTTTAAAACTAAGTACGCGCGAAACGGAGTCTGTTACGCAAATCGAGAACGCGCGCCGGACCCGAAACGAACCCATGCTTATATGTAAGATAAACATCATCTTCACATGCGCAAAACGAAGCACGAGGTGGCCCTAGGGGCCCACCTCTATGCCGCCATCAACCCCCCCCCCCATGGTTATAAATATTGTTTTTATTTATTTTTCTTTTAATTTTAATCATAAAAATCTTCAAAAACCTTTCAAAAATCTGCTCTCAACCTTCATTCTCAGCTGAATTCTTCCATAAACAATATCTAATTCAAAGGTATTAGCCTTGATACTCATAATTCTAAGTCCGTTTCTTCAATTAAACGCGATTTCTAGCCGAAAAACGCTTTTTAATCCATGAATTTTGGGGTTTTAAAAGTGTTTTAGGGCTGGAAATGAACACCACATATACCCCTGGTGTTATATGGCAGCCATGGTTGCTAATCAATGGGGTTTGATACCCTAATCAACTCTTATTCGACAAAAATCGCTTAACTATTCGATTAACCGAAAAACAATGAATTAAAGCTTGATTGATATAAGTTCTAGCATATTTGGATTGTACTTGGTGTGTAGGTACTGAATATAGCCTTTACACACTTCTGGGATCAAGATAAACGCTTGGTGTCCATCACCATACCAGTGTCCTATAGACTCAATCCGGAGTAAAAACTCCTGACCAGATCCAAGTTATAACCATTACCAGCTTAGATACTGATTTGAGTCCATGCTTGCATGTGTGTCATTAAAGTTGATCCAGCTATTCGACCACTCTTGTGTTGAGCCCCCTATTGGCACTGTGAGTTTCACTACCCCGTTTTTAACTGTTTTATTGTTTTACTTGGGGTGGAATGCATGTTACAAACTATGTTGGTTACACAAACTTATGAAGGGAATTTTGCTTCCCTAACACATGAACTGGTTATAAATTGTGTTGATTATACCAACCTGGGAGTGAGTTTTACTCTCCCACTTCTAAACAGTGATATTGTTTCTGAGATGATTGGCATGTTATGAAACTGTGTTAATTGCACCAACTTATGATGTGAATTATCTAACACACGAACTACCTCCCCTCTACAAGTGATTAGCGTAAGCCATGGGTAGTGAATAGTACTATTGGTCTGAGAAACCCAGGCTGCGCCCGACAGGAAGGTCGACAACCAGGTCTGCACGTGTCCTAATTTGGTTGTGTTGTTAGGCACAACTGCTAAGGGGCATTGAACTGCACGTGACGCAGTTGATGGGCCGGAAGTGTCTTGGTCACAGGGTCCGGTGGCCGGGAGTGTCTGGGATGACACGACCTGGGGTAAAACAGTCAGGTTTCACTTGTGTCCTCGTGTAATTCCATCTGCGACTATGACTATGACCGTCATTGTGATTATGACCCGTGCAATTAAACTTGTTAACATATATTGTTACACAGCAATTAAACCAGTGGAACTCACGCAGTGTTTAGCTGACCTTTTAAAAACTACCATGCATTTCAGGTAAAACTAAAGAGGAGTAAAGAACGTGCGTGTGGAGGGCTGTAGTAGTAAACTGTAGCAGAATAAGAGCTGTGATAGCTCGTAGTACTGTACTGAAACTTATGGTGTGTAATATGATTCTGATAATATGTTGTAACAGAGTTTCTCTCTAATTATGATATCATGTTTTTTTAAACTATGGAGAATTACCAGGTGGCCGCACCCTGCATTTGTCTTCCGCTGCGAGTCGGGGTGTGACATTAATATCCCAATATATCACCGATATATCAATGATATATTGGTTATCAGTCCCCTGCCGAGATATCGGTCAAAATATCGGTACAGATATATCACAAATTTTCCCGATATCAATACCTTTCTTCTTATTTCTACCACTCGTCTTTCTTGTTTTAAGTCTTAATTGTTAGTTGTTACTATTAAATGTTAGTGTTTTAAGTCTTAGTCAGTTCATGCTTACTACAATTGTTTGTGTTTTGCAAGTTGCAAAAGGTTAATTTGTTAATGGTAGGAGAGCGTATTAAATTGTTAGTGTTAAATTGCTATATATATATATATATATATATATATATATATATATATATAGCATGATATTAAAATTACTGATACCCCACTGCGATAAATGATATTTCAAATATCGGTCCTTGACCGATATTTGATATTTTACGCATTAACTACTTAACTAAAAACACACTTTCATTACAAATCAAGCAATTCAATGCAAAGTAACAAGAATCATCCTACCCTAACCGGCTATAGCGCAGTTAGCTACTCATAGTAACAAACAAAGCTAATGAATTCATTAAATACATGATAGAAATCAAAAGGAAATGATAATATGAAGGGTTCTAACTTAGTAAGGATCAATCTCTTGACCTCCTATACGTTATTCTTCCTTGAATCATCTCGCAAATAATCAGATCTTGAATCCTTATTCTTCAACAGCCCCCTTTTTGCTCTTCTCTTATGATTTCATCACTTCTTAGGGTTACAACGACATCTCATTCTATTTATATAGCCCATCAATAGTTTGGGTGAGTTACGACCCGTAAACCGAATCTGGGGTTACGATCCGTAAACAAGCCACATGTCACCTTATCGCTCTACGGTTTCCAATCAATAAGTCGATGCATTAACTTAGGGCTCACGACTTCTAGTCCTCTCCTTTTTCCTCACGGCCCGTAAACAAGCAGATTTGGCCTGCCTTCCACCCCAACTTCATTAATCTTCAATTCTGACCCGGACATCCTTCATTTTACCTAGGAACATGTAAAACACTTAGAAACATACATTTAATCAATTCCAATCAATGTTTACAACAAACAACAATCAAAATGCGGGTTTTAACACTATGATAACATGTTGTCTTTTAGACACATCAACTTGTAAGTTTAAGGTCTAGTGTTATCGGTTGTCTTATAGTACAAAAGGACAATAAGCCACCATAGAGTGATAGGTGTCCACGGAGAGATCAAGTGGGAAGGGTAATTTTGTCCAAAATATAAAAAAGAATATGCACATGCAAGTCATATGCCTAGAAACATGTACATGCAAGTCACATGGAAAACCCAGTTATGTATTACACAATAGACATAATGTAAAACATAATGAATATCTAACTAAAAACACGATCGATGACAAAAGATAAAAGACGCAATGGACAACAGATTAGAACACAATGGAAATAACGTAAAACAAATTGAGTATCAAACTAAAAACGCAATAAAACGTAGAGTAAAACACAATTGATGACATCAGATGAAAGATACAACAGACAACAGAATAAAACACAATGAACAATAGACTAAATACATAATGAATAACAAACTAAAACATAATGGACAACAAACTAAAACCACAATGAACAACAGACTACAACCACAATGAAGAACAAACTAAAAATAATGGACAACAAAACAAAAACACAATGGACAACGATTAAAACACAAAGGATAGCAGACTAAACACAATGACCTTAACTTATAGCACAATGTATAGAAAACTCATAAGGTTGAAAAACAGACTAATCAGAATCAATACACAATGTATAGAAAATCCAAATATAACACCATCTTCACTATGTTATACATTGTGTTATAAGTTCTGATAAAAACGCAACGGACATAACCCAAATTAATATTGTGTTATAAATTCTGATAATAATACATCATATAGAAACCCTACTAAAAATGCAATAAATGTGGGATTTCTTTTATGTCCTTCCACTATTTTCTTTTCCTTAAAACAATTCTTAACCCTTCAAATTTAAGATCAATGGACTAAATTTCTTTGTTTTGTTATTTATTTTCCACTTTGTATTTGATTCTACTCTAATGCGATTTTAATTTAACGCTTTATAGTTTAGTTGTGAATGAGATGTGTATCCAAAGGTACTTTGAGGATTAAAGAAGATACCCATGTGGAAGACAAAGATGAGTTAAAAGCCTCCCAAGAACCAAAAAAAAAATGTGAGGAGTAGGTTACACCAAATTTTCATAGACATTTTGTTTTAAACCAAGAGAAAGTAAGGGTAACTTGCTATTATTTGAATGTTCTCTGAACTAAAGAGTGTATCTTATCCTTGCGAAACATTTTTAGACAATTAATAAGAAAATTTTGAAAACCTTGGTATACAAAGTCGTATTGTAACAAGTTGGTACAATCATTGTTGTTCAGAGAATTAGTATCTAATATAGCTAACATAGACTTAAACCATATTAATACCATATTAATAAGAGGAGGACACGAGTCCTTGAGAAATAAGGTTATAGGAGAAATAAGTTGAAAGAAAGGATGTGTAAACATTTGTAAAATGATGTGACGTGGTAGCATGAGTATTTATGTATATTGGACGCAGAAATTCATCTAATCACTTTACTTGTTAATGTAATGTTGATTGGAAGAGCAACTCTAAAAGCTTGAGGGCATGTCTATCGTCAGAGGATGATGACGTTTGTTTATGTGTACGATAAGACTCATATGTCCCTTTATATGTAAAGACTCAAGTCTACTAGATGTGAAAGTAAGATGATGCTTTACTAAATTGCATAGGTAAATCATAAGTTTGAGAAGCCATTTCTAGAATGAGTTACGAAAATAACAAGATACCTATAGCGAGTAACTATGAGTATAGGAGTGTAACGACGCAAACTGCTATGGAAGATATTTGGGTCTCACATGAATAACATAATTATATGAAGCTCAGTGAGTTAAACTTTACACGGTGAAGCAAGAGGTAAGCCATTAATATGTAGAGATGGTATAGAAATGAGGTCACACAAATAGATGGTAAGAAAATAAGTGATGAATGTGCAAGTTATGCCTTAACATGGTTAAAGTAGTAAGTGTATTCATGCTTGAATCATCTATAGAACCATAAAACAATACATGCGTTAACAAAACTCAACGGTCCACAAACTATTCCATCTCTAAGTTTGGGCTTCATCTGAAAAATGTCACCCGGTCGAGCCAAATTCATAAAATAAAGGTTACTAACTTGCAACCGTTTATTTTTATTTTGCAGCAGTCAGTAATAGAACATAGTTTGACAGTTTGTACATCCAACAAGCATAACTCAAATGTCATAGGGGGTCCAAACTCCAAGTAATGAATCACTGTTTTAACACTCTTGGCTTACATTTACATACATGATAGTTATAGATATCCTATAAAGCTTTCACCACCCTGAGTTCGGTAACCTGCACCATAACCAGAGATGATGTTATTAATGTAGTTTATAAGCCTTTTCGATTAAACATGTAGTTGAAAAAACATGTAAACAATAAACATACAATGGCATTTTCATCCAGTTTGGTTTTTCAAAACAAAAGAAAGAAGTTTAATTACAAATTACAAATTAAAGACTATTGCTTTAAAATGTAACACAGATGAAGAAAATAAGTTCCTAAATAAATTGTCAACTAAACTTTTGACAAAACTACTTTATAGATCCTAAAAATATTGGCCTTATCTTGATATATCAATATATCATAAGCGGATTCTTTCGTTGGAGTCAATTTTTTATTAGATAAAATAACGTGTTTTAAATTAATATATATATTTGTAGAAAAATAATTAAATACCAGGAATTCTGCTCACCCAACTTAAGGGATGTACCGGAGCTTTCATAATCTTGTGGAGTGCCAGTAGAGTTGCAGATATCGGTAGATTCCGAGGACTCCCGATCATCACCAAAATCACAAATAATCTGCTTCCGAGCATTGGATATCTTCAAAAGCTTCATTCACCATTCAAATACAAGTTAGCAAAAATAAGCAAACAAAGCCAACAACTTTTCTCATTAACAACCCATTTTTGTGTCGTTTTTTCATCTTTAAAACATAAGGGTTGGTAACACGTCTCGAAGAACTTGTACAAAGGTTTAATGGTTGACAATGATAAATCATCCATTTTGTAAAGGAGGAATGGGAGGCAAAGAGAAGTATGTTGGGGTGAATATCTTAATACAAGTAGAGATGAAAACCGAAAGAAAACTAGCTTAGACTTTAGAGGGCATGAGTCGTACTTCTTGTCTTAGTTTGTCATTCTCCCCCATGAGGTTCACTTCCTGCATGACTTAAGCAAGTTGTTAAATAGCTAGAAAATGTTCTGTAACACTAAAAGGCAGTGGTAATGCTCTTTTGGTGGCATAAATTTCTAATACAGTTCACTATTTACATATCTTAAAAACAAAGTATAGAAAAAAGAAATCACTAAGTTCGAGTACAGACCTTCTCTTGAAGATGATAAATCTCGTTCATAATCACCTCACCTGAAACAGTAGAACTATAAATAAGCTCATGCATAAAGACTCATTTGCGAGGGTCACTTTTTGGCATTTTTCAATCAATCTAATTTATATACCTTTTTCACTTTATTTTTTTATGAAAAATGTTCAGAACTTTATGTCTTTACAAATACAGAAGTTTGCTTCAGATGAGATTGAAGCAGTTCAATAGAAATAAAACATATTTACTCCATGGATATTGCAACATATGAAAAGATATATACTTTTAGAGAATGGTGTAGAGTACCCTTCCATAATATAATTAATAAGTAGATAAATTTTGCATGAAAAAATTTGGAAAACCAGAAAATTTGCAAGTTGCAAATGACAGGATGGAAAATAGTAACTATAAACTAAAACAAAGCAACTACACCTTTTTGGCAACAACCCGACTTAATCCAGCTTCAAGTGACTTTTCGAGCTGGTGCAACTCTTCAATACTTAAACCCTGCAGCTCCTCCCCTCTCAACCGTCTGCATTTTCATGAAGAATCACACGCGTGATCAAACATACGTGCATATACATAAACACACACACACACACACTTATAATCGGTTATTTCAAATTATATATTTACATAAATATAAAGATGTGTATTTACTCTATGCTAATGTGTGCATGTATGTGTTTGTGTCTGCATGTATATGTGTATTGGTATGTACCTTAAGTGAAGGGTTCTTTCTGCAACTTCTTTGCTTAAGTTGGCATAGTTGGTGTCTTCAACCAGCTGAATGACAAGATGAAATCTTTATACGTAGGTTTCATTGGAACTAAAATAGAATTTACATCCCTTATAGACTCCTAAATTCAGGACCATATTTGCAACTACAGATATTGGACTTGATCATCATATTACATGGGATTACAAAAATAAATAAATAAATAAATAAAGCAGATTAAGGTGAAGAGAGGAATTTTTATTGTAATCTTTTAATTATAGTTTGCAAAGGGTCATTTTTATAGTTCGACTTGACTAAACCGCTGTCACAATCAAAAAGGTTGCTCCAAGCCTTAATAAGAAACAAAGAAAACAATTGTGAAATACCCAAAAGAGCAAGAAACAAAAAAATATCTATGCTCACCTGTAACTCAAGAGAAGGTTGGTTTAACTTCTCAAGATTTTTTGAGTGAAGGCTACGCCTTTCAAGTACTTCTTCCATACTGCAAGAGAAAAACTGTGTATTTAAAATATTTGATATGTACACGGGATGTTTATACAACAAAGTCACGTGATCACGTATGTCTTCCCAATTAAATAATTAGATAAGTTTATTACATGCTCATAGATGGAGGACATTAGGTGAATACATAATGCGTTTGTTACCTAGAAGGTGTTTCTGAATCTGGATGTAGTTGCTAGTGATTTATTTTCTATATCAAAGAGTGAGTTGGTTAATACACCCACAGATGTTTTGTTAGGCATGTTTAGGTCTTGCACTTGTTTCTCTTAATTACTGGAGTTTAGAGATGACAATGGGCCAATGGGGTCCGAGTTTGTGATAGGTATTGGTTTTCCCAGTCCCATATATGATATTAAAACTGTGTCCCATACCCGTTAGGTACCCAATTATTCGTTACCCACAAGTATTGAGTATGCCCGTTAGTTTGTTAAAAATCACCCTTTGGGATTCTTAAGTACATTTCTTACTAGTTAAATTTAATAAAATTACCCGAAGATGTTATAATATATAAAAACTAAAAAGTTAGTGGATTAGTAGATTACTCTATTACCCAAGAACAAATTAACTAAAATAAAAAAGAAATATTTTATGGGCATGGTTTGGGTAAAAAAGTGAGTATTTTCTGGTAATTGGGTCGGATATCAATTACTATAATGCCCGCCCCATACCCATGTATATTCGTAAAACCAGTCCAATACCCAAATACCCGTTCCATTATCCATCCCGAATGTTTTCGGTTTGCCTGTAGGATTCGAGTTTGATTGCCATCCATCCTTATCGGAGTTGTAATTATTAAAAACGAATTATAGTTTTTTTGGGTTGTTTAAGGCTAAGTTGCAATAATCTTTAGCTTCATATGGATCCCTGTTCCCATGATGCCGACAATTTTTTTTTACTCTTTTTCATTTCGGGAATGTCGCATCAAATCTAAGTTAATAGTTTTTCTTAAACGTTTCAGATTAAAAGTACTTACACAATCCTTTGAATCCACAAATTTTCTTAAACTGTGTATCAAGTCAAAATTACAATTTAATGATATAGGGAATAGCATGTTTGTGGGGTTGACAGTGGCCTTTAGAGTAGTATTTTAAGAATCTTTGTGCTTGTGTTTCACTATAGGGTCAAGTTTGGGATCCCATTACTTACAAATTTCCATCCCATTACCAGACTTCATTATGGATCTAAACAATCTAAGACTTATAATTCAATATTTATATCATATAAAGAATTCTGCAAAATCCCTGAACTCTCAAACAAAATACCAATTATTTACAAATTTCCATCCTAGATATAATTTGTTGGTTACATGTGTGTCAATAAGGCCTTGGTGTGTACTCTAACTTCATTGGTGTTAAAGGTGACATGGCAAGTTAACATGTTTTCCAAACCACCCCCTTCCCATGTTAAGGGGTGTTAAAACCTCTTTTGGTTAACATGTTAACCTAGGCAAAAAAAGAATAAGAAATTAATTCTATTTATTATCAATATATATTTTCGCTAAGAAGTTGATGAAATGGTAGTATTATTATTTATTTTGTATTTAATTTTAACATTCAATATTATAACAATTAAAAAAATGGTGGGTGAGGGTGAGTTTACAAGTTAAACCTTTCATTAGGATGATATGGAGTAAAAGGGAAAAAACAAGTGATGTGGCGCTTATTTGAAGTTAAGAAGGTTTAAGGTATACCTCATGGCCTAACAAATACAATATGCTTCAAAAACTTCATATAGTTGATTCTAACAAAATAGGTTTAAATAGTATGTGACCATGTGATGTAGGTTGCTTCTTATACTTCTTGCCTAAGCTAACTTAAACCTGTTGGAACAACAATTCGATTTCCATTCATCATTGATCATGGGTTTCAGTAGAAAAAACAGCCAGCTTTGCAAACCGCTAAGAAAAAAACTGTAAGATCACGCTTTTGAATCACAAGGACCGGTCTATTTTGCATAACAAAAAGAAAAAACCACATACAAAGAATCCCCCTTTAAATACCATTTCTTTTCCATTTTCGAGCTTTTGCGTCTGAATTAGAATGCCAGAAAAATATTTTCCATTTAACATGTAAAGTAAAGATTGCTCATACATAAGAACAGCCAAACAACTATACCATAACCAGTTAAGCACAATGACATCTGATGATATTGTTTCTTCTCTATGCTACCATAATCTTATCAGGCATCGAATATGAATTCCATGTTTTTGTGACCGGAAGATCATGGGTTACTGGGTTTTAATCACAAAGTCCGTCTCTTTTACATAACACACAGAAAATACCACATACATGATACAAAGAATCCCCCCACCCCCAAAAAGAATAAAAAACTCTTTGAACAACAATTTTCTTTTTTTCAGGTACATTTTCCAAGAAGCATATGAAGAAAATGAGTGCTTATAAACAACTATACTATAAGTACCATCCAAACAAATAATAAGGAAGTAAAAAAGCAAGATAATCTCAATCTCATATCAAAAGTAAAAATAGATTCCGGCAAAAGATTTATTTAATCCAATTAAACACACAACTAAATCCTTAACCCTGATTAAAAAACTTCATTACAAACCCTACAACACAAATTACAAAAAAAAAGCAAGTACACAACCGATTATGAAGCATCACACATTTATCTATGGATAAGAACACACACTGACACACATAAAAACACACACATAACCCTAGATCATACCTTGAACTGGAGTAGTGAAACAGCTTGTCACTGGAAGAGAAGAGAATAACAGCAACATCAGCATCACAGAGTACAGAAAGCTCTTCAGCTTTCTTAAACAACCCTCTTCTCCTCTTGGAGAAAGTCACCCTTCTTGCTGTAGCATTATCAATCTTTTTAATCTGTACTTTTTCCCTAACCATCATACTTCCCGTTCCACACACTATTTTTGGCAAAATCTCATTCAAAAAAAAATTTTCTCAAGAAAACAAAGAATAAACCAGTGTTTAAATCAAGGGTTTTCCATGAATAGAAACATTTAATTTTGTAGCTTCCAAAAGAGAAAAGAAACAAAAACACATCCTTTTTCTTTACCAAAATTGGGTATTTAGATCAGTGGTTTAAACTAGAAACCCTAGACAAAATCAAGAACACTCGTTTAACCAACTCACTCTATTATCCGATCTAGATAGTGGTGGTAATGATAGGTAAAGGTGGTTTAGATTATTCAAGAAAATTGAAAAATCAGAAAGAAGATGAAAACCCCATGAAGATCAGATGGAGGGTTTGCACACAGGATATGAGATTTGAAGTAAATGTATTTGGTTATGTTGATGTCAGGGATGAAGGGTGTATTGGGGGAAGTGGTCTGGTTCTTGGGAGATTGAAGAGGGACTGTTGTATAAAAGGAAACCGATGAGACAGAAGAATGTGTACTCTTCTGTTATTTACCTTTGTGTAATTGTTTATGCGAAAATGATACCATTTTATTTTATATTTTATATACGATATAAGAATACATATTTACAAAAGAATATTGAGATCACAAACTTTTAAAAAAATACTTTTATATTTATTTTGACCTTTGTTATTATTATATACAAATGGATATTAACAAGAGAGTGAATGAGTAATTATTTATTTAATTTTCTTTTTTTGAAATTTTGTTCTCATCTTATCAAACACGTATTTTAGTTATAAAATCTAAAAAAAATCATGTTTTTACACTAATTACATAATTACTCTACTAAAGTAAATACATAAGTTTTTTTTGTACATTTTGCAAATAAACATCATACTTAAGTAGACATAAAAAAATTCAAATAAAAAAAAGTTTCCTTAATTTCTCATGTTAATGTTATTTGACAAAATTGCATAAATAAACCTTTATGTTCTACCTAAACTGCACTTCATATATTTCACTATGAAATCAGCAAAACCCAACCTTTATATTCATGTTTTGTTACATTCTATAACCTTTACAACTAACGTCGTCTAAAAATTCAGTTAACTTACCTCACATGCTTTGCATGTGAGGGTATTTTAGTCTTTTTAAATCATTATTTAATTTATATATATTTCTTTAAAATAATACCATACATAATCTCTCATCTTCAACCCTACATCCTCTCACAGCAGCCTTAGTCGGAACCACCACCATGCCACCGTCGCCATCTCGAGTTCAACTGCAGCAATCTGCCAAGCCGCCATCTCCTGCGTCTCGCGGGTTAGTGCAGATGAACCTGATGTGCAGGTTCTTAAAGTGGCGGGTTGTGAAGTGAAGGAGGTTCAATGGCTGGTTGTGATGTGCAGGTTCTTAAAGTGGCAGGTGACGAAGGTTGTGTCAGTTCACCGAAACGATGGTGGGTCGATGATGGAATACGAGTTTTTCCCGGGGAAATGTGGCGGAGTTGAGGTGCAGAAAGAGTTGATGAGTGTGGGATGATAAACGGCGGTGTGGTGTGGTAGTGGTGGTTCGGTTGCGGGAACGATAGGGTTACGCGGTGGTGAGGGATCATTTGTGACAGCTATAACTTGTGGAGACGAAGGAAGCCTGACTGTGTCTTCACTTGATTTGGCTCTAAAGCTTTCTTATTAATCAGTTAGTGAGCAGGATGTTGTGTTTCACCGCAACTGCTTTTGCTTAATTAGTTTTCTATATTAATTATTTGTTTTAAGTTATAGCAAAAACTTGTTATTTACATGAGTTGTGAAACTTGATGACCAATTTACAGGTGCTTCATACAAGAAGCATGTGATATTGTGACATGATTCATGTCATCAATATGATATGATAATTGCATGTATAAGATGTGGATAAATTTAAAGGATGAATGCTGTTAGAAATAATGGGGTGGACTGGCATTCAAGGAATCAATCGCTGGTATATGGCCAGCTATGTTTCTTTCTTACAAGTTCAAAAAGGGCATTTTAAATTTAATTTTAATAAAGAAGGGGATATATGACTAATCGATTTTGAGTAAAAAAAAAAAAGAAAACAAGTTTGTATGATTTGTTCGATATTGATGCAGAGACGAGGAAGATTGAGATATTGATCTTGGAGAAGATGATGGATAAAGAAGAAGATTATGTATATCGTTGATATTGAAGATGGCCCTAAGAAAAGGGAACCAATGAGAGATTGACAAAACATTCTCTTTTTCTTGAAAAAAATCTTTTCAATATATATATATTAAAAAAATGGAAAAAGACTAAAATACCCTCACATGCAAAGCATGTGAGGTAACTTAACGGAGTTTTTGGATGACGTTAGTTGTAAAGGTTTAGAATGTAACAAAACATGAATATAAAGGTTGGGTTTTGCCGATTTCATAGTGAAAGGTATGAAGTGCAGTTTAGGTATAACATAAAGGTTGATTTGTGCAATTTAGTCATGTTATTTTATATGCTAAGACTCATTTGTATTTGATCCTTACACTAGATATATACACAAGGTCATTTTTGATATTTTGGATGCCTTGTAAAACTAGTAAAATGGGTTCCTAAAAAAATTAAATGTATTATTAGAGGGGTGCTCGCTTGATGTGGAAGGAACACAACACTAGTAAAATGTTTGAACAATTAATTGGTAAAGTATCAAATAGATTTGAAGGTTTAATAAAGTTTTATAAAATAAAGTAAATATAAAATAAAAAAAATAAAAACAATTTTTGAGAATTTAGTTAAACAATAGATCGATTGTTGACGTAATTTCATTTTTTAAATTTCCTTATTAATTAATTGTATTGTAATAACAACAAAACTGAAGTTGTATTTTTGACTAATTTATGGTATTTTTAATCAATATTATTCAGTTAAATTTTATTTATTTATTATTTTTATTTTTTTGTATTTAATCTCATTATTGGCATGTGTGTGTAAAAAAGTTAAGATTGTGAAATTCAAAAAGAACAATTTTAGCCCCTTAAACTTTTAAAGTTAATGTTTTTAACTTCACTATAATCAAGTGTATTATGATATAATATTAGTTGTATTCCTTTTCGCTTCGTAGCAGGCTTTCAGGCAATATCGGTTCCTTACTGTTCCAATATGATATTGACACTCGGCATAGTAATCTATTTGTGTTTTACATCAAAAAAATGAATACTCATACGCTACCGGTGTTTTTAGTCGATATAGGTTCGGTTCGTCACGCTACTTGTATGGTACCGGCACTCGATACGGCTTACGATATAAAAAAAATGTTGTACTGTGAATACGAATCTGTGTTGAACGAATTTTACACCGCCACGTCAAGCAAACCATAAAAACGAACACGATACCGGTATCGATTTTGTTTGGTCGGTATATGTTCGGTTTGAGAGGATAGAAAAAATCAACTATATTTGACCCGTTCGAACATAACTTTTTCGAATAATAATAATAATAATAATAATAATAATAATAATAATAATAATAATATAATAATCATAATAATAATAATAATAATAAACATATCGCGACGAAACACTCGGAATTTTATAAACCGTTGTATTGTATTAATAGAAAAAATAAAAGAGTAATTGACATGATTTTATTTTATTAAAAGATAAAAACTAAACCAACATCATTGTGAAGCTACCAAGTTTTCAACCTATAAATCATTGTGAAGCTACCAAGTTTTCAACCTATAAAGGAGGGGAGATGTGTTCATTTGTGGCATGGAAGCGTTTCGCTCATTCTTTCATCACTATTTTTTGAGTTTATATCTGATATATAACAATTCAATAATGATAAGAGATTTAGCCCAAGTTTGACCAATTCAGTGCGGTTTTTGGAGAACATCGTAACCAAGTCTAATTAACTCAGTCCGGTTAAAACAACGTAGTCTAGACAGATTTTGACTAAAACTGTCGTTTAAGCGGTATAACATTGAGTTACTCAAAAAGAAAATCAGCGTTAGAAAAAGAGATTTAGCTTTGTAAAGGAAAAGACTTTGCTAATTTGTTAGGTCCCTCAAAACTTTGGTCCATGTGCGATGGTGCACCCTCTTGGGTTGGCTATGCACATAAACATCCATATAAATGTATGTATAGATAGAACACATTTTTTTCATGAACCAAATTGATAACTGCAAAATCAGCAAAATGCACTTGTAATAAGGTGGTACAAGTGTGAAAGTTTGACACTTACTAGGGCTGGCATATTGGGTCAACCCGATCTATTAAGATACGAACACGAAACATGTAAACACGAACACGATATGAAATCTTATCGTGTCAGATTTTCCGAACACGAACACGAACCTGTTAATAAACAGGTTACACGAAATGACTTGTTAAGACACGAAAATGTTACCAACATATAGTACAACCTATTTAAGACACGAACACGACCTGTTAAGACACGAACACGACCTCTTAATGTAACATTTGTATAAATCGGGTCTTCAAAACCCGCTCCGTTTTGTAATCAAATACCAAGTTATAAAAGTTACATTAAATATTTATGATTATTTTGAGTTAAAACGATACATAATTAATAAATAAACTAAACTATAAAAATTATATGTGATAAAAAGTTAAAATAAAATAAATAAAAAAATAATGAAGCTGTCGGGAGTCGAACCCGGGTCAGCCAAGACACTTCAACAGCTTATCACTCGCTCCCTAGACCACTCCGCCACATTGTGTTTTCTGCTAACTCTAGGAACACAAATGAATTTTATACACAAACTCAGTTAAAACCGATGGCGCCATCTGAGAAACGGTAATCGGCAAACCAAGCGTCAAACCGTTGTTTATCTCACACATTCAGTTTATAACCGATGCACGACGGTTTTTAATCAATCAGAAATTGATTAAACTTCAAGACTCATCATTATTGGTTTTTAAAACCGAAAAACCCATCAAGTTCAGAATTACACAAACTCCAAACCACTCTCGCGATTCAAAGAGATCATACCAATACTCCATTTCCTTTTCGTCGCATTTTCAGACCATCAGAGCGCCTAAAACAGCTCGCCGGAATTCTCTGCAAAAGTCGCCGGAAAATCGTATTCAACTCAAACCAGTAAAATACTTCTACTTTACGGTTTCAATCTATTGTTAGAACCTTACTAACATTAACCCATCGCTCATAATCAACCACAGACGGCATTGCTGGACTTTCTGTGCTCGCCGGAAAACTCCTGGAATCGTCGGAAACTCGTTGATTACCGGTATGCACATTCCAACGTACTGATAATCAATACTCATTAGTTCAATTTCACATCTAATCCCTTAAACCTGTTAATAGACTCTCTCAGCCGAAGGTTTCAAAAACAGAGCCGACAAGTTTCGTCGGACTCTCTGAAGAAGACAATCTGTTCGGTATCTTCTTTCCCCAAACTTTTCGGTTCAATGCATTCAAACTGGACATCATGTTTATTAACTAAATTAATCACGAATCGGTTGTTTGATTGATGTCTTCGTTTATAATGAAGAAGACGAAGTTCAGTGATGACATAAGATTAATTAAAATCGAAATTATAAACGGGTTAGACACACAGTCCAGCGGTGGACTGTGTGCAAACAAAAACTATACACGTCCCGAGTTCGATCCCTGCTACACGCACACCTTGTGTAATAAAATGCCTTTTTGATCAAGAACTAAACCGGGTTAACTCAGATAGTTGATAAGTATAATAAAAACCGAGATAATAACCGGGTTAGACACACAGTCCAGCGGTGGACTGTGTGCAACATGAACTACACGTCGCGCGTTCGAAACCCGTCACGAGCACCGGTCCGATTGAATTAAAATGTTTTTGCAAATAAAGGAAATTCGGTTAAATCGAATAAGTGTATAAATTTAATTAAAAACGAGATTATTTCGGGTTAGACACGTAGCTCAGTTGGTAGAGCTGCGTGCACGCGAACGGGAGGTCGCCGGTTCGAATCTCACCCGGCGCAGATCAATTCGCTGACCGAACCGGTCAACGGTCAACGCTAAAAAAAATATATATATATTTTTTTTATATTTTTATTTATTTAATTTAATTTAAAAATCAATTAAAAATACTTAAAAATAACATTTTTAAAGATAGAAAATAGCCATAAACTCACAAAAATATATCTAAAAACTTCATTAAAATCCTTAATAAAATCCATCCATTTAATATATTTTTCCATTGTTATTTAGGTTAGTATTCCTCGTTGATCCGCTCATCTAAATCGTGCGCATCTCACCATCTCCAATCCAACGCACCCAATGTGAGTGAATCTTACAAATTCCCCGTTTTTAATCACGTTTTGGGGTGTATCATGTGTCTTTGTATATATATATATTATTACTAAACCATTGTGCATACATCATATCATGAACTTGTGTATTCAGTTTTGTTGCTGTTAAGTAGATATCATTGGATGCAATTTATTATTCAGTACATGCAATTTCATAGGCCGCCGCTCCCCATTACATTATGAGCGTTGAGCATGTTCCCCATTTTATTATGCGGTTGAACCTGGCGTGCCCACATACAATCGGCTCCGTTTGATTGAGCCTTGATCGCACAGACATTTTCATTTTCAGTACATGCAATACGATCGGCTCCGTTTGATTGAGCCTTGATCGCACAGTTTCATTTATGTTATTTACAGTATGATGTTGGTATGTTCATGTATGCTGCCATGTGATATTGTATGTTATAGTTGTGACTGCTATTTGCCATTATTTGATTATTTACATATGCTCATCTATGATTATGCACAATTTTTCATTGATAAACTAACCATAAAATCATTATCAAATGTTTATCTAATAAGGTTCACTCGCCAACTTATGTTGACCCAAAAACTCCCATTTTACACATGATACAGGTGAAGCAGCTGCAGCTAGGAACACATAGGATTTGGGCTATAAGAATAAAACGATTTAGTGTTGGGATTGTTATGCTTAGTTTATTTCCTTTGTATTGAATGAACATGTTTGGATATTTGAAAATGTAATTTTGACTTTATTAAATATGAAACATAATAGTAAATGTCATGAGCTTTGGTGATAACCCAATTATGCTCCGACTCTTATTCCGCTGCGGGTCGGGGTGTGACAGATTGGTATCAGAGCCATGACTATAGGGATATAGGATAGGTTATTAGACCCTTAGAGCCTATACTATAGTCGATTAGAAACTTATAAGAATTTTGTGTGTTATATGCCTAATTTCATGATGTTTATATGTTTTATGTTAAATGTTACATTTGATATTGTGCAAGCATGTTCATAAGTATGTATTATCAAATAATGCCTATCATGAAATCGTATGCTCATAACATATCACATCCATGAAAGCACACACCACATCATGATTGATTTTACAATGATTTTCGTATTTTCAAATCTCATCAAAGTGAGTTCTCATGACGGGCATGTAGTAACTGGAAAGGTACTAGTACCGGTAGTCGGAACGTCCTGTCTAGGCTGGCATTCGTATAAATCCAAAATAAAGGACCAGTTTGCCTACCTGGGGACTAACGATGAGAGTACGAAGTACTTATTAGGCCAAAGCATGCTATACCAAACGTCGTGTGAACTAATCCCACTTTGAGTTGTCATTGTGTCTACACCTGGACACGTTCCGACCAAACATCTCATGAACATATTTTGTGGTTTGCATTCGGGGGATGCGAGTGTTAAATTGCCAATACTAATGTGAATCCTGCCAAGCCAATAGCCATGGGGGCCCACATGACTATGTAGGTGAAGGTATGGGGGACATTTGAGGCCCAACATGAGCGAACCCAAGACATCCTATGGATGTAGTTGCATTATTGATATTTATGTTATTTTCATTTTCTTAAAGACACATGACACCTAAAAAGACACCATAAACTCACAATCTTCTCATTTTATGATCCTGTAGATGTCGTCTAGACAGCAACGAAGGGGTAAAAGATCGGGAAGGTCTCAGGAACGTTTGGCCACTCAGATCGCGAAACAAATGGCCACGATATTGCCTGACATTGTGGTACAAGTACAACAAGCCCTTGCTACAAATCCTACTAACCCTCCTCAACAACAGGACCAGAACATCGACAACCCTCCTACCAACAAGTGCTCTTACAAACATTTTAAGTCCTGTGATCCTCCAAAATTTGAAGGGACCGAGGGTGTCACTGCTCTCCTACATTGGTTCGAGGAGATGGAAAACACCTTCCTAAACTGCGATTGTCCTGAGGATCGCAAGGTTCGATACGCCACCGGGAGACTACTTGGAGTAGCTCTCACTTGGTGGAACACTGAGAAAGGGAAGAGGGGAACTGAAGATGCGATGGCCTTAACTTGGGAGGAGTTAAGGGAAATCATGACTAGGCGTTTCTGTCCTAGAAGTGAAATTAAGAAGTTAGAGGATGAATTTCATGCTCTAAAGCAAAAGGAGGGTGATCACTCTACTTACAACAAGAGGTTCTTGGAGTTGAACCAAATGGTTCCAAATTTATTTACTCCAACCTATCGTCTGATCGAGCATTATATTCGAGGACTTCCCTCGAAAATCCAAGATTCAGTTCTCAGCGTTTCACCAATAACACTTGAAGCTTCCATGGAGTTGGCAACTGAACTGACCGAAAACCGAATTCGCAACGGGAAGTTCAAAGAAGAGAAGAAGAAAGCCCCTGTTGAGGGACAAACTTCAAACCACCCCATTCCTTCCTCTAAGTTTGCTAACAAGAGGAAGCGTAACACCAGGAATTTTGCAGTTACCCAAACCAACACCCCTATTCCTGCTGCACCCATTACTCAAGTCACTCCTTCACCCGCACCATACAGAAGACCCTACACAGGCCCATTACCAAAATGTAACCGTTGTCAGTATCACCACTCCCCTGATCATCCTTGCCAATACTGCACCGGCTGCGGTCGCGCAGGACATACTGTTCAAAACTGCCGCATGCCTCAACGAACAAACCGCCACCAACCTTTAACCCAAACCCACCAACAGTTAATGGGTCAAGCACAACAACCCCTACCATTTCCACCCACCCAACATTTAGCCCAAACATACTATCAACCCAATTATCCTATGGGCCAACCTATGCGGGCTTGTTTCAATTGCGGCGACCCAAGTCATTTCAGAAACACATGTCCAAGGCTGGTTAATATTATTCATGCTCAGGCCCAAGCCAACCCAGTGAACCAAGCGAACCAAGCTCCTCCACCTGCAAGAGGAAGAGCTTTCAATATTAACGCGAACCAGGCTAGAGCTGACGGCAATGTGGTCAATGGTACGTTCCTTATAAATGGTAGATATGCCTCTATGTTATTTGATACTGGTGCGGATAGAAGTTTTGTGTCATTAGAATTTGAACCTATCTTAAGCAAAAATCGGGATAAGCTCACGGAATCCATAACGGTAGAAGTTGCGGACGGGAAACCAGTTTCATTAGACTCTATATTACGCAACTGTACACTCACCTTAAACGACCACGATTTCTCAGTCGACCTTATTCCTATGAAGCTGGGAAGTTTCGACATCATAATCGGTATGGATTGGCTCAGTCAACATCAAGCGGAAGTTGTATGTCGTGAAAATTTATTCGTATTCCTCTTTCAAACGGTCAGACTCTTCGAATCATTGGAGAAACCTCGTCGAAAGGGCTCAGCGTAATGTCTTGTCTTCAAGCTCAAAAATATCTTCGCAAGAATTATGTCGCGTTTTTAGCCCATATCATCAAGAAGGGGACCACAGAGAAGAAACTTGAAGACATTCCTGTAGTAAAAGACTTTCCACAAGTTTTTCCTGACGACATTTCAGGACTCCCTCCAGTTAGAGATGTCGAATTCTGTATTGATCTTATACCTGGTGCTACACCAGTTGCAAAGTCTCCATATAGGTTAGCCCCCTCTGAAATGCAAGAGCTAGCCAGTCAATTAAAAGAGTTGACTGACAAGGGATTCATACGTCCTAGCTCATCGCCTTGGGGTGCACCTGTCCTTTTTGTAAAGAAGAAAGATGGATCTTTTCGTATGTGCATCGACTACAGAGAGCTCAACAAGTTAACCATCAAAAACCGCTATCCTTTACCTCGCATTGATGATCTTCTTGACCAACTACAAGGTGCCAGCTGCTTTTCGAAAATCGATCTTCGATCTGGCTATCATCAGCTTAGAGTGCATGAAGAAGACGTCCCTAAGACTGCTTTTCGAACTCGTTATGGCCACTATGAATTCATGGTTATGCCGTTTGGATTAACCAACGCACCAGCTGTCTTCATGGACCTAATGAACAGAGTCTGCAAACCTTACCTTGATCGATTTGTTATAGTTTTCATCGACGATATTCTAATTTATTCAAAATCTAAAGCTGATCATGAGCGTCATCTTCGACTCGTTCTTGCACTTCTAAAAAAAGAAAAGCTTTATGCCAAGTTCTCTAAATGTGAATTCTGGTTAAAAGAGGTGCAATTCCTCGGGCATGTAGTCAATGACAAAGGAATACATGTTGACCCTTCAAAGATCAAAGCAGTTCAAGAATGGCAAGCTCCACGTACACCAACTGAAGTAAGATCTTTTCTTGGACTAGCTGGCTATTATCGTCGGTTCATTTCAAACTTCTCTCGCATTGCTGTGCCACTCACGGCTTTAACCCATAAGGGAAAACCTTTCGTATGGGGACCCAAGCAAGAAGAAGCTTTTCAAACTCTTAAACAAAAACTTTGCGATGCACCAATCCTCACTCTTCCTGAAGGTTGTGATGATTTTGTAGTCTATTGCGACGCGTCAGGGCAAGGATTAGGCTGCGTTCTCATGCAAAGAGGAAAAGTCATAGCTTATGCCTCGAGACAACTCAAGACCATGAAAAGAACTACACCACTCATGACCTAGAACTTGGAGCCGTTGTATTCGCTCTTAAGATATGGAGACATTATCTCTATGGAACTAAGTGTGAAATATACACTGACCACAAGAGTCTTCAACATATCTTCGATCAAAAAGAGTTAAATATGAGGCAACGAAGATGGGTCGAACTTCTGAATGATTACGACTGTGAAATTAGATACCACCCTGGTAAGGCAAATGTGGTGGCTGATGCACTTAGTCGAAAGGGTTATGCGAACTCCATTCATCTTCTATGTTCGCAAATTATAACCAACATTAAAGATCAAATTCGAGAAGCTCAACTCGTTTCAATAACAGAAGAAGACGTACGAAAAGAGATGTCCTGTGGAGCCGAGCTAAAACTTGAAACTAAATCAGACGGTATCCTGTATTACCTAGATCGTATCTGGGTTCCTAACCACAACAATCTTCGTGAAACTCTTATGAATGAAGCTCACAAAACGCGATATTCTATACACCCAGGAGCCGATAAGATGTATCAAGACCTACGATACACCTATTGGTGGCCTGGAATGAAGAAGGATATTGCCGTTTTTGTTTCCAAGTGTCTCACATGTTCCAAGGTGAAGGTTGAACACCAAAGACCCTCAGGACTTTTAGTCCAACCGGAAATACCTGTATGGAAGTGGGAAAATATAACCATGGATTTCATTACCGGGTTACCTCGCACTTCTGGTGGGTATGACACTATATGGGTGATTATAGACCGACTTACAAAATCAGCTCACTTTATTCCTATCCGCGAATATTTCAAGAACGAAAAGCTTGCACGTATTTATATCAACGAAATCGTGAGCCGGCATGGGGTACCATTAAGTATTATTTCTGATCGTGATGGTCGTTTCACCTCACGAACATGGCAAGCAGTACAATCCGCTATGGGCACACGATTAGATCTCAGTACCGCCTATCATCCTCAAACTGATAGACAGTCTGAGCGCACCATTCAAACTCTTGAAGATATGCTTAGAGCTTGTGTCATAGACTTCAAGGGAAATTGGGACGCCCACCTACCATTGGTTGAATTTTCGTACAACAACAGCTATCATTTGAGCATCGGCATGGCACCTTTTGAAGCCTTATATGGTCGTAAGTGCCGATCTCCTGTATGTTGGCACGAAATTGGGGAAGCACAAATTACTGGTCCAGAATTGATCCAAGAAACCACAGAAAAGATCCATCAAATTCGAACAATCTTCTAGCGGCACAAAGTCGTCAAAAGAGTTACGCAGATAAACGACGGAAGCCCTTAGAGTTTAACATTGGTGATCATGTGCTTTTAAAAGTATCACCGTGGAAGGGAGTAGTTCGTTTTGGTCAAAAGGGGAAGCTAGCACCACGTTACGTAGGACCTTTCAAGATACTCGAAAGAGTAGGTCCTGTAGCATACAAGCTTGACCTACCAGAAGAACTTAACCGGATTCATCCCACATTCCACGTGTCGAACTTGAAGAAGTGCCTCGCTGATGAGAATCTCCATATTCCGCTGGAAGATATTCAGATTGATGAATCTATGCATTTATTGAAAGACCAGTGGAGATCATGGACTACGGGGAGAAGCGTCTTCGTCGAAGTCGCATTCCAATTGTTAGGGTACGCTGGGAGTCGAAACGGGGACCTGAGTATACTTGGGAACGTGAAGACTCAATGCGTGAAAAATACCCGCATCTTTTTCCTACTACTTAAATTTCGGGACGAAATTCCTAAAAGTAGGGGATACTGTAACATTTTATAAATCGGGTCTTCAAAACCCGCTCCGTTTTGTAATCAAGTACCAAGTTATAAAAGTTACATTAAATATTTATGATTATTTTGAGTTAAAACGATACATAATTAATAAATAAACTAAACTATAAAATTATATGTGATAAAAAGTTAAAATAAAATAAATAAAAAAATAATGAAGCTGTCGGGAGTCGAACCCGGGTCAGCCAAGACACTTCAACTGCTTATCACTCGCTCCCTAGACCACTCCGCCACATTGTGTTTTCTGCTAACTCTAGGAACACAAATGAATTTTATACACAAACTCAGTTAAAACCGATGGCGCCATCTGAGAAACGGTAATCGGCAAACCAAGCGTCAAACCGTTGTTTATCTCACACATTCAGTTTATAACCGATGCACGACGGTTTTTAATCAATCAGAAATTGATTAAACTTCAAGACTCATCATTGTTGGTTTTTAAAACCGAAAAACCCATCAAGTTCAGAATTACACAAACTCCAAACCACTCTCGCGATTCAAAGAGATCATACCAATACTCCATTTCCTTTTCGTCGCATTTTCAGACCATCAGAGCGCCTAAAACAGCTCGCCGGAATTCTCTGCAAAAGTCGCCGGAAAATCGTATTCAACTCAAACCAGTAAAATACTTCTACTTTACGGTTTCAATCTATTGTTAGAACCTTACTAACATTAACCCATCGCTCATAATCAACCACAGACGGCATTGCTGGACTTTCTGTGCTCGCCGGAAAACTCCTGGAATCGTCGGAAACTCGTTGATTACCGGTATGCACATTCCAACGTACTGATAATCAATACTCATTAGTTCAATTTCACATCTAATCCCTTAAACCTGTTAATAGACTCTCTCAGCCGAAGGTTTCAAAAACAGAGCCGACAAGTTTCGTCGGACTCTCTGAAGAAGACAATCTGTTCGGTATCTTCTTTCCCCAAACTTTTCGGTTCAATGCATTCAAACTGGACATCATGTTTATTAACTAAATTAATCACGAATCGGTTGTTTGATTGATGTCTGCGTTTATAATGAAGAAGACGAAGTTCAGTGATGACATAAGATTAATTAAAATCGAAATTATAAACGGGTTAGACACACAGTCCAGCGGTGGACTGTGTGCAAACAAAAACTATACACGTCCCGAGTTCGATCCCTGCTACACGCACACCTTGTGTAATAAAATGCCTTTTTGATCAAGAACTAAACCGGGTTAACTCAGATAGTTGATAAGTATAATAAAAACCGAGATAATAACCGGGTTAGACACACAGTCCAGCGGTGGACTGTGTGCAACATGAACTACACGTCGCGCGTTCGAAACCCGTCACGAGCACCGGTCCGATTGAATTAAAATGTTTTTGCAAATAAAGGAAATTCGGTTAAATCGAATAAGTGTATAAATATAATTAAAAACGAGATTATTTCGGGTTAGACACGTAGCTCAGTTGGTAGAGCTGCGTGCACGCGAACGGGAGGTCGCCGGTTCGAATCTCACCCGGCGCAGATCAATTCGCTGACCGAACCGGTCAACGGTCAACGCTAAAAAAAATATATATATTTTTTTTATATTTTTATTTATTTAATTTAATTTAAAAATCAATTAAAAATACTTAAAAATAACATTTTTAAAGATAGAAAATAGCCATAAACTCACAAAAATATATCTAAAAACTTCATTAAAATCCTTAATAAAATCCATCCATTTAATATATTTTTCCATTGTTATTTAGGTTAGTATTCCTCGTTGATCCGCTCATCTAAATCGTGCGCATCTCACCATCTCCAATCCAACGCACCCAATGTGAGTGAATCTTACAAATTCCCTGTTTTTAATCACGTTTTGGGGTGTATCATGTGTCTTTGTATATATATATATTATTACTAAACCATTGTGCATACATCATATCATGAACTTGTGTATTCAGTTTTGTTGCTGTTAAGTAGATATCATTGGATGCAATTTATTATTCAGTACATGCAATTTCATAGGCCGCCGCTCCCCATTACATTATGAGCGTTGAGCATGTTCCCCATTTTATTATGCGGTTGAACCTGGCGTGCCCACATACAATCGGCTCCGTTTGATTGAGCCTTGATCGCACAGACATTTTCATTTTCAGTACATGCAATACGATCGGCTCCGTTTGATTGAGCCTTGATCGCACAGTTTCATTTATGTTATTTACAGTATGATGTTGGTATGTTCATGTATGCTGCCATGTGATATTGTATGTTATAGTTGTGACTGCTATTTGCCATTATTTGATTATTTACATATGCTCATCTATGATTATGCACAATTTTTCATTGATAAACTAACCATAAAATCATTATCAAATGTTTATCTAATAAGGTTCACTCGCCAACTTATGTTGACCCAAAAACTCCCATTTTACACATGATACAGGTGAAGCAGCTGCAGCTAGGAACACATAGGATTTGGGCTATAAGAATAAAACGATTTAGTGTTGGGATTGTTATGCTTAGTTTATTTCCTTTGTATTGAATGAACATGTTTGGATATTTGAAAATGTAATTTTGACTTTATTAAATATGAAACATAATAGTAAATGTCATGAGCTTTGGTGATAACCCAATTATGCTCCGACTCTTATTCCGCTGCGGGTCGGGGTGTGACAGATTGGTATCAGAGCCATGACTATAGGGATATAGGATAGGTTATTAGACCCTTAGAGCCTATACTATAGTCGATTAGAAACTTATAAGAATTTTGTGTGTTATATGCCTAATTTCATGATGTTTATATGTTTTATGTTAAATGTTACATTTGATATTGTGCAAGCATGTTCATAAGTATGTATTATCAAATAATGCCTATCATGAAATCGTATGCTCATAACATATCACATCCATGAAAGCACACACCACATCATGATTGATTTTACAATGATTTTCGTATTTTCAAATCTCATCAAAGTGAGTTCTCATGACGGGCATGTAGTAACTGGAAAGGTACTAGTACCGGTAGTCGGAACGTCCTGTCTAGGCTGGCATTCGTATAAATCCAAAATAAAGGACCAGTTTGCCTACCTGGGGACTAACGATGAGAGTACGAAGTACTTATTAGGCCAAAGCATGCTATACCAAACGTCGTGTGAACTAATCCCACTTTGAGTTGTCATTGTGTCTACACTTGGACACGTTCCGACCAAACATCTCATGAACATATTTTGTGGTTTGCATTCGGGGGATGCGAGTGTTAAATTGCCAATACTAATGTGAATCCTGCCAAGCCAATAGCCATGGGGGCCCACATGACTATGTAGGTGAAGGTATGGGGGACATTTGAGGCCCAACATGAGCGAACCCAAGACATCCTATGGATGTAGTTGCATTATTGATATTTATGTTATTTTCATTTTCTTAAAGACACATGACACCTAAAAAGACACCATAAACTCACAATCTTCTCATTTTATGATCCTGTAGATGTCGTCTAGACAGCAACGAAGGGGTAAAAGATCGGGAAGGTCTCAGGAACGTTTGGCCACTCAGATCGCGAAACAAATGGCCACGATATTGCCTGACATTGTGGTACAAGTACAACAAGCCCTTGCTACAAATCCTACTAACCCTCCTCAACAACAGGACCAGAACATCGACAACCCTCCTACCAACAAGTGCTCTTACAAACATTTTAAGTCCTGTGATCCTCCAAAATTTGAAGGGACCGAGGGTGTCACTGCTCTCCTACATTGGTTCGAGGAGATGGAAAACACCTTCCTAAACTGCGATTGTCCTGAGGATCGCAAGGTTCGATACGCCACCGGGAGACTACTTGGAGTAGCTCTCACTTGGTGGAACACTGAGAAAGGGAAGAGGGGAACTGAAGATGCGATGGCCTTAACTTGGGAGGAGTTAAGGGAAATCATGACTAGGCGTTTCTGTCCTAGAAGTGAAATTAAGAAGTTAGAGGATGAATTTCATGCTCTAAAGCAAAAGGAGGGTGATCACTCTACTTACAACAAGAGGTTCTTGGAGTTGAACCAAATGGTTCCAAATTTATTTACTCCAACCTATCGTCTGATCGAGCATTATATTCGAGGACTTCCCTCGAAAATCCAAGATTCAGTTCTCAGCGTTTCACCAATAACACTTGAAGCTGCCATGGAGTTGGCAACTGAACTGACCGAAAACCGAATTCGCAACGGGAAGTTCAAAGAAGAGAAGAAGAAAGCCCCTGTTGAGGGACAAACTTCAAACCACCCCATTCCTTCCTCTAAGTTTGCTAACAAGAGGAAGCGTAACACCAGGAATTTTGCAGTTACCCAAACCAACACCCCTATTCCTGCTGCACCCATTACTCAAGTCACTCCTTCACCCGCACCATACAGAAGACCCTACACAGGCCCATTACCAAAATGTAACCGTTGTCAGTATCACCACTCCCCTGATCATCCTTGCCAATACTGCACCGGCTGCGGTCGCGCAGGACATACTGTTCAAAACTGCCGCATGCCTCAACGAACAAACCGCCACCAACCTTTAACCCAAACCCACCAACAGTTAATGGGTCAAGCACAACAACCCCTACCATTTCCACCCACCCAACATTTAGCCCAAACATACTATCAACCCAATTATCCTATGGGCCAACCTATGCGGGCTTGTTTCAATTGCGGCGACCCAAGTCATTTCAGAAACACATGTCCAAGGCTGGTTAATATTATTCATGCTCAGGCCCAAGCCAACCCAGTGAACCAAGCGAACCAAGCTCCTCCACCTGCAAGAGGAAGAGCTTTCAATATTAACGCGAACCAGGCCAGAGCTGACGGCAATGTGGTCAATGGTACGTTCCTTATAAATGGTAGATATGCCTCTATGTTATTTGATACTGGTGCGGATAGAAGTTTTGTGTCATTAGAATTTGAACCTATCTTTAGCAAAAATCGGGATAAGCTCACGGAATCCATAACGGTAGAAGTTGCGGACGGGAAATCAGTTTCATTAGACTCTATATTACGCAACTGTACACTCACCTTAAACGACAACGATTTCTCAGTCGACCTTATTCCTATGAAGCTGGGAAGTTTCGACATCATAATCGGTATGGATTGGCTCAGTCAACATCAGGCGGAAGTTGTATGTCGTGAAAAATTTATTCGTATTCCTCTTTCAAACGGTCAGACTCTTCGAATCATTGGAGAAACCTCGTCGAAAGGGCTCAGCGTAATGTCTTGTCTTCAAGCTCAAAAATATCTTCGCAAGAATTATGTCGCGTTTTTAGCCCATATCATCAAGAAGGGGACCACAGAGAAGAAACTTGAAGACATTCCTGTAGTAAAAGACTTTCCACAAGTTTTTCCTGACGACATTTCAGGACTCCCTCCAGTTAGAGATGTCGAATTCTGTATTGATCTTATACCTGGTGCTACACCAGTTGCAAAGTCTCCATATAGGTTAGCCCCCTCTGAAATGCAAGAGCTAGCCAGTCAATTAAAAGAGTTGACTGACAAGGGATTCATACGTCCTAGCTCATCGCCTTGGGGTGCACCTGTCCTTTTTGTAAAGAAGAAAGATGGATCTTTTCGTATGTGCATCGACTACAGAGAGCTCAACAAGTTAACCATCAAAAACCGCTATCCTTTACCTCGCATTGATGATCTTCTTGACCAACTACAAGGTGCCAGCTGCTTTTCGAAAATCGATCTTCGATCTGGCTATCATCAGCTTAGAGTGCATGAAGAAGACGTCCCTAAGACTGCTTTTCGAACTCGTTATGGCCACTATGAATTCATGGTTATGCCGTTTGGATTAACCAACGCACCAGCTGTCTTCATGGACCTAATGAACAGAGTCTGCAAACCTTACCTTGATCGATTTGTTATAGTTTTCATCGACGATATTCTAATTTATTCAAAATCTAAAGCTGATCATGAGCGTCATCTTCGACTCGTTCTTGCACTTCTAAAAAAAGAAAAGCTTTATGCCAAGTTCTCTAAATGTGAATTCTGGTTAAAAGAGGTGCAATTCCTCGGGCATGTAGTCAATGATAAAGGAATACATGTTGACCCTTCAAAGATCAAAGCAGTTCAAGAATGGCAAGCTCCACGTACACCAACTGAAGTAAGATCTTTTCTTGGACTAGCTGGCTATTATCGTCGGTTCATTTCAAACTTCTCTCGCATTGCTGTGCCACTCACGGCTTTAACCCATAAGGGAAAACCTTTCGTATGGGGACCCAAGCAAGAAGAAGCTTTTCAAACTCTTAAACAAAAACTTTGCGATGCACCAATCCTCACTCTTCCTGAAGGTTGTGATGATTTTGTAGTCTATTGCGACGCGTCAGGGCAAGGATTAGGCTGCGTTCTCATGCAAAGAGGAAAAGTCATAGCTTATGCCTCGAGACAACTCAAGACCATGAAAAGAACTACACCACTCATGACCTAGAACTTGGAGCCGTTGTATTCGCTCTTAAGATATGGAGACATTATCTCTATGGAACTAAGTGTGAAATATACACTGACCACAAGAGTCTTCAACATATCTTCGATCAAAAAGAGTTAAATATGAGGCAACGAAGATGGGTCGAACTTCTGAATGATTACGACTGTGAAATTAGATACCACCCTGGTAAGGCAAATGTGGTGGCTGATGCACTTAGTCGAAAGGGTTATGCGAACTCCATTCATCTTCTATGTTCGCAAATTATAACCAACATTAAAGATCAAATTCGAGAAGCTCAACACGTTTCAATAACAGAAGAAGACGTACGAAAAGAGATGTCCTGTGGAGCCGAGCTAAAACTTGAAACTAAATCAGACGGTATCCTGTATTACCTAGATCGTATCTGGGTTCCTAACCACAACAATCTTCGTGAAACTCTTATGAATGAAGCTCACAAAACGCGATATTCTATACACCCAGGAGCCGATAAGATGTATCAAGACCTACGATACACCTATTGGTGGCCTGGAATGAAGAAGGATATTGCCGTTTTTGTTTCCAAGTGTCTCACATGTTCCAAGGTGAAGGTTGAACACCAAAGACCCTCAGGACTTCTAGTCCAACCGGAAATACCTGTATGGAAGTGGGAAAATATAACCATGGATTTCATTACCGGGTTACCTCGCACTTCTGGTGGGTATGACACTATATGGGTGATTATAGACCGACTTACAAAATCAGCTCACTTTATTCCTATCCGCGAAGATTTCAAGAACTAAAAGCTTGCACGTATTTATATCAACGAAATCGTGAGCCGGCATGGGGTACCATTAAGTATTATTTCTGATCGTGATGGTCGTTTCACCTCACGAACATGGCAAGCAGTACAATCCGCTATGGGCACACGATTAGATCTCAGTACCGCCTATCATCCTCAAACTAATAGACAGTCTGAGCGCACCATTCAAACTCTTGAAGATATGCTTAGAGCTTGTGTCATAGACTTCAAGGGAAATTGGGACGCCCACCTACCATTGGTTGAATTTTCGTACAACAACAGCTATCATTTGAGCATCGGCATGGCACCTTTTGAAGCCTTATATGGTCGTAAGTGCCGATCTCCTGTATGTTGGCACGAAATTGGGGAAGCACAAATTACTGGTCTAGAATTGATCCAAGAAACCACAAAAAAGATCCATCAAATTTGAAACAATCTTCTAGCGGCACAAAGTCGTCAAAAGAGTTACGCAGATTAACGACGGAAGCCCTTAGAGTTTAACATTGGTGATCATGTGCTTTTAAAAGTATCACCGTGGAAGGGAGTAGTTCGTTTTGGTCAAAAGGGGAAGCTAGCACCACGTTACGTAGGACCTTTCAAGATACTCGAAAGAGTAGGTCCTGTAGCATACAAGCTTGACCTACCAGAAGAACTCAACCGGATTCATCCCACATTCCACGTGTCGAACTTGAAGAAGTGCCTCGCTGATGAGAATCTCCATATTCCGCTGGAAGATATTCAGATTGATGAATCTATGCATTTATTGAAAGACCAGTGGAGATCATGGACTACGGGGAGAAGCGTCTTCGTCGAAGTCGCATTCCAATTTTTAGGGTACGCTGGGAGTCGAAACGGGGACCTGAGTATACTTGGGAACGTGAAGACTCAATGCGTGAAAAATACCCGCATCTTTTTCCTACTACTTAAATTTCGGGACGAAATTCCTAAAAGTAGGGGATACTGTAACATTTTATAAATCGGGTCTTCAAAACCCGCTCCGTTTTGTAATCAAGTACCAAGTTATAAAAGTTACATTAAATATTTATGATTATTTTGAGTTAAAACGATACATAATTAATAAATAAACTAAACTATAAAATTATATGTGATAAAAAGTTAAAATAAAATAAACAAAAAAATAATGAAGCTGCCGGGAGACGAACCCGGGTCAGCCAAGACACTTCAACACCTTATCACTCGCTCCCTAGACCACTCCGCCACATTGTGTTTTCTGCTAACTCTAGGAACACAAATGAATTTTATACACAAACTCAGTTAAAACCGATGGCGCCATCTGAGAAACGGTAATCGGCAAACCAAGCGACAAACCGTTGTTTATCTCACACATTCAGTTTATAACCGATGCACGACGGTTTTTAATCAATCAGAAATTGATTAAACTTCAAGACTCATCATTGTTGGTTTTTAAAACCGAAAAACCCATCAAGTTCAGAATTACACAAACTCCAGACCACTCTCGCGATTCAAAGAGATCATACCAATACTCCATTTCCTTTTCGTCGCATTTTCAGACCATCAGAGCGCCTAAAACAGCTCGCCGGAATTCTCTGCAAAAGTCGCCGGAAAATCGTATTCAACTCAAACCAGTAAAATACTTCTACTTTACGGTTTCAATCTATTGTTAGAACCTTACTAACATTAACTCATCGCTCATAATCAACCACAGACGGCATTGCTGGACTTTCTGTGCTCGCCGGAAAACTCCTGGAATCGTCGGAAACTCGTTGATTACCGGTATGCACATTCCAACGTACTGATAATCAATACTCATTAGTTCAATTTCACATCTAATCCCTTAAACCTGTTAATAGACTCTCTCAGCCGAAGGTTTCAAAAACAGAGCCGACAAGTTTCGCCGGACTCTCTGAAGAAGACAATCTGTTCGGTATCTTCTTTCCCCAAACTTTTCGGTTCAATGCATTCAAACTGGACATCATGTTTATTAACTAAATTAATCACGAATCGGTTGTTTGATTGATGTCTGCGTTTATAATGAAGAAGACGAAGTTCAGTGATGACATAAGATTAATTAAAATCGAAATTATAAACGGGTTAGACACACAGTCCAGCGGTGGACTGTGTGCAAACAAAAACTATACACGTCCCGAGTTCGATCCCTGCTACACGCACACCTTGTGTAATAAAATGCCTTTTTGATCAAGAACTAAACCGGGTTAACTCAGATAGTTGATAAGTATAATAAAAACCGAGATAATAACCGGGTTAGACACACAGTCCAGCGGTGGACTGTGTGCAACATGAACTACACGTCGCGCGTTCGAAACCCGTCACGAGCACCGGTCCGATTGAATTAAAATGTTTTTGCAAATAAAGGAAATTCGGTTAAATCGAATAAGTGTATAAATATAATTAAAAACGAGATTATTTCGGGTTAGACACGTAGCTCAGTTGGTAGAGCTGCGTGCACGCGAACGGGAGGTCGCCGGTTCGAATCTCACCCGGCGCAGATCAATTCGCTGACCGAACCGGTCAACGGTCAACGCTAAAAAAAATATATATATTTTTTTATATTTTTATTTATTTAATTTAATTTAAAAATCAATTAAAAATACTTAAAAATAACATTTTTAAAGATAGAAAATAGCCATAAACTCACAAAAATATATCTAAAAACTTCATTAAAATCCTTAATAAAATCCATCCATTTAATATATTTTTCCATTGTTATTTAGGTTAGTATTCCTCGTTGATCCGCTCATCTAAATCGTGCGCATCTCACCATCTCCAATCCAACGCACCCAATGTGAGTGAATCTTACAAATTCCCCGTTTTTAATCACGTTTTGGGGTGTATCATGTGTCTTTGTATATATATATATTATTACTAAACCATTGTGCATACATCATATCATGAACTTGTGTATTCAGTTTTGTTGCTGTTAAGTAGATATCATTGGATGCAATTTATTATTCAGTACATGCAATTTCATAGGCCGCCGCTCCCCATTACATTATGAGCGTTGAGCATGTTCCCCATTTTATTATGCGGTTGAACCTGGCGTGCCCACATACGATCGGCTCCGTTTGATTGAGCCTTGATCGCACAGACATTTTCATTTTCAGTACATGCAATACGATCGGCTCCGTTTGATTGAGCCTTGATCGCACAGTTTCATTTATGTTATTTATAGTATGATGTTGGTATGTTCATGTATGCTGCCATGTGTTATTGTATGTTATAGTTGTGACTGCTATTTGCCATTATTTGATTATTTACATATGCTCATCTATGATTATGCACAATTTTTCATTGATAAACTAACCATAAAATCATTATCAAATGTTTATCTAATAAGGTTCACTCGCCAACTTATGTTGACCCAAAAACTCCCATTTTACACATGATACAGGTGAAGCAGCTGCAGCTAGGAACACATAGGATTTGGACTAGAAGAATAAAACGATTTAGTGTTGGGATTGTTATGCTTAGTTTATTTCCTTTGTATTGAATGAACATGTTTGGATATTTGAAAATGTAATTTTGACTTTATTAAATATGAAACATAATAGTAAATGTCATGAGCTTTGGTGATAACCCAATTATGCCCCGACTCTTATTCCGCTGCGGGTCGGGGTGTGACAGTTAAGACACGAACAAGACATGTTTAAGACACAAACACGACCTATTTGATTTTAGGGTTTGGATTTGGAGCGTGAAACTTGGAAGTTAATGAATGAATTTCAAATTTAGGGTATAACCTAATAACACCCCGCGTCTGACTCTGCTTAGTTCCCACGTATTTGATATATTTTCTAATTTAAAATTCTTAGCATGTCATTAACGGGTTCTTAACAGGTTAACGAATTTTAACATGTTTAGACACGAAAAATAAACAGGTTTTATCGTGTCGACCTATTAGACACGAAACCTGTTAAGGTCAAACACAAAACATGTTAACTTCGTGTAGGTTCGTGTCGTGTTATCGTGTTCGTGTCAGAATTGCCAGCCCTAACAGTTACAGAACCATTTTATCTATTACATACATAACATTGTATATAATGCGTCTCTAGTACTCAAATGAAAACTTAGAGAAACCACCTCAAGTTATGAGAACTTAGAGAACTCGGCCTTTCCGTGCAAGTTTTGCCCCCGTTTTTTCACATCCCTAGATGAAAATGTTTAGAAAAACTACCTGAAAAAAATCGAAGTGGCGTTTTTTTGGCCCTTATAGCAGCTGTAAAAAGATGATGACATAAGCAGGACATCACCTTTTTATAGCATTTACGGCTGCCGTAATTGAAAAAAAAGTGTATATATATATATATATATATATATATATATATATATATTGGTAAAATTTTTTTGAAAAAACCATTCGTAAGGCCGAGTTCTCTAAGTTCCCACAACTCGTATAAGTTTTAATTTTACCCTAACCATATAATATATATATATATATATATATATATATATATATATATATATATATATATATATATATATATATATATATATATATATATATATATATATATATATATATATATATATATAGTGGAGAGTTCAAATGAGAAGAAATTACAAATTAAGAATAAAAAAAACAAAGGATAAAAAGGTAATTTGAACAAATCATTCAATGAGTCTACTATTTATTTTTGTTATTCAATTTAATGAACTCTAATAATTTAATTAGTCTATCTTATAAAATAGTTGTGCACCTTACAAAATAAAAGCAATCTTGCAAATGATCTTACATATTCAATGTTTCCTACACCATTAAAACAATATTTCGGTGTAGGATACAGAATGTGTAGGACTCAAACACCTATAAATAATGTTGTGACTCATAATAAAATATGTGTAGGACATAACACATTTAAATAATTTTGTTATTTCTAATAAAATTGGTGTAAGAGCCAACACATTTATTGGGAGATTGATCAGAGAAAGCACACTACATCCGACTTATGTCAAGGAGCACACAAGAATTCATCGTTGTCATTTGATGTCATCTGTTTATAACGGCGAGCAAATGTGGTTGTTGGGCATGTCTTTAAATTTTGGTTTCCAAGGTACCGATCCTTGTGCATTCATGCAAACGTACCCACAACAAATGTCAAGATGGATCTATTGGGCTCTCAACAAGTTACTTTTTAATTTTATTTATTTATTTATTTTTTGTGTCCCCATGTGACTTGTGACATGCTTAGATAGTAACAATAAAATTGACACATAACACAACCGAGTTTTAAGAACAAAAACACTAATAATAACACACATTCTAGGCAAGCATACCTATTTGTATATAGTATAGCCTAGGTAAGTACCCAAGTATCAATCCGCGGACACTAAGATCTATTAACCTGTATCTTTTGTAAAATCTAACCTAAGTAACTTTTAATGATCAGAAAACACTAAACAACCTATTTAATTATGTTTAGAAAACAGCGATGAGAAAGTAACCTGTTAGGTTTAGAATCATCTTAGAACTTTTGCAAAACAGTTGATTATGGTTCTTTTGAAAAGTTTGCCACAGTTGACACTAGTAACGAGGGTATAGTGTTTAAAAGTTAGAGCCCTACCGGATTAGCCCTATGTCTCCAAATAACCAGGCTATAGACACACCCAATTATCCAGATCTAAGTAACTACGTCATTTACTAATCTCTTGTAATCTATATTGTTCTAGCAACCATAGATTAAGGTCGAGCGAATTACTATTGAGGCTACTCAAATTAAAGAAAACCCTTATCAAGTTTCCAAACCTTTTTAATAAGATTTTCCCCGAAGGTGACCCATATGAATTACAACACCCAAACAAGTTGTCCTTTGCCTACTAAGCATCTAGCCGTAGACTAAGGATCACTATATAGCCCAAAATTATACAAAATAGATCTTACATGCATAACCTCATAGAAAGATCTAAATCATCCACACAAACTCATTTGAACACCAATACTAAACATCGCGCTATCAAAAGTTCATAAGCAAACCTTGCTAAAATCCTATGTAGTTAATTGTGATACCCATGACAAAACCAGGTACACCTTAATGGGTCCTAAACTTAGAGCATGAATAAAACTATAATTGTGCGTAAACCTTGTGAAATTTCATGACTTGTGTGTTGTGCCAAACGATATATGTTATATCTCGGAGGAATCCGAGAGCACGTCATGGTTGACATGACACTACTAAGGACCAACGATGCGAGGTTGGCATCCTTAGCCTTGAACAACGTGTTAAACGCAGACTTGACGTCTAACAGCGCATTAGACCTTTGATGTTGATTATTAGTTTATCGGTAGCCTTATTTAAGATTCCGAATTCCAGGAATAACTTAGATCTGTGCCATAGACTGTGACATAAGGTTTAAAAATAATCAAAGCCCGGACACGCAAAACGAAGCAGCTCCCGGTTGGGGAAACGCATTCGTTCCGGGCATAACTTAAGGCAACCGAATGTGCAAAGAACAATCGATGAAGCTTAAAAACACTTAAACGAACGTCAAACGAGACTTTTATGATTAAAACGTAACTGGGTTCGGATTTTTAGACGGTTATGCATAATTTTTAAAACCGAGTCTTTTAAAACTAAGTACGCGCGAAACGAAGTCCGTTACGCAAATCGAGAACGCGCGCCGGACCCGAAACGAAGCCATGCTTATATGTAAGATAAACATCATCTTCACATGCGCAAAACGAAGCACGAGGTGGCCCTAGGGGCCCACCTCTATGCCGCCATCAACCCCCCCCCCCCCCATGGTTTAAAATATTGTTTTTATTTATTTTTCTTTTAATTTTAATCATAAAAATCTTCAAAAACCTTTCAAAAATCTGCTCTCAACCTTCATTCTCAGCTGAATTCTTCCATAAACAATATCTAATTCAAAGGTATTAGCCTTGATACTCATAATTCTAAGTCCGTTTCTTCAATTAAACGCGATTTCTAGCCGAAAAAAACGCTTTTTAATCCATGAATTTTGGGGTTTTAAAAGTGTTTTAGGGCTGGACATGAACACCACATATACCCCTGGTGTTATATGGCAGCCATGGTTGCTAATCAATGGGGTTTGATACCCTAATCAACTCTTAATCGACAAAAATCGCTTAACTATTCGATTAACCGAAAAACAATGAATTAAAGCTTGATTGATATAAGTTCTAGCATATTTGGATTGTACTTGGTGTGTAGGTACTGAATATAGCCTTTACACACTTCTGGGATCAAGATAAATGCTTGGTGTCCATCACCATACCTGTCACACCCCCGACCCACAGCGGAAAAGGTGATCGAGGCATGATTGGGTTATCATCAAAGCTCATGACATTTATTATAACGTTTCATATTCATTAATACATTTTAATGGGAAATATACAATCATAATTACATCATGTCCTAAACATCAATCTAGGCTTCATTGTTTTCTTCTAAGGCATTTTCTATGTTTTCCTTGCTTCATCCTGTTCACCTGTATCATGTGTAAAAATGGTTTTTGGATCAACAAAAAGTTGGCGAGTGAACCCTATGAAAAACATTTGAACAAGTTTATTTAATTGCTTATAAAATAAAGTGCACAACCACACATGAGTAAAAATAGATGTAAACTTATTCACCAATCATTTAATATTAAATACTGCACACATGAACAATAATGGATCGTTTTGAGGCACGCGTTGCTCAACTCGTCTCTCACGAGGAACTGGTGGGCCTAATGAATGATTTTCATATACTTGACAATATGAAATACATGACTACAAACAATATAAACTAAATAATACACACACGGACAATAATGGATTTGTTTTGAGGCACGCGTTGCTCAACTCGTCTCCCACGAGGAACTGATGGGCCTAATGAATGAATTGCATATAAATTGACAACATGAAATACATAACTACAAACAATGTATACAATCTAAGTTTAGATCACAATATGGTATGGCACAAGTTTAAATAAACGAGTTAATTTTGGTGACACATGACACACCCCAAAACGTGTAATTAAAAAGGGGAGTTGTAAGATTCACTCACATTGGGTGCGTTCGGTTGATGATGTTGAATGCGCACGAAGTTGGTTTTAACCACGAGTGAAACTAACCTAGATAATGGCATAATGGTTCGGTAAGTAAACGGATTTTATTAATCCATTTTAGTAGGATTGTTGGGTGTATTTTTTGTGAGTTTAAGGCTATTTTCTAACCTTAAAAATGTTATTTTTAAGTATTTTTAATGTAAATAAATAAATAAAAATAATAAAAAAATATTGATTTTTGACTGTTGACCGTTGACTTGTTGACCGATTTTATTGTATAATTGTGTGCGCTGGGTGAGGCTCGAACCCGAGACCTCCCGTTCGCGTGCACGCAGCTCTACCAATTGAGCTACGTGTCTAACCTGAAATATTTCTGTTTTTAATTATATTTATATACTAATTGAATTAAACCGAAAATCATTTATTTTTAAAAACGATTTTAATGAATCGAACCGGTGTTCTCCACAGGTCTCGAACCCGGGACCTGTGGTTTGGGTTAACACACAGTCCACCGCTGGACTGTGTGTCTAACTTGTTATATAATCTGATTTTTATTATACTTATATACAAACTTCATTATTTCATTTCTGCCTAAAAAGTTTTGATAATTGTCCGGATCGGTGCGGTAGTCCGGACTCGAACTCGTGACGTGTGATTAAACGTTCACACAGTCCACCACTGGACTGTGTGTCTATCTTGGTTATCATTCCGGTTTTTATTAAACTTAACATCTATCTGAAATGAATCCGGTTCAGTAAAAAAAAAGAACATTTTTATTAACGCGAGTATGCGTGGGACATGTATCGAACTCGGGACGTGAGCGTGTTTATGTGCACACAGTCCACCGCTGGACTGTGTGTCTAACCCGAGTTATATCTTGATTTAAATTAAATGTATAGACAACAGAAACTTCGTCTTCTTCGTTGGACTCAACCAGAAACGGAGTCCGACTGGTTCGATGATTTTATCAAGTTTCTTTAGTGTGTTATGATTAATTACAGGTGAGATAAGTAAAAAGAATGAAAGATTAAGCGTAAGGTATACCGAACTGGACTCCTCTGTTTCTCCGGCGAAACTCCGGTGACAGCAGATTAAGCGTAGTTAATGTTTACGTTAAAACTGAAGAAACCGTCCAATCTCGGAGAAATCGTCGGGATTTCCGACGACTGCGATTGGGCGCGTCGGTTTTTGAATTCGAGATTTATTTTATGTATTAATTGTCTCCAATAATTAACAAGGAACATAAGTTGCGCAGTGGTTGGATGGTTAAGTGTTAAGGCTGTTGATTCTGGCTGACCCGGGTTCGAAACCCGGCAGCAACCTTTTATTTTTAAACCACAATTTTTAACAGTTTTTCAAAAACAAATTATATATTCCAATATACTTATTAATTATGTATAGTTTAAAATAAATTTGGGCATTAAATACGCAACGAAATTTTTAACTGATTGTTCGGTTAATAAACGGAGCGGGTTTGGTAAATCCGGTTTTTGACGGATGTTACAGTATCCCCTGCTTTTTAGAAATTTCGACCCGAAATTTAAGTAGTGACATATTTGTCTAAAAAGGATGGTGTTTAGTTTGACCGTTACATACTTAGAAAAAGAGTAAGAGTTTAAATTTTTGTTTGAGGCGGTAACGTTCCTTGTAAGGGTTAAGTACCCTGCTTCAGGAATCGCTTTTTGTTGCCTACGGTAAAAAAAAATTTGATAAACAAAGTTGATTCACTAAGTATGATTTCATGCGTAAGAGTTTTGATATGTTTGGGAAGATATGGTTATATCCTAAAGCAAAACTTCTAATACTACAACCTACATGGAACTTCTCATAACCGTCTAACAATGCCTCTGATCCTTTGACAAGAATACTTATATATAGGAAGTACCAGCGGCGTATCCACCATATTCTTGTCAAATTTTCATTGGTTTTATCAGTAAGTTACGATTAGTTCTATGATGTGACTCTAGAACATAAATAAACACAACAACCAATGTACCAAGAAATTACTAAATCCTACATAGAACTTCTCATAACCGCCTGTCAATGCCTCTGATCCTTTGACAAGAATACTTATATATAGGAAGTACCAACGGCGTATCCACCATATTCTTGTCAAATTTTCATTGGTTTTATCAGTGAGTTATGATTGGTTCTATGATGTAACTCTAGAACATAAATAAACACAACAACCAATATTTGAGTCCACATTCCGATAGCATACATGTTTGAATGATGACAACACCTCTCCCGTTTGTTGTGATGGAGAGGTTAATTTATGTAGAAATAGAACACAATCCATTTTCTTTAAATGGCGAGATGATATGAATGTAACACAAATTTCAACCAAGACAATACCAAATCCTACATGGAACTTCTCATAACCGCCTGATAATGCCTCTGATCCTTTGGCAAGAATACTTATATATAGGAAGTACCAGCGGCGTATCCACCATATTCTTGTCAAATTTTCGTTGGTTTTATCCGCAAGTTATGATTAGTTACCAAGAAATTACTAAATCCTACATAGAACTTCTCATAACCGCCTGACAATGCCTCTGATCCTTTGACAAGAATACTTATATATAGGAAGTACCAGCGGCGTATCCACCATATTCTTGTCAAATTTTCATTGGTTTTATCAGTGAGTTATGATTGGTTCTATGATGTAACTCTAGAACATAAATAAACACAACAACCAATATTTGAGTCCACATTCTGATAGCATACATGTTTGAATGATGACAACACCTCTCCCGTTTGTTGTGATGGAGAGGTTAGTCATTGTGGAAGTGAGACATAGCTCAACTTTTTTTTAAATGATGAAATTGAATACGCTGAAATGTATGATGAACAAACTTCGACCAAAACATACTAAATCCTACATGGAACCTCTCATAACCGCCTGATAATGCCTCCGATCCTTTGACAAGAATACTTATATATAGGAAGTACCAGCGGCGTATCCACCATATTTTTGTCAAATTTTCATTGACTTTATCCACAAGTTATGATTAGTTCTATGTGACTCTACAACAAACACAACAACCAAAAGATCGTATTGCATGTACTGAAAATGAAAAATGTCTGTGCGATCAAGGTTCAATCAAACGGAGCCGATCGTATTGCATGTACTGAAAATAATAAATTTAATCTAAACAATAATCACACAAACAGTTTACACATGGAACCTCTCATAACCGCCTGATAATGCCTCCGATCCTTTGACAACAATACTTATATATAGGAAGTACCAGCGGCGTATCCACCATATCCTTGTCAAAATTTCATTGGCTTTATCCTTAAGTTATGATTGGTTCTATGTGATTCTAAAACATAAAGAAAAACATAAAACTAAACGATTGGAGTTGAATCTGGATTTTCGGTGAAGAGGACTAGTTGGGTGGTTTCGTTTGGGCCGTCATTATCTTCGACAGGATTGGCGTTGATGTTGAAAACTCTTCCTCTTGCTGGTGGCCTAGTGATTGGGTTTTCTTGATTTATTTGGTTAACTGGGTTTGATTGAGCTTGAGCGTTTATGATGTTTACCAATCGAGGGCACGTGTTTTTAAAGTGGGTAGGGTCGCCACAATTGAAACAAGCTCGAACATATGGGAACATGGGGTATTGGGGTTGTTGATAGGTTTGGATCATGTTTTGAGTAGGGGGAGAGATTTGGTTTTGATGGGTGCGACAAACCTTGCTCAAATGACCATAGCGTCCACAATTCGCACATAGTCGACAAGGTAAGGTAGATGGATGGTGATAAAAACAGGTGTTACATCGAGGGTGAGGTCCAAGGTATGGTTTCTTATTTGGGTAAGTTGAGTTGGGTGCTATTTGCGTGATTGGGATAGCTTGGATAGGTATGGCTTGTGAAATTGGTTGATTACGTTGGGTAGTAGCGAAAAGTTGCCCGTCTCGTTTTCTCTTAGAAATGGGTTGAGAAGGGGATTCGGTTTGGGTGGAGTTTGAAGTTTCAGTTGATGCTTTATCCTTCTTCTTCTTCTTCTCCTTGAAGTCTTTGTTCCGGATTCGGTTTTCGGTGAGCTCTGTAGCTAACTCCATAGCTGCTTCCAAAGTTGCAGGCGTGGTACTTATTATAGAGTCTTGAATTTTTGACGGAAGACCTCGAATGTAGTGCTCGATCAAATGGTAGAGGGGAGTGAACAAGTTGGGAACCATTTGATTTAACTCGAGGAATCTTTTGTTGTATGTGGTGTGGTCTCCTTCCTTTTGCTTCAACGAATAAAACTCATCTTCTAATTTCTTGATTTCGCTCCTTGGGCAAAACCGTCTTGTCATGATTTCCTTCAACTCTTCCCAAGTCAAAGTCATAGCATCTTCAACACCTCGTTTGGCCTTCTCTGTATTCCACCAAGTAAGTACTATTCCAAATAAACGACCAGTAGCATATCGCACCTTACGATCATCGGGGCAATCGCAATTTAGAAAAGTGTTCTCCATTTCTTCAAACCAATGGAGGAGAGCGGTGACACCTTCAGTCCCTTTGTATTTTGGAGGGTCGCAGGATTTGAAATGCTTGTAGGTGCATTTAGTGGTATTTGGGGGAGGGTTGATAACATTTTGATCTTCTTGGTTGACAGGATTAGCGGTAAGTGCTTGTTGGACTTGGATTACAATGTTGGGTATTACGGCAGCCATTTGTTGAGCGATTAGGGCAGCCATGCGCTCGCGGGCTTTTCCTGCTCTCGTCTTCCTACGGGCGAGGCTAGAAGACATCTACAAGGAATACATGTCAAGAGTATGAGTTGGATGTTTTTGGGATCATGGGTCGCACTAGGAATGAACATTCATAAAATAAATATAGAAAAATAAATCTACTACATCCATAGGATGTCTTGGGCTTTGCTCGTAATTGGGCCTTGCATGCCGCCATACTTCACCTTCGTAATCATGTGGGCCCCCATGAATACCGGGTTTTTCATATGGTTCGCATGTGTTAGCCTGGTTACGTACACTAAAACCCGGAGAAAATCGAGAAATATGTATATAACGTATGATATTCGGAATGTGTCCTGGTGTAGACACGGTGACACCTCAAAGTGGGGTTAGTTCGAACGACGTTTGGTGTGGCATGCTTTGGCCTAATAGGTCCTTCGTACTCTCATCGTTAGTCCCCAGGTAGGCAAACTGGTCCGTTATATTGGATTTATACGAATGCCAACCTAGACAGGACGTTCTGACTACCGGTACTTGTACCCTTCCAGTTACTACATGCCCGTTGCAGAACTTACTTTGATGAGATTTGAAAATTGCGACAAAATCTTTGAATAATAAAAGTATGAAGATGATTTTAATATATGAACATTGAAATATGTATGATGAATGTGTATGTAAGTATGTATGTTTGACTGTAAGTATAAACAAATATGAAACAAATAAATATCATAAGTTTGTATGTAACCACCTAAACAATTAAATTTAGGCAACTATAGTATAGGCTCTAAGGGTCTAATAACCTATCCTATATCCCTATAGTCATGGCTCTGATACCAATCTGTCACACCCTGACCCGCAGCGGAAAAGGTGATCGAGGCATGATTGGGTTATCATCAAAGCTCATGACATTTATTATAACGTTTCATATTCATTAATACATTTTAATGGGAAATATACAATCATAATTACATCATGTCCTAAACATCAATCTAGGCTTCATTGTTTTCTTCTAAGGCATTTTCTATGTTTTCCTTGCTTCATCCTGTTCACCTGTATCATGTGTAAAAATGGTTTTGGATCAACAAAAAGTTGGCGAGTGAACCCTATGAAAAACATTTGAACAAGTTTATTTAATTGCTTATAAAATAAAGTGCACAACCACACATGAGTAAAAATAGATGTAAACTTATTCACCAATCATTTAATATTAAATACTGCACACATGAACAATAATGGATCGTTTTGAGGCACGCGTTGCTCAACTCGTCTCTCACGAGGAACTGATGGGCCTAATGAATGATTTGCATATACTTGACAATATGAAATACATGACTACAAACAATATAAACTAAATAATACACACACGGACAATAATGGATTTGTTTTGAGGCACGCGTTGCTCAACTCGTCTCCCACGAGGAACTGATGGGCCTAATGAATGAATTGCATATAAATTGACAATATGAAATACATAACTACAAACAATGTAAACAATCTAAGTTTAGATCACAATATGGTATGGCACAAGTTTAAATAAACGAGTTAATTTTGGTGACACATGACACACCCCAAAACGTGTAATTAAAAAGGGGAGTTGTAAGATTCACTCACATTGGGTGCGTTCCGTTGATGATGTTGAATGCGCACGAAGTTGGTTTTAACCACGAGTGAAACTAACCTAGATAATGGCATAATGGTTCGGTAAGTAAACGGATTTTATTAATCCATTTTAGTAGGATTGTTGGGTGTATTTTTTGTGAGTTTAAGGCTATTTTCTAACCTTAAAAATCTTATTTTTAAGTATTTTTAATGTAAATAAATAAATAAAAGTAATAAAAAAAATATTGATTTTTGACTGTTGACCGTTGACTTGTTGACCGATTTTATTGTATAATTGTGTGCGCCGGGTGAGGCTCGAACCCGAGACCTCCCGTTCGCGTGCACGTAGCTCTACCAACTGAGCTACGTGTCTAACCTGAAATATTTCTGTTTTTAATTATATTTATATACTAATTGAATTAAACCGAAAATCATTTATTTTTAAAAACGATTTTAATGAATCGAACCGGTGTTCTCCACAGGTCCCGAACCCGGGACCTGTGGTTTGGGTTAACACACAGTCCACCGCTGGACTGTGTGTCTAACTTGTTATATAATCTGATTTTTATTATACTTATATACAAACTTCATTATTTCATTTCTGCCTAAAAAGTTTTGATAATTGTCCGGATCGGTGCGGTAGTCCGGACTCGAACTCGTGACGTGTGATTAAACGTTCACACAGTCCACCACTGGACTGTGTGTCTATCTTGGTTATCATTCCGGTTTTTATTAAACTTAACATCTATCTTAAATGAATCCGGTTCAGTAAAAAAAAAGAACATTTTTATTAACGCGAGTATGCGTGGGACATGTATCGAACTCGGGACGTGAGCGTGTTTATGTGCAAACAGTCCACCGCTGGACTGTGTGTCTAACCCGAGTTATATCTTGAGTTAAATTAAATGTATAGACAACAGAAACTTCGTCTTCTTCGTTGGACTCAACCAGAAACGGAGTCCGACTGGTTCGATGATTTTATCAAGTTTCTTTAGTGTGTTATGATTAATTACAGGTGAGATAAGTAAAAAGAATGAAAGATTAAGCGTAAGGTATACCGAACTGGACTCCTCTGTTTCTCCGGCGAAACTCCGGTGACAGCAGATTATTCCGGCGACGTGTGTCCTGCGGCAGAGAGTCTTCAGGGAGCTTGAGATGAGTGTGGGTGGCTTCGGTATGAGCTCTGGGGGTTCAGTAAGGCACAAAGGTGAAAGGTTCGGTTTTCCGGCGAGTTGCAGAAGTTCTCCGGCGAGTGGAATTACGTCGGGAAAGAGGGTGATTGTGAGCGAAAAAGTTAACAGAGGTTAGAAGGGGTATTTATAGGGCAGAACATCGACGTATTTAGTCTGATTTCCGTCTTGATTCGTCGGTTAATGATTTTCCGGCGGTTATAACTTGTGTCGCGGGTTCAGGCGTCGGTTATAACCGATGTAGTAGTTAATGTTTACGTTAAAACTGAAGAAACCGTCCAATCTCGGTGAAATCGTCGGGATTTCCGACGACTGCGATTGGGCGCGTCGGTTTTTGAATTCGAGATTTATTTTATGTATTAATTGTCTCCAATAATTAACAAGGAACATAAGTTGCGCAGTGGTTGGATGGTTAAGTGTTAAGGCTGTTGATTCTGGCTGACCCGGGTTCGAAACCCGGCAGCAACCTTTTATTTTTAAACCACAATTTTTAACAGTTTTTCAAAAACAAATTATATATTCCAATATACTTATTAATTATGTATAGTTTAAAATAAATTTGGGCATTAAATACGCAACGAAATTTTTAACTGATTGTTCGGTTAATAAACGGAGCGGGTTTGGTAAATCCGGTTTTTTATGGATGTTACAATACCAGTGTCCTATAGACTCAATCCGGAGTAAAAACTCCTGACCAGATCCAAGTTATAACCATTACCAGCTTAGATACTGATTTGAGTCCATGCTTGCATGTGTGTCATTAAAGTTGATCCAGCTATTCGACCACTCGTGTGTTGAGACCTCTATTGGCACTATGAGTTTCACTACCCCGTTTTTAACTGTTTTATTGTTTTACTTGGGGTGGAATGCATGTTACAAACTATGTTGGTTACACAAACTTATGAAGGGAATTTTGCTTCCCTAACACATGAACTGGTTATGAATTGTGTTGATTATACCAACCTGGGAGTGAGTTTTACTCTCCCACTTCTAAACTGTGATATTGTTTCTGAGATGATTGGCATGTTATGAAACTGTGTTAATTGCACCAACTTATGATGTGAATTATCTAACACACGAACTACCTCCCCTCTACAAGTGATTAGCGTAAGCCATGGGTAGTGAATAGTACTATTGGTCTGACAAACCCAGGCCGCGCCCGACAGGAAGGTCGACAACCAGGTCTACACGTGTCCTAATTTGGTTGTGTTGTTAGGCACAACTGCTAAGGGGCATTGAACTGCACGTGACGCAGTTGATGGGCCGGAAGTGTCTTGGTGACAGGGTCCGGTGGCCGGGAGTGTCTGGGATGACACGACCCGGGGTAAAACAGTCAGGTTTCACTTGTGTCCTCGTGTAATTCCATCTGCGACTATGACTATGACCGTCATTGTGATTATGACCCGTGCAATTAAACTTGTTAACACATATTGTTACACAGCAATTAAACCAGTGGAACTCACGCAGCGTTTAGCTGACCTTTTAAAAACTACCATGCATTTCAGGTAAAACTAAAGAGGAGTAAAGAACGTGCATGTGGAGGGCTGTAGTAGTAAACTGTAGCAGAATAAGAGCTGTGATAGCTCGTAGTACTGTACTGAAACTTATGGTGTGTAATATGATTCTGATAATATGTTGTAACAGAGTTTCTCTCTAATTATGATATCATGTTTTTTTAAACTATGGAGAATTACCAGGTGGCCGCACCCTGCATTTGTCTTCCGCTGCGAGTCGGGGTGTGACATTAATATCCCAATATATCACCGATATATCAATGATATATTGGTTATCAGTCCCCTGCCGAGATATCGGTCAAAATATCGGTACCGATATATCACAAATTTTCCCGATATCAATACCTTTCTTCTTATTTCTACCACTCGTCTTTCTTGTTTTAAGTCTTAATTGTTAGTTGTTACTATTAAATGTTAGTGTTTTAAGTCTTAGTCAGTTCATGCTTACTACAATTGTTTGTGTTTTGCAAGTTGCAAAAGGTTAATTTGTTAATGGTAGGAGAGCGTATTAAATTGTTAGTGTTAAATTGCTATATATATATATATATATATATATATATATATATATATATATATATATATATATATATATATATATATATATATATATATATATATATATATATATATATATATATAGCATGATATTAAAATTACTGATACCCCACTGCGATAAATGATATTTCAAATATCGGTCCTTGACCGATATTTGATATTTTACGCATTAACTACTTAACTAAAAACACACTTTCATTACAAATCAAGCAATTCAATGCAAAGTAACAAGAATCATCCTACCCTAACCGGCTATAGCGCAGTTAGCTACTCATAGTAACAAACAAAGCTAATGAATTCATTAAATACATGATAGAAATCAAAAGGAAATGATAATATGAAGGGTTCTAACTTAGTAAGGATCAATCTCTTGACCTCCTATACGTTATTCTTCCTTGAATCATCTCCCAAATAATCAGATCTTGAATCCTTATTCTTCAACAGCCCCCTTTTTGCTCTTCTCTTATGATTTCGTCACTTCTTAGGGTTACAACGACATCTCATTCTATTTATATAGCTCATCAATAGTTTGGGTGAGTTACGACCCGTAAACCGAATCTGGGGTTACGATCCGTAAACAAGCCACATGTCACCTTATCGCTCTACGGTTTCCAATCAATAAGTCGATGCATTAACTTAGGGCTCACGACTTCTAGTCCTCTCCTTTTTCCTCACGGCCCGTAAACAAGCAGATTTGGCCTGCCTTCCACCCCAACTTCATTAATCTCCAATTCTGACCCGGACATCCTTCATTTTACCTAGGAACATGTAAAACACTTAGAAACATACATTTAATCAATTCCAAGCAATGTTTACAACAAACAACAATCAAAATGCGGGTTTTAACACTATGATAACATGTTGTCTTTTAGACACATCAACTTGTAAGTTTAAGGTCTAGTGTTATCGGTTGTCTTATAGTACAAAAGGACAATAAGCCACCATAGAGTGATAGGTGTCCACGGAGAGATCAAGTGGGAAGGGTAATTTTGTCCACAATATAAAAAAGAATATGCACATGCAAATCACATGCCTAGAAACATGTACATGCAAGTCACATGGAAAACCCAGTTATGTATTACACAATAGACATAATGTAAAACATAATGAATATCTAACTAAAAACACGAACGATGACAACAGATAAAAGACGCAATGGACAACAGATTAGAACACAATGGAAATAACGTAAATCAAATTGAGTATCAAACTAAAAACGCAATAAAACGTAGAGTAAAACACAATTGATGACATCAGATGAAAGATACAACAGACAACAGACTAAAACACAATGAACAATAGACTAAATACATAATGAATAACAAACTAAAACATAATGGACAACAAACTAAAACCAATGAACAACAGACTAAAACCACAATGAATAACAAACTAAAACATAACGGACAACAAAACAAAAACACAATGGACAACGATTAAAACACAAAGAATAGCAGACTAAACACAATGACCAGAACTTATAGCACAATGTATAGAAAACTCATAAGGTTGAAAAACAGACTAATCAGAATCAATACACAATGTATAGAAAATCCAAATATAACACCATCTTCACTATGTAAAAAATGTGTTATAAGTTCTGATAAAAACGCAACGGACATAACCCAAATTAACATTGTGTTATAAATTCTGATAATAACACATCATATAGAAACCCTACTAAAAATGCAATAAATGTGAGATTTCTTTTATGTCCTTCCACTATTTTCTTTTCCTTAAAACTAATCTTAACTCTTCAAATTTAAGATCAATGGACTAAAATCTTTCTTTGTTTTCTTATTTATTTTCCACTTTGTATTTGATTCTACTCTAATGCGATTTTAATTTAACGCTTTATAGTTTAGTTGTGAATGAGATGTGTATCCAAAGGTACTTTGAGGATTAAAGAAGATACCCATGTGGAAGACAAAGATGAGTTAAAAGCCTCCCAAGAACCAAAAAAAAAAATGTGAGGAGTAGGTTACACCAAATTTTCATAGACATTTTGTTTTAAACCAAGAGAAAGTAAGGGTAACTTGCTATCATTTGAATGTTCTCTGAACTAAAGAGTGTATCTTATCCTTGCGAAACATTTTTAGACAATTAATAAGAAAATTTTGAAAACCTTGGTATACAAAGTCGTATTGTAACAAGTTGGTACAATCATTGTTGTTCAGAGAATTAGTATCTAATATAGCTAACATAGACTTAAACCATATTAATACCATATTAATAAGAGGAGGACACGAGTCCTTGAGAAATAAGGTTATAGGAGAAATAAGTTGAAAGAAAGGATGTGTAAACATTTGTAAAATGATGTGACGTGGTAGCATGAGTATTTATGTATATTGGACGCAGAAATTCATCTAATCACTTTACTTGTTAATGTAATGTTGATTGGAAGAGCAACTCTAAAAGCTTGAGGGCATGTCTATCGTCAGAGGATGATGACGTTTGTTTATGTGTACGATAAGACTCATATGTCCCTTTATATGTAAAGACTCAAGTCTACTAGATGTGAAAGTAAGATGATGCTTTACTAAATTGCATAGGTAAATCATAAGTTTGAGAAGCCATTTCTAGAATGAGTTACGAAAATAACAAGATACCTATAGCGAGTAACTATGAGTATAGGAGTGTAACGACGCAAACTGCTATGGAAGATATTTGGGTCTCACATGAATAACATAATTATATGAAGCTCAGTGAGTTAAACTTTACACGGTGAAGCAAGAGGTAAGCCATTAATATGTAGTGATGGTATAGAAATGAGGTCACACAAATAGATGGTAAGAAAATAAGTGATGCATGTGCAAGTTATGCCTTAACATGGTTGAAGTAGTAAGTGTATTCATGCTTGAATCATCTATAGAACCATAAAACAATACATGCGTTAACAAAACTCAACGGTCCACAAACTATTCCATCTCTAAGTTTGGGCTTCATCTGAAAAATGTCACCCGGTCGAGCCAAATTCATAAAATAAAGGTTACTAACTTGCAACCGTTTATTTTTATTTTGCAGCAGTCAGTAATAGAACATAGTTTGACAGTTTGTACATCCAACAAGCATAACTCAAATGTCATAGGGGGTCCAAACTCCAAGTAATGAATCACTGTTTTAACACTCTTGGCTTACATTTACATACATGATTGTTATAGATATCCTATAAAGCTTTCACCACCCTGAGTTCGGTAACCTGCACCATAACCAGAGATGATGTTATTAATGTAGTTTATAAGCCTTTTCGATTAAACATGTAGTTGAAAAAACATGTAAACAATAAACATACAATGGCATTTTCATCCAGTTTGGTTTTTCAAAACAAAAGAAAGAAGTTTAATTACAAATTACAAATTAAAGACTATTGCTTTAAAATGTAACACAGATGAAGAAAATAAGTTCCTAAATAAATTGTCAACTAAACTTTTGACAAAACTACTTTATAGATCCTAAAAATATTGGCCTTATCTTGATACATCAATATATCATAAGCGGATTCTTTCGTTGGAGTCAATTTTTTATTAGATAAAAGAACGTGTTTTAAATTAATATATATATTTGTAGAAAAATAATTAAATACCAGGAATTCTGCTCACCCCAACTTAAGGGATGTACCGGAGCTTTCATAATCTTGTGGAGTGCCAGTAGAGTTGCAGATATCGGTAGATTCCGAGGACTCCCGATCATCACCAAAATCACAAATAATCTGCTTCCGAGCATTGGATATCTTCAAAAGCTTCATTCACCATTCAAATACAAGTTAGCAAAAATAAGCAAACAAAGCCAACAACTTTTCTCATTAACAACCCATTTTTGTGTCGTTTTTTCATCTTTAAAACATAAGGGTTGGTAACACGTCTCGAAGAACTTGTACAAAGGTTTAATGGTTGACAATGGTAAATCATCCATTTTGTAAAGGAGGAATGGGAGGCAAAGAGAAGTATGTTGGGGTGAATATCTTAATACAAGTAGAGATGAAAACCGAAAGAAAACTAGCTTAGACTTTAGAGGGCATGAGTCGTACTTCTTGTCTTAGTTTGTCATTCTCCCCCATGAGGTTCACTTCCTGCATGACTTAAGCAAGTTGTTAAATAGCTAGAAAATGTTCTGTAACACTAAAAGGCAGTGGTAATGCTCTTTTGGTGGCATAAATTTCTAATACAGTTCACTATTTACATATCTTAAAAACAAAGTATAGAAAAAAGAAATCACTAAGTTCGAGTACAGACCTTCTCTTGAAGATGATAAATCTCGTTCATAATCACCTCACCCTGAAACAGTAGAACTATAAATAAGCTCATGCATAAAGACTCATTTGCGAGGGTCACTTTTTGGCATTTTTCAATCAATCTAATTTATATACCTTTTTCACTTTATTTTTTTATGAAAAATGTTCAGAACTTTATGTCTTTACAAATACAGAAGTTTGCTTCAGATGAGATTGAAGCAGTTCAATAGAAATAAAACATATTTACTCCATGGATATTGCAACATATGAAAAGATATATACTTTTAGAGAATGGTGTAGAGTACCCTTCCATAATATAATTAATAAGTAGATAAATTTTGCATGAAAAAATTTGGAAAACCAGAAAATTTGCAAGTTGCAAATGACAGGATGGAAAATAGTAACTATAAACTAAAACAAAGCAACTACACCTTTTTGGCAACAACCCGACTTAATCCAGCTTCAAGTGACTTTTCGAGCTGGTGCAACTCTTCAATACTTAAACCCTGCAGCTCCTCCCCTCTCAACCGTCTGCATTTTCATGAAGAATCACACGCGTGATCAAACATACGTGCATATACATAAACACACACACACACACACTTATAATCGGTTATTTCAAATTATATATTTACATAAATATAAAGATGTGTATTTACTCTATGCTAATGTGTGCATGTATGTGTTTGTGTCTGCATGTATATGTGTATTGGTATGTACCTTAAGTGAAGGGTTCTTTCTGCAACTTCTTTGCTTAAGTTGGCATAGTTGGTGTCTTCAACCAGCTGAATGACAAGATGAAATCTTTATACGTAGGTTTCATTGGAACTAAAATAGAATTTACATCCCTTATAGACTCCTAAATTCAGGACCATATTTGCAACTACAGATATTGGACTTGATCATCATATTACATGGGATTACAAAAATAAATAAATAAATAAATAAATAAAGCAGATTAAGGTGAAGAGAGGAATTTTTATTGTAATCTTTTAATTATAGTTTGCAAAGGGTCATTTTTATAGTTCGACTTGACTAAACCGCTGTCACAATCAAAAAGGTTGCTCCAAGCCTTAATAAGAAACAAAGAAAACAATTGTGAAATACCCAAAGAGCAAGAAACAAAAAAATATCTATGCTCACCTGTAACTCAAGAGAAGGTTGGTTTAACTTCTCAAGATTTTTTGAGTGAAGGCTACGCCTTTCAAGTACTTCTTCCATACTGCAAGAGAAAAACTGTGTATTTAAAATATTTGATATGTACACGGGATGTTTATACAACAAAGTCACGTGATCACGTATGTCTTCCCAATTAAATAATTAGATAAGTTTATTACATGCTCATAGATGGAGGACATTAGGTGAATACATAATGCGTTTGTTACCTAGAAGGTGTTTCTGAATCTGGATGTAGTTGCTAGTGATTTATTTTCTATATCAAAGAGTGAGTTGGTTAATACACCCACAGATGTTTTGTTAGGCATGTTTAGGTCTTGCACTTGTTTCTCTTAATTACTGGAGTTTAGAGATGACAATGGGCCAATGGGGTCCGAGTTTGTGATAGGTATTGGTTTTCCCAGTCCCATATATGATATTAAAACTGTGTCCCATACCCGTTAGGTACCCAATTATTCGTTACCCACAAGTATTGAGTATGCCCGTTAGTTTGTTAAAAATCACCCTTTGGGATTCTTAAGTACATTTCTTACTATTTAAATTTAATAAAATTACCCGAGGATGTTATAATATATAAAAACTAAAAAGTTAGTGGATTAGTAGATTACTCTATTACCCAAGAACAAATTAACTAAAATAAAAAAGAAATATTTTATGGGCATGGTTTGGGTAAAAAAGTGAGTATTTTCTGGTAATTGGGTCGGATATCAATTACTATAATGCCCGCCCCATACCCATGTATATTCGTAAAACTAGTCCAATACCCAAATACCCGTTCCATTATCCATCCCGAATGTTTTCGGTTTGCCTGTAGGATTCGAGTTTGATTGCCATCCATCCTTATCGGAGTTGTAATTATTAAAAACGAATTATAGTTTTTTTGGGTTGTTTAAGGCTAAGTTGCAATAATCTTTAGCTTCATATGGATCCCTGTTCCCATGATGCCGACAAATTTTTTTTTACTCTTTTTCATTTCGGGAATGTCGCATCAAATCTAAGTTAATAGTTTTTCTTAAACGTTTCAGATTAAAAGTACTTACACAATCCTTTGAATCCACACATTTTCTTAAACTGTGTATCAAGTCAAAATTACAATTTAATGATATAGGGAATAGCATGTTTGTGGGGTTGACAGTGGCCTTTAGAGTAGTATTTTAAGAATCTTTGTGCTTGTGTTTCACTATAGGGTCAAGTTTGGGATCCCATTACTTACAAATTTCCATCCCATTACCAGACTTCATTATGGATCTAAACAATCTAAGACTTATAATTCAATATTTATATCATATAAAGAATTCTGCAATATCCCTGAACTCTCAAACAAAATACCAATTATTTACAAATTTCCATCCTAGATATAATTTGTTGGTTACATGTGTGTCAATAAGGCCTTGGGGTGTACTCTAACTTCATTGGTGTTAAAGGTGACATGGCAAGTTAACATGTTTTCCAAACCACCCCCTTCCCATGTTAAGGGGTGTTAAAACCTCTTTTGGTTAACATGTTAACCTAGGCAAAAAAAGAATAAGAAATTAATTCTATTTATTATCAATATCTATTTTCGCTAAGAAGTTGATGAAATGGTAGTATTATTATTTATTTTGTATTTAATTTTAACGTTCAATATTATAACAATTAAAAAAATGGTGGGTGAGGGTGAGTTTACAAGTTAAACCTTTCATCAGGATGATATGGAGTAAAAGGGAAAAAACAAGTGATGTGGCGCTTATTTGAAGTTAAGAAGGTTTAAGGTATACCTCATGGCCTAACAAATACAATATGCTTCAAAAACTTCATATAGTTGATTCTAACAAAATAGGTTTAAATAGTATGTGACCATGTGATGTAGGTTGCTTCTTATACTTCTTGCCTAAGCTAACTTAAACCTGTTGGAACAACAATTCGATTTCCATTCATCATTGATCATGGGTTTCAGTAGAAAAAACAGCCAGCTTTGCAAGCCGCTAAGAAAAAAACTGTAAGATCACGGTTTTGAATCACAAGGACCGGTCTATTTTGCATAACAAAAAGAAAAAACCACATACAAAGAATCCCTCTTTAAATACCATTTCTTTTCCATTTTTGAGCTTTTGCGTCTGAATTAGAATGCCAGAAAAATATTTTCCATTTAACATGTAAAGTAAAGATTGCTCATACATAAGAACAGCCAAACAACTATACCATAACCAGTTAAGCACAATGACATCTGATGATATTGTTTCTTCTCTATGCTACCATAATCTTATCAGGCATCGAATATGAATTCCATCTTTTTGTGACCGGAAGATCATGGGTTACTGGGTTTGAATCACAAAGTCCGTCTCTTTTACATAACACACAGAAAATACCACATACATGATACAAAGAATCCCCCCACCCCCAAAAAGAATAAAAAACTCTTTGAACAACAATTTTCTTTTTTTCAGGTACATTTTCCAAGAAGCATATGAAGAAAATGAGTGCTTATAAACAACTATACCATAAGTACCATCCAAACAAATAATAAGGAAGTAAAAAAGCAAGATAATCTCAATCTCATATCAAAAGTAAAAATAGATTCCGGCAAAAGATTTATTTAATCCAATTAAACACACAACTAAATCCTTAACCCTGATTAAAAAACTTCATTACAAACCCTACAACACAAATTACAAAAAAAAGCAAGTACACAACCGATTATTAAGCATCACACATTTATCTATGGATAAGAACACACACTGACACACATAAAAACACACACATAACCCTAGATCATACCTTGAACTGGAGTAATGAAACAGCTTGTCACTGGAAGAGAAGAGAATAACAGCAACATCAGCATCACAGAGTACAGAAAGCTCTTCAGCTTTCTTAAACAACCCTCTTCTCCTCTTGGAGAAAGTCACCCTTCTTGTTGTAGCATTATCAATCTTTTTAATCTGTACTTTTTCCCTAACCATCATACTTCCCGTTCCACACACTATTTTTGGCAAAATCTCATTCAAAAAAATTTTTTCTCAAGTAAACAAAGAATAAACCAGTGTTTAAATCAAGGGTTTTCCATGAATAGAAACATTTAATTTTGTAGCTTCCAAAAGAGAAAAGAAACAAAAAGACATCCTTTTTCTTTACCAAAATTGGGTATTTAGATCAGTGGTTTAAACTAGAAACCCTAGACAAAATCAAGAACACTCGTTTACCCAACTCACTCTATTATCCGATCTAGATAGTGGTGGTAATGATAGGTAAAGGTGGTTTAGATTATTCAAGAAAATTGAAAAATCAGAAAGAAGATGAAAACCCCATGAAGATCAGATGGAGGGTTTGCACACAGAATATGAGATTTGAAGTAAATTTATTTGGTTATGTTGATGTCAGGGATGAAGGGTGTATTGGGGGAAGTGGTCTGGTTCTTGGGAGATTGAAGAGGGACTGTTGTATAAAAGGAAACCGATGAGACAGAAGAATGTGTACTCTTCTGTTATTTACCTTTGTGTAATTGTTTATGGGAAAATGATACCATTTTATTTTATATTTTATATACGATATAAGAATACATATTTACAAAAGAATATTGAGATCACAAACTTTTAAAAAAATACTTTTATATTTATTTTGACCTTTGTTATTATTATATACAAATGGATATTAACAAGAGAGTGAATGAGTAATTATTTATTTAATTTTCTTTTTTTGAAATTTTGTTCTCATCTTATCAAACACGTATTTTAGTTATAAAATCTAAAAAAAAATCATGTTTTTACACTAATTACATAATTACTCTACTAAAGTAAATACATAAGTTTTTTTGTACATTTTGCAAATAAACATCATACTTAAGTAGACATAAAAAAATTCAAATAAAAAAAGTTTCCTTAATTTCTCATGTTAATGTTATTTGACAAAATTGCATAAATAAACCTTTATGTTCTACCTAAACTGCACTTCATATATTTCACTATGAAATCAGCAAAACCCAACCTTTATATTCATGTTTTGTTACATTCTATAACCTTTACAACTAACGTCGTCTAAAAACTCAGTTAACTTACCTCACATGCTTTGCATGCGAGGGTATTTTAGTTTTTTTAAATCATTATTTAATTTATATATATTTCTTTAAAATAGTACCATATATAATCTCCCATCTTCAACCCTACATCCTCTCACAGCAGCCTTAGTCGGAACCACCACCATGCCACCGTCGCCATCTCGAGTTCAACTGCAGCAATCTGCCAAGCCGCCATCTCCTGCGTCTCGCGGGTTAGTGCAGATGAACCTGATGTGCAGGTTCTTAAAGTGGCGGGTTGTGAAGTGAAGGAGGTTCAATGGCTGGTTGTGATGTGCAGGTTCTTAAAGTGGCAGGTGACGAAGGTTGTGTCAGTTCACCGAAACGATGGTGGTTCGATGATGGAATACGAGTTTTTCCCGGGGAAATGTGGCGGAGTTGAGGTGCAGAAAGAGTTGATGAGTGTGGGATGATAAACGGCGGTGTGGTGTGGTAGTGGTGGTTCGGTTGCGGGAACGATAGGGTTACGCGGTGGTGAGGGATCATTAGTGACAGCTATAACTTGTGGAGACGAAGGAAACCTGACTGTGTCTTCACTTGATTTGGCTCTAAAGCTTTCTTATTAATCAGTTAGTGAGCAGGATGTTGTGTTTCACCAATTATTTGTTTTAAGTTATAGCAAAAACTTGTTATTTACATGAGTTGTGAAACTTGATGACCAATTTACAGGTGCTTCATACAAGAAGCATGTGATATTGTGACATGATTCATGTCATCAATATGATATGATAATTGCATGTATAAGATGTGGATAAATTTAAATGATGAATGCTGTTAGAAATAATGGGGTGGACTGGAATTCAAGGAATCAATCGCTGGTATATGGCCAGCTATGTTTCTTTCTTACAAGTTCAAAAAGGGCATTTTAAATTTAATTTTAATAAAGAAGGGGATATATCTAATCGATTTTGAGTAAAAAAAAAAAGAAAACAAGTTTGTATGATTTGTTTGATATTGATGCAGAGACGAGGATGATTGAGATATTGATCTTGGAGAAGATGATGGATAAAGAAGAAGATTATGTATATCGTTGATATTGAAGATGGCCCTAAGAAAAGGGAACCAATGAGAGATTGACAAAACATTCTCTTTTTCTTGAAAAAAATCTTTTCAATATATATATTAATAAAATGGAAAAAGACTAAAATACCCTCACATGCAAAGCATGTGAGGTAACTTAACGGAGTTTTTGGATGACGTTAGTTGTAAAGGTTTAGAATGCAACAAAACATGAATATAAAGGTTGGGTTTTGCCGATTTCATAGTGAAAGATATGAAGTGCAATTTAGGTATAACATAAAGGTTGATTTGTGCAATTTAGTCATGTTATTTTATATGTTAAGACTCATTTGTATTTGATCCTTACACTAGATATATACACAAGGTCATTTTTGATATTTTGGATGCCTTGTAAAACTAGTAAAATGGGTTCCTAAAAAAATTAAATGTATTATTAGAGGGGTGCTCGCTTGATGTGGAAGGAACACAACACTAGTAAAACGTTTGAACAATTAATTGGTAAAGTATCAAATAGATTTGAAGGTTTAATAAAGTTTTATAAAATAAAGTAAATATAAAATAAGAAAAATAAAAACAATTTTTTGAGAATTTAGTTAAACAATAAATCGATTGTTGACGTAATTTCATTTTTTAAATTTCCTTATTCATTAATTGTAATAACAACAAAACTGAAGTTGTATTTTTGACTAATTTATGGTATTTTAATCAATATTATTCAGTTAAATTTTATTTATTTATTATTTTTATTTTTATTTTTTTGTATTTAATCTCATTATTGGCATATGTGTGTAAAAAAGTTGAGATTGTGAAATTCAAAAAGAACAATTTTAGCCCCTTAAACTTTTAAAGTCAATGTTTTTAACTTCACTAAAATCAAGTGTATTATAATATAATATTAGTTGTATTCCTTTTCGCTTCGTAGCAGGCTTTCAGGCAATATCGGTTCCTTACTGTTCCAATATGATATTGACACTCGGCATAGTAATCTATTTGTGTTTTACATCGAGAAAATGAATACTCATACGCTACCGGTGTTTTTAGTCGATATAGGTTCGGTTCGTCACGCTACTTGTATGGTACCGGCACTCGATACGGCTTACGATATAAAAAAAATGTTGTACTGTGAATACGAATCTGTGTTGAACGAATTTTACACCGCCACGTCAAGCAAACCATAAAAACGAACTCGATACCGGTATCGATTTTGTTTGGTCGGTATATGTTCGGTTTGAGAGGATAGAAAAAATCAACTATATTTGACCCGTTCGAACATAACTTTTTCGAATCATAGATAATAATAATAATAATAATAATAATAATAATAATAATAATGATAATAATAATAATAATAATAATAATAATAATAATAATAATAATAATAATAATAAACATATCGCGACGAAACACTCGGAATTTTATAAAACGTTGTATTGTATTAATAGAAAAAATAAAAGAGTAATTGACATGATTTTATTTTATTAAAAGATAAAAACTAAACCAACATCATTGTGAAGCTACCAAGTTTTCAACCTATAAATCATTGTGAAGCTACCAAGTTTTCAACCTATAAAGGAGGGGAGATGTGTTCATTTGTGGCATGGAAGCGTTTCGCTCAGTCTTTCATCACTATTTTTTGAGTTTATATCTGATATATAACAATTCAATAATGATAAGAGATTTAGCCCAAGTTTGACCAATTCAGTGCGGTTTTTGGAGAACATCGTAACCAAGTCTAATTAACTCAGTCCGGTTAAAACAACATAGTCTAGACAGATTTTGACTAAAACCGTCGTTTAAGCGGTATAACATTGAGTTACTCAAAAAGAAAATCAGCGTTAGAAAAAGAGATTTAGCTTTGTAAAGGAAAAGACTTTGCTAATTTGTTAGGTCCCTCAAAACTTTGGTCCATGTGCGATTGTGCACCCTCTTGGGTTGGCTATGCACATAAACATCCATATAAATGTATGTATAGATAGAACACATTTTTTTCATGAACCAAATTGATAACTGCAAAATCAGCAAAATGCACTTGTAATAAGGTGGTACAAGTGTGAAAGTTTGACACTTACTAGGGCTGGCATATTGGGTCAACCCGATCTATTAAGATACGAACACGATAAGACACGAACACGAAACATGTAAACACGAACACGACATGAAATCTTATCGTGTCAGATTTTCCGAACACGAACACGAACCTGTTAATAAACAGGTTACACGAAATGACTTGTTAAGACACGAAAATGTTACCAACATATAGTACAACCTGTTTAAGACACAAACACGACCTGTTAAGACACGAACACGACCTGTTAAGACACGAACACGACCTGTTAAGACACGAACAAGACATGTTTAAGACACAAACACGACCTATTTGATTTTAGGGTTTGGATTTGGAGCGTGAAACTTGGAAGTTAATGAATGAATTTCAAATTTAGGGTATAACCTAATAACACCCCGCGTCTGACTCTGCTTAGTTCCCACATATTTGATATATTTTCTAATTTAAAATTCTTAGCATGTCATTAACGGGTTCTTAACAGGTTAACGGATTTTAACATGTTTAGACACGAAAAATAAACAGGTTTTATCGTGTCGACCTGTTAGACACGAAACCTGTTAAGGTCAAACACGAAACATGTTAACTTCGTGTAGGTTCATGTCGTGTTATTGTGTTCGTGTCAGAATTGCCAGCCCTAACAGTTACAGAACCATTTTATCTATTACATACATAACATTGTATATAACGCGTCTCTTGTACTCAAATGAAAACTTAGAGAAACCACCTCAAGTTATGAGAACTTAGAGAACTCGGCCTTTCCGTGCAAGTTTTGCCCCCGTTTTTTCACATCCCTAGATAAAAATGTTTAGAAAAACTACCTGAAAAAAATCGAAGTGGTGTTTTTTTGGCCCTTATAGCAGCTGTAAAAAGATGATGACATAAGCAGGACGTCACCTTTTTATAGCATTTACGGCTGCCGTAATTGAAAAAAAGTGTATATATATATATATTGGTAAAAAAATTTTGAAAAAACCATTCGTAAGGCCGAGTTCTCTAAGTTCGCACAACTCGTATAAGTTTTAATTTTACCCTAACCATAATATATATATATATATATATATATATATATATAGTGGAGAGTTCAAATGAGAAGAAACTACAAATTAAGAATAAAAAGAACAAAAGATAAAAATGTAATTTGAACAAATCATTCAATGAGTCTACTATTTATTTTTGTTATTCAATTTAATGAACTCTAATAATTTAATTAGTCTATCTTATAAAATAATTGTGCACCTTACAAAATAAAAGCAATCTTGCACATGATCTTACATATTCAATGTTTCCTACACCATTAAAACAATATTTCAGTGTAGGATACAGAATGTGTAGGACTCAAACACCTATAAATAATGTTGTGACTCATAATAAAATATGTGTAGGACATAACACATTTAAATAATTTTGTTATTTCTAATAAAATTAGTGTAAGAGCCAACACATTAATGATGGTGAAGGAGCAAATCATGGTTGCATTAATGAGATTTGAGTAACTCTTTAAAATATTTATTAATATTTAAATCAAATTGTATATACTACCCTTAGTAATTAATGCATTAATTAAAATTGGACAAAAAAAATATCTTGATTCAGTGATCAAAAAAATAAAAGGTCTAGATTAATTTATTTTTGTTCTTTTAAGAAGATTCTTCTCAAATGAACCTCCCTATATATATATATATATATATATGAAAAAACCAAAAAACCTAGTTTAAATGAAAAAACCAAAAAACTAACTAAAAAAGCCAAAAAAAACATTTTAATTTTTTTTTGATTTTTTTATTAAAATTCACTATATATATTATATAAAAAACTTTTTAAAAAAATAAATTAAAAAAAGCATATAATCCACATGTGCAGTACAAGTTTTTTTTTTATTTTGAAAAAAAAGTTTTTTTATCCATAAAATCCAGCGATTTTTTAAAAAAAAATTGCAAAAAAAAATTCGTACGTTTTTTATGCTTTTTTTTTTGGCTTTTTGAGTTAGTATTCTAGTTTTCTCATTTATATCTAGTTTTCTCATGATCCTATTCCTATATATATATATATATATATATATATATATATATATATATATATATATATATATATATATATATATATATATATATATATATATATATATATATATATATATGGATGGATCATGAGAAAATTAGTTTAAATGAGAAAACCAAAAAACTAACTAAAAAGCCAAAAAAACATATCAAAATTTTTTATTATTTTTTTATTTTTTTTATAAAAAATCGCTATATATATTATATAAAAGAACTTAAAAAAATAAAAAACATATAATACACATGTGCAGTACAAGTTTTTTTTTTTGAAAAAAAAGTTTTTTTACATATAAAAAGCAACGATTTTTAATAAAAAATTGTATGTTTTTTATGCTTTTTTTTTTGTCTTTTTTAGTTAGTTTTCTCATGATCATCTTCTTATATATATAGGGGAAGGATCCACTAAAAAGTGGATTTTGCCTAAGTAGCCTAAGAAGGATTGTGGTAGTGACATGTGACACTACTTATAAGTAGGAAGCAAGGGAATTTTGGTACTAAATTTATTTTGTCTTTATGTGAAAATGACATGTGACATCTCTTTTGTTTTCTAAAAAATATAACAAAAAAAGATATAGTACAAAAAATTTAGCATAAAAAATATAGTACAAAAAATATAGCAAAAAAAATCTAGTACAAAAAATCTAGTAAAAAATATAGCCCAAAAAAATTCAGTACATAAAGATATAGTACAAAAAATCCAGTACAAAAAACTTCAGAAAAAAAAATTAAGACAAAAAGTTTCATTACAAAAAATATAGCACAAAAATGTAGTAAAAAAATTCAGCACAAAAATGCTATACAACATAGAAATACAACCCATTTTTGTGGGTTTTTTTAGTCGTCATATTTTATATAGCAATATGGTACTTAAATTAAAGATAAAAAAACGCTCGATTTTATGGTGAAATTTTATGAAAAAATAATGTCGTATAGAAAAGTTATGAACGTTTAAAAAATGAGGCTGGAATATGCATGTGCCTTGCATGCGGAGAAAGAAAGTCAATAAATAGGATTTTATCAACATACCCCCACCTTCTTCTTTTTTCCTACATTTTCATCTTAACCATTGATTTGAAAAATGAATGGTTAAGATTCCTTCTCATCCTACTTAGGCAAAATAAACTTTTTATTTGATCTTACCCCTATATATATACAGGGAGAAGATCATAAGAAAACTAGATATAAATGAGAAAACTAGAAAACTAACTAAAAAAGCCAAAAAAAACATACAACTTTTTTTACAATTTTTTTTATAAAAAATCGCTGTATATAAAAAACTTTTTTTTCAAAATAAAAAATTTGTACTGCACATGTGCACTATATGTGTACTACACATGTGCATTATATGTATATGTTGCACATGTGCATTATATGCTTTTTTATTTTTTTATATAATATATATAAAGAATTTTTATAAAAAAATCAAAAAAAAATTGATATGTTTTTTTTGGCTTTTTTAGTTAGTTTTTTGGTTTTCTCATTTAAACTAGATTTCTTATTATCCATCTCCTATTATATATATGTAGGGGATGGATAATAAGAAAATAAAAAAAACTAACTAAAAAAACCAAAAAAACATATCAATTTTTTTTGATTTTTTTAATTAAAAATCGCTATATATATTATATAAAAAACTTAAAAAAAACATATAATGCACATGTGCAACATATACATATAATGCATATGTGTAGTACACATATAGTGCACACTTGCAGTACAAGTTTTTTTTTTGAAAAAAAAGTTTTTTTAATACATAAAATGCAGCTATTTTTAAAAAAAATTATATGTTTTTATGTTTTTTTTTTATTTTTAAGTTAGTTTTCTAGTTTTTTCATTTATATCTAGTTTTCTCTTGATCCCCTCCCTATATATGTATGCGTATATATATAGGGATAGAAAGAAAACTAAAATTAGTTTAAAAAAACTAAGAAACTCAAATCAATAGACCTCTTTTTGCACATGTTACACTTTTCTTTGCAAACTGTGTTACGTGTATCAGCTTTTGCAAACTTTCGGTTTTTCTGAAAAAGTAAAAGTTGTTACATAACATGTGGCAACCTCCGGTTGTTACACGTAACACATCTGCAAAAGGGTGTAACACATGGCAAAATGAGGTCCATTCATTTGAGTTTCTTAATTTCCTTAACTAATATAGTTTTCTTCCTATAGTTGCCCTATATGGGTATGTTTGGCAAAAGTAGCTGGTGACTGGTGGCTAGAGGCTGAAAGTTGGTAGCTGTAGCCCTTTAAAATATTTAGGTGTTTGGTTGAGTAGCTGGAGTTTTTAATAAATGTTTAAAATGACCAAAATGGACATTAAAAAATTGGTATATTAAAAAGTTTATTATTTTTAGAGGTTAAAATAGTCATTTTTCCCTAAAAGCTTGTAGCTCCTTCTAAACGCTACTAGTAGGAGCGTTTAACCAAAAGTTGCAAGCTTCTAACCTAAAAGCTTCAAACTCCTTCAACCAAATAAGACTTTTTATTGAGTAGTTAAAGCTTAAAGCTATAAGCCCCTAAAAGCTCTCAAAAGCTCCATGCTAAACATACCTTATATATATATATTGGAAAGTTAAAATGAGAAAAATAAAAACATACGAGAAGAGAAAGAACATATCTAATCACTAAAAGTTTTTTCTTTTAGTTCTTATTTAAATACAGTGGGGAACCCGCGCGAATATGGGCCGAGAACATAATTCTTACCTAAAAGCATTAAAAAATCATATATACATTGTGTATGTGTGTGTATATATAAAAGCATTCGCGCTTCTAGGCTGCAACGCATGGGTAACCCTTATGATAAACAGGGAAACTCTTGTGATAAACATTATATTGTATACTACAACATTTTTTATCTAGTGGGAAACCTGCGCATTGCGGCAGAGTCGACAATTTACATCTAAATTTTTAATTAACTTCTCTAAAATTACAAAGCACATTTAATGTTGAATTTGACTAATTTTGGTTCACTGATTAGTACTTTAGTCCAAATACACAAATACAATAGAATGTATTTTTGAATATATGTTCTTGATGAACGTGATGAGTTTATCATCAATAAGCTTATTTTTTTATGTATAAACAATCTAATATACAATATAGATTTATTAAATATAAATGTCATTGATCAAGGGAAGGAAGTATGAATGGAAGAAAATGACGAAAGGTTAGGGATTTTAACTTGACCCTTCATATGTCATCTTAAAATTTGATAAGAATTTACTATTTTATACATTGAAAATACTTTATATAGAAATGTAGATATTACAATGCAATAACAGGAACTTATATGAGTACATTAATTCAATTAACTCCATCTTTTAAGCATAAGTTAAATGAATTAATTCTTTCTTCTTATATTTGAGTAAAATGTCATTTTAGCCTGTGAGGTTTGTCCCAAATTGACATTATAGTAATAGTTTTTTATCCGTTGTGTCCCTGAGTTTTCCTTTTTTTCCCATCTTGATCACACTTCTTAACTACATCTAAAAAATTCAGTTAAGTCAAAGGCCATTATGTCAGCTTACTAAATAGTTTAATATTTGTCACTTTCATCCATATATATATATATATAAACGTTTAATTAAAGAAAACTCTTTAACTAAAATAAAAATAGAAATGCATATTAATATATAAAAAACATTAATTTGAAAAAAATAAAAATACATAAATATAAAAAGAATCCTTTAACCCCTCCCCCTCTCTCTCTCTTTCCAACCAGCAAAACCACCATCACCCAGCTCCGCCACACACCACCACCCACCTTCACCTCCACCATCACCCAGCTCCGCCACACACCACCACCCCGTCACACCCACCTCAACTATCGCACCCACCTCGACGACGTCTCGAAGAAGTCCATTGCATCCTCTTCCTTCGTCGTCATCGCCATCATCTTCTTCTATTGTTAGATTTGAAGATACAGATCTATGGAGATGAAGATCTAACAGTGGCGAAAAAAATGGTGGTCAGTGGTGGTATTTACGGTGGTTACGGACGGTGGTTGTGCGGGGTTATGGTGAATGTTGGTGTGGTTGGTGGTGGACAGTGGTGTTTTTGAAGAAAGAGACGTGACGATGCTCGGGAATGGCTGTGGTAGTGGGGTTGTGGGTGGTTGACGTGTGTGTATTTAAAAAAATACACTTATTTTTTTTCTAACAATAATACTATATATATATATATATATATATATAGGGCTCGTTATTGTACAAAATGCCTTATCGTACAAAATATACGCAATAATCTCAGCCGCCCGATCCCATACGAAATCACTATATTCCATGCGAATTCATCTCCTCTCATGTGAAATTAGTGTGCGATTCACTCTACTCCATGCGAATTCATCACTAAAAGGTGCGAAATCACATGTTGTACGTAATGTACGTTAAGCCATTTTGTACAATATACTTTCTCTCTCTCTCTCTCTATATATATATATATATATAAATTTTATTATTAATATATTTAAAGGGTAAAGGGTTTTTGGATGAAAATGGCAAATACCAAACTGTTTAATGTAAGTTAAATGATATTTTTAATTGAGTTACTGAGTTGGACCAAAATGATAAAAAATGGAAAATTTAGAGACACGGAGAAGAAAAAAAACTATTTGGACTAAAAGAAAATTTAAGACAAACCTCAAAGACTAAAATGGCAATCTAGTCCGTGTATTTTTTTGGGCATTAACTTTTTTTGAATATGTGATGAAGTTATTTATTTTGCTATTACCAACATAATAAAACAAACACTGAGTAAAAAAACTAACTGATCATGAGTGCAAGGACTATACATATATCGTATACACAATCGATACGTGAAATAATCAATTAAGAAAACTAGGTATCACTTTGATACAGAAATGTATCTAACTCTACACACATATGTATCACGAGTATCACGCGAAAATACAAATATATTTCATTCGATACACATATGTACATTGTTGTTTTACATATGTGTATGTTACGTTTATACATACATGTTACTTGTTTGGTTTTAGTTGCTTTTATAATTTCATGCAAATCTACGTACATCTGCATACATATTATGTTCCTTCTTTCGTTTTTGTTAATTTCATAATTTTTATATGCATCTACTCGTGTGCATGCATAATATAATACACATATGTATAAAAGTCTGTGTCACACCCCGACCCGCAGCGGATAAGGTGATCGGGGCATGATTGGGTTATCATCAAAGCTCATGACATTTATTAAACGTTTCATATTCATTAATACAAATTAAATGAAAATTTACAATGATTGCTACAACATGATCTAACTAACAATCTAACTTCTTTGTTCTCTTCTAAAGCATATCCTATGTTTTCCTTGCTTCAACCTGTTCACCTGTATCATGTGTAAAAAGGTTTTTGGATCAACATAATGTTGGCGAGTGAATCCTATGGAAAACATTTGAACAATTTATTTAAATTGATTATGAAATATGTGCACAACCAAACATGAATAAAATTAGATGTAACTTGATCAACAATCATAATATGTTAAATGAAACACTCATGAATAATAATGGAACAATTAAAGGCACGCGATGCTCAACTCGTCTCTCACGAGGAACTGAGGGGCCTGATGAATGAATTGCATAAACATGATAATATGAATAACACAACTACAAACAATATAAACTCAATGAAAACACACATGAACAATAATGAATTTGAATTGAAGCACGCGATGTTCTACTCGTTTCCCACGAGGAACTGATGGGCTTAATGTATGAGTTTCATGTAATTTGACAAACGGAATATAAATAAATCACAACAATAAATCAATCTAAGTTTAAGTCATGATGTGGTATGGCACAAGTTTAAATAAATAAATTAATTAATTCATAACACATGACACACCCCAAAACGTGTAATTTAAAAGGGGGAATTGTAAGATTCACTCACAGTGGGTGCGTTCGGTTGATGACGTTGAATGCACGCGAAGTGGTTTTAACCACGAGTGAGATTTAAAACCTAGATAAATCGCATTATGGTTTGGTAAGTAAACGGATTTTATTAAACTATTTTAGTAGGATTGTTGGGTGCATTTTTGTGAGTTTGAGGCTATTTTCTAATCTTAAAAATGTTATTTTTAAGTATTTATAATTGATTTTTAATTAAAATAATTAAATAAAAATAATAAAAATATTTTATTTTTTTCTGCTACAGTGACATTGACCAGTTGACTTTGACCGGCGTTGACCGGTTCGAGGCGTATTGTTGTGCGCTGGGTGAGGCTCGAACCCGAGACCTCCCGTACGCGTGCACGCAGCTCTACCAACTGAGCTACGTGTCTAACCCGTTATATATCCGATTTTAATTTCATATATACATTAATTAACATTAACAGAAAATCATTTTTATTTTAAAAACAATTTAAGCGGCTCGGCGGTGCGCTCCACAGGTCTCGAACCCGGGACCTGTGGGTTAATATAACACACAGTCCACCGCTGGACTGTGTGTTCAACATGTTATATAACTTGATTTTTATTTTACTTAAAGACAATTTAGTTATTTCCTTTTTCTGCCTTATTTAAAAAAAATAGATAATTGTCCGAGTCGGTGCTGATGACCGGACTCGAACTCGTGACCAGCGATATAAACAAACACACAGTCCACCGCTGGACTGTGTGTCTAACTTGGTTATTATTCCGGTTATTAATATACTTAACATATAACTAAGGTGACTCCGGTTCAGTAAACAAAAAAATGGATTTTATTAAGGCAGCGTGTGTGAGACGGGATTCGAACTTGAGACCTTTGCATGTTTAACGTTTTATGTGCACACAGTCCACCGCTGGACTGTGTGTCTAACCCGAGTAAAATCCTGATTTATAATATACTTATATGATATGGAAGTGCGTCGTCTTCTTCGTCAAAGTTGAACCAGAAATCGGGTCTGACTGGTTCGAGTTTTTATTCAAGTTTCAATAGTGTTTTAGGTTAATTACTGGTAAGATAGAAGTGAAAAGGAAAAGAAACTGAGCGGAGAATATACCGACTGAACTCTCTGTTTTCCGGCAGAAACTCCGGCGACTGAATTCAACTCCGGCGACGTGTTCCTTGTAGCAGCTAGTCTCCGAAAAGTTTGGAAAAGGTAAGGGTATCACCGGTATAAGCTTCAGAGGTTCAGAAAAGCTCGGCAATGGGGAAACCGGTTTTCCGGCGACGAACAGGTTTATTCCGGCGAGTGAAATTTCGCCGTGAAAAGATGTGATTTTTAGCGAAAAGGTTTGCAGACGATTGTGGTTGAATTTATAGGGAATAATCGAAATGTATTTGGTCTGATTTTTGACTGTGTTCGTTATTTAAATTTTTCCGGCGGTTTTGAAAAGTGTCGCGGACTTCAAACATCGGTTATAACCGATATGTGATTAAAGGTTTACGTTATAACGTAAATTGGTGTTAAAACTCGCGAATATTCCGGGATTCCGACGACTGAATCGTTGGGCGCCGGTTTTGAATTTGTAAAGTCACTATATCAATTAAATGATTCTATTATTCATCAAACATAACAAGCGGCGCAGTGGTTTGTGTTTGTGAGATAAAACACTGAATGACTCGGTACAGACCCGGGTTCGAAACCCGGCAGATGTATTTCATTTTTATTTTGCGATTTTTGACAGTTTTTCAAAAACTAAATATATATTCGCGTATAATAATTGATTACGGATCGTTTAAAAATGTTTTGGACATTTAATTCGAAACGAAAATTTTGACTGACTGTTCGGTTGCTAAACGGAGCGGGTTTGGTAAATCCGTTTTTGACGGATGTTACAGTCTGTACACATGTGTATAAACTAGCAGCTATGTATCTTGTATAAACTGATAGTTAGCGAGACTGTACACATGTGTATAAACTAACAGTTGTGTATCTTGTATAAACTGATAGTTAGTGAGACTCTACACATATGTATAAACTAACATATGTGTATCTTGTATAAACTGATACTAGTGAGACTGTACACATGTGTATACACTAACAATTGTGTGTCTTGTATATAGGAAACTAGCAAGATTTTAGGGATTTTGATTATATTATTTAATAAATGCAATTTATTAAAGACGAAATACCTTCCTATCAGTTATTTTAAATGGAAGTTATAACATTATAATTACAATCTTGCCATTGTTTAAAAATCTTTAGATAATGTAATCCAATGGTCCAGATTAGTTCACACAATTTACTCTCAACCTTGTGTTCACTCTAGAACCCTACACACCATATCTATATAGGGTGAGGTCTTAGAGTGAACAATGGTGTATTTGTAAACTGAGTGAACAAATCATGGCCATTGATTTACATCATCAAATCATAAAATACACTAGTTTATTTTCATCATACACTAGTGTATTGTTATCATCAATTCTTGGCCATTGATTTACACTTGTGTATTGATAATTAAGGGCTAGAATTAGTTTACACAATTCACTATCAACGGGGTTGTTCACTAATGAACTGATGACTGTCGTTAGTGTCATGCAAAAACCGAAATAAACTAGGTAGCTAGAGTAAGTCGGGTATCAAACCAGAGGAGGATTGTGGAAAGTGTTGTGGATTAAATACTATTAAACTAAATGCAAAAATATAAAACTTGTTTGATTGGAAGTTTGATTAAACTACGAATTACTAAAACGAGTTGTGATCAATAGGAGAAACAATGGTTCCTCCGGATTTTAGATTCAAAGCCAATTCAATTACTTATTTGATTATTTACAATTACATAGACATAATTGTATACTCCTGATTAATTGATTGTGATAAAGAGGACTAAGTACTCTCATTGATTAACAACGAGAGGTTATCACACGATTATTAATTGAAGATTACCAAACCCAATCCCTATCTAATATATCCCAATTACTAGAACTCTTGGGAATTAAAAGAATCAAAACTAGGTTCAAAGCAAAATCAACCGTTTACAAATCAATCAAGTCAAATCAACCGGTAATAAGCATTGAATGCTTAGATTACCAGATTTAAACAATCATCCAAACACATAAATCGAGTTGCTTACAGGAATCCTCCACCTGGAGAAAACCACTATGGTTCTAGCCACTCATCTCAGTTGTATGATCTTCACACGCTTGAAAGATGATTGAAACCATGATCTTGATCTTTGATTTGGTGATAGGAATGATGACGATGGTGAAAGAATGCTCCAAAAAGTGTGTTTTGATCCCCTAAAATCGTCCCCAAAGTGCCTCCATGAGTTTAGGGTTTGAAAACCCTTTTATACCCTTCAAAACACTAAAACACGCATTTTTCCGTCTTCCGTACCGTAAGCTACGGTTTGGACTTTCTGGTCACTCGACCGATTCTTTCAAAAACTGTTTTCTTCATAACTTCTTCGTTATAGCTCCGTTTTACACACCGTTTCCGCCCACGTCTTCGTAATTCAACCCTCTATCATTCCATCTCTTAAGATCTTTAATTTCACCCATTTATTTTCCTCAAAACACATACAATCTTCTTGTTTAACCTGTAAAACACCATTTTCTCATAGTTATTCAATTCCACACGTGTAAACAACCAAATATGCGTAATATTAGACATTAAACACATATAAATCACATCCCTAAACCCCTCTATCACATCGCCACACTATCTTTTTTCATCCCCGAAAATCATTTGCAACGGAATCACAATCAAATCATCAGCTTCAATTTATTCTGTTAGCTTATTAACAAATCTAATCACACATTAACCAAGATTGCAAGTATATGGTCCACTTAAACCCAACCACCGGTTTCCAAGCCCATATTCATAACCTATTAAGTTTAATTGCATCAGTCATCTATGGGTCTCACACTCTAAAGAATACATTGCCACTTGATCCCGTTTCAAGCTTATGAGAAAACTGTTTTATATAAGAAGCTTTTATATATTCCCGATTAAACTTTGATGGATAATGTATGATGATTTTGAGCTTTAACATGTTTTTGTATACGATCACTTAGCGGACACACCTCGCATGAGTCAGCATCCCCACGATTAATGCCATAAGTTCACAAATTTTTTTCTTTCTTTTCAAACTCCACCTAGAGGGTATGTACCACATGAGTCACCACCCCCGCGGCAACACCATAGGCTTCGTTAATGCAAGCTAGCTCAACAAATGGATAGATGGAATGTTTTGGGCTCCGCCTTGTTTCGGATTTATTTTCATAAAAAGAAACAGACGTGCCATTTAATCGGAATATTTATAAGCTTTTTACTTATAACAGAATCCCTTATAATCTCTACAGTTTCAGTTTTGCTATAGCTCCTAAGGTGAGAACCCACAAGATTCCTAATATTTAAGTATTTTATTTAATCCTAAGGAACTTTTCAACCGGCTGGGCGTACCCACATATCCTAAATTAGATGCGTTTTCGACTTCTTAATCTTCTCCTATGTATAATAATTGAAAGCCAATAACTCGATTATACCTATCATTTTCCATTTTGTTGCAAAATTCTTTTGAAACATGATCAACTCAATTTTTAGGGGATATCAACCATTCTAAGCATTTGATATGTGTAACACCCCAAAAACGTCACAGCGGAAATACAAACGTAATGGTGACGGAAGTTAGTGCCCATAAATATCTTAGTGGACGATACATTGTTAATTTTTGACATAATATACTTAATTAAAACATCGTTTACAAGTTTAAACATAAACCACAACCATAAAGTAGTTAGAGTGTCTCGATCCTTATGGATCTTAATACAGTCGGTCCCAAATAAGTTTTAAAAGTTGTCCAAAGTTCATTATTAAACAAAACATGCATCACAACCACAAGACACGCCAAAGATTCCCGAAGCCATGCTCAAGTACCTGAAGAACACGTTAAAATCAAGTGTCAACACAGAGGAGGGTGAGCTCGCATATTCAAATTTAAAACAAGGAAAACTTTCTAATTATCTGTTTATTATCAAAACATCCAAATAATATTTTCCAAAAGTTAATTTATTTCCTTAATAAAAATCCATGAGTCAGCCGTTGCAAGCGTTTCCCCGAAACCTTCGAAATAAAGCATCTTCCCAAGTTTTACATATTAAATTTATTGCATCAAATTTTCAGACTCGTATGTTTGCAAGACAATACAAACTATATAACAATAAGGGTATAATCAAGACTAGACTATAGTAGAATATCGATTCGTCGTTTGACTTGATCGGAGCGACCGATCACGACGGGGTAGTCAACCTGATAGATCTACCAACAATTCTACGTGTTCAATACTTAGATGATTAAACAACAATACTTGCGCATGCACCCATAAGGCCATCTATATCATTTGCCTCATGAACAATATATATATCCTACTAAAATGGTAAATTTAATATTTAACAAGTTGAACGAATCCCCGACGTCCCCACTGAAACGTAAGCCTAATCCCGATACTTACTCTCTGAGACCAAGCTAATTTGTCACAACTTTAGATTTAAGCATTATTAAATCTACACGGTCGTTTCCTCTAAAACACGTAAAATCCCCGTTTCATCCCCGAAACATATTTATTCACAAAACTGTTTTCTACCCGAAACATATTAATATCATCAAAATCATATAGTTTCCATGAAAATATACATTTTATATAAGCAAATGTATGTTTAATTCAAAAACATCTTTAATCCTTTTTAAGGCGTGTTCTTCCCCCAAAACATATACAAAACCGTAAAAAGAGGGGGTTTAGTGACACTCACCTTTGGGTGCGTATTTAAAATAGCGCGATTCCATAATTTGATTCTACACGTTCTAACGTACGTAAGAATGATTTAATAATCAATATTTCTCAATATTCCTAAGTTTCTCCAATACTTAGAATTTTCACATAATTAGATTTTCTCGAAAAGTCATTATTTTTTATTATGTTGGCGTATTAATATATATATGAGTTCATATATATATATATATATATATATATATATATATATATAAGATTTTGCAACTTTACAATTTTATTGGTGACCTTAATGTTATATCCGTTAACACTCCCTTTTATAAGTACTATATATCACGATTTGCGCGTCGAAATATATATACATAAACGTGCACATTTACACAATATCATAACATGTGAAATCTCTTTAACTCATACACTTTATCACTTCTAAAGCATGCATACATGAAATAACTTATTAAGTTAACCTATGTATCAATTTTCATGCTTGACAAATAAGTTACACATTTAACGCGATTTTACCGATTATACCGTTTTAACATACAAGCGTACATGCATAGATTTAATTCCCACTATCATGTCAACACTTAACATATTATAATATACACATATTTAAATCAGATAACACATTTAAACACATAAGGTTCACCCAGGAACAACCTATTTAGTATATGTTGAAAAATGCGTATTTTAGCGATTCGGTAACGTTTTCGGGCGTCCGAAGTCACGTACGACCAACCAAACACCAAATAAACTTAATATAAGTCAAAATACTTATATTTATATAAAAATATCAGTTTAGTTACTGATCTAAAACAGTTTTGTAAAAACCTCTTAAAAAGGTGATTTTTACCGTTTTTAACCGCATAGTTTTGCGTCAAACGTTACCATAACCATTCGTACTTTAACACAATACATGTTATATACTGAATAAATTATGGTTATAATCAGATTAGTGCAGTTTTTGTGTAAGGCACATAAATCATGCGATTTCACACAGTTTACAACACTTTTAAGCACATAGTACAACATGCAAAGCTAGTAAACTTTATGTCAAAGTTCCATACCATTTTACACTTCAAATAACATTATTTTTATGCTTTACAATCTGATCAAAACTTATTTTTATCATTTCATCATTTATTCATCATTTTATGTACATACACCCACATGCATGATTAAGTACAAGCACTTAATGCATGTATATCATATCATCATCATTTCAGATGAACTAAATGCATATATTATCATCTTAAATGCATGTTCATATAATCCATAACATTCAAGTTCATTTAATCATTTACATCATCATCACAAGATGCATGCATGTATTATTTAAGAACTAGCTACCAAAATTTCATGTGTATGCATATACACACATACATACACGGCTACATATACATATATATGATTCCAAAACTCAACTTTTCTTGTTCATACTTTAATCATATGAACTTTATTTAAAAACCCTTTTAGAACCTTCTAAAGATCACATGCATTCACCTTTGAACATCTTATCACACAAGAATCAATCAAACATCAAAACTCAAAATCTCTTATGTATATATATACATATATACATACGGCCACATATACATACATCCACATATACATACACACATCCATCCATTTTTATTTTTATTAAAAACCCATTTGATATTGTTTTTAAGTTAGTGTTTATTTCCAAGAACAAGAGAAATTTCCATGGCCATCATCATCACTATGAATCAAGAACAAGATTTAAAAGATAAAATGTTATACCTTCAAGATTCTTAGTGGGTTTTGATGAAAATGATGGTATGGGGCTTGATTCTTGCTAAGAACACCTTAAAAACACTCTTGAATCTTCAAATGGACTTGAAATGAGCTTGCAATGGCCCTAAATCTTCATGAATGAGATTGAAAAATGGAAATGGTGGTGTCTAGGAGGGTGTTCGGCCGAGACTTTTATGAGAGAGAGAGAGAGTTGTGTGATTTTGTAAGATTATGGGTGTTGGAATTTGAATATTATGGAAGATCTTGTCTCAAGTAATCATTACACAGATATTTAGGTTCAACACATGGCAATAAAGAGAAGGGAACGCACCCCTATGGCTGCCAACTCCCTTACTCACACACATATATACACACATACAGGCATATATATAACCTATATTGGGCAAAAACTGATATTTAACTGGATACTGGTTGTTTTATCTAGCGTTTTAATTGCGTTTTAACACGTTTTAAATTATTTTCAACGGTCTAATATAAAAACACACCAAAATATTATTGATCAATATTTTATTTGCCTGGACCGGCTACGTTGTCGGTATTTGGCAGTGTGTGCGCTGTGTTGCGCAGTACGCGCTTAAATTCGCAAAATATGGATTTTAAGCGTTTTAATTTATTTTTATCATTCTATAAAAATAAACTTGTCAAATTATTACTAAAATAATTATTGCTTGCCCTGAACTGGCTGCGTTGACAGTATTTTGTCAGATACGCTCAGTACGCGCTTAAACTCGAAAAATAGAGTTTCTTAGCGTTTTAAATTTTTTTTCCTCACGATTATGATTAAATATATTATTTAACTCATAACGGACTATTTTTAGGATTTTAACATTATTCGACGGTCACCGACGTTCGTTTCGCATTTTAACCGTTACGCGATAAGTGTTTATCTTAAGATTGCCAACGTAATTTTTATCAAACTTTGGATTTGTCAACACATCAAATACCATATATAAACATCATAAATAAGCAAATACGGCCTTTTATTCATTCATGACATGTGTTACATTTGTACGGTAATGATTAAATAGCCGGGTGTCACAGTCTCCCCCTGTTTAAGGAATTTCGTCCCCGAAATTCTTACACTACAGGTTTCAGTTTCGCACTAGGCTTAAAGAGATGCGGATATTTTCGTTGCAGCTGGTCCTTTCGTTCCCATGTGAACTCGGGTCCACGTTTAGAATTCCAGCGAACCTTGACCAACTTAATCCGACTCCTTCTAAGCTTCTGAATCTTCTCATCCAGAACTTCAACCGGTTCCTCGATAAATCTCAATTTATCGTCTACTTAAACCTCATCAGGGGGTATAATTAGTGTCTCATCCAACAAACATTTTCTCAGGTTGGAAACATGAAACACGTCATGAACTTCACTCAAATCCTACGACAGCTTAAGCCTATATGCGACCGATCTAACTCGAGATGCAATTTCAAAAGGACCTATATACCGTGGGCTTAGCTTTCCCCCTTTCCCAAACCTAACAACACCTTTCCAAGGTGACACTTTCAGCAGAACACGATCTCCGACCTGAAACTGCAACGGTTTCCTTCGGTTGTCTGCATAACTTTTTTGTCGATCGGTGACAACTTTCAACCTTTCCTTGATCTGGACAACCTTGTCGGTGGTTTCCTGGATAAGCTCAGGTCCGGTTAGTTGCCTTTCGCCAACTTCAGCCCAGCACAAGGGCGATCGACATTTCCTTCCGTACAAAGCTTCAAACAGAGCGGCTTTGATACTAGCGTGGTAACTATTGTTGTAAGAAAACTCTGCCAACGGCAAATGAGTATCCCAACTTCCACCAAAATCAATCACGCACGCTCTCAACATGTCCTCCAACGTCTGAATGGTTCTTTCACTCTGACCATCCATTTGAGGATGATAAGCAGTACTCATGTCCAAACGAGAACCTAGCGACTCCTGAAGAGATCGCCAAAATCTGGAGTCAAATCGTCCATCTCTATCAGAGATAATTGACACTGGCACTCCATGTCGGGCTACAATCTCGTTGAGGTACAACTGCGATATCTTTTCCGTCTTGTCTGTTTCCTTAATGGGCAAGAAATGAGCAGACTTCATTAATCGATCCACAATTACCCATATGATGTCATGTCCACGTGACGTACGGGGTAATTTGGTGATAAAGTCCATTGCAAGATGCTCCCACTTCATTTAGGAATCTCTGGTTGCTGCAGAAGCCTAGATGGCCTCTGATGTTTAACCTTAACCTTCGAGCATGTCAGACATTTACTCACATACACCGCAATATTGTAGGACCGATCCTCGATGCTAAGGAACCTAAATTTGATATCTAACATCCATTATAGCGGAAATATTATGCCGTGTTTACCAATAGACAAGAATTAATTAGTTTAACATCAGTTTTATTGATCAAACGTCAAGAGTACAAACTGACAGAGCTTCGCCTCCAAAATGCCAAAGTTACAAATGAGAGAGGCTAGCTAGGTATTTATAGAGATGCAAGTTCGTTCATGAAGGATGTAAGTTCGCCCAAACTTGCCTTAGCAAGTTCGGCCGAACTTGTCTTAACATGACAAGTATGAGCGAACTTGACCTCCTACTACATAAATACATCATTCACCTAGCCTATTCAGCTCTATACTATAAAAACTCGATATAAGACTAAGACATAGACATTATGCACCAACAGACTCCCCTTGGATATAGTATTCGTCTTGTATCAGTCTTCAAAACTCTGTCTTCGTATAAACATTAACGAACCCGACCGAAGAAGTTCTTATAAGGCTTCCTTCGTTGTTCTTGCTTAGGATCTGGCGTCTGGTCTGTAGGAGGTACTTTGTTCAAATGCTAAAATCGTTTAACACTTGCCTTCCTAGTTCTCTCATTAATTGCTTTAAGACGTTTCTCCTCTTTCAAAAACTCAACTCTCTCTAGATCTCTCCACTTTGTTTGCCACATCTTCCTTGGTTTGACTTCGCGCGCATAGCAAACCTTAACCACTTTCTGAAACTGCATCGCTTGTACCTTTTCACGTTCTTCAAAAATAATCTTACTGTAGGACAAGGTTTTGATGTCTTCTCTCGAGCAGTTCACAAGCCACATAGGATCTAGAATCCTTATCGTCCTTCGTAAACCCCTCATACCCTGATATCCCATTACTTCAACCCTTTCCTTTGTTATATCCAAGTGATCTTCAAACTTTAACACAATAACAGCTTCACAGGTAGCTGGATCTATTTGCCACCACTTGAACAATGGATAGAAGTTTTGTTCAATCGGCATTAGCGACATATTTCTCATAGCTCTTGGACGTTTCATGATCAACGTTATGTCCTTTTCCCCCGTTTTCTTGTTAGTTTTGATTCTACGGCCATGAATAAACGGCTTCCAACATTTGAATCCTTTAACCGCTTCATACTTTATCATCTTCCACAATAACTGATCAATCGTATTCATGTGGTATGTAACATTCACTATTTGTACCAACTCTTCCACATCCCAATACGGTAAGGCCTTGAAATCAGCAAGGTATTTGAAGTATTGCACTCCAAACTCCCTCTTGATTGCATATATGTTAAGCTCCTTGAACCATCCCCAACTCAAAATATCCCCCAAAGAAACGTCTTTGTCTCTGGTAAAGAATGCTAGAGGACATCTAAACTTGCGTTTGCGCGACATTTCTTTGAACCAAGACTTTCTTGCTTGAGCAATTTCTTCTTTAGTCATGGGTTTAGGAACTTTACCCTCTCGTACTGATTCCTCTATCTTTTCCTTCAACATTTCTTCGTCGAGTTGCTTGTACATCTCCTCGAATGTAGGAAAACTTTCAGAATTAGGACCGACGTACTTTGCAGTTTGATCAGTTTCATCATCCGAAGACCAATCTTCAACAATTACCCTGTTATATTCATTAGCTTCAAATCTTCTTTGATATCATAATCATTTGGTTCAAAAGTGTTAACATCAAAACTTCCTCAAAATCAAACTCTAAACTTTCAGCTTCAACTTCAACCAATCTTGCCAAATCTTCTTTTGAGTAATTGTGCACGTACTCACCTTTTTCCACATTATGTTCCAACATCAACATTAAAGGCTTCGTGGGTACTACAGCAACTGGCTTTGCAGATCGATCAACATCTGACAAATCTATATCATCTGAAGGCCCTGTCTTCCCTGACTCCCCCTCAATCTTATCATCCATCTTGTTCGATTCATCATTCATAAGATTAGAAAAATTAAAGTCATCAGCGACTTTGGCTTCAGTAACTTTAATGCCAGTACTACCTTGATCATAATCATCGTCATCATTACCAACATTCCAATCCTCATAACCTCTTCCTCTTCATCCTCTTTATCATCTTTCTCAGCTTCTTCATCGTCTTTTTCTTCAGAAGCAGTGATAGGATCAGAAGGCTTGACATATTCGTCAACCTTTGGAATATCAGACTCAGAAGCTAGAATCACATCATCGACAGACTTCTCTGCAGCTACAGAAGAAGTAGGTGCTTCACCTTCAACATTCTTTCCTTTACTGCTCGCAGCTAATTCTTTCTTAGAACGTTCTTTAGCTTCCTGTTGATCTGACGATCATATTCTTTGATAAAGTCAATGCCCAGAGAGTTAGATAAAACTTTTTGCAACCTGTTAAATCTTTGATCGTTTAGGGCTTGAATTGTCTTTAACTCTGCAATCTCTGTTTCTAGTTTCTCATTAGCGTCCTGCAGACTTTCAATAAAAGCTTTGAAATACTCTCTTTCATTCTCTAAAAGCTTGACTTTGTCGTCTAACATCTCTTTCTCTACAGAGCATTGATTCATTTTCTTTACTAACTCTGCTTTCTCAACTTCATTTTGTGCCACTTTGTCTTCTAACACCTTCACACGCTTTTCAAGAATTTCAACATTCGTCTCTGGAAAGAAATCATTTAAATCTTGCAGACTTATTGGATTGTTGTGCATATCACCAAACACATTAGGCCCTCCTAGAGTTTTTGGTGTTGACTTTGGAGTCGCAGCCTTTGGTGTAGACTTCTTGGGTGTAGAACTTTCAAGATTCAAAGTCGTTGGAGCAACGGGCGATTGAATAATCGGTACTTCAAGCAATCCAGTCACAGGAGGTTCTTGTGTAACTCCTTGATGTTCAGTCTCAGCAGTACTAACAACAGGAGGTTCTTGTGTGGCTCCTGTCTCCTGTGCGCCAGAAGGTTCTTGTGTAACTTCTGCGTTTTTTAAAGCTCCTTTGTATCTTTTGCTAACAGCCTTTTGAGGTTTCTTCATTTTCTTTCTACCTTTTGTCTGAGGAGACCCTGTAGTCTTTGTCGAAGAAATAGTAGCAGTCTTACACGTTTTGCTTTCTTCTTGGGCCTTTCCCCATCAGACTCTTTTTTCCTGATTCGGATCGAAATCAGCATCAACCTCTCTTTCTTTTTCAACTCTAATTTCTGCTTCAGATTTTTCTGGCTCTTTAACTGGAATTTCTTCATCAGATTCCTCATCTTGTTCAGAAGTTGCTGAAATAACATCTTCCTGAGTCATCTTAACAGTTTCCTGACTCTCAACAACTACCGCAACACTCGAACCAGCCTCTGCTTGAACGTTTTCTGGTTCATCTTTGTCAATAAGCATCATTTTGACTTTCTTTGCAGTATGTTTCTTCTTAGGCTTATCAGCTTCTGCCTTTAAGAACCACTCGCTTCTAGCTTTTGGCTTAAAGTCTTTGAACCACTCTTTCTCTGTGTTCAGCTCTTTCTCATCATCACTACCGTCTTTCCTCCATTTGTTTTCAGACGGCGCAACATAATTTGGAACTTTAATAGCCCCGAAAACTAGCTTTGCAACATGAGCTGAAGCTTGCTTTTGAAACTTTATGAGCTTTTTCACAGTCGTTTCCTCAAGGTGAACTAGATAAAGCACATCATTCGGATCTCGTGCTATATTCTTGAACTTCTCATCAATCAATATTTGCACAAATCTAGGATATAAACATAATCTTGAATCCTCCATATTCTTGGACACGTGTGTAAAGACAAGCTTCGAAAAGTTGAACGGCTTTTTCAGAATCAGTGCCGTTGCCATGCAAGCTAAATTATCTTGGACATCGTCTAAACCCGCCTTGCGATGGCTAAAAGTGTGAATTATAGCGTGCATGAGGAGCTTGTAGGGATTTGCCACTTCCTCTTTCTTTAACGTTGGCTTATTCACGCTTCCTTTGTATCCCATTCGAAAGAAACAACCACGAACCATATTTTCATCGAGATAAATCGGATCGTCTTTGTTGTCGTTGAATTGCAAGACTCTGCGAATATCTTCTTCAGTCACAGAAATCTTCTTAACCTCGTTTCCAACTTGCACTGATGAATTAATCGTTTTCTGATCATCACTAAGCTCCGCATTCATCCAGAAATGAAAAGTGTGTGATCTATAAGACGATGTGTGCTCTGTGATAGCCCGGTGAATAGGACTTTCTTCCAAAAACTTCAGAATACTTTCGTACTCTTTCAAAGATGGACATATCGATTTGTCGAGCGTAATACAGGTGTTGTGCGTCTTAGAAAACTCTACTGAGATTATTCTTGCTGATTCTTGCGCCTGAAAAACGACACAAAATACTTAGCACGCTTTACGAGAAAAATCACAAAACTTTTACCTACATATTCATCAAGTTCGGGCGAACTTGATGCGTTATAACATTCTGATTCTGTTCAAGTTCAGCCGAACATGCCTTAACAACATGTTCCCTATACAAGTATAAGTTCGGGCGAACTTATATTCTCAACAATATTCAGTTTTAGAAGTTCGGTCGAACATGCATTATTAATCAGTTTTAAAAGGATTTTGATGCAAGTCCGGTCGAACTTGATAACAAGTTCGGCCGAACTTGTCATCTTCTCCAAACACAAACTTGTTCAATCATGCAATCAGCCATTTCAATATAATCAAAACTAGTTGCACGGTTGATTTAACTTGTAGATTCTGATTTTATGTTCAATTTTGTCCAATTAAACCTAGATCTATTAGATTTTAAAGATTCAAATCTAATATGTTCGATTAAGGTTCAATCATGGTTCAAAGTTCAAATAAACTACCTCAGTCATTGTCGTTGGTGTGCAAATCACCAAAAACAACAGAAATTTGGGTAGTATAACGGCTCTAAATTGACAAAATCACAAATCTCTCACAAGTGCTCTCAAGTTCGCTCAGTGTATGGGGTGTAAGTGATGAGTTCGGCCGAACTTGCCGGTACTTATACCCTGGCAAGTTCGGGCGAACTTGCAAAGCCCAAGACAAAGCCCATCTAAGATCTAGCGAACTTAGCTTTTAAACAACTCAGCAGCCATCTGCAAGTTCGGTCGAACTTGCTGTTTTGATAAACATGATTCTGTTTAGCAAGTTCGGCCGAACTTGCCAAACCCTAAAACCAAAATTTTCATTTTAACCCCTGAACTTTCCAACTTTTTACCAGTTATGAAAATCCACTCAGTTGACCAAGTCCAAGTTAATGACCTTGGTTAACCGATTTGTCTGCTGATTCCAAGTTAATGACCCTTGTTTGACCCGTTACGAACAAACTGTTGATATTTTCAAAATCAAGGTTTCAAATTAATGATCTTTTCATCGTTTTGGCTTTTCAGATTCAACAGATTAGCTCCCAGCCCGTTGTCAAAGAGATTCCCACCAGTTCTAGCATCTTATCAGACTTCGAAGACTCGTTCTCCAACATTGGTTTGCTAAAAACAATGTAGATATAAAATCTTTTTGAATTTTTGTAAGTTTATGCTAAAAACACTGAAAATCTTTTTGGTTTTAATCTGCAAAGCTGCTAAACTATTTACAAGGAAAATGTAAACTTGTACAAACATATTTACATGCATATTTTTGTGAATTCGTGTCAAAAGGATCATATTAGTTAACTGAGACATATCACCAGTACCGTTGAGCTTTTATCGACTTTAGGCTTTAAACTCGTTTACTTAGATTGTCGATATGTTTGTCCCCTTAAGCTTTACCACATTTCTCAACTGTTTCAGGATATGTTAAGGTAAGATTCATGAAACTTGACTTATTTGTGGTTCCCACTTCTTGAATATACTCCCGTATCCAGATTCCCTAGATTTCATCTTACAGGTGAATATAGCCTAATTGATATCTGTATCTGGGTTATGTGAGACCTTGAGAGCTCAGGTTAGTACTACCGTACAGACAAAGAGATGAAGGCTCGTCTTTAGGTGTGTTCTACTTAAGGAATCTTTTTAGCACTGCAAATGATTATATCTTACGATATTTTTCAAGTGTTGCATGCAGTTTGGGGTTTATAGCAAAAGCATTATAGAAGTTCTAGGCCATTGCTTCCGCAAAATCAGAAGAACTTGTATAATACCCCAGATATCAACTATCTATAAAGACCTCGTATCTCGGAATCAGGCAATCTTTCAAACAAAATTTCGGAGTACTAAGTCCATATATCCAAGATGTGTTAATCCACAAGATTAAGCAGTTGCTAAATTTAGTTTATATCTCGAAAACAATTTACTGAACGTGTTAAGCCTATCGACATATCCACAGTAAGACTCGTTTATCACTTTTAAACTTTCCATTTCTTTAGCATACTGTGATAGTCCACTGATGAACTATCATTTCCTTTTTGTGACATCGGAATCTTTTTGCCTTTTTCAATGTTTTTGTACATTTTTGAAAATTTTCATATGTTTTTGTATTTTCCCAAATATTTCTCCCCCTAAAATCAAAAACATATTTTTGGATTTTAGATTTTTAAGAAATACTAAACTTAGAAAGATATTTACAAACCATACAAACCAATGCGGATCACGTGAATTCGTCGTCCGATCCATATTCAACCTTAGCTTCCGCACCTGTAAGCAATTTTTTAATACCGTTAAGCCACATTAGATATTTAAATCTTGTTAAAGGAAATGCTTTGGTATAAAAATCAGCCCTTTGTTCGTCAGTGTGGACTTTTTCTATTCGAACTAATTTCTTTTCGTAACAGTCACGAATGAAATGGTATCGAATTTCAATGTGTTTTGTACGTGAGTAATGAACCAGATTTTTAGTTATATCGATGGCTGCTTTGTTATCTACAAATAAAGGCGTGTCGAGAAACTGCAGACCATAATCCCTCATCTATTGCTGAATCCAGAGGATTTGAGAGCAACAACTGGAAGTAGAAATGTATTCCGCTTCACAGGTTGAGAGAGAGACCGTGGTTTGTTTCTTACACAGCCACATTACCAAACGTGTGCCAAAGAACTGGCATCTTGCAGTTGTAGATTTCGAGTTCAGTTTGTCCACTCCGAAGTCTGAGTCAGCGTATCAAGTGAGATCAAAATTGTCGTTCTTGGGATACCATAAGCCCGTGCTTGGGCATCCTTTCAAGTAAGGGAAGATTCGTTTGACTATCTGAATGTGTGACATCCGAGGACTTGACTGATATCTCGCACATAAGCATGTAGGATACATGATGTCTGGACGCGATGCCGTTAGATACATAAGTGAACCTCTCATCGATCGATAAAGTGTTTCATCAACTTTCGTTCCCGTCTCGTCTACGCAAATCCCATGGTTCAGTGCCAGCGGTGTCGAAAGCGGCTTCGAAGAATCCATTTCAAACTTTTTGAGAATGTCGTGAACATACTTAGTCTGATGAATGAATATCCCGTCTGGAAGCTGATCCACTTGAAGACCTAAGAAGAACTTCATTTCGCCCATCGTGGACATCTCAAGTTTCTTCTTCATGATCTTTTCAAACTCTTTGCACAGATTGTCATCCGTAGAACCGAAAATGATATCATCCACATAGATTTGTACTATAATCAGATGCGATCCAACTTCTCTGGTAAACAAAGTGTTGTCCACTGTTCCTCGCGTAAAGCCATTTCCAACGAGATGTTGCGATAACGTCTCGTACCAAGCTCTCGGGGCTTGGTGTAAACCGTACAAGGCTTTATCCAGGAGATATGCTTTATTCTTGTTCAGTGGATCGACAAACCCTGGTGGTTGGCCGTACACTTGTTCATGAAGTTTACCGTAGAGAAATGCAGATTTTACATTCAACTGGTACAGCTTAAATCCTTTCCAAGCTGCGAATGCTAGGAAAATGCGGATAGATTCTAATCTCGCAACTGGTGCGTATACCTCTGTGTAATCTATACGTTCCTGCTGGTGGAATCCCTTGACAACTAGCCGAGCTTTGTTTCTGACTATAACCCCCCGATCGTCTCTTTTACACTTAAAGACCCACTTTGTATCAATAGCTTTCTGCTTTGGTGGCAAGTCTACAAGTTTCCAAACACCCAACTTCTCGAACTGTAAAAGTCTCTCTTGCATTGCTATCACCCAATTCTCGTCAACTAGAGCCTCATCAACTGTCTTTGGCTCTATCTGAGAAATGAAACATGAGTAGTAGCAGTAGTTCTGAGTTGGTGCCACTCGGGTTTGAAACAACTAAGTGCTTTGTTGATTTGATTTCGTGTATGCACACCGGTTTGTAGTTCTCCTATAATATTCGTTGAAGGATGGTAAGAATATGATCACAGCATTTCTTCTATTGGAACATCAACTGAGCTTCGCTGATTTGAAACAATTAGATCACTATTCACATCAACATTAGGAGTACTTGATGAAGCTTCGTTTTGATTTCTCGGACTAGCAGATTGATTCAACAAGTTAGATATCTACTCAACTTCTTCATCCAATGAAGCTTCATTATCAGCATCAAATGTCGGTGCTTCATCTGAATCAGAATTCTGATTCTGAGGCTCGTTAGGCTCTGATGTTGCAATCACTGGTTCAGTAGAAGTATTTGTCGGAGGAGTAGTAGGTGTTGCTAATGTTTCAGAAACATTTTCAACTTGAACACCACTACTATTGCTTGGACCTGCTCCGGAAGATGAAGAATCCAACGTGGGTTGATTAACCACAATTGGTCTAACGATTTATTCTTGATTTGCTGACTGTTGAAGATAGTATAACGCTGCAATTTCTTCTTCAGACGGTTCTTTCGGCAAGTCGAATGACTTCCAAAGATCTTGGTAGTTAAACAGCCACGCGTCACCTCTCCTTTGAATAGGATCCGTATAGTTGAAACAATCCACGTGCTGTGCTTCAATAACATTTCTCAACGAAGAAACATATACTCTTCTTAGCGGACTCGTATATCCGACAAAGAAACCTTCAAAAGATTTAGCTCCGAATTTGCCATCTTGATCGATTACAGTACATGGCGCACCGAATGGTTCTAAGAACTTCAAATTTGGCTTCCGTCAGTTTATCATCTCAAAACATGTCTTCTTTGTTGGTTTAACAGTGAGAACCCTGTTTAGCGTGTAGCAAGCCCAGCAACCGCTTCACTCCAGAAGCTGACTGGAAGTTTAGAATCTACAAGCATGGTTCTCGCAGTTTCAATCAAAGTTCTGTTTTTCCGTTCAGCTACTCCGTTTTGCTGTGGAGTAGCACTAAACTCGTGCAGGATCTCTTTTGCGTTGCAGAATTCCTTCATTTTGTTATTCTTAAACTCTGTGCCGTTGTCACTTCTAATGCGTCTGACCGGCAGATAAAAAAGATTCTCGAGTTTCTTAAACAGAATCACCAAGTTCTCGAACGTTTCGTCTTTTGATTCCTGAAAGAATACCCACGAATATCTCGAATAGTCATCTGTCACGACCAAGCAATATAAGTCCCTTGAGATACTCTAACATTGACAGGACCAAATAAATCCATGTGGAGACGTTCTAATGGCAACTTGATTGAGTTCAGAATTTTCTTCGAATGAGCTTTCTTGATCTGCTTTCCCTTTTTACACTCTAAGCAATGATTAGACATATTAAAGCTCCAAAGATTTAGACCTTCTACAAGATCATTATGAACCAAGAAATTCATTTTTCACAAATGAATATGCCCCATCTTACGATGCCAAAGAATAGAATCTTTTTCAGTAGCCTTTGTCACAAAACATTGTGCTGATTTTGATGAAGTGGTAGCGACACCCATATCAATAACATATAGATCATTCTCTCGAGGTGCTCGCATCAGAATCCACTCATCTGGTATTTTAAATCCCGGCTTCAAGATAATACACTCTTTATCGTTTAAATGCACCGTGAACTTCTTGTCGCAAATCTGCGATATGCTCAGAAGATTATTTTCCAACTCTGCAATATAATTCACGTGATCGAATGAAACGACGCCATTGGAGAGTTTTCCCTCGGCGACTATCCTTCCACCCTTGTTACCCGCAAATCCAACATATCCACCATTGATAGCTTTTATGTCGAATAGCAACGCTTTCATACCCGCATATGCCTGGACGCTCCGCTATCCAAAATCCACTTGGAAAGTACGGATCTTTGGAGCCCCTGCACATTTCAACAATTAGTTAAACAGCGCTACCCAAGCCTTTTTGGTCTTGGGTTGAATTGGATAACCATCATCGTAATCAAACTCACATTCGTCAGCATAATCAAATTCATATTCATCTTCTGGATTTTTGACAATGTTAATGTTTGAAAACTTTATTTTCTTTTTATCTTTTGAAACATTGCCAATTGTAGATTTGACAGTGTTGATTTCAATCTCAGATTTTAATTCTTTCTTGTTATCAGTCTTTACAGGCTCAGACTTAATAACATCGGATGTTGTTGACCGTTTCTTCGAATCCAGGCTTGAGATTTGATGTTATCCTTTTTGATGTAAAACTTGTTTTCATTAGCCTTTGAAGTTTCACCTTTTTTGAAAATAGAATGTTCAAACTTCTTTTCTTTTTTAGGTTTAACTTCTGCTTTTGTTCGTTTCTTTTTAAAATCTTTATAGGTTTTACAAACTCCGGATGCTTCGGTTTCACAACATTTGAACTTTCTTTCCTTCGAAGATAAGCCGGCTTTGATTTCGGACATTGTCGTGCAACATGACCAATTTCGTTGCACTTGAAACAATTCCGAGAATCATGTGGATGTCCTTTAGTGGGTTTTACACCACTTGTTCTGGCACCACTTTCAATTTTGGCTTTATCTCGAAGTTCTTTTTGTTTCTTAAACTCGTCGTTTGATTGTTTCCCGATCAAACTTTCCTCATGAACCGTGTTCGTCCCATATACAAAATTCATGTTTTTATTCTTGTATTCATGAAATGGTGACGTTTTCTTTTTAGGTTCATCTGATTCTTCTAGACCCAACCCAGCTCTCCGATTTTCCGGATGATCACCACCATTCCTTCGGTAGTTATTTCTTTTAGGTTTGGAATATAATTTCTTTTCATTGATCTCTAGATCATCTGATGTGACTTCCACGAGTTTAAAGAATTTGTCTAACAATTCTTCTTTCACGTTCTTAATCGGAAAACTGTCATCAAAGTATAATCTATCAGATTCCTTAGTCTTGTACATTACAATATTAGGATCATCACATAGATCATTCTCCGATGAAGTCTCGTCATCTTCGGACTGTGAATCAGACTTCTTTGAACTCGAGTCGGAGCCTTTAAAGATGCCTTCATCAGAATCGTTCAGAACATTTTCAACAACATTCTTAACCACAACACTGTCATCATCTGTTTTAGTATGGATTACATCAATATTCTCTGGCAACTCAGTTTTCTTTTCAGATAACAACTCAATGTTGAGTGCCTTATCCATCCCATCAGCGGATTTGCGACAATACTTCTCTCATAGGGGTGGAGGAACATTGCTGTATTCTTTACCAACTTTCTTTTTAGGTTTCTCTTCTGATGGAATTGTCGGAAGGATGTGATCAATGACATATGCATTACAAGTGTAACTTCTCAAAAGTTGTTGAACACGCTCTGTTTCAATTTTCATATCTTGGAGTTGTTGCTTAGTTTCAGCAATTTTGTTAATATAGATATTAATCGCTTTTTGCTTATCCATTAGTGTTCCTTTCAACATCCTCACAGTGTCGTGTTGTTCGACATTATTTCGATCGAGCATGTCGTAATCATCTTTCATTTTGTCATACGCTTCTTTCATTGTGCGATAATCGTATTTCAAAAGATCATTATGCACATTGATTTCAACGATGATCTTTGACTTTTCGGCACATTCGATACATGGTTCAGTACATTTTGTACAAGGTTTCTCAACCTCTACAACTTGTACTTTGACAACCTCTTTCTCGACAATCTTTACCTCTGGACCTACCTTGGTTAAATTTGCCATTAAAGCTTTGTCGGCAATGTCCATGAGGTTTTGGGCATTCTCTTCCTGAGTAACATCAATGACTACTCATCAGTTGATTTCTTCTCGGGAACTTGTTCTTGAGAGCTTCCATCAAAATGACCTGCAAAACTTTCTCAAGAGTTAGGAGATAAAATTCCTTGCTTCTGCATGTGAATATACTCCTCCTCTTCACGTTGTTTTTGCAGACATTGTTCCAGCAGAATACTCTCCATAGCCGCTGTTTCTTCTGCAGAAGTATCTTTAACAATTTCAGCCATCAACGCAACTCCGATCTTTTTACCGATGTATGAGTTCCAGTCGAAATCATCATCTTCGTTTGATGCAACCATAGCTTTCTCAGTGTTTCTACTATTCGGTTTCTCCTGAAGGTCAACCTGAGTCTTCTTCGGGAAAGGTTTATACTGAAGCGACTTCTTGTAGTACTGATTTCCTCCTCCGAATGGACTCTGATTGCCCGTGGCTTCAGGGTTTTGCACTCTCTCTTGAAATGCCCTTTTTTCGGCATCTGAAGCAAGTGACTTTCGATTCGTCAAACCCTAGCTTGTTGCTTGAATTTCCGATGTCTCGTCCAGTGAGAGCAACGAACTTTGTGACTCTTCGGATGATAGAAGCTAAACACCACTTTATATCCATGAGTTCCAGTTCTTCTTCGTCCACCTGGTCGTAGTCTTCAGCGGTCATCTCGGGATTACCGATTTTCCCAGCTACTAGACTTTCATACGATTCTAGAACAGTGGCGAGATGCGACATATGTTGTTTAGCGACTTGTTCCGAAACAACATTGTTCAAATTCACTGCGATATTGCACTTGTATACATTCGAATCAAAATTTGTTTGTTGATTCTGATTTGCTTGACTTTGATAAGATGAATTTGAACCAGTACTCGAGAATGAACTTTGTGGACTCTGATCATAATGATGCTGTGATTGACTCTGGTTCTGTGAGAAGCATTCATGTTCGCACTAAATATTGCCCCAATTTTCGGACTTGAAATGTTGTCTTGCATTCCACTTTTGTAGTACAAGCCAGTATCTTGAACAACGTTAGCATTCTTTGATTTTGCTATCTTCAGAAGTTCCATTTCATGGCCTTCGAGTTTATCGATGAATGTTGATAGCTTGAAGAATTCCCATTTTTCGCTTTCCTTTAGAACCATTAGATAAGTAGTCCACTCTCCATCTGGTAGAGCGTCTGCAAGCTTGTCGATGTACTCTTGTTCCGTCTTCTCAAGACCGTGTCTTCACATTTGGACTTTAAGATGACAGAAGTGTTCAATCATCTGCTTCATGGTCTCACCCTTCAGCATGTTGAAGATATCGAACTCTTTCATAATGAGCGCTTTCTTGCTCTTGATCATCTCCGTGCTTCCTTGATACTTCTTTTGAAGCGAGAGCCAGAGATCTCTTGCTGTTGTATATTCTGGTAGCAAGATGAGAATATCTTCTTTGACGGATTGTTGCATAAGACTGATCATCTTTTTCTCAGCAATGTATTCCTCTTTCTATACCGTCGAGTAATTGTACTTCTCAAGAACTTGCTGATGTTCATCCACCGGAATAGTGTAACCTCTTTCAATCGATACCCAGCCTACAAAGTGCATGGCTTGAACCCAATACGTAAATTTCTCTTTCCATGCTTCATACTCGTCCATGCTCATTAGCTTGGGCGATTTAACAGTCGTGCCCATTTCGTTATCGAGATTGACTTGATGGATCACGTTGGCATTTGACGAACTAGCTCCGAACATATAAGCTCTTTGAATATTATCCATTGTGAATAACAACACGTGTACGCTGAAAATATTCAAAAACTTTGAAAATGATTAGTTCTACTACAAGTTCGGTCGAACTTGTAGTTTGTAATGAAGAATTCTTGAGTTTATCACAAGTTCGGTCGAACTTGTGATATTTGATTTGAAAAATTTGCTTTATCTTCGGTCGAACTTATGAAAATTTTGAAGAACAAACCCAGTATAACTTCGAGCAAACTTGAAGAATGAGATTTGTTATCAATATTGTAAGTTCGGGCAAACTTAGCCTGAATTTCCTTGAAATTAATCAAGTTCGGTCGAACTTGATATAAAATCAGTGAAAATTGGATAACTTCGAGCGAACTTTACAAATTTTCCAACAAAAACACCTAAGTTCGAGCGAACTTGATAAAAAATCTCTTGAAAAGTGACCTTTTAGACCAAGTTTGGCCGAACTTGGTTAACAAGTTCGATGAACATGGTTTTTTCAAAATTTTGACATCAATTCGGTTAAATTTGATCTCCAATCTTTCAAGGGTTTATCTTTGTTGTATTTTACATGATATATTCAAATTTGAAAAGATTTTGACCGTGAATTCTTCATTTTTTGTTCAAAAGTTATGAAAAATAGAAGAATGGAGTAGTAATAGAAGTGTTCTTGTCTTGATACTATCAAATCAGGATGTTTTAGCTCTGATACCACTTGTAGGACCGATCCTCGATGCTAAGGAATCTAAATTTGATATCTAACGTCCATAATAGCGGAAATATTACGTCGTGTTTACCAATAGACAAGAATTAATCAGTTTAACATCAGTTTTATTGATCAAACGTCAAGAGTACAAACTAACAGAGCTTCGCCTCCAAAATGCCAAAGTTACAAATGAGAGAGGCTAGCTAGGTATTTATAGAGATGCAAGTTCGTTCATGAAGGATGTAAGTTCGCCCGAACTTGCCTTAGCAAGTTTGGCCGAACTTGTCTCAACATGACAAGTATGAGCGAACTTGACCTCCTACTACATAAATACATCATTCACCTTGCCTATTCAGCTCTATACTATACAGACTCGATATAAGACTAAGACATAGACATTATGCACCAACAAATATCTCTCTTCATATTCGGCCACCAATATAACTCCTTAATATCCTGATATATTTTGGTAGAACCTAGGTGAATCGAATATCTGGACTTATGAGCCTCGTTCATAACCAGTTCACGTAAGTTACCCCTAAGCGGAACCCAAACTTGGTTCATGAAATACATCACTTCATCCGCTTTTGGTATCAGTTCACATTCCAAACCTCTCAAACCTTCTCTACTCAGGTTCTCATCTTTCAAAGCTTCTCGCTGTGCATTACAAATTCGATCAGTCAAATTCGTTTGCATGGTCAAACCCAAAGCACGCACACGCAGAGGCTTCTCCCGCTCCTTCCTACTGAGCGCGTCAGCAACAACATTTGCTTGGCCGTTGTCACATGTTGAGTTCCTTCTGATCAAAGATATGCTGGAGGCTCTTATGGTCTGTGTAAATCGTACACCTCATGCCATACAGATAATATCTCCAAATCTTCAAAGCGAACACAACAGCTCCCAACTCTAAATCATGAGTTGTGTAGTTCTTCTCGTGCACTTTCAGTTGTCTAGATGCATAGGCTATCACTTTGTCCTTCTGCATAAGCACGCAACCAAGGCCCAAATGTGACGCATCACAGTATACAACAAAACCATCATTTCCCTCTGGCAGGGATAGGATAGGTGCACTACACAACTTCTCCTTCAACATCCGAAAAGCTATCTCCTGCTTTTCCGTCCAATCAAACTTCTTATCCTTCTGGGTTAATAGCGTTAATGGCTGCGCTATTCTGGAAAAATTCTCAATGAATCTTCTATAATACCCAGCAAGTCCTAAGAATTGTCGCACCTCTGACGGAGTCTTTGGCGCTTCCCAATTTCTATCTTCGACGGGTCTACATGTATACTTTCTCATTTATGACATGTCCGAGAAATTGTACCTCTCGAATCCAAAATTCACATTTAGAGAACTTGGCATACAACTTCTCTTTCTTCAGCAACTCCAGAATCATCTTCAAATGTTGCTCATGATCTTCTTTGGTTCGCGAATAGATTAGTATATCGTCTATGAATAATATCACGAATTTGTCTAAGTAGGGTTTGCATACCCTATTCATGAGATCCATGAACACTGCAGACGCATTAGTTAAGCCAAAAGGCATGACTAAGAACTCATAATGGCCATAACGTGTTCTAAAAGCAGTCTTCGGAACATCTTCCTCAGCAATCTTCAACTGGTGATATCCTGAACGCAGGTCTATCTTCGAGTAGTAACTTGATCCTTGAAGCTGGTCGAACAAATCGTCGATTCTCGGTAACGGGTACCGATTCTTGATAGTCAGCTTGTTCAACTCTCTGTAATCAATACACATTATGAAGGAACCGTCTTTCTTCTTCACGAACAACACAGGTGCTCCCCAAGGCGAAAAGCTTGGTCGTATGAAACATTTGTCTAATAGCTCTTGAAGCTGGTTTGAAAATTCTTTCATCTTGGACGGTGCTAATTAGTAAGGAGATTTTGCAATCGGTGCAGCACCGGGTACAAGATCAATTTTAAACTCAATCTGTCTCGCAGGGGGTAATCCAGGCAAGTCTTCAGGGAAAACTTCCGAATAATCGCGAACTACAGGAACTTCTTCAATCTTCCCACTTTCAGCCTTCCACTACGTTAACCAAGAACGCATGATAGCCTTTACGCAACATCTTGTGCATCTTCATAATACTAACAACTCCTGACACTCGACTCGATCAGTCACCGTGAACAACTAAAGCTTCACCACCACCAGGACGAGGTATCCGCACTTGTTTCTCCGAACAAATGATTTCAGCTCCATTCTTGGATAGCCAATCCATCCTAACGACTACATCAAAAGTACCCAGCTCCACTGGTAATAAATCGATACTAAAACTATGATCGCATAACCGAATTCTACAATCACGAATAACTTCGCTAGTCTCTATCAATTTACCATTTGCCAATTCTATCGAGTACTTTTTACTTCGCTTACTTGTTTGAGAACACAAAAACGGTTCAAAGTTTTTCGAAACAAAACTCAAGCACCAGTATCAAATAGTACGAACGCAGAATGGTAATTGATTAAGAACGTACCGGTAACAACTGTAGGATCATCACGTGCTTTCCCAGCATTCAGCTCAAAAGCTCTGCCCCTGGCATTCTGACCCTTCACAATCGGACAGTTCCTCTTGTAGTGTCCCTGCTCTCCGCATTCATAGCATCCCTCGAGCTTAACTCCCTCCGACGTACTCTTAGCATAGCACTCGCGAGTAACATGTCCAGTTCAACCACATTTGGCACACTTTCCCTACTCATCTCCGTGAGTCTTCTTCGCTGAACCACTTCCGCCATCCGTGGCAGTATCCTTCCTCGAACCACTCGAATTAGCCACATATGCTTTCCCCGAATCGCGTTTCCTCTCACGCTTCACTTCGGAATCCTTTCTCGAGCTCACAGACTTTCGCTTCCGTGAATCCCCAGATCTAGGCTCAGAACGCTCTGATCGGTCAGATTTCCCATTTGCCTTGACTTTTCCCGACGACTTCCCAGTCTCCTATTTCCTGTTAAGGCTACTTTTGCGAGCTGCATCATCCGCTAATGATTTCGCTAGAGTAGTAGCTTCCAGATAGGTAGTGGGCTTCGCTGATGTAACCATACCACGAATTTGTGGCGAAAATCCCCAAATATACCTCTCTACCTTAACGTACTCAGGAGTGACCATTCGTGGAACCAATCTAGCCAAATCATTGAACTGAGACGTATAAGCTCTGACATTCAGGCCTTCCATGGTCAATTTCCAGAAGTCAGTCTCAATCTTCTGCATCTCACTATGCGGGCAGTATTCCTTAAGAAGCATCTCTTTTAGTTTATTCCAGGTAAGACCGTAGGCAGTGTCTTCGCCCAAAACTTGAACTTGAGTGTTCCACCAAATAAAGCTTCATCAAGAAATGAACACAAAGCATACCTAACCCTCTGATCAGCAGCACAACGGTTGATGGCCATCACCGATTCCATCTTCTCGATCCATCTATTGATTTCAAGAGGCCCTTCAGCACCGGTAAATGATCGTGGGTTACAGCCCTGAAATGTTTTATTAGTACATCCATGCACTGTTCACAAGGTTAATGAAAAATCAAGATTTGGTTCTGATTATATTTTAACACAGGAACTACTAAAACTTTTCCGATCATTATATTACCTTGCGAGTTTCCAATTTGTATACAACCATCACCATGCCCAGGAGCACCACGTACACGTCCTTGCCCAACATTCTGGTTAGCTTCGTGCTGTTCCAAGGCAATATTAACGTGTTGGGCTATGAGTTGTGTTAACTCCTCTGGGTTGGTAGGTAGTCCAGTACCCTGTCTCGCTTTTGGCGGCATCTTGTCGTTTCTATTATTGCGATAATATATCAACGTAAGACAATGTTTAAATATATCAATCATTAAATAATAGTGGACTAAACAATACACATGCATTCACATAATAATGAGAATAATTTAACCAAAAGAAACCCATGTCATTGATATTTATCATAGAAATTACAAAGCTTGTTCATAGTACAACAACTAACCAAAATTTGGTGTGACATAATCAACCACGAATGACAAGTTTAGATGAAATTTCCTCCTAAATATCCAAAAATTTGGCATGCAAGCCAATATAAGGGTTTATCAAAAGAGACATACAAAACAAACATCAAAAACAACAACAACAATCACTTCTTCATGCCAACAAACTCTAGAAGCTTCCTCACAAGCTCCTCTAGCTCTGCTATCCTCCAGTGCATTTGGTCCTTAGCACTGTCATCTAGATCCTGAACCTCGTCGAACCAATCCATCTGCCCCTCTAAATCCTTCACCTTTTCCTTGGTCGCCTCTAGATCTCCGCGTATGGCTCCCTACTGGCGGTCACATGAGAGCATCGGTCAACCCACATTCCTTTCTGCTTCTTGGAAGCAGATGCAGTCTCAGCTCTGGAAGTTGAAGCGATGTCTCCAGCTGGTCGTATCCTCTTCCTACGTCGAAAGTAGACCAAAAGGGGTGACTCGATCGATGGAAATGACAGCTCGGTAACAACTGGTGGAGGGATATCAGTAGTGGGCTCAGCAACGACAGTAGATGTGACGGCCAATGGCTCTAATGGCTGAGCCGTAGCAATGGTAGCGTCTACTGCTGGTGCAATACTATAAGATCCTCCGATCAACGGAACACCTCTATCCACGTCATCGATAACTGGCACGGTACCTGATGATTGCCCAGTCTAGTAAATCGAGGGTGGAGCATCATCATCGTCTTCGATCCAACCCTTGCTTGTATAAGCATAAAGAGGGTCAACCTGGCTGGCGAACGCAGTAGGGTTAACCTGGAAGGACGAAGCGAATCCGGCCGCATCAACAAACTGTGGAATCGTAGGAGGTACCTCTGGTAATACGGATCTAGATGAAGTCTCAAATTCTGGCTCACTCTCAGAGTCAGTAATCTCGATGACCTCATGCTCGTGTGACATCTGTGACATATTAACCGTACAAGGTAAGTGTGTGTTCAAATGAAAAATAACACATAAGGCCCAAATAAACAGATTAACACGTATGCACTATAACACGCAATGGTTCTCATACATGATAAAAATCCATGTTTATTTAAAAATTATGGCTTCGCGAATTTTGGACTTATATCTCAAAATTCTTGGTTGAAGTCTAGAGTTTTCCCCTGAAAACATCTAGTTCGCTACAACCATTGGCTCTGATACCAACTTCTGTAACACCCCAAAAACGTCGCAGCGGAAATACAAACGTAATAGTGACGAAAGTTGGTGCCCATAAATATCTTAGTGGACGATGCATCGTTAATTTTGGACATAATACTTAATTAAAACATCGTCTACAAGTTTAAACATAAACCACAACCATAAAGTAGTTAGAGTGTCTCGATCCTTATGGATCTTAATACAGTCGGTCCCAAATAAGTTTTAAAAGTTGTCCAAAGTTCATTATTAAATAAAACATGCATCACAACTACAAGACACGCCAAAGATTCCCGAAGCCATGCTCAAGTACCTGAAGAACACGTTAAAATCAAGTGACAACACAGAGGAGGGTGAGCTCACATATTCAAATTTAAAACAAGGAAAACTTTCTAACTATGTGTTTATTATCAAAACATCCAAATAATATTTTTGAAAGTTAATTTATTTCCTTAATAAAAATCCATGAGTCAGCCGTCGCAAGCGTTTCCCCGAAACCTTCGAACTAAAGCATCTTCCCAAGTTTTACATATTAAATTTATTGCATCAAATATTTAGAATCGTATGTTTGCAAGACAATACGAACTATATATTAACAATAAGGGTATAATCAAGACTAGACTATAATAGAATATCAATTCATCGTTTGACTTGATCAGAGCGACCGATCACAACGGGGTAGTCAACCCGATAGATCTACCAACAATTCTACGTGTTCAATACTTAAATGATTAAACAACAATACTTGCGCATGTGCCCATAAGGGCAATCTATATCACTTGCCTCATGAACAATATGTATATCCTACTAAAATGATAAATTTAATATATAACGAGTTGTACGAATCCCCGATGTCCCCACCGAAATGTAAGTCTAATCCTGATACTTCTCTCTTGAGACCGAGCCAATTCGTCACAACTTTAGATTTAAGCATTATTAAATCTACACGGTCGTTTTCTCTAAAACACCGTAAAATCCCTGTTTCATCCCCGAATGATATTTATTCACAAAACCGTTTCTACCCGAAGCATATTAATATCATCAAAATCATATGAAAATATACATTTTATAAAAGCAAAGGTATGTTTAATTCAAAAACATCTTTAATCCTTTTTAAGGCGTGTTCTTCCCCCAAAACATATACAAAACCGTAAAAAGAGGGGGTTTAGTGACACTCACCTTTGGGTGCGTATTTAAAATAGCGCGATCCCACAATTTGATTCTACACGTCCTAACATACGTAAGAACGATTTAATAATCAATATTTCTCAATATTCCTAAGTTTCTCCAATACTTAGAATTTTCACATAACTTTGAGATTTTCTCGAAAAGTCATTATTTTTTATTATGTTGGCGTATTAATATATATATATATATATATATATATATATATATATATATATATTGCGACTTGAAAGATTTTATTGGTGACCTTAATGTTATATCCGTTAACACTCCCATTTATAAGTACTATATATCTACGATTTGCACGTCGTAATATATATACACAAACGTGCACATTTACACAATATCATAACACGCAAAATCTCGTTAACTCATACAATTTATCATTTTTAAAGCACGCATACATGAAATAACTTATTAAGTTAACCTATGTATCAATTTTCATGCTTGACAAATAAGTTACACATTTAACGCGATTTTACCGATTCTACCGTTTTAAACATACAAGCGTACATGCATAGACTTAATTCCTGCTATCATGTCAACACTTAACATATTATAATATACACATATTTAAATCACATAACACATTTAAACACATAAGGTTCACCCATGAACAACCCATTCTATTATATGTTGAAAAATGCGTATTTTAGCGATTCGGTAACGTTTTAGGCGTCGAAAGTCACGTACGACCAACCAAACACCAAATAAACTTAATATAAGTCAAAATACTTATATTTATATAAAAAATATCAGTTTAATTACTGATCTAAAATAGTTTTGTAAAAGCCTCTTAAAAAGGCGATTTTTACGATAGTTTTGCGTCAAACGTTACCATAACCATCCGAACTCGAAAGGACTTCATACTTTAACACAATACATGTTATATACTGAATAAAATGATGGCTATAATCAGATTAGTGCAGTTTTTGTGTAAGGCACATAAATCATGTGATTTTACACAATTTACAAAACTTTTAAGCACATAGTTCAACATGCAAAGGTAGTAAACTTTATGTCAAAGTTCCATACCATTTTACACTTTAAATAACATTATTTTTATGCTTTATAATCTGAACAAAACTTACATTTATCATTTCATCATTTATTCATCATTTTATGTACATACACCCATATGCATGACTAAGTACAAGCACTTAATGCATGTATATCATATCATCATCATTTCACATGAACTAAATGTATATATTCTCATCTTAAATGCATGTTCATATAATCCATAACATTCATGTTCATTTATAACTTCGTTACTGTATCTTTTTTAGGTTTCTTTTTTTTCGCATGCTTAGCATGTTAACCCTATATTTATTTGATCCTAACAAAATACATATAGTTTCAATCTTTATTTATCATATATTTTGGAAAGATATGATAACAAGAGGTTCAAAGTTAAAATTTGAAGTTAGAACATACTTACTTTTGGTTCCATTCGTCTTCCTCAATATAAAAATGGAGAGTAAGTTGTAAAGAAAATGTATTAATTCAGTATCTTTTATAAAAAATAATTAGCTAAAAGGTATGAAAAGGTAAAATATAACAAATGTTGAAAAGTTATCCTCCACTGTTACTCAAAAAAGAACCTTGTTATTCAAAATGGTTGTGGTTTGTTTATTTTTAAAATTGATCATAATTAACTCACACATATAAACACAACAAGGCGTATCTACAACACCATTAAAGATATATGATACATCTTAATGGTGTATGAACCAATTCTCCCATTATCTAGCAGTATAATTATATTATATTATATATAATTATATATATGTATAATTTACAACAAGTTAGGCCATTAGGTGTTTGTAACTAATGCTTAATTAATAGTTTATACTATATGAGTAGTACTGGTGTTGTACCATTTATATGCCACCTTGCTTGATACGTGTTATAACCAACTCCACCGGACCCACCATCGCGACACCAGGAAAAGAAAAGCACCAAAAGAAAAAAAAAACACTTCTCTCTTCTGCCTAATGGATGAAGGTGGCAGCGGTGATCTCATCTGCCGGTGAATGTGGTTTGGATTCCATGTGATATGACCTCCAGAATATTAGGGGCGTCTACGACTATTCAACGACGGTAACTCGATGGTTTCCGAATAGAAAGATGTCTTCCAGCCAAATCTGATTGGTTCTGACGAGTGGGTGATGGTTTTGCTCAGAATTCGGTCACCACATAAATCAGATGCGACGAGTAAGGTAAATCTAACCATTTCAAGCTTTGTTCTTTTCGGTTGTATAATTATTATCAACAACTGATGTTCAATTTTGTGGATGATTACGATCCTTAAGGGTTGTATAAATGAAATCGGACAAGAGGGGAACAATGATGGTTAAGATGGGTTATGTTGGTGACCACCGGTCAGGAAGAAGTCGCCGGAACCGAAGCAGATGAGGTGAAGATAGACGGTGATGATTGGGTTTACAAATAAAAGCATGAGAGGGTTTACGATTTGTTTCAACTAACAGTCCATCCATTCTCTGTCGATGAGGTAATTTCGGTAACATTCCATGTGTCCAGCAAAACCTAAAAATTATTGCGGTTTGAAGGTTTATATGAGAAATTGAATGAATGAATGCATGATGAATTCATGATGATTGAGTTGATTCACCATTTTTGCATTGAGATTATTGTGTTCGATTGTCGCCATAGTGTTGGGATCGAGGTGGATTGTTGGTGAAAATTGAGGGTTTTGGTTTTTCAGGTAAGAGACGTTATACAGTTGAGGCGTCGATATAAAAAAAATATGGCACAAAAATAACATACCTTGCAATAAGAATTTATATGAAGCTTCTTTGGCATGTTTCTCACTTAAATATTAAGTCTTGGAAGCCATCTATAACTCTTATCATATGTGCATAATATTTTGATCAAATAACTGCATTCTTTGAGCTTGCATCAACGTCTATTTCATTGATATATTCTATTTAACAACAACACAACTTGCTTAAGTAAAAAAGATATTACATTTTAGCATGTATTGACGAAGAAAAAGAATATTGAGTTTTTAATGGATCTATGTTAAAGAGGCCTCATTCATTTGTCCCAGTCTTCTAGACTACACATTGAGCGAAATTTAAAAAAAACACCTTATGTCTCTAAAACAACCTTGATTATCTCACGTTTTGGGTGATTTTCCTTTTGTTAGGAACAAGGATGAAGTATGCTAAGAAGGGATGTTTGAATCAGGTTGTTGTGTCGTCGGAAGGAAAATGAAAGTCACCAAAGCCTCGTTCGGCAATGGTGCGTATTTTTGAGTTCATAATTCAGGTTATTATTTATTTTTATCGATAATTATGCTTTGCTTCTTTAATCGTTGAGGTTGACAAATTTGTATGATTCAAACTAACTACCTACCTCGACAAGGGTTTAAGATAGACAATAGACTCGAGATACGCGATCCTAACAAAGTCACCCGTGTTTGGTTGTGTATATTTGAAATAACTGAGGCTGCCGCTATGGCTTATAATCAAGCTGCACTTGAGTTCAAAGAGGCAAAGGCGAAGCTCAACTTCCTAGAGCATGTTCAAGGCCGCATTGAGCTTGATTACATAACCACCCGCTACCATCTCATCACAACCTCCAAATCCTAGAGTTTAAGTGAACGTGTTCGAAATTTGGCTGTAGAATGTATTCAAGAAAGAATAGATATCAACTATGGCTTTGTTCCAAACGTGATACCCTTGCTTTTATTTGTATGCATATTGGTGACATGCTTTGCCAACATGTTGCATTTGCTAATTGGTAAATACTATAATATTTTGATTTTTATTGTTCTTGAAATTAGTGATTTCCCATTGAATTCCGGTAAGGAGAGGTGCTGATAGAGCAAATATCTACAACCTTGCTTTCTCTACATCGGCTGAAAGGTTGGTGTTTCAAGTGACAGGGAAATCCTTTATGCTTGGTTGTGTACATTTGAAATAGCAAAATCTTGCTGGAACTGCTTTGGTATATGTATTCTGAATTTAATATGTTACTGATGGTGCACTTTTGATTAGTTAGTATTGTTTGGTTACTGACACTTTTATTTTGGTGTCGTCCGTCTGGTCAAGGAGCACAAAAGAAATCGGATTCAAGAGTTTTATAAATAAAGCATATAAAGGCAACGCCTTGCCCACACGCAGTAAAAATCTACTAGCCCGGGACTAAATTCTAGTTCCCTATAACAACAAAAACAACATGGGGGAATCTACTAGCCCACGGGACTAAATTCTAGTTCCCTATAACAACAAAAACATGGGGGAATAGTGTGTCTGATACTATTCCCCCATCTCCATCTTGTTTTTGTTGTTATACTGCCTGGCACTCCTCCTGTTGGTCCAACCAATTTATTGTTTTATCTCCATTTTAAAATTACGATTTTGCCATCAGTTCAAAGTTATGTATTTTCCCCCGGTTTAAAATAAAATTATGGTTCTACCCCAGCTAAAAAAAATAAAATTTTGCCCTTGGTTCAAAATTACGATTTTGCCTCGTTTAAAGTTACAGTTTTGCCATTAGTTTCGTTTTTTTTCTCCCAGTAAAATTACGATTTTTCCTTCACTTTAAATTTACATTTTCTCCATCGTTTTTGTTTGGTCTAATTATGATTTTGCCACAGTGTAAAATTACAGTCATGCCATCGTTTTAGTTTTTTTATGACAAAACTATGGTTGTGTTTTCTTTTATTCGGTTGACTCGATGTAATTTTTATTCATGCCATGCGGTTGCCTGACCCACACTCATTTGTCCTGAAAAGTTACAATTTTCCCCCAGTTTAAAATTATAGATTTTTCATCGTTTTAGGTTTTTAAGGAAACGTATGATACTGTTTTATTTTAATTACTTGACTTAATATAATTTTTTTGAGACCGTGTTATGAGTAGTACGTACAAGTAACCGAGTTCAATATTACGCTTTTGCCCCCCAGTTCAAAAATACAGTTTTGCCATCGTTTTAGATTTTGAAAAATTACGATTTTACCGCATGCAAATTTACGATTTTGCCCCGTTCAAAATTACAATGTTGCCATCATTGTGGCTTTTGAAAAATTACGCTTTTACCCCATGCAAATTTACGATCTTGCCCCAGTTCAAAATTACAATGTTGTCATCATTGTGGCTTTTGACAAATTACGATTTTACCCTAGTCAAACTTACGATTTCCCCCGGTTAAAAATTAGAGTCTTGCCATCGGTTTTTTTTTGCAAACCTATGATAGTGTTTTGTTTTAATTGGTTGACTCGATTTAATTTTTACTCGCTAGTGCTCGCTTATTGGTCATGACAAATTAGAGTTTTGCCCCCAGTTTAAACTTGAGTAAATTGCACAAAACATCCTTTATGTTTCCTCAAACTTGCAGGTTCCAGCCTTAATGTTTAAAAGTTGTTTAAAACAGCCTTTAAGTTTATTTTTGTTGCGGGTTCAATCCTTTACAGCTAACCACGTTATTTTCTTCAATTAAGTTCCCTCATATGCATAACATGTGAGGGTATATTCGTCATTTTGGTTGATCTTCCAACCACTTCAATTATAAAAAAAAGAATATTTAAGTTTTAACCTAGTTTAAACAAAGTTTGGTAAAATGTACGCGACTACAAAGGAGCACGATTACCGTTTGATAGTGTTTAAATCTAACTTGCGGCGTCCTAAGCGTCACCGGTTACTGGATCCGACTACTGAACACGGTGTTACGAAGTTCTCTGATTTGACGGCATCGGAGTTCCGTGAGAGGTATCTAGGCTTGAAGAGTCGTTTGTCGTTTCCGTCTGATGCGAATAAGGCGCCGATTCTTCCAACTGATGATAATCCTGAAGAGTTTGATTAGCATAATCAAAATCTGTGTTAATCTTTACAACTTAGTGGGCTAGCTTAACAAGATTCCTATCTTAATTCCGGGTTCGCCGAATCCGGCGAAGTCGCCGGAGAAGAAGACCGGAAAAGAGGGTGTTTGGTTTTTAAAAGTTTGGTTTTATTGCACATTAGTCCCTGCGGTTAGAATTTTTTTAAAAGAGGTTTAACCTTAGATATTCTTTTTTCTTATAATTGACGTGGGTGGAAGATCAACCAAAATGACGAATATACCCTCACATGTTATGCATGTGAGGGAACTTAACTGAAGAAAATAACGTGGTTAGCTGTAAAGGATTGAACCCGCAACAAAAATAAACTTAAAGGCTGTTTTTAGCAACTTTTAAACATTAAGGCTGGAACCTGCAAGTTTGAGGAAACATAAAGGATGTTTTGTGCAATTTACTCATAGGAAAACTAACTCATATGCCTAAGGGTGGTCACTGTGGGGGCATAAATGATATGCATAAGCTAGTATATATGGTTATACATACCCCAAAAGTATAAAAAGGGTGTTTAAATACGTCCTAGTCTATTCCTATGATATTCAGTGACAAAGAGTGAGGTTAAGCATAATATGTGGTAAATGATTTGGATAAATCACGATAACCACAATGCTTTTAATGATCTAAGGAGAATCACCTATGTTAGAGAGAAGTGTGGTCGCTTCGAATGGAATTGAGGGCACAATTCCTAGAGCTCTCGCAGAACCAGGAAAGTGTTCCACGACCATTATTGGACATGACTATGAGGAGATGGCCCGGCTAGGGAGAGTCTTGTGTGAAGTGTATTGTCGTCTACACAAACGGCAGACGAGTTCAAAGACATCAAGATCTATTCAGAGCTAGTGGGCTAAGTGCATATCATGAGCGAAGGTTCAAAGGGTAACACCTACCTATCGTATGCAAAACTCAACTGTCGAGGTTTCATTGGAAATTTTATGTGTTTTGAACGATCTCCATTCATGTGGGGGACTGTTGGAAATTTGGTGAATGAATATTTAGTGAATTATAATTTAATGAAATTATAATTATTAATAAACTCTTCATATGGTGAATTAAAGACTAAACTCTTTAAGTAGAGATTTAATATCTTTTAATTTGAGTCTTTATGTCTTAAGTCTCTAATTAAGTGTCTAATTAAGTGAGACTTGTCATTCATTCTCAACTCTTGTATAATAGTAGGCTATGTGCCTTATTTTGAGACAAGAAGAAATTAGAAAAATACAAGAGAAGATACAAGAAAATTACATGAATACATGAAGAGTTATTGAAAAGAAGAAATACTTGAAAACGCATGTGTTCGGTACTTAGAGAGAGATGTTTTCTCTATTCGATTTCACCACCATCACACCATTATTTGTTCCATAAGTTCAAACACTATAATTGCCCGGCGTAACCTCGGGCGCGTGGCCATCTTCGGGCAGTACAGACTGCTTCGGCTGTTGCACCCTGGGAAACAGTCGCGTCGTCTTTAGTAGAGGCGCGAAATTTGTTTTAAGGGAAGCGTGTTGAACACGTGTCTCAACCAAAACTGTCAACAATTTTTGTTTGTCTTGCAGCGGAGATTCGTACAACAAGGTACGGTTGAAGTTTTCCAAAGACGTCGACTTGAATCAAGATTGGTACAATGTATTTGTATTTCATTTATTTTATATAGTTTTGTAACCGGATTGTACTATCATATTTCCTATGAATAACGAGAGTCTCGTTATTATATATTTCGTAATATATTTTAATAAAAGTGAACCTAGTTCTTACAACATCTTGGTGGTGGGTCGGTGGAATAAGGCTTTGAGACCAATAGGTCCTGGGTTCGATGCCTACAAGGGGGGTTTTTCCAATATTTATTAGCTTTCCTTCTGAATTGGTGTATAGACATTGTGTCTATTGGGGATGGATATGATCGGGTGGTTCTGCTGGTGACACGATGATATTTCAGTAGTCCGTCAGCGATCCATAATTGCCGTTAAAAAAAGAATAATAATAAATGGATGAATCTGTCAGATCATTTGTTATATAGTCATTATGTTGTTTTCCCTTGGATACATGCGCATGATACGAAAAGACTACAGAAAGTCAGAAACTGATATGAAGACAACATGTTTGCACATATTCCTCAATTTGCATGTGGAGAAAGGACTTTTGATACCCTTGCAAATTGCAATTCTCTGGTATCTAGCCAATAACTGTTTTGGTTCAAAAAAAAAAAAGATTCGATCAATAGACCGAAGGCAAGTGAACTTAAACAACTTAACCAATTAAAAATGTGAGTTAATTAAATCCACAATTCAAAGGCTTTTATTAAAATCACAAACTTGGTTCTCCGGGTTCACAAGTCAGGAAAACTTCTAATGGTTGTTTGTCACAAAGTATATTTTTATGAGTATTCTTGTTGGGAATTCCAGAGACGTACTGGCCTTGTGCGTTCCTATAGGAACGGCTAGAGATATTTACTTGGTTAACATGTTAATTAAATGATATAATTAATTGATTCATGTATAATTATCTTTACTAATTAAGTTTATAATAGGATTAAAAACTCAGACTCAAAACCTTAATTCCGTTGTCCCTACTCATGTTTGCGGTATATATAATAAACCTAAACACGTTCTACTAGAACTAAGACACATTAATTAATTCCACAATAATCACTTGCATAACAATCTGAACCAATTAATAGTATAATTGGTATCAGAGCGTTGACAAATACGAAGAAAGGAACATGTGAAAAAAGGTGAATCTAACCAGCTTTAAGTTTCTTGACCTGCGACTAGGGCTGGTTAAATTTTTGATCAAAGGGACCTCAGAACAACAATAGTTAACTAGACTAACAACAACAACAATCGAACATCATCTCTGAGGCGTGATTGAAGAAACAACGATACAGGAAGGCCTTCAATCTGATTCAGGGTAGTAGTGATTGGAGATTGGAGCAGCAACTGATCGACGGTTTGAGATCAGTTTGTGTGGCCTGATCGGCGATACTGAGATCAAACAAGTTGAGAGTTTCCTTTAGGGGGAAATAGTTGTAAGTTGCGTTTGTGTTTGTTTTTAATAGATAGAGGCAACTCGCCGGAACAATAGTTCATCCCATAACTATATTAATTGGAAAAAGAAACTTTTAATCTAGTAAAGATAAAGCAAACTTCTTTATCGTCAGACTTGTGTTAAAAAACAAAAGGTTTTTTTTTTTACTATTATAAAACGAACAATGTCCTTATTGTTGGGTTTTTCAAATAAAATAAGATAATTATATTTAATCACCTTAAATTGAAACCAAAACTAAAACGCGTTACAAGTTTTCGATTCAAAATTAACAAGTTGGAAACAGCTCTAGTAACTGCTGATTGTCTTGTTATTAGCCGATTAAAAGTAGGTGGGAAGCAGGAAACTACTGATTGTCCTACGAACCAATCAACCATAATCAAAAACGAGAAGAATACAACCGTGTTAAAAGGGTGGTATTCGATAAATTTATTCACACGAAACTACTAGAACCTACAGGTAATGTAACAAAAGAATGATGGTTGATGGTGAAGGTTCAAATGCTCCTGTAAAAGAAACGAATCTAGGATCTTTTTAATGTCTAATATTAACTTCAGCAAATTACACAATATGGAGATTGCGTACGGAGCTTATTTTTTGGGATTCATGGAGTTTGGGATGTGATTGATCGCGGTTCCAATGATGCGAAGACAAATAACATGGCAAAGGCGCTTTTGTTTAGTCGATACCGGAGGAACAAATTTTACAGATCGGTAATTCGAAGCTAGCAAAGGAGACGTGGGAAGCAATTAAGTCAAGGAATGTCGGTGCAGAACATGTGAAAGAAGCAAGACTTCAAACCTAAATAACTGAATTCGACGGTTTGAAGATGAGGATACCAGAACGATTAATGGGTATCCCTCAAAGTTGTCATCTATTTCTTATATGGCGGCCACACTAGGATAAACGATTCGGGAATGGATACTTATCAAAAAGTTCCTTACTAGTTTGCCAAGATGTTTTATTCACATTGTGGCCTCGCTTGAACAAGCTTTGGAGTTGAAGACGATCAGGTATGAAGATGTGGTTGGTAGACTAAAAGCCTATGAGGAGAGGATCAAAGATGAAGATAATACACATGACAATTTGTGTAAGTTAATGTTTTCTAAATCTAAATCTTATTCTAACAGTGGACGTGATTCTGGTAGGGATTGAGGTCGCCTATCCCACTCGTCGCGAGGGCGTGGTCGGGATAACACCCAAAAACTGTGGTCAAAAAGAAGAAAATAAAACCCGAGACAACAGAAAGCAAAAGGATAAAAAGCGTGATTTATCGGGAATAAAGTGTTACCGGTGTGACAAATATTGACACAACCACATTACGGGTAACCACAATTATTCGCAGAGTTAAACAGGTAAATAACTGGAACCATGAAGTTTAGTGACGTTTTCCGTGTGACGATTAAGGAAAATGATCAATTTTATTTGAAGGTAAAACCAGTGAACAAAGGCTTTTAATCGATATTTATTATATCCCAGATTTGCATAGTAACGTGATGAGTTTGGGTCAAGCAACCGAATTTCGATGAAAGATTATTTTATAAAAAAGTTTGATAGTGGTGGAAAATTATTGATGCGGGTGGCTCGTTCGAAAACCTGATTATACAAGGTGAAACTAAATGTGGGCACTCAGGTTTGTCTCATGGCGAAAACCAACACGTGATGAGTTTGGGTCAAGCAACCGAATTTCGATGAAAGATTATTTTATAAAAAAGTTTGATAGTGGTGGAAAATTATTGATGCGGGTGGCTCGTTCGAAAACCTGATTATACAAGGTGAAACTAAATGTGGGCACTCAGGTTTGTCTCATGGCGAAAACCAACGAAGATTAGTGGTTATGGAATGCGAGGCTCAGGCATGCTAGTTTGAAGACCTTGGAATAAATGAATGGGTTAGTTTTAGGAGTTCCAAAGATTCGTCACCAGCATAAGGTGTGCGAGGCATGTATGGTTGGAATACAAACGTGACAACTGTTCCCAAAGAAGGCGTCTTCTCAAGCATCTTAAACATTTGAATTAGACCATGGTGATTTGTGTGGACCAATTTCTCCATCGACTATGAAAGGTAATCGTTATATTTTTTATTGAGGATTTCTCATGATATAAGTGGTCTTACTTGTTAAAGGCGAAACGTGGAGCATTCGAAACAATAAAATATTTTAAGACGATGGTGAAAAAAGAGACGGGTAATTTGATCAAAGCCTTACAAACCGATAGAGGTGGAGAGTTTACTTCTCGGGGGTTTAATCATTTTTATGATGAAGAGGGTGTTACAAGACACGTGACTACCCCTTATACACCATAACAAACCGACGTGGTCGAGCTTTGAAACCGAAACTTATGGAAATGGTTAGGAGTATTATGAAAGCAATGAAGGTTCTGAACTATTTATGGGGTAAAGTGGCCAGACATGTTAAATATTTAATCAACCGGTCTATAACGCGTGCATTGGTGGGAGCTACTACGTATGAAAATACAAAGGTAAATAACATGATTTCGAACATGTTAAAGCTTTTGGTTTTATTGCTTTTGCAAAATTCGGGATGGGTGTTCAAAAACCCGATTATCGGTCCGGTATTTTGGTGCATCTTGGAAGTGAACCTGGGTCCAAAGGGTATCGTTTATATGATCTGAGAACTCAAAAATTGTGATATATAAAGACATGGAATTTGACAAAACAAGGGGCGAAAGTGGGAAAAAAGTGCTGAAAACCATACCGGGAGTGAAACCGAACTAGGGTATTTTACGGTTTACTAGGATGGTGTAATCGATACTAGACTTGGGTTGATAAACTCCAATTATGTCCGATCAGCCCGAATCAACTCATAGCAGCCTAGAAACTACCCACAACAGAAACTACACTGAGCAAAAGCTACGTAGAGCAGCCCAGAAACTGCCCAGAGCAACCTAGAAGATGAATTTCAGGTTAGACATTCCACTCGTTAGTCTATTTTACCTATTAAATATAGTGACTATGGATTAAATACATAGAATTACTTTTCGTTGATGATGAACCAACTTATTTTAGTGAAGTAAAATTAAAGGGGGAATGGGTTAAAGAAGTGTGAGATGAAATTAGTTTGATTGAATGAAACCGTACATGGAAACTTGTGTATCTACCGAAAAGTATTAAACCAATCGGTTTAAACTAGGTTTTCAAAATTAAAAATAATGCAGACGTAACAATTAATAAATACAAAGCAAGACTTGTAGCAAAAGATTATGTGCAAGGACCATTTTGATGAGGTTTTTGCATCGGGTACGCGAATTGAGACGATCCGGTTTCTTATTTCTCTTTTAGCCGTGGAGGGTTAGGAAATAAACCAGTAAGATGTGAAAATGGCATTTTTAAATGGTGAGTTTGGGGAAGATGTTTATGTACGTCAACCAGAAGGATTCATTAAACCTAAAGGAAGTCACAAAGTTTACAAGCTTTTCCATGTTGAAGACTTTCAAATACCATTGGTGTACTACAGAACAAGCCATGTATCGAAATATTATGGGTAATTCTTTACTAATCTTAGCCATGTATGTTCATGACTTATTCGTTACAGGTTCAAGTTTGCCTATTATTAATGAGTTCAAGAAAGAAATGGCGAAACAGTTTGACATGTCTGGTCTTGGAAAATTAATATATTTGGTATCGAAGTTTCACAAGGCACGAATGGAATTAAAATCAAGCAGGAAGCATATGCCTGCAAATTTTTTAAAGAAGCGGCAATACATTAGTGTAATTTGGTTCTTGTTCCAGTGGACCCAAATTAAGGTTATTGAAAGCCGAAGACGAAGTTGAAGCAACTAATTATCAAAAATTAGTTGGACTCATAATACACGAGATCCTTCGCTCGTTTGATTTTAAACCTCATTTTATCCATTCTTCCGTTTAAGCCACGATATACACTAATCTTAAAATAATCCGACATAATTTGGAAAACTTGAGCTTGCATATACGGTTGAACAAGACATCTACGCAACCTGTGAGTAGTACATAGTCCCCTCTTTTATGTTTTCTAAATGTTATACGGTGATTCATATGTGCTAATTATTTTCCATATTTACAAAAATTATTTACATATGGTTTATATACACAACATGCTTATATTGTACGACAATGATACATTCATTAACTTTGGCCAAGCCAATCGGTAGTATGTTATGGTACCATAGGATTGACAACCCCATTCTCGCTTCCTAGGTCTGTTTGGAAGATCCCTCTAGGAATGACAGAAACTATGTAACACATTTGATAAACCTTTATTTTTAAGGGTTTGTCCGACAGTCAACAAAGCTTGAATGTATTCGCCGACAAACCATATTTGTTTTATACAAAAAAGCAAATTGTTTTATATACAAAACACGACATAGTGTTTACACAATACATTTGGTTTATATAAAGACATTTGGTTATACAAGACAAGTCATTTGGTTGGTTGATATAATACAAGACAAGTCATTTGGTTGGATTATACAAAACAAGACATTTGGTTGGTTATTACAAAGTCACAAATGGTTTCTAAGTTAACCATACAATGTTTTCTTTTAAATCGATTTAGTACTTATACAGTTTTACAAAAGAAACACTTTTTGACAAAGAGTCATGGCTACAAAAGATTTATTTAAAAATACCAACTCTTGAAGTTGGTTAAAAATATTTCACTATTCAAGCCATAAGTCTTGAGCACAAAACATATGTTACTCAACAACATTCATTGTTGACCGTTATTTTCACATATGTTTCAAGTGCAAATGTTTGATGCTTTTACAAGTATGTCACGTGTAGGAATAGACTCGGGCCTTAGCTTGCTAAAAATTATTGTTGTGTTTTGTTTCGAATTCTCAAAGACATTGTAAATTATTAATTCAATAAAACAAAACTTTAAATACCATTTGTTTGAAACAGTTTGTAACGTGACCCCCCGACGTTTCCGCCGCGGATTGGTTTATACGCGATCGGGGTGTTACAGACTGCAATCAAAGCCATGGTTATAGAGAATTAGGTTATTAGTAATGCTTTTGACCTAAACAATAACCTTCCTAGGACCCAAACGTAAGATAACTCTCTTCTAGATTCTTGGTGCAGCAAATATACAAAAATATCACCTATCTTTAGATGATTACCAAAACAATTCAAAGTCATAATACACTCATAAAAGTCAAATCTCCAAAGTTTTACAATAAATCATCCTCTATCCTTAGATGATTTATTTTTAGGCTTTTAAGCCTTAAAGGTTTTCAAAATCTCGTAAAAGTTTGGGTTTTGAATAATGTGAAAATGTGCAATCTGGAAGAGTGGATGACTATACCCTGAGTTTTCTGTCTAATGCTAGAGTGTTCATACAAATACACATAATCAGACCAGTCACTCTTCCCCGGGAACACTGGGTGATTATCCACTTACAGGCTAAAACATGCCTTCGCAATACATTATAAAGACCCATTTTACTTTGATTAGTCACTATGTCGTTTATTCATTTTGAGAAGTAAGTAAATGATTACACACCTTATGCTTCATCGATATTTTAGTGTTTCTTTTTAACAATCCAATATCGATATCACTCGTCTTCCCTCATGATTCCTTTCTCCTTTAGGATGCCTCCTTATCGCAACACTACCTAAGATGCTGAAATGGCGGCTCTAATCGTCCAACAAATGGCGGCGATACTTTTAAACCTTGTGACCCAACTCAATCAGGCCAACAATACAACAACAATGTTCCCACGCCTTGTAACTACAAGTAGTTCAACTCGGCTAAACCAAACAAGTTCTATGGGTTTGAGGGAGCTACTGGGCTCCTATAATGGTTTGAAATCATTGAGAGTACCTTTCGCCATTATCAGTGTTCCAATGACCAAAAGGTAGAATTTGCTTCGAGTGTTTTCCAAAAGAGAGCATTCACATGGTGGAATGGAATTATGAGAGATCGAGGTGCGGAGGTAGCCATGGCACTATCTTGGGAGGAACTCAGAACTCTTATGATGAAAGAATTATGCCCACGTAATGAGATGAGGGCTCTTGAGAACGAATTCCACGATCTCAAACAAGATAGTGGAAAAAATGGTGCCTACACCGATTGGTACGAAGAGTTGAGCCTACTCTGTCCTACTATGGTCATGCCATTAGATCGGGCCATTGAGAAATATATTGATGGCCTACCTGATCCGATTCAAGATATTGTCACTGGCAACAAACCAACTACTGTTAGGGAGGCAATCGAACTAGCCGCAACCCTGGCTAATTCTCAAATAAAGAAAGGAAAACTCTTCTGCAAGGATGAGAAAAGGTAATCTGCTAAGGTTACCCAAGAACAACAAAACGAAACAAAAGTTGAGCCCTCCAGAAATTCAAAGAAGCATAAGACTTCAAACAATTTTTGCTATTGTTGCTCCAACCAATCAGGATGTTCCCAACCAAACAACTCAACCCCCTGCTAGGAAACCATATAATGGAAGCGCACCTCTGTGCAATCAATGTAACCTTCACCACCATGCCAATTTCCTTTGTCGAAAATGCTCAAATTGTGGACATTTTGGTCATACGGCTAACGTTTGTCGTTCTGCTGCTACACCAAACTAAGTTGTTGCAAATCCTGCTCAACCCGTCGCACCTCCTCCTCATGTGTTACCTGTTCGTCCTCACTACCCTCGTGGAACCTGCTTCAATTGTGGTGATCCTAATCACTTCAAACAAAATTTCCCTAGCTGTACCGTGGTCTTGTGTGTGAAGGAACGACTAGAGATATTAAGTTGTTTAACTAGTTAATTAAACAATATAATTAATTAATTCATGGATAATTATCTTAGAGTCCTAATTAAGTTATAACAAGATGTGTATTAGATGATTATTGTGGAATTAATTAATAGTGTCCTATTTGTAGTAGAGCGTGTGTAGGTTTATTATATATATCCTGCGAACATGGGTAAGGACAATGGAATTAAGGTTTTGAGATTGTGTTTCCTTAATAAAATTCAGTGTTAGCCAAAATCACGTGTATCAAAACTTCTAATTGTGTTTTGTTGATTGCTTAACAATCTGATCCAATTAAGACTATACTACCATATTCGTATGCACTTAATTACAAATATACATGATCTGCTACAAATCAGAGGACCTTCAGGGATGGAAAAATTTATTGGTGAAGGTCCATAGGAAAAAGGGTTGTCGGCAAAAATAATTCATTAATCGATCATCAATGGAGTTTACAAAGGGATCATCAATGAAGTATCACTTGAGGAAACTGACACTAATCAAGTCCAGATAAGCATAACAATATCAACGATCGGTTAGCGGGAACTACTTTCACTGACGGACCACCGACAAAGCTTTCCCTAAAGATATTATCGACAATACTTTCAACGAATCATAACATGAAATTTAAGTGTTAATGACCTTAGTGAGCCCTGTCTTGTTTTACAAGTGTTTTAGGTTACACTAAGTCACTTTAATTTAAAGCAAGTCAGTTAGGTGTTAATGTACTATATTATATTTTCAGAGAAGCTTAAGCCAATGATGTCTAGAAATGAAAATTCTTAGATCTTATAAAAAGATACAATTATTTTTGCGCTACATCACATTTCCAAGCCTTATGTTACCCACAATCATATCTAATTTTTAAATCTTATAAAAAAATACAATTATTTTTGTACATAGATTTCATGTTTTACCCATAAGCATGTTAAAAAAGATCATTTTTAGATACTACCATACACACACACACACACATATATATATATATATATATATATATATATATATAGGGGAAGGTTCATTGGGGAACACTAAAAAAGAGGGGGACAGTGGGGAACCGACTCAAACGAACTCCGATTGGACTCATTCCAGCGGGGCTGGAACCGGCTCGTCGAACCCTAACTAGGATCTCTTAACCCTAAACCTTATCACCTAAACCCTAAAGCTAAACAATAAGACTAAAACCTAAGCTAAATCGTAAAATCTAAGCTATAAATCCTAAAAGCTAAACCCTAAAGCTAAACCCTAAAACCCTAAACCCTAAAGCTAAACCCTAATATAAGACCCTAAATCCAAACCCTAATATATTTAGGGTTAAGAGATCCTAGTTAGGGTTCGACGAGCAGGTTCCAACGCCGCTGGAATGAGTCCAATCAGAGTTCGTTTGAGTCGGTTCCCCACTGTTCCCCACTTTTTTAGTGTTCCCCAACGAGCGTCACACTATATATATATATATATATATATATATATATATATAAAGACTATTTTTTTTACAAAACGTTCGATAACATATAACTTACATTCCCTAAGTGAGTTTTGTCTCTATAATTTCCACACACACACATATATATATATGCTAAAAATTGAATTTTTAAAATTGTATATAAAAAATCTCCTCAGCGCTTTTTGTTTTTTTCTTTTGTTACAAAACGTTCGATAACATATAATTTACATTCCCTATTTTTTTAGAAACAAAATTGTGATATAAGGTTTTCTTGAGTTTCTTAACTCAAGTGGGTTTTCTTTCTATCCATATATATATGTGTGTGTGGGGTTAATAGGAAATACTAAATAAGTGTGGAATTGGAGAGCCATGCATGTAACATTTTAAAAATCAATTTTTAGTAAAAAAAATTCTGAGCTTTGGTATAATAATACATGTAAAAGCCTTTTTAATAAATAAAAAATAACAAAATCCTTAAAAAGTTGTAAATAAAATTAAAAAAATACAAAGAAATTTTTTATTGGAATATCTTCTACACATCTTTAGCATTTTAAATTGAATTTTTAAGATTTATTAACATGTTAAATGCATTGTCTCCCTGTTTCCCACTTTTTTGGTGTTCTTCATTGAACCTCTCACTCACTATATATATATATATATATATATATATATATATATATATATATATATAAGGAAGATCAACTAAAAAATGGGTTTTGCCTAAGTTGCCTAAGAAGTATTATGGAGCTAACATGTGGCACTCTTTAAAAGTAGGATAAAAAGGTATTTTGGTCCTAAAACACAAACCTTCACCATTTTGTTTTCTTAAACATACAACACAAAAAATATAGCATAAAAATAACTAGTACAAAAAAATCTCGCACAAAAAATATAGTACAAAAATTCAGCACAAAAATGTTTTACAACATAAAAATACAACACATTTTTTGGGTTAGTTTTCATATTTTATATAGCAACATGTTACTTACTTAAAGATAAAAAAATGCTCGATTTATGGTGCATTTTTTTTAAAAAATAATGTCGTATAAAAGCGTTATGGACGTTTTAAACATGGGAGGGAATATGCATGTGGAGAGGAAAATCAACAAATAGGTTTTTTTTTTTCCAAAATGTCTTGCATTCCTCTTTTTCCTACATTTTTATCTTAGCCATTGATTTAAAAATAAAAGATTAAGATTCTTTTTTATCCTACTTAGACAAAATTAACTTTTTATTTGATGCTACCCCTAAATATATACTAGCCCTAAATATATTCTATGTCTATATATATGGGTGCGTGTGTGTGTGATGTAGCTATTGTAAGCTAATCAAAAGAAAGTATTTTTAGTTAAATACGTTAGTAGTAGCGGTAAGTTAGGTCATATCCACAGGGAATTTGTGGTCAGTGTAGAAGGAATTAACTACAAACTACTATTATCTACTTCGGGGGTTTGTTTGTTTGTTTGAGAAAAAAAAAACATAATTTGTCACGAAAAGTGTTATCAGAATGAGAAAAAGTAACCTCCACTCAGAATCCCGATTGCCCCTTTAACACAAAAACATGTTTACTGACTCAAAACACCACATAGACATGGTCTTTAAATTAATGAATTGGATTAATTATTAAGGACAATTTTTATATAAACTATAATAACCTAATGATCCGTTTGATTATACCAATTACCCACCAATTTACCAACCCGCTAACGATGCAAGGAAATCGCCAATACCCTTGATAAAGGATAAAGAATTCAAAATAATAAACGTTTCACAAAGATCAACACAAGTGGTTAAAGTTACTAGTTAATAAGAGTCAGAAAGAAAGTAATTGTGCAAAACATAGCAGTCGATCATCCGAGGGAAGTCATAAGCTGTTTAGCCTCGCATGGTAGTCATCACAACTTCAATTCTTGATTCGGTATGATTAAACATAAAGACACAGGATGAACGGGATGAAAATATATGAAAATCACTCAGGAGGGGCTCTGGATTCGTAAAAAGCGGCTGAGAATGGAATGTGGAAATCCCGATGCAAGTTACGTTAAAATATAAAAAATACCACGTCAAGTGCTATCAGAGAAGAATGTTTAGCAATCTGTGGTCGAAAGTGGCTCTTGACCACCCTAATGTTCGGATCCGGAAATCGAGGATCTCTTCGCCTTTGACGAGTCATAACCCGTGCCCTATTAGCTCGTGGTGGGGTTTGGTATCCATCTCTCCCACGTTGGTTTCTTGGCTGAAATCCTTGTTGTTTCCGGTTTGCTGCCAGATTTAGCTGACCACCTCGGTACCCCATGTAACCATCATCAACACCCCAATCTTCATCATCCCGTATCCATCATCCCAATTATCAACTCTAGCCCAATTATCCCTTGATCAAACATATAACCCGCTTTGTGCGGGTGTGGCTCTCAGTTGGTTCTATTAATAGCCTGCAACGGATTAAACTATGGTGGATGTGGTCGGTTCTCTAGTGGGTAGAGTGGTTCTTCTATTAGATGAAATTCACCTTGTGGAGGTTGTGCCTCTAGGGCATTCAGGTTTTGTGGTGGTGATAGGGGTAGATTTTGTTGTTGTGGCTGGTTCTATTGATTTATTGAAAGGGAGCAGATGGCATGTCAGGAACGGGGTCTTGCTGTTGTGGCTGCTGGTTTAGGTTTTCCTGATTCTCTGGTGGATTTGTTGTTGAAGACTGTGATTTTCCTTTAACTGCTGAACGGAGAACCAATCGATTTTGTCTGGCGTTTTTTTCAATATCTGGATCGAAAAGCAGCGTTGATGACCTTCTTGAAAACCTGGTATGCATGCAATGAAGAGATCACCTGCACACAAGCAAACAAGAAATTTCGTGTAGTACTGAACAAAACAAAAACAAATAAAAACAAAAATAATTTTTAGTTTTTTAGAAAGAAAAAACAACTACTCTAACTAACTAACACTAAGCTCACGAATTCCCCGGCAACGGTGTATTTTAATGTAGTTGTCGTGGACTAATCAAAAGAAAGTATTTTTACTTAAATACCTTAGTTATAGCAGTAAGTAAGGTCGTATCCAAAGGGAATTTATGGTTAGTGTATGTTGGGATTGAACCTGTACAAAGGAACATATGATATAAAGCCAAAATACTATATCCGCGGATTGGTCCTTTTATCAGTGCTTAGAACCTCTAATCACCTAAACTCTGCCTTCTAAAGACTGATACCTTTACATCATCTGCTACACCAAAGGTCTGACAGAAGATATGAAGCAGAGGATAGTCATTAGAGTTTAGTTTATTAGTTTTATATTCAATGTAATAGTGCATTTGCACTATCAGTTGTTAGGCATCAGTGTTTACAGTTTGTTATTTTATTGTTATATGTAACTATCAACCCTGACGTCATCAAAAGATGCTCAGCGGTTAGATAGTTAGTATAAATAGATGTGTCGATGTAACAATACAATTTGTCTTCTTAAAAAGATCCTTGCACCAATCATCCATTTTTGTACTATCTAATCATGTTGTAATAGGCTGAGGGGAGTTTGTGAATCACATGCAAAATTTATAAACTTGAAAGCATGATGATGATGAAAACAAACGACCTTTACTTGTGGTAAAAGTTTTCCATTCTATTCCACTGCATTAACTTTAAATTTCAATCATATTTCCATTTATGAAATAAAAAACTACAAGTAAATCAAACTCAGATCCTAACAATTGGTATCAGAGCATGGTCAATCAAAATTTTGAGTAATATCAATTTGATTTGAAAGATCAGCTCTCTTTGCTAATCAGTCGAATAGTTTTACTTTAATATAGAGTTTTATTACGTTTAAAGTTTTTAAAACACAAATTTGTTGTAAACAAGCAGAAATGACTCAAAACACACAAGATTCCAACATTGGATCCATGTTTAAACCACCAATGTTGAAACGAAATGAATATTTTATATGGCAACATCAGATGGGTCACATCCTGGCTCAGCAAAACACCGGCTATTGGCGATCTGTTGTGTATGGACCACATATTCCAATGGTTCCCAGCACAGAGGATCCCAATACTCAAGTGCCAAAAAGTCCCGATAATTACTCTGAGCAAGACTTCCAGAAAATAGAGTTAGATGCAAAAGCGTTTAGCATCATTGCTTCCGCGCTACCCAACGAAATCTATGCTGGATTGCTCCACTGCAACAGTGCAAAAGAGTTATGGGATGCACTAAAAGAACAGTTCGGTGGGACTGAGGAGGTGATAGAGAATAATAGAGAAGTTTTAAATTAATAGTATGAGACGTTTTGTCACGTAAAAGGTGAGTCGTTAACAGAACAGTTCGAACGTTTTAGTTGTCTCATTAGTGAATTAAAACTGGTTAATGTAGAATTTACAAATCGACTGTGAATAGTCTTTTCTGAGATCATTACAAGAAAAATGAGAGACTGTAGCTTACGTTACTTGAACATCTGTTGGTTTTAAAGAGATGACCCTTACTCAACTTCATGGTCGACTTCTCACTTTTGAGAGAGAGTTGAATCAGAAAAAGAAGTTACAAGAGTCTGGGAAAACAACTGACGACTATACCTTAGGTAACACTGCTCTTTATAGTCATGAAGAGAGTTCTGGTAGTGGGAAGGATCAAGGTTATGATCATTATATTGATATAACATCTGGAAACAATTTTACCTCTGATCCTTACACACCCAATTTTGCTTTTGCTGCAAATGGGGAAAGCCAAAACTCTGACAATTTGTCATTTGAAATGAATGACTTACAACACTTTGAACCCACTGATTTGGAAAAAATGGACATTTTACATCAGCTGGCACTGTTGAGTGTTAGAGCAAGTAATTTTTACAAAAGGACTGGTAGGAAATTTCCAGGATTGCATGGGGGGTTGAAAGTAGGGTTGGATAAATCCAAAATCAAAAGTTATAAGTGTAATAGGTTAAGACACTTTGCCAGGGAATGCAGATCTTAAACTGCAGGTCCAATTGTGACTCACCCAGGCCCTAGACCTCAAAGCAATGCTCATTATTCCCATTATACCCCTGCACCACAAATGCAACATACTACACACTTTGCACATCCTGCTACTAATGTCCCTGTCCATTACATCTAAACACCTGCTCCACAGATTTAGTATGTTCAAGCACCACTCAAGTGCATGTGCAACAAGCTCCACATATCACACAAACTACTCAAACCACTGCTCCGACAGAAAGAAACCAACAAAGCTTCTTTACACAAGGTTTTGTTGATTGGAGTAGTTTGCCTGAGGATTTATCTGATGAAAACTTTGCTCTAATGGCTAAAAATGATTTTGAAAAAGAAAATATCTGTTTAATGGCTTTAGAAACTATAGTTGAAGGTGTAGAATCTGAGGAACAAGGGTCAAAATCTGATGAAATTCAAAGTTGTGATGAAGCAGTGGTTACACCAGTGATTGTTCAAAACACTGTTGATGAAGAAAAGATCTCTCTATCTGACCCATGGGATACTAATGTGTGTGAAGATGATTGTGATTCTGCTCTTATGGCTGCTTCCAAGGTATCACCTCAGACCCTAAAGGATCTTTGTTTTGAAAAATGTATAATAGCTTTTGCTAATATCAAACAAGTGAATGAAACCCTTAGGAACAAAATGTTAGCAATGAACTTAATTTTGAAAAACTTGTCAAGGAGTTAAAATCAAAATTGTTTTCAAAAGATTCTGAGATAAGTAGCCTAAAGCATGAAGCTAGCATAACCAATGACCAACTGCAAACTATGGTAGATAAATACCAAGTTTGCAAAACGGAGTTAGAGGATACCCAGATCATATGTGAAAAATGGGTAGAATCTTCAAAAGGTTTTGAAATTATGCTAGATAAACAGATCAATAGTAACATAAAATTTGGCATTGGTTTTGTAACTGAAGAAGAAGCCAAAGAAAATGTTACAAAATTGATTCTGGAAAGGTCGAAGTAGTTCCAACAAATTTGGCTGGGAATGAGATAAAAATCACTGATAAAAAAGGTAACAAAATTTCTCTTGAAAAACATGAAGGGTCTTCAACTTTTAAAGAAATTGAGAAATACCAATCCAAACCCACATGGTCAGATGAATGTGATATTCTTGAAAATTTCAAGCCAATGGACTTCTCAACTCTTGAAGGTGTCAAGGCACCAAATGCTAGAATCATTCCTATCAAAGATCTTCCAGCAGAGGTTACAACATCTGCTGGGAAGAAATCTTATAAAAAGAAAAAACAAAAAATCAAACATCTGTTTTGTGAATTTTGCAACAAAAGAAACCATGTATCTGAAAACTGTTTTCTTTTAAAAGCATATGACATAAACAAAACACATGTAATCCCAAATGATTCAAAATGCTTTATCTGTGGGAAAACAAATCATGTGACTCATGTGTGCGTTTATCTTCAAACCTATGATCAAAAGGTAAAAGAGATCAAAGCAAAAGCTCTTGAGAAAGAAAGTTCAAGCTCTGCTAGAAATAAATCTAAGCAGACCTTTGAACCTGTTGAAACATCTGTCACAAAAGCATTGATCTCTGTTCCCAGAGAGGTACAAGTGACAGATGCTCCACCTGCCAACAGGTATCCAAGAGGACATGGACAACCAGCTTATCAAAAAGTTCCTATGAGCTATGAAGGTTACAAAAAACCTTCAAAGCCCAAAGTGAATAGATATCCTCATGGTTACCAACATCTGACAGGAAATGTTTCACAACAGTGGATACAAAGGCAAACTCAAACCACTAGCCATACTCCTGGATTTGAGAATGGACAATCTGTGAACCCATCCAAAGCCACTCTGGCTTTGGAATCTCATCTGAACTAATTGTTTACTTGTGTGCAGGGAGCTTCTACCTGCCTTGATAGTTTATGGTATGTAGATAGTGGTGGCTTCAGGCACATGACAGGATCTAGAGCCCTTCTCAAAGACTTCTTGGCTCATGGAGGGAGTGATATATCTTTTGGTAACAATTCAAAAGGGAAGGTGTTGGGTTCAGGGTGTCTCCAGGCTGGGAATCTCAAATTTGAAAATGTTAATTTAATTGACAATCTAAAATTCAATCTTCTGAGTGTCTCTCAAATGAGTGATAAAGGATATGGATCCTTCTTTACAAAGAAAACATGTCAAATTATAGGACTAGAAGTTGTTAACAAGATTGATCAGATTATTGCTGAGAGTAAAGCACAACTTGTTGCTCATAGGAGTGGCAATGTGTATGTGGTTGATATGTAGAAAGATAACCCTATGCCTGTTCTCAGTTGCTTCCAGCAAAGAGACAGAGTTATGGCATAGAAGACTTGGGCATACAAATCTGAAAACAATCACCACACTCTCCAAGAACTGTCTTGTCAGGGGTTTACCACATAAACAATTTACTTGTGAAGAATATTGTGTTTCCTGTTTAAAAGGTAAACAACATAAAAGTTCTTACAAATCAATTGAAGAGTCCAAAACAACCTAGTGCTAGCAACTGCTGCACATGGATTTGTTTGGCCCTGTAAAAATCACGAGTTTAATGAAGAAAAGATTTTGTGTAGTCATTGTTGATGATTTTACAAGGTTTACATGGACCTTCTTTTTACACTCCAAAGATGAAACAGCTGGTATATTGCAAATTTTTGTCAAACAAGTTGAAAAGTAATATGACCTTCCTGTAAAATTTTTAGGAGTGAAAATGGGACAGAGTTTAGAAATAAGGAGTTAGATTACTTCTGTGAGTCAAAAAGGATTGCTAAGCAATTTAGTGTCCCAAGAACTCTAGAACAAAAGGGGGTAGTTGAAAGGAAAAATCGAACACTAGTTGAATCTGCAAGAACATGTTAGCAGACTCAGGTTTACCCTTGTCTTTTTGGCAGAGGCTGTAAAACTGCTTGTTATGTTCAAAACAGAGTTTTGATTAACCCCAGGCATCAAAAGACTGCCTATGAACTGCTTTAAAATATCAAACCTCTGATCTCATATTTCAAAGTTTTTGGCTGTCCTTGTTTCATTTTGAACTTAAAAGATTCTATTTCTAAGTTTGCAGCCAAAGTTGATTGTGGTTATTTTCTAGGATACTCAACCACTGCTAAAGCCTACAGAGTGTTCAACTCTAGGACCAAGTGTATTGAAGAAACTCTGAATGTGAAGTTCAATGAACTTTCATCTTTGAAAATCCCAGCAAATCCTGATGAATTGTTTGATCTAGATAAATTTACATTTGAAGATGTGCCTGTCAAGACTAACACTGTAGGTACATCACGGTCATCATCACAAGAGCAAGGATATGATTGCATTCTTCCAAACTTCAAGATCTGTCCTTCAAGTAGAGGAGCAGATGTTAGTAACAATGGTGAAAGCTCTGTTGGTTCAACAGTGGTTAACTCTCAAACCTCTGCCTGCTCTCAAAACCAAAACACTGTTGAGAAAAATCCATCAAATCTGGATAAAAATCAACAAACATTCACTACCATACCACCCATACCACCTCCATTCCAATCTGAGGCTAGACCATCAAATTCACCAATAGAGGATAGCTCATATGATACACATTTGCAAGCTTCACCTCAAAATGCACTTTTCCCATATCAAGGTGATTTGATCTTCCTCAAAAGCCATCCATTGGATCAAGTTATTGGCAACATAAATGAGGGAGTGCTCACAAGAAGCCAATCCCAAAACATTTGCCTCTTGGTTTTCTCTCACTCATCCAACCTTTCAAGTACTAAGAGGCACTGAAAGACATTTTTTGGGTAGAAGCTATGCAAGAGGAGCTCCTTCAGTTTAGAAGACAACAAGTTTGGGAACTTGTACCGTTGCCTAAGGATGTAAGTCCAATTGGCACAAAGTGGATCTTCAAGGAGTATTTTTGTCAAGAACAAAGCAAGGCTCGTTGTTCAAGGCTACAGACATGAAGAGGGCATTGACTATGATGAAACCTTTGCTCCTGTAGCAAGGTTAGAAGCCATCAGACTGTTTTTAGCTTTTGCTGCCAACCACAACATCAAATTGTTTCAAATGGACATCAAAAGTGCATTCCTGTACGGAAAGTTCAAGGAAGAAGTGTATGTGTGCCAACCTCCTGGATTTGAAGATGCATTTCATCTTGATTATGTGTACAGGTTAAACAAAGCACTGTATGGTCTTAAACAAGCACCAAGAGCCTGGTATGAAAATCTATCCACTATTCTCTTATCCATAGGTTTTTCAAGAGTTAAAATTGATAAAACCCTGTTTTTAAAATGGAAGGGAAAAGATTTGATGCTTGTCCAAATTTATGTGGATGACATCATTTTTGGATCCACATGCACTGCCATGTGTTAAGAGTTCAGAAAACTCATGGCAACAAAGTTTGAAATGAGTGCAATGGGTGAGTTGCAAGGTTTCCTTGGTTTACAAGTCAAACAAATACACAATGGTACTTTCATCCATCAAAATAAGTATGTCAAAGAACTGCTTAAAAAATTGATATGGATGATTGTAAACCTTGCAGCACACCCATGGCAACTTCAAAGCTGGTCACTATTGTTGACAAAGATGACTTGGTTGATCAAACACTTTATAGAAGTATGATTGGGTCCTTATTGTACCTAACTGCTTCCAGGCCAGACATCATGTTTGCAACATGTGTTTGTGCCAGATCCCAGTCTCTACCTAGAAAGTCTGATCTTATTGCTGTCAAAAGGATATTCAGGTACATAAAAGGTGCTTCCACACTTGGTATCTGGTATCCTTCTAATGGAAATATTGAGCTTTCAGGTTACTCAGATAGTGACTTTGCTGGATGCAAGACAACAAGGAAGTCCACATCAGGAGGTATCCAATTCCGAGGTGATTACCTAGTGTCTTGGTAGAGTAAAAAGCAAGTTACAGTTTCCACATCCACTGCTGAGTTGCACTCCACAAATCCTGTGGCTTCAAAATCAACTTTTGGATTTTGGTATCACTGCTTTAAAGACTCCTCTCAAAATTGACAGTCAAGCAGCAGAAAATATCATCAAAAATCATGTATCTTTCACTCCAAAAAAACACATTGATATCAGACATCACTTTGTGAGGGATTGCTATGAAAAAGGTTTGATTTCTTTACAACATGTCCATACTAAGGATCAGCTAGCAGATGTTCCAAGAAAAGCATTAGATACATCTACTTTTGAAAGCTTGATCCATAGGCTTGGAATGCTAAACATGGATTAAAAACAGTTTTTCTGGTGTTCCATGTACAATAGCATAAAAATGTTTTTAGAGAATCAAAAATTCATCCTTAAAAATAGCTTAAAATTGAATTTTTCCAATAAATCCTTAAAGTCTGTTTCAAACCACTGATAGCATCAAAACACTGGTCGTTTAGAAAAGTCTATCCACTGTCAAAAGTGTATCCTCTGATAGGTTCAAAAACACTGTTCACATCCACTGCCCAGGTTTTCAAATAGTGTTTATCCCAACAACTGTCTTCCATTGTCAAACAGAGGTTACACGTGGTCAGACGTTATTCGTCAGTTGTTTGCATCAGATGACACATCATCATCACTTTATCAAAACCCTATAAAACCCTGTTTTATCCATAATAGAGGTTTCACTTTGCCGTATTGAATTCAAAATTCTCAAAGCAGTGTTCTCTTCAATCATGGCCCCCAAAGCAAAATCCACACAAGAACCACCACCATTCACCCTCATAGTCAAAACTCCTCACAACTATGCACCAATTTTCCACACAAGAACCACCACCATTCACCCTCATAGTCAAAACACAAGATATCATTCAATGATAAAATCTTGAAAGAATCAAAATTTCTGCACATGTTAACCATTAAAGCCCCTATCTATCAAGATGCACAACGACAATTCTGGGCAAACGCAAAGGTTCACTCTCAAAAGGATGTTCCTTATGTTATTTCATCACGAGTGGGCAAAACTCTGATGAAAATTAGCCCTAAATCGATTTCTCAAGTATTTGAACTAAATGATATGGCACATCCTTTGTCATTCTCTACGAATGAGATGCATGCCGAATTTGTGGAAAAAGGTTACATTGGGAAACTTAAAGGTATGGAAATTTTCAAACCCAATTTTCCTGCTGAGATGAGATTTTTCTTTCATACACTTTTAACATGTCTCTTAGCCAAGACCACTACTCTGAATGCAATTGAATTGGAACAGACATTAACCAGTTCTTCTCACCAACCTATCAATGAGAATAAACTCCAACAAGTAACTGGGTCTGCTTCCTTATTCATTGCTAACCCTTCAGCAACTAAGATGATACATCCCTTGGGTTACATGTAACCCTAGGTGATAGTTCATCAAGAGCAGCCACTACAATTGCTAAACTCCCAAGTTTACCTTTGGACAATGGTTACATTCCTAAGACTCTGATGATGGCAACCACTGTTGAGGCTACTACGGTAACCTCTGATTATGTGGGAAGTCCCTAGTACCAAGACAAAGGGGCATCTATGTTTGAAACATGGGTTGAGACTCTTGTTTATGATGATATAGATAAAACTACCATTTCTGGTAGGAGTTCAGATGATCCTATTAAATTAGGTGATGATCTAAAATACAAGGATTTGACGGACAGAATTACCAAAATTGAAAGCTATGTGGATGAAATCAAGGATTTACTGAAGCAGTTGTTAGCTACAAAGAGCCAACCCTCTGTCCTATCCACTGCTAATCTCAAATAAGCCTTAGACCTTCTGTTTCAACAACAAAAGTATTATGTTGATCTTCAACACAAGCATCAGATGCAAGAGATTAGAAACATGGTTGATGCCAGATATATGGACACCGCTGTAGATATTAAGGCAATCAAGGCTCATCTCCTTCAAACCACTGGTACTCCTCCTCCCATAGTAATCTTGGTTAACACTGATGATGCCAAAAAGGGGTAGACGCCTTTAAAGAAAGAAGTGCTAATGCTTGATGACAAAGATGCATGTCCAACAGTGGTTATCCCTAGAACAGATGGTTCTAAATCAGTTGATGAAACAACTGATATCTTTGCAAGGAAAAAGGAGAATACAAAGAAAAGGGTAAGGGTTGAGAGCAGAGCTTTGGTTGAGAAAAAGATAGCTCTACAAAAAGAAAAGGAAAATGTTGGTCCTTGATCAAAGAAAATGCATGTTAGAAAAACAAGGCAATTAGCATCCACACCTTCTAATCCTAAGACAGTTGCTAATCCAACAACATCCTCAGCTCCCACAAAAACTCCTACACCTCCTTCTTCAAAAGTAGTTGATACACCAACCATAACAGATGTTACAACACCTGTTGTGTCAACAGATGTTGACACAACAAAGGTTATAACATATGTCAATCCAACCACTGCTATGGTCATATTTCCAACATCCACCATATCTCTACCCACACCCACAAGGTTACCACAACCATAATCACCTGATCTCAAGTTCAAAAGGAGAAAAACCACAAATGTTATACTTGATGACAAGATCATGTTCTCCTATACCTGTGTCATTAAAACCAGTGTCCACCACAACAGTTGTCAAACTTCCTTCTTCTCAAATTACTAAAGTGCCCATTGCCACTCAATTCCCTCTGGAGTTACAAGCTGTCAAACCAGAGATTAAATCTTTCTTTTGAGAAGAAGATCCAGATAAAAGGGAATTCCCATCCCTGAAAGGTTATCCCAACCAAGAAACTTAGAAGAATACAAGAAGCTTAAAGTCCAACAAGCAGAGGATATCACAAAAAGGGATACAAAGGGAAAGTCTGACAGGGTAATTCAAAATTACTGGCAATATCAGTTGAGCAAAGTCAGAGGTTTAGAAGATTATGCAAGAGACTTGAGCAAACAACTATCAGAGAGAGAAAATAAAAGCCTTAAAGAAGATTACATCAATCACCTCTTGGAATCAAGTTATACAAGGCTACAAGGGCACAATTCCAAGACTGGTCTGTGAGACAGTTGGAAGAAGAAGTTCAAAGAATGCAAGAAATGCTGAAAGATCCTCTCAAAAAGCCAATTCCTCCATATTGGAATAAACACAAGAAGTTGCCTGAAAAGAACTTGAAGTTAAGAAGAATGAAGGAAGAGTTGATTGCTGTAAACTATGGGTCGAAGAACCAAATCATGAGGTGGATAGAGGTTAAGGTAGTTGAAACATACAAATGGCTTGAGAAAAGAAGAAAAACTGATCCATCATTGCCAAAGAAGCCAGAGTATCCAGCAGAGGATACAGCTCAACAGACCCAACACTCTTCAAAACCATCTGAAACATCTGCTTTATCTATTCATGCCTTACATCAAAGAAAAAGGCAAAAGGATATGGAAGAAGAAGATAAGAGAGTGTATGGGCATATAAAGGAAGGAATCCAAAACATGATTGATATCCATACTGATGATGTCAGTCAAAAGCTTGCAGAAGATCTTACTCAGATGGCAAATCAATCAATTCTACCTACCTCAACAATAACTTTCCATCCTAGAAAGCCATCATACCCAAAAATTCTAAAGTGGAAAGTTGACAAAAATTCCCACGAATTGACATTGCTCAAGTCTGATGGCAAAGCTATCAAGATGAGAATAGAGGATGCATATGGGCTGTGTGTAGAAGACCTCTAAGAACTTATGGATCTGGTACTTGAAAAGGATGATGATGATGAGGAATCTCTGTGTTTTGAATTACAATTTAAAGGCCAAATCAGAGGTCTCCTGTTGAGGAATAAAGACCAAGAATAAAAGGTGTTTTTGGCATCATCTGTTCCAGGGGGAGATTGTTGGGATAGAACCTGTACAAAGGAACAAATGATATAAAGCCAAAATACTCTATCCGCGGATTGGTCCTTCTATCAGTGCTTAGAACCTCTGATCACCTAAACTCTGCCTTCTAAAGACTGATACCTTTACATCATCTGCTACACTAAAGGTCTGATAGAAGATATGAAGCAGAGGATAGTCATCAGAGTTTAGTTTATTAGTTTTATATTCAATGTAACAGTGCATTTGCACTATCAGTTGTTAGGCATCAGTGTTTACAGTTTGTTATTTTATTGTTAGATGTCACTATTAAACCTGACGTGATCAAAAGATGCCCAGCGGTTAGATAGTTAGTATAAATAGTTGTGTCGATGTAACAGTACAATTTGTCTTCTTAAAAAGATCCTTGCACCAATCATCTTCTTCCATTTATGTACTATCTAATTGTGTTACAATAGGCTGAGGGAGAGTTTGTGAATCACATGCAAAGTTTATAAACTTGAAAGCATGATGATGATGAAAACAAACGACCTTTACTTGTAGTAAAAGTTTTCCATTCTATTCCGCTGCATTTACTTTAAATTTCAATCATATTTCCATTTTTGAAACAAAAACTACAAGTAAATCAAACTCAGATCCTAATAGTGTAGAAGGAATTAACTACAAACTACTATTATCTAATTCGGGGGTTTGTTTGTTTTTTTGAGAAAAAATCACAATTTGTCACGAAAAGTGTTATCATAATGAGAAGAATAACCTCCACTCGGAATCCCAATTTCCCGTTTAACATAAAAACCCGTTTACTGACTCAAAATACCACATAGACATGGTCTTGGAATTAATGAATTTGATTAATTATTTGGGACAAATTTTAAATAAACTATAATAACTTAACAATCCGTTTGATTATACCAATTATCCATCAATATACTAACTAGCTAACAATGCAAGAAAATCGCCAATACGCTTGATAAACGACAAACAATTCAAACATAATAAATGCTTCACAAAGATCAACACAAGTGGTTATAGTTACCAGTTAATAAGAGTCGGAAACAAAGTAATTGTGCAAAACATAGCAATCGATCATCCGGGGAAGTCACAAGATGTTTATCCTCACATTTTAGTTATCACAACTTCAATTCTTGATACAGTATGATAAACATGAAGAAACAGGATGAAAGATCACTGAAAATCGTCTAGGAGGAGCTCTGGATTCGTAAAATATGGCTGAGAATGGATGGGGAAATACCAATGCGAATTAGGTTAAAACATAAAAAATTCCCCGTTAAGTGTTGTCGCGCCATGAGACAAAGACACGTTACTCCTTCGCGTGGCAAGAAGGAGGTTGGTTTGACTTCTCTTGACTTTCACTCTGTCACGCCACACGACACCTCCTTTTGTCTCCTTCGCGTGGCGCAAAGAAGCTTACTTTCCAGAACTTGTGCTACAGAAGCCAAACCCACCGAGCCCCTTTTCTGCTTTGATGTTCCTTTTACCTTTTTAGCCCTTGTTAAGCTTGAAAAACCCAACACATCTTAAGTGCGCATACCGATTCGAAATGACGTGTGCGTGTATATACATATTTTTACAATAAATTTTACACACGATTCGGATTTAAATTTATAAAAATGATTTATACTTCAACATTAAAACACACACGAAAGGGCAAGTGTACCCCGTCATATATGTAGTAAAGTATCGGTAAGAACCAAGTATCGATCCAAGGATGCGGGCGGAGACGATAATACCAAACCTTTGTCATTATTCTACCGGTAGAAAAGATAGCTTGATATGTTGTTTAAACTAGAAAAAACGACTAAAACATAATCTTTTTGTTTATTTTTTTAAATAAAATAGACTCCAAATATGAAAAGTATAAATATAGCCTTGCTTTATGAACAACCGGAATATGTTAACTAAGTCGGTTATGCCACTAAGTCACTTAGTCAATTTTCCAATTTTTTAAAGACAATTAGTATCCCTTTCGGGAATCCTAACATGACAACTCTTCGGAAAGTTAAAATGATAAACACACTTTAACCATCTAAAATTGTTCTTTAACGCCCTATTGATTAATGTCTATGAAAATTCCTTAAAAATAAGCTAGTCAACCGTTAGGAGTTTTCTAGCCTCACTTAATCAAGGAAAGCGACGCCGTAAACATAATGTAACCACCGAGACAAGCATAACCTAGATTAAATCACAACCGAGTTCATTTTACAGATCTTGAACACAAATCCACCAAGAAAGCAATTTTGGCCTAAATTACTAAGTTTAAAATTTATGTCAAGAATCCGTAACAACACCATCTAACCCGGTAAGGTCATTCCGTAAGGAAAAACACCCTTGATTAGTATTAATTACCCCTTATTAAACCGATACTCATTTCTAGTTTCATGGTGTATATATTTTAACAAGTTAAAAGTCTACTAATACATGATTAATAAAGCTTCTGCTTGCAAATATCCTAACTAACCACATACTAATAATCTAAGATAATTAACTATAATCAAGAATTCAACATCAATAAACAAGGTTGCAAACTAATCAACAAGGATCAACATAGAAAGTTATTAAGTGTCATTACCAACATGATTAACATACTAATGGTTGTTTATGAAGCAAGGATTACTAGTGGTTTTTTCCCTTAGGCTACAGTAATACATAATACATCAACCAAATGCTTGAAACATAATCAAAATCATGGAAAGATTCAAAAACCAAACCATAAAAAAACATAAGATTGAAGACCCGGATGGTAACGGAGCTCCTCGGCACTATGGGGACTTGATTCCGAGCAAAAGACGGTGTCTCCGGAGCCCATAAAGTCGCCTGAGATGCTCCCGAAAGTTACAGATCCTGACCAGAACGCCATCTGCTGTTTTTTAAAAACTTTTTCAATCGGCACGGTCGTGTCAATAAAGTGCACGACCGTGCACTGTTCATGAGATCTTGTGGCGTCAGCAGATATTGGCAGATATTTCAAAAGTGGCACTACCGTGCCAAGGGCGGCACTGCCATGCTAAAGGCGGCACTACCGTGCATGTCCGAGAAATCAAGATTGGCACTACCATGCCAGCATCCGCATGGCGTGCGTGTCCGAGAGAGGGCTGGCACTGCCGGTCGCAATGGCAGTGGATACGAGGAATCAAGGTCGGCACTGCCAGTCGCACTGGTGCTGTGCCAAAGTTGGCACTGCCAGTCGCACTGCCAGTGCATCCGAGGAATCAAGGTCGGCACTGGCGTGCTAAAGGTGGCACTGTCGTGCCAAAGTTGAGACTGACGTGCCAATGTTGCTGAACTCAACAGAATCTTCGTATCTCTGCCGATTCGCCCGGAAAATCCTCGTTTTCTTCATCTTCTTGTCCGGCACGCCGTTTAAAGCCTGTAAACCAAACCATACATGATTAAGTGCCAAAACTTCGGTTTTATAGCCGAAAACGTATAAAACGGGGGCAAAATCGGGGACTAAAGTATGTGTAATTTAACGTATATCATGAAACATGTATAAACGACTAAGACATATACAAAATTATATAAAATACAATGTGTTTTCACAAACATATCAATGTGGAGAGTTATTTTGAGAATGTTAAATTATGCGAGAAACGCGAAAACGAATAAAAAACCAATCACAATCAATTTCTTTTAATACAAACCTTATTAACTATATATGATTTATCATTAACTATATATGATTTATCAAGTTTTGGTTGTGAGGTAATATTACTATTCAATTTTGTTACACTTTTCATCCTTAATCTTTTCTTCTATTACAAGTTTGTCAAAACTATTTTTTCTTTTTTACCCAAACACTTTTCCACTTTCAACTATGTTCCCTTACACTCTTTGCGTTTTACAAATATTACTATTCAATTGTGTTACACTTTTCATCCTTAATCTTTTCTTCCATTACAACTTTGTCAAAAAATATTTTTTTCTTTTTTACCCAAACACTTTTCCACTTTCAACTATGGTCCCATACACTCTTTGCGTTTTACAAAATTTTAGTTTTATGTTTCGATATAAATTTTACGAGTTAACACGGTGTAACGCGCATGTGTGGTTCAACATTAGAACATTATTCTCTTGAAAGTTTAATGGCCCCATCGCAGTGTATTTGTCCTAAGACGACCTAGTTGTTCTTTTCTCTGTTTTATGTTTTGATTTAATTTTTACGAGTTAACATGCTGCAATGCATGTGCATGGTTCTATACATTTATGTGTACTTTTTTTCGATTTAACGATCCCGACGCAAAGCGCGGGTCCTAAATACTAGTGTAACTAAAATACAACAATTAAAAACTACTCTATAAATAATTCATCTCTCGTCTCAAAATCACTCTTAATAATATTTTTACGTATACGTAAATTTTCTTTATTTACAAATATATGTAAATTTAATGGATAAATTTAATTTTTAACATTGTATTCAAATAATAATGAGAAGTGAAAAAAATGAACTTGAGTTGTTTTTTTACAAAGTTCTCGCAGTTTTTTCATTTATTCTCACGATTTTCGCAATATTTAACGTTCTCAAAATAACTATCTTGAGAACGATAAATATTACGAGAACCATGAGAATGAATGAAAAACAATCAAAATCAAAATCTTTTAATAGAATACTTCTTTATTAATAAAATACAACATTAAAAAAGAATTTACTCTTTAAATGATTAATCTCTCATATTGAAATTTTTACACATGTGTAACTACAACAAATTTGCACATATGTAAATGATAAACTTACGCATGTGTAAATTTTCATTATTAACAAACATATGTAAATTTAAACGTGTAAATTTAGTTTATAATATTGTATTCGAATAATAATTATAAGTGTAAAAGAAAAAAACAAGTTGAATTGCTTTTGACCAAGTTCTCGCAGTTTTTAATTCGTTCTCACGGTTTTCGCAATATTTAGCGTTCTCATTTAAACCATCCCCTATATATATTAGGGGTGAGCAAGAAAACCCAAATAACCAAACCATAACCGAATAACCGAAATAACCGAACCGAAACAAAAACCGACGGTTCGGTTTACGGATTTTTAATAACCGAAAATTTCGGTTCGGTTTTCGGATAAACATTTTCAATAACCGAAAAACCGAACCGAACTAATAAGTTACAATCCATATATTTTTATGTTTAAGTTTAAATTGTTTAAGTGTTTAACCCAGTATTAGTAGAAAATATTAATTTTATTGTGTTTATTTATAATTGAAATAATTTATTTATTACCTATAAAAATAACAAAATTTAATATAAAAATTAAATGATCTTCAAATTATTATAAAAGAAAATGTCTTAATAAAAACTTTGCAGAAAACATAAAAATAGATTAGAAGGTTAGTTGTAAACAATTAATTAAAGAGGTTAACTATAATAAATTAAATGTAAACATATAAGAAGATTGTTATAATATAAATTATACTTTTTATTTTTTGAATCTTACATAATTTTGTTCCAAAAATCGAAATAACCGAAAAACCGAACCGAACCGAACCGACGTAAAAACCGAAAAACCGAAACCGAACAGTTTTTAAAAACCAAAAACCGGCATTTCGGTTACGGTTTTGGTTTTGCCCAAAAACCGAACCGAACCGAACCATGCACACCCCTAATATATATATATATATATATATATATATATATATATATATATATATATATATATATATATATATATATATATATACATATATATAGGGAATGGTTTAAATTGTCACACCCCAACCCGCAGCGGAAAAGGTGATCGGGGCATGATTGGGTTATCATCAAAGCTCATGACATTTATTTAACGTTTCATATTCATTAATACAATTTAATGGAAATTTACAATAAATATTACAACATGTTCTAACTATCAATCTAAGCTTCTTTGTTCTCTTCTAAGGCATTTCCTATATTTTCTTTGCTTCATCCTGTTCACCTGTATCATGTGTAAAAAGGTTTTTGGATCAACAAAAAGTTGGCGAGTGAATCATATGGAAAACATTTGAACAAGTTTATTTAATTGATTATGAAATGAGTGCACAACCACACATGAGTAAAAATAGATGTAAACTTATTCAACAATCATTAGATATTAAATAAAGCACACATGAACAATAATAGAACGTTTAGAGACACACGTTGCTCTACTCGTCTCTCACGAGGAACTGATGGGCCTAATGAATGAATTGCACAAACATGATAATATGAATGACACAACTACAAACAATATAAACTCAATGATACACACATGAACAATAATAGATTGGTTTTGAGGCACGCGTTGTTCAACTCGTCTCCCACGAGGAACTGATGGGCTTAATGAATGATTTCATATAATTTGACAAAATTAAATACGTAATCACAACAATATAATCAATCTAAGTTTAGATCACGATATGGTATGGCACAAGTTTAAATAAACGAGTTAATTATTTGGTGACACATGACACACCCCAAAACGTGTAATTAAAAAGGGGAGTTGTAAGATTCACTCACAGTGGCTGCGTTCGGTTGATGATGTTGAATGCATGCGAAGTGGTTTTAACCACGAGTGAAATTAACCTAGATAAATAGCATTATGGTTCGGTAAGTAAACGGATTTTATTGATCCATTTTAGTAGGATTGTTGGGTGTATTTTTGTGAGTTTAAGGCTATTTTCTAACCTTAAAAATTTTATTTTTAAGTATTTTTAATTGATTTTTAATTAAAATAAATAAATAAAAATAATAAAAAAAATTGATTTTTTTGCTACAGTTGACCGTTGACCGTTGACTTTGACCGGTTCGCTTGTATAATTGTGCGCTGAGTGAGGCTCGAACTCGAGACCTCTCGTACGCGTGCACGCAGCTCTACCAACTGAGCTACGTGTCTAACCCGAAATATTTCTGTTTTTAATTATATTTATATATTAATTAGATTAAACCGAAAATCATTTATTTTTAAAAACGATTTAATTGAATCGGACCGGTGCGCTCCACAGGTCTCGAACCCGGGACCTGTGGGTTGAGTTAACACACAGTCCACCGCTGGACTGTGTGTTTAACATGTTATATAATCCGATTTTTATTATACTTAAATACAAACTAAGTATTTTCATTTCTGACTTATTTAAAAAGGTAGATAATTGTCCGAGTCGGTGCAGTAGACCGGACTCGAACTCGTGACGTGTGATTTAAACATACACACAGTCCACCGCTGGACTGTGTGTCTATCTTGGTTATTATTCCGGTTATTATTATACTTAACATATATATGAAATGAATCCGGTTCAGTTAACAAAAAAAGACATTTTTATTAAGGCAGCGTGTGTGGGACAAGATTCGAACTCGAGACGTTAGTGTGTTTATTGTGCACACAGTCCACCGCTGGACTGTGTGTCTAACCCGAGTAATAACTTGATTTTAATTATACTTATATGTTACCGAACTTCGTCTTCTTCGTCAGTTTTAACCAGAATCGGAAGTCCGACTGGTTCAATGTTTTAATCGGTTTCTTTAGCGTTTTTTAGTTAATTACAGGTGAGATTAAATAAAAAGAATGAAGAAATTAGGCGTGAGGTATACCGACTGGATTCCTCTGTTTTTCCGGCAGAACTCCGGCGACAGCAACAGGTTCCGGCGTCGTGTGTCTTGCAGCAGCGAGTCTTCAGAAAGCTTGAAAAGGATGTGGGTGACTTCGGTATAAGCTCAGGGGGTTTAGTAAGGCTTAGAAGTGAAGGACTCGGTTTTCCGGCGATATGCAGAAATATTCCGGCGAGTGAGTTTTCGCCGAGAAAGGGTGCGGTTTTGAGCGAAAATGTTTGCAGAGGTTTGAGGGGGTATTTATAAGGCAGGTTACGATGAACTTGGTCCAATTTCCGACTTGATTCAAAGTCATTACGTTTTCCGGCGGTTATAGTTTATGTCGCGGACTCAGACGTCGGTTATTACCGATGTGTGTTTAAAGTTTACGTTATAACTGAAGGAATCGTTAAATTATTGGCGAGATCGCCGGGATTTCCGACGACTGCATTTGGGCGCCGGTTTTGAATTCGGAAAGTCATGTTATGAATTAAATGATTCTAACATTTAACAAGAAACATCAGTGGCGCAGTGGTTTAAGTATTGAGTGTTAAGTCTGTGTTGAACCGGTTACTGACCCGGGTTCGAAACCCAGCAGGGACATATATTTTTTATTTTCATATTTTTAACAGTTTTTCAAAAACTAATTATATATTCCCATATAATAATTGATTATGTATCGTTTAAAATTATTTTGGGCATTTAATCGCAACGAAATTTTTAACTGATTGTTCGGTTAATAAACGGAGCGGGTTTGGTAAATCCGTTTTTGACGGATGTTACATAAATGAAAACACTAAATATTGCAAGAACCGTGAGAACGAATGAAAAAAATGAATTTGAATTGCTTTTGACCATGTTCTCGCAGTTTTTAATTCGTTATCACGGTTCTCGCAATATTTAGCGTTCTCGTTTAAACCATCCCCTATATATATGTAAGGGATGGTTTAAACGAGAACGCTAAATATTGCGAGAAACATGAGAACGAATGAAAAAACCCGCCAGAACTTGGTCATAAGCAACTCAAATTCAATTTTTTACACTTATCATTATTTTCGAGTACAATGTTAGAAATTTAATTTACACGTTAATGTTATATTAATTCTTAGATAAAGAAAATTTACGCATGTGTAAGTTTGTCATTTACACATGTGTAAATTTGTTATATTTACACATGTGTAAAAAATCTAATAAGAGTGATTTTAAGAGAAGAAATGAATTATTTGATCATGTAAATTCTTTTTTTGATGTTATATTTTAATTATAATGAGATTTGTTTTAAAAATTGATTTTGGTTGGTTTTTTTATTCTTTCTCATGGTTCTCGCAATATTTAGCGTTCTAAAGATATGTCTTTCACACACACACACACACACACACACATATATATAGGAGAAGGATCCGTTAGGAACTACCCTTTATTGCGAGAACCGCGAGAACAAATGTGAACACAACCAAAAATACCTAAAAAAACATCTTTAGGTTTTTTTTTTTTTGGGGGGGGGGGGGGTTTAGCTTTAGGTTTTTTTGCGAGAACCGCGAGAACCGATTTTTTTAAGTTTCTTTTTTGAAAAAAAACGGTATTTTTAACATTTTTGTTTCATGACGAAAACCAGCGTTTTTTCATTAAAAATGTTAAAAAAAATTGTATGTTTTTTAGACTTTCTGGGTGGTTTAGCTTTATGGTTTAGTTTTTAGCATTTGGCTTAAGGGGTAGGAGGGTTAGGTTTTCTAGGTTTTTAAGGGGTGGGGGTTAGGTTCTTTTCAGGTTTTTGGAGGGTTAGGTTTTTTATCATTTACGTGGGGGGGGGGGTGTGGGTTTTAGGTTTTTAGGTTTGGATGGTGATGTAGTGGGTTACTTTTATGTTCACATTGGTTCTCGCGGTTCTCGCAATAATGGTGGTTCTCGCATGAACCTTACCTTATATATAGAGGTTAGGAGTTGGCTATAAAGTCCAAATTTCCTAAAAAGTGTAAAAAGTCATAAAACACACCCAAAACCACAAATAACAAAATGAAGATTACTACAACATCATATATGTAGGTTGTGCTTTGTGTTTTGGATGATAAGGCTTTGATTATCGAATGACAAACATTATTGTGTTTTATTATATTCATAGTTCTACGATTGTGTATTTGAAGTTTTTATAGATATTTATGGTTTGAATGTGGTGTTTTAGTAGTCTTCGGTCTGTTACTTATGAGTTTTAGATGTGTTTTATGACTTTTTACATTTTTTAGGAAAGATGAATTTTGTTGCTGAACTCCACCCTGTATATAAAACTATTTTTTACTACATTATATTTCCTAGCTCCGTATTACCAATAAATATGTCTCAAATTGGTCATTTAAAGAGAAACTAATGCATGTGCATCGTTTATTTCTAAATTATTGTGTTCTGAGTACATGTGCACTATTGATTCCGCCATCTACTAGAAATCTGGAAAACCATATATGAGGTATTTCTTAGCTCTGTTTTACACAAGAAACTTGTCAGCAATTCATTATTTCAAGAGCTGGAAGGAAATGCAAGTGACGTACACCATATCCATTAATCGACCAAGTTTTATTGTAAAAGATGGAACATGGTGACCATATGCAAAAATGACATACATTATTGTACATCATTCGCAGACGCACCACATGTAGACGGATTTATATTCCAAGAACGTCAATTCCGACAAACTAGCTACCACCGCATTAGCTCACATGAGGGATTCAACATTCTGGAACTACTAATTCCAACAAGTAGTAGGGTGTGGAGAGTAAATTATATGTACTCGCATGTGAACACCAAGGAAGTTTGGGGCGATGAAAGATGCATTTGTAAATATTACTAGGGAAGTTCAAGGAGTATTGATAGATATTCAACGGAACATGCATATGCATGTGTGAGAAGTAGTGATGCTTGCGAAGTATTTATAATAAACAGAGTAAATTACGATTTTGTCCCATGTGGTTATATCATTTTTACCCTATTAGCCCAAAAAGGAAACTTTTATCATCTGTACCCCTAACGTCCCTTTATCTAACTATTTTGGCCCCTGCGACTAACACCATTCACAATCCAGGTTAAATCGATGATCACATGCTACTCACATGATTGGCAATTAAATAATATTAGCTACCCCACTAAATAAATAATATATAACCACCACCAATCACCCCCCCCCCCTCCCTCTCTCTCTTACAACCACCACCGTCACCTAAACCGTCATTTTGATTTTTCAAGAAAGACGAAAATCTCCTTCCTCAGCTGAATCTTAAGTTTCAAAAGATAAATCAACTGGATCTTTATCCAAGACTTTATGCTGAAGACTATCAAGCATATTTGAAGTGGAACCACTTGTGATAAATTCATTCACAGATCTGCTACTACCTCCATTAATACAACTGTGGATTCAATCCAATATCTTGATTTATACAAAACAAAATCCCAATAATCCTGGTTGAAATCACTCTAACAGTATCAACACTAAACAGTAGAGTACGCAACTTTGAGCCGTTACTAATGAGCCAATAAATTTGGGTTATGATTTATACCTAACAGGTCAAATCTTAAATGAGAAGATGAAAGGGAAACGGGTTGAAGGTTGATGTTTATAAACTTACAGCCTCCTGTATAGCTTAATTTTATTCAATACATTTACCTTCTGCTTTAACCCGCCGCCAAATAGAAATGAAATCACAAATTTATATTCAATACATTTACCTTCTGCAGATAACCCCTACAACAGGTTATCTACAACCAGATTAAAAATGAACAGAGCTTTGCTTCTCCCCAGATACTATCACCAAAAATTGTGTGGAGTATCATCATAAGAGCTCACCTGTTCAATACTTTAGTTTCCAGTGTATATACATGAACAACTCATTTACCTTCTGCTTTCAAAGTTCTCACTTTGTAGATGAAGATGACTGATTGTGAATCTGTAAGAGGTGGGGAAGATTGACGATGGTGGTTGTAGGTGGCGTTGACGGTGGTGGTTTTAGAGAGACAAGAGAGAGAGATGGGTGATTGGTGGTCGTATATATTCTTTATAATATTTATTTATTGGGTACTTAAAATTACTTAATTGTCCATCATGTGAGGAGCATGTGACCATTTACTAACCTAGGTTATTGATGGTGTTAGTCATAGGGGTCATAATAGTTAGATAAAGAGACATTAGGGGTACAGATGATAAAAGTTTTCTTTTTGTGCTAATAGGGTAAACGTGATATAACCACAGGGGCCAAAATCGTAATTTACTCTAATAAATATTACCAACAAATATACCGTCGCAATACCATGCCATGGGGTGTACTTAACATTTGGGGTGTTAACGGTGACATATCATATTAACCGGCATTGCAAACCACTCCCTTCTTGTGTTAATGGTGTTAAAGAGATTATATGTTAACAAGTTAACCGGATGTTAAGAAATTGAATTAATTATTCTTTTCCTTTTTATACCAAAAACTGTTAAAAAATAGGGTTAGATGAAGTTATCGAGATTAAACCATTTTCTTGGAGTGAGGTGTAGTAAAATGAGGAAAAATAGGTGATGTAACACTTAAATAGAGTTAATGAAAATTAAAGTATACCAAGACCTATTCACACCGGGTAAAAAGCCTGGAACCAAATGTTAGCCGAAATCTTTATTCTCTAATTATAACTAATACGTATGTGATCACATACCGATAACATTTAAAAAATAATAATTTTGACTATTGATTATGAAAATTTGGCCGTCCTAAAAGTCAAGCCAACTAATGAACGCTCAACCAGAGTCGACTCAACTACTTCTGCTTGAGCTTGGATTGGAAGCTTAAAGAATCTTCATGTTGCATACTTGCATGAGCCATCTTAAAAGTTAAAATTGCAATGGATTTAAATTACTTAACTTTATATTTGAAATGTTCTAAATAGTTGTATATTAAACTTATTATCAATAACCAGACTCAATATCAATATATGTAAAATCAATAACGTGTCAATATATACAGGGACACACACCCACACATATATTATTAAACTTATAACAAAAGTTGACATAAATAAGAAACCTTTTTAAAAAGATACAATAGTAAAAGGCTTTGTCTATTGGGACACTCACTTTTTCTATTTGAACACTATGCGACCCGTATATGTCTCTACGGGGCGCATGGGTATCAATCCCATACGATGCTCTTGGGCCTCTGCGGGGCGCATAATTTGGTATTTTAAGTTGTTTAAAGGTTGTGTTATGTTATTTCATATTTTAGTTAGAGATTCACTATTTCAAGTACATTGATAATCAAAATTTACAAAGTAAAAACTGAAACACACACGTATAATAAAATGAAACACACACGTATAATAAAAACTGAAACTGCATTAATATATAACATTTGTTCAGTACATCGATAATCAAAATTTACAAAGTAAAAAAGAAAACAACCTAATCCTGACCACCCTCGCCTGGCTGATGCTGAGCCGGATCCTCCTGTGGCTGATGCTGAGCCTGAGGTGCCTGAGGTACCGGCTGAGGATGTAGTAGATGGGTATCAATCCCATGCGATGCTCTTGGGCCTCTGCGAGGTGCATAATTTGGTATTTTAAGTTGTTTAAAGGTTGTGTTATGTTATTTCATATTTTAGTTAGAGATTCACTATTTCAAGTACATCGATAATCAAAATTTACAAAGTAAAAACTTAAACACACACGTATAATAAAATGAAACACACACGTATAATAAAAACTGAAACTGCATTAATATATAACATTTGTTCAGTACATCGATAATCAAAATTTACAAAGTAAAAAAGAAAACAACCTAATCCTGACCACCCTTGCCTGGCTGATGCTGAGCATGATCCTCCTGTGGCTGATGCTGAGCCTGAGGTGCCTGAGGTATCGGCTGAGGATGTAGTAGATGGGCCGGCATATGGAAATCAACTGGTGGCATACCCACGTGAGCCATGATCGCTGCAATCTGATCAATCTGAAATCGCATCATGTACTGCATCTGTGCATTATGCAGCATCTGCATCTGGTAGAACTGATGCATATCAGGCGCAACATGGATCGGCCATTGTGGCGAATGCGGTGGCTGTGGTGCGGCAGCAGCTGCAGGTGCGGCCTGAGGGGCCGGAGCGGCAGGATCTACCGGGTCGTCTTCGATATCTACAACTGGGAAGCCCTCTGGCAAATCGACTGGGACATACAACTCCCCCCTGTTGGCTACCAAGCGGCGACCAACACCTGGAATCTTCCCAAGATACCCATACCCTGTATGATACGAGTGTCAAGCCTTCTAGGCAAGATAGCAGGACCGCAACGTGGATCCGCATCTATATCGATCTCTGGAAGCAGGGCCCTGGCAATGATGGTGATATACGCACCACCGTAAAATACTGTTCGCTCCTGCCGCATGTACGTGCTAGCGTAAAACATAGCCAAACTCCTGGCTAGCGCGCACGGCCTGCGCCCCAGCAGGCAGTACAAAAAGAAAAGGTCGCCGCTAGTGACCTTTTCCCGGCTATCAAAGCGGGGGGCGATAGACGTAGCTATGCACCGGTGCAGGTACCGGTACAAGGGGTCGACTATCAGGCTGACCTTCCCAGAAGGCCAAGTATACTCCTGCTGAGGGGCAATGACTGACCAAAAACCTAGGAGCTCCCCCTTCGTCCTACTAATCAAAGCGTCGGTTGTGTGACTCGTTCTTAACTTGTAACCGCCAAACGTTAAGCATTTCATCATAAAACCCTATCAGTTTAAAAGGGCAACAAGTTTTTTTGCTACCGGTTTTTCGAATAGTGGCTACACTCTTACGATCACCACTAAGGATACAATGTATCCACACCCTCACAAATTCACCATGTTTCTTCTTCGATCTTCCACACTTAACGATGCAGCCGTGATTACGAGCCCTCCTATCTACCCAATCCTCCATCTCTTCACGGGAGGCAAAACCCTGATTAGTTGTATAGGAAACTATGATAGGGTGTATTTTCCTCCTCATCTTCCAGTTTGATTTCTTCCTCGTCATATTCGTGATGAAAATTACCCTCTGCATACGAATTATCACCTCCGTAGTTGTATCCAGAATAACCTCCGGAATAACTATGTGGTGAGTAGTTCGGGTCAGGAAGAGGCGGAATGTCGACATGAGAAGGGACGCAGTTGACAACTTCCTCGTAATGGTTGGGCTGAAACGAAGAATCGTAAGAATCAGAAATGGCGGTCTCGTATGAGTCTGGAATAACACTATCGTTAGAATCCTCACCGAATATTCCGAAAAACCACGAAATACTGTGAATATATGTGATTGTGATTTGAAAGGTTTATTATGGAATTGGAAATCTCATACGATAACCAACGATAATGCATGGTCTTATAGCCTTTCTGGAGGGTCCATGCGCCCCGCAGAGGCCATTGCGGGGCGCATTGAGTTCAAACATGCACATCAACTTTAGGTCATGCAAGTGTACGAGGTTATATTCTGATTCTTGGTACCCTATGCGACCCGCATGGGCCTCTGCGGGGCGCATGGATACGTGGTTCACGTGTTTCCACGCAGACATGTCAGTCTGCTGCCTTTGTCGGGAAACCCTAACCCCATGCGGGGGCGCATTGGTCTATGCGACCCGCATGGAAGGGTGTCAAAATAAGAAATCTGGGTGTGTTAACTCTAGTAAAATTCAACAATAATTAAATTTGCAAAGTACGCTTTTAATTACTGATCGAACTCAGAGCTTGTTCATTCTTTTGCCTACCAAAGTACCACCACATCAAACCTACTTATCATTACATTATTTCCACTATCAACTATCGATTTAAGATTAACTCAAAATACAAAGAATTCAACAAATGCACAAATGTAACCTTTTAAAGGGCCACAAACACAAGAATACTTGATACCCTTGACATTCTAGATACCTCTAAAATACCAAAATTTCAGACACATGAATTCGAACCACGGGGTCTTTTGTTTCTAGGCAGATCCATGAACGATGCACGATCCGTAACCACCTTTAATGCCCTTCGTAGTTCTTGCAACCCTTGGTCTTTTGTTACCGACGAGACTTGAACCCATAACACACATTTTATTCTCCCACCCAATGTGCCTATCTCGGTACGCAATAATTTAACATGCATTGATCCCAACGCTCTCGTTAACTCCACGATCAGCTCTGGTCTATCCTCGCAGCATATACGTGCTTTTATCATAATCTTCTTGGTACTAGAATCTTCTCCAACGTATGTCAACTCAAGTTCATCATTTTCACTTGGTATCATATAGTATCCTTCACTTTCATCCATACCGGTCGATTCCAATTCGGCAGCCACTTTCTTTAACTCGGTTACCCTCCGCACTACCTCCGCTAGTAACGAAGCTTTATCCGCCTGTTGTAAAAGACAATGTACAAGTTCTAATTAATCAAACATATAATTACCGAAACTTTCAGGTTTAACTACAAAATTAAAATAAAATAAAACAATCAAAAGTGTGAAGAGACAAAAGTTTTAAGTTTATGATTACTTTCAGACAAATATATACAAAACAATTTGTTTGCTAAATGTACCCTCCCTGTGCTGTGCTAAACATACCCTATTTGATTTGACTGATTTTAACATTAAACGTCTGTTTTCAAAAGAAGTTAATATTCACACACTCATCTCCTTTATCTCTCTCTATATACATACTTCAGTATATATAGAGAGATAGAGTGAAAAAGGACGTGTGAATAAAATAGAGGAATGTGAGAATAATAAGAGCCTAAAAAATTGATTCCATATTTGAACGCTCATTTAAAAACATGTTTCATTTTATAAACACACATCTAAACACACTTCCAATTTCTAAACGTAACTTTAATACGGGTACGTTTAACACAACACCAAAATATTAATAATAAAACAAATAAAAACTATAGTTTTATTAAATATGAGCAAATGTGTAAAGTGAGTAGTACTTTGACAGTGTTGGGGAGGAGACCACGGAGAGTGGCAAGATGGCCATTGATCCTCTTCCGGCGTCTCCGTTCAGCTTCGCTGTGTCGGTTACAAGCAGCTGCCGCCTTCGCCTCGGCCTCTGCCGCCACCTTCACTTCGCTGTTAGCTGATAAATCACCTCCTCCATGATCATATACCAAGTTTCTGATTATACTTGAACAATTAGTGAACTCATATCCATGACTTGGTAAATATTGCATCATTCTTGTTAGAAAGAAAACTAAAGTTTAGTCGCTAAAAGTGTTTGACGACCGAGAGTGATGAGCTGAACCCCATATATGTAGGTGTGAGTGAGATTTAGGGTTAATGTGTACACGACATATGTCCGGCGTCAGGGCTACACAAACAGCATATGGGACCGGTAACACCCGTGACAGGTGAGAATTATGTTGTCTCAAGTGTTTGACGAAATGGAATTATAGTCCTCGATTCATATGTTACTTCATTCATTATTGTTCTGTTTAATGATTTACCGTTGTTTGAAAATTTGGATATGTATGAACATTGGTATAGGTTTTAATTATATGAGGGTGAATTATTTTTTTTAGTTTATTGATGAGAGATTTTTGGGAGCTAATCGGCTGTGAGAAAAAATGAAAGAAAGATTGTACACTGTAACATAATTATAGAGTTCTGGATAAATTTGAGCTCGGTTGTTTAATTAAAAAGTTTAAGGTTGGCTTATTCATTATTTGATAGAAAAAAGTGAGGAATGATCTTCGATTGAACTTACTTCATAGGCGTTGGAACTGGTTGGATAAACCCTATATATATAGGCCGGTTGACAGATAATATTCCATAACGTACGAGCGTACGCTATGAAATTATGCACGTTGTAAAATTCAAAACCCTAATCACGCATGTCGAAAACTATAACATGCTTCAGTACATAATTATCACATGAGTTATTACATGAGTATAACATGCGTGATTATGATTTTTCAACATGCGTGATTAGGGTTTTGAATTTTACAACATGCGTAATTTCACAGTGTACGCTCGTACGTTAAACAATATTGTATTTTACACTTTCACTATATAGATATATATATATATATATATATATATGTATGTATGTATGTATGTGAAGAGGTATGGTCCCAAGCAAGTGCACACATGGCAGGGACCACACCATCTTGATCCACCTTTTTCAAGCTCCACAATGCGCGTGCGAGCCTCACCACCATCCTTTTGAGCAGCAAGAGCCTCAGACTCTTTCTCCTTATAAGCAGCGGACAAGCGATCATATTCTTTGCTCTCCTTGGCTCGCTCACCATTCACCTTTATAACCTCGTCACTCGGGGCCTTGAGTTCACGGTTCGTTCAGTCACAGGCGGTCTCCCATTCCTTTTGACAGTCTGCGTGAAGTTGTTTTTCTTGGCCCAACTTCTCCTCCGCATCAGCCACCCGCTACAACAAACCCTTCTTCTCAGAATTAAATGCATCTTTCTCAGCAGCAAAAGATTTTTTCGCCTCCTCAAAGTCCATTATATCTTCACCCATTGATTGCCAGTCTCGAACAATCTCTTGTGTTGTAGAGAAATAGTTCACACCAGAGCGAATATGGTCTTCTAGCAGCGTGAAACGACTGCGATTCTTCTGAAATAATCGCTCAACAGGAGGAAGGGACAGATAATAAAAAGCACGCCAGTTCTCAAGGTTATCCATCCTAGAACCTTGAGTCAAGTTCCATCGAGGAACGTGAGGAAGGTCATCACACGCTGGATTATGCGTCATCAAAGAACCACCAGACCTTTTTGGATCCTGCTAACTAACAGAGGGGCCATGACCACCGGAAGATGACGGGATGCGTCGCGTATACTGTGTACCTTGTGGGGAGGGGGTGGCTTCACTTGATTCCCAATCTGTCACCACACCTTCAGTTCTGTGCGCACCTTCCTGGACCACCAACCCAGAAACATGTGGTTGAGACACCTTTTTCTTCTCTCCAATCACATCAGCTATGTCTTATTTACCTTTCCGCTTGGCCGCAAGGGAAGACGGGGATGGATCGAAAGTAGCAGGAGGAGGATAGGTAGGCAGAGTAATGTCAGCAATGCGAGGGGAGACAATCTTAACACCTTTAGATGAAGCTTTAACAGATTTGGCAGAAGCTACAAAGACGAAAGAAAGTTATCACAAAAAGAATACAACATTGTAAGAAAGCAATAAACACATAGCGTATAGAAACCATACTTCTGGGGTGAGAAGATGCCTCATAGATCTTCTCAAGCAAGTTCCACGGTTTGGAAGCAAATACTCCAAGATCCACGTCAGAATCTGAGTACGCGACAGACGCACCCATAACCTTCAGTTTCTTCTCAGAAAGAAGAAGAGTAGCCTATTCATCCAATTCTTGTGTCTTCTCTGCATGAGTTTTCTATTTCTTTGACAACATTTCAGTTAAGGTCACCGCATCATCAGGATCTGGGGCAAGCCGTTTAACTCCTTCGTCTAAACCGGACAAGGAGTTAGAAACAACAACATAGTCCAAGTGCTGGAAATTAGAGAAACGCTTACGAGTCAATACACCAGCAGGCTTGTCAGTGGTCTTCTTTGTCCGCGCCTCTTTATTCTCAACGTCCTCAGGCGCAACCACTTTCTGTACCAAACCCTCAGCATGTTGATACATATGTCTTTTGCCTATGTCATTATGTATCGAGTCTGAGTGATTAGGGCTTAATCTGTTAGAAACGAGGGATATTTATGTACAATGGAGTACAAGTTCACCCGGAGCAACATGTGAGAACAATTTCGGCCGAACTTGTTCTAGACAAGTTCGCCCGAACTTGTCATCACCCCAAGCGAACTTGGAACTCTATAAATAGGAAGCCTTGATTCTTCATTTGTAAACTCTGTAACTTTTGTGCTCTGAGTAGCGAAGCTCTGTCGGATCCGGAACTTGAATGTATTGAACTTTAGATCAATGAACAAACAATTTAAATGAATAATTCTTGTTATTTGATTAACATGTCATTAGTTTCCGCCTAATTGGACAGTAGATAACAAATTTAGGTTCCCTGCTAGTAAACTGGAGATTTGAAGTTTATCAATAAAATTGACGTTTAACTGATTAATTCTTGTTATTTGGTAATCGTGTCATAATATTTCCGCTATTATGGACATTAGATATCAAATCTAGGTTCCTATGCTATAAGGATCGGTCCTACAAGTGGTATCAGAGTCTGGATACCTAAATTTGCTAGAATCAAGACAAGAATTTCTCTTATTCTACTTATTTCATTCTTTTTAAACTTTTCTTGGACAATTCACGGACAAAATGGACTGATTTTCAAGTATCATACGTAAATCCATAATAGCAAAACCCTTGAAAAGATCAGAGCTTAAAATAAACGAATTCATCTCGAAAATTTTAAAAAAGATGTTTAAAACCCATGTTCGCTCGAACTTATCATCAAGTTCGCTCGAACTTGACTGAAAAATTCACTTTTTGAGTGATTTTTCATCAAGTTCGCCCGAACTTAATTGATTTTCCAAAGATTTTCACTCAAGTTCGCTCGAACTTAGCTGTTATTCATCAAATTTAATCAAGTTCGCCCGAACTTGATCAAAATTTGTTGAAATTCTTTACAAGTTCGCCCGAACTTGTTGTTTCTCTTGAATTTTCATACAAGTTCGCCCGAACTTGTTTAAAAGTGATTTTTTTTGAAATTCCATACAAGTTCACCCGAACTTGTTAATTAGCTGATTTTCACAAGCCGTGACAAGTTCGCCCGAACTTGTCCAAGGTTTCTAAAAAAAGGCATGAAAATTCAGAAAAATGTCTCGGACATCATATATCGTTAACTTCGTATCGACGAGATGAGTTTAAAGCTCTAATCTGCTAAAAATAGTTATTTAAAAATTTTTAAACGTTTTTATCGAACCGATTGTCGATTAAGAAGTCAAATTTTACTAAAATTATGTGTTTGCTAATCATATTTCAAGTGTTTTTGAACGTTAGATTAGTTTGGAAAACAAAATGGGGTCTGTGAAGCCGCCAAAGTTGATGGGTATGAACGAGCATGAAGGCTGGAAAGAAAAATTCGAAGACTGTGTACGAGCAAATCACCTCTATGGTTGGGTTGCTATTCAAACTGGATTTAAATGGCCAGTCGATGAACGTGGAGTTGAGCTTTCAGTATCAAAGTTTACAACTCAACTGGATGCTACATATGCCCATGAGAAGAAGATCCTAACCTCGTTACAGCAATCGATAAAAGAAGATATCTTGGTTTTGTTACCAAAGTACAAAACTGCACAGGATTTGTGGAAATCTCTAGACGCTAAATATTTGGAAAATGTTGAGATAATTAAGAACAAGAAGGTGCTAATCAAGAAGAAGTCTAATCGTGTTAGTGACCAAGGAAATGATCGGGAAGCACAAAGTTCAAATGATCAGTTTAAGAAAGAAGAGAATGTAGTGGTTAAAAACTGTGAAGCTCAAGTTTAAGTACATCTACAAATGGATTTTCAAGTTCTAAACCAATCTGCCCAGTTTATGATGTAGATATCTATCGGGCAGATAATGCCAAACTCTTGAGAAACATTGAGAGCTTGACATTAGAAAATAAAAAATTAAGAGAAAATGAAAAGAATTTTGAAAACACAATAAAATTTTTAAAAATGAAAAATTACAAATGTTAATTAATTTTCAAAATGTTTAAAAATGAAAAAATGTTTTTGAAAAATTAAATATAGAAAATAAAAAAGCAATAAATTCTCATATTGAGAAAATTGCTCAACTTGAAAAAGAAGTTAAGACTGTTAAAAATAAAGCTGTTAATTTAGAAAAGTTATTGAAAGGTTTTGTGACCTCCTCATTAAAGTTAGATCATATATGTCCAAAACCGATCAATGCTAATAAAAGGAAAATTCAAATAAGTGACAATGTCACAAATTATGACAATGTCATAATTAAGGATTGTGATGATGATACCGATGATGAAAATGTTAGAAAAGAGAAAAATGAAATATTTTTAAAACTAAAAGAAAAATTTAAACAAACCGTTCTACAATCTACTGAGAAAGGTAAATGCTCAACGCATAAACCTTGTAAGCAGAATGGAGAACGAAAACAAAAAGAAAAACAAAGTTTTAAAAATTCTGAAAATTTTCAAAAGAAAAATAAAAACTCATCGGTAAGATCATCCAATCATTATAGAATCTCACAAAAATTTGTAAATAAGTGGGGCAGGTCGGACCACAGTGCTTCAACGTCAAATCAAATGTACAGGAGAAGAAGGAAAGATGGCTACCACACATCAAATCAATGTTATGATTTGAGTCTATGGTTTGATAGAAAAGATCGATATGAGAACAGGAAGTGTAATAAATGTGGAGTAACTGGACACATTGCTAGAAAATGTTTTCAAATTAATCCTAAACCTATTCATATTGATAAGAAAAATTTTGAAGATTTGATAGTACCAACTCAGGTTTGGAAACAATGTACAGAAACTACAAACAAGGTGAAACCAGTTAATAGTAAGTTTTCAAATTTTGAAATTGGTGAATCCTCGAATAGTAATGAACAAAAAGTTTCTACATTGTATTTCAAGAAAGCTTTAACGAAAAATCAATCATGGTTGGTCAAAGAAAAAGAATTTATACAATCAGTGAAAATTGAAAGTTTAGAGGATTTTTCGAATCTTGAGAAAGTCCAAAATAAACCTGATTGTGTAAAGAAAATCAAAATTAAGGTTGAAGAAACAACGCCTAAGACTTAAAAAGCCTTTGTAACATCCGTCGAAAAACGGGTTTCCAAAACCCGCTTCGTTTATTAATCGAATATCCAGTTATAATTTTTCGTTGCATATTTATTGCTCAAACTAATTTTAAACGATACATAATTAATAACTATATTGGAATTTAAAAACTATAATTTATAAATAATCTTAAATTGTGAGAAAAAAATAAAATGGGGACGCCGGGTTTCGAACCCGGGTCGCCCACAAACTCAAACACACAACACACCGCTCCGCCATATGACTCATTTGTGAAATTACTGGAACAAATAATACTTAAATTAAAACTCGAATTCAAAACCGGACCTCAGCGCGGCAGAACTCGCAATCACCGGAAAATCCGGCAATCCGCGAGTTTAGCCATTTTCCTTTTGACTAAAACACTATAACCGACTTCGACATCGGTTATAACCGACGTCTAACAGTCAATTGCGGTTGTAACCGCCGGAGAAACTTTGACCGCGAATCAAGACCAAAATTCGGACTCAATACATCCTGTTCTTCCCTATAAATACCCACCCAAACCTCTGGTAACCATTTCGCTCAAAATCGCACAATCTCTCGAAGCTTTAGCACGTCGCCGGAGATATTCTGCATTCGCCGGACTTTCACCGGAAAACCGAGACTTACTTCAAATCGGTAAAATTCTCGACTCTTTTGCTTGCAATCCATTATTAGGCAAGTATTAACATAAATCGTTCAACCAGAATCTGTCTCAGACAACGTTGCCGGGAATTCCTGCACTCGCCGGAAAATCACTAGAAATTCCGAAGTCTCACTGTCAATCTGTACAATCATCTAAACCCCCTGATATCCCTTGTTTAGTAACTTAATTGCACAACTCATTGATCAAAACTATTAATTGATTCACTCAGACGGAAGTCACCAATCAGAGCCGACGACTCTTGCCGGAAATCTGAGAAAAACATTCTGTTCGGTACATTTTACTCCGTAACCCTCTTCATCCATTTCATTCCAATCAATTATATGTTCGATGACCGATTTAAACAAGAACAGTCGGACATCATTGTTCTGTGTCTTTGTAAACGAAGAAGACGAAGTGAATATGTGTATAAGTATAATTAAAAACGGATATTTGAACGGGTTAGACACACAGTCCAGCGGTGGACTGTGTGCACAAACAATGCACACGTCCCGGGTTCGAATCGCACACGTTACCGAATTTCAGAATTAAAACTAACATTTTTACAACTGAATCGGATCAGGTCACCGAATGTTAATAAGTATAATTTAATCCATAAGTTAAACAGATACGACACACAGCCCAACTGGTTGGGCTGTGCGCACTCGAACCGAAGGACCCGAGTTCGACTTCGGGTCCCTGCAACTGGTTCGGCCATATAAATCGTTTTAATAAAAACCCAAATAAGTTAGTGTATAAATATAATTAAAACAGATAATATTTCAGGTTAGACACGTAGCTCAGTTGGTAGAGCTGCGTGCACGTATACGAGAGGTCCCGAGTTCGAACCTCACTCAGCGCATATAATTAACACAATCCGACCGGTCAACGGTCAACAGTCAACAGAGTCAAAAAGTGAACATTTTTTATTTATTTTTTTTATTTATTTAATCAGAAAATTATTAAAAATACTTAAAAATAATATTTTTAAAGTTAGAAAATGTCCTTAAACTCTCAAAAATAAATATAAAAATCCTATTAAGATTATGAATTAAAAGTATTAATTTACCGAATCATTTCGTTATTATTTTAGGTTAGTTTTCCTCGACGATCAAATCCTAAGATTCGTGCACATCCAACGTCATCAAAGAACGTACCCAATGTGAGTGAATCTCTACCAATTCCCCGTTTTAAACACATTTTGGGGTGTATCATATGTCGTTTAATTCCTTATTATATTTAAACACTTGTGCATCCATCATATCCGTGATCAAATGTGTATCAAATGTGTATCAATTGTTGTGTGAATTATGTTTAGATTGAAGTTATCATTTTCAGAGCATGCATTTCATTAGGCCCATCAGCTCCCCGTGGGATACGGGTTGAGTATCAGGTGCCTCATTCGATCGGCTCCGTTTGATTGAGCCTTGATCTCACATACATCATCATTCATGTCACTCGATCGGCTCCGTTTGATTGAGCCTTGATCTCATATATATCATCATTCATGTCATTTACTCATCCAATGTGGTTTGTGTTATGTTATATATATGTTTGCTCACATGTGATTATTGCACAAATTTTCAATATGAAATACAACAAGAAATTAATAACAATGTTTCTCAAGGTTCACTCGCCAACTTTTGTTGACCCAAAATATCCCCCGTTTTACACATGATACAGGTGATCCAGTTGAGGCAAGAAACACATAGGAAGGCCTAGAAGAATAAATCAGTTTAAGCTTGGGATTGTTTTACTTAGTTTCATTTCCTTGTAATTGTATGGATTTGATTTGAATATTTAAGTTGTAATTTGAATTTAATAAATATGAAACATTTTAGTAAACATCATGAGCTTTGGTGATAACCCAATTATGCCCCGACTCTTATTCCGCTGCGGGTCAGGGTGTGACAGATTGGTATCAGAGCCATGACTATAGGGATATAGGATAGGTTATTAGACCCTTAGAGCCTATACTATAGTTGATTAAAATTTTAAATTGTTGAGGCGTTACATATAAAATTCATGATGTTTATATACTTTATGTTTATTGCTACATTCAATGTTATGCAAGCATGTTCATAAGTACATATTATTATACAATGCTCATCATGAATCATATCCTCATAACATATCATATCCATGAGAGCACACACCTCACAATTCCCATGATTTTGCAACGATTTTTGTATTTTTCAAATCACATCAAAGTGAGTTCTCATGACGGGCATGTAGTAACTGGAAGGGTACGAGTACTGGTAGTCGGAACGTCCTGTCTAGGCTTGGCATTCGTATAAATCCAAAATAAAGGACCAGTTTGCCTACCTGGGGACTAACGATGAGAGTACGAAGGACCTATTAGGCCAAAGCATGCTATACCAAACGTCGTGTGAGCTAACCCCACTTTGAGTTGTCATTGTGTCTACACCTGGATACCCTCCTACCATACATCTCGCAATCATATTTCATGGTTTTCATTCGGGTGATGCGAGTGTTAAACCGCCAACACCAATGTGAATCCTACTAAGCCAATAGTCATGGGGGCCCACATGACTATACAGGCGATGGTATGGGGGACATTGGAGGACCAAACATGAGCAAACCCAAGACATCCTATGGATGTAGTTGCATTATTGATAGTTATGTTATTTTTATTCTTTTAACGACACATGACACCTAAAAACTTCTTAAACTCACAATCTTCCTATGTATGTTCCTGTAGATGTCAGCTAGGCAACTACGTGGAGGTAGAAAGTCAGGAAGATCCAATGAACACTTGGCCACTCAAATTGCTAAACAAATGGCCGCGGTACTTCCTGACATCGTGATTCAAAAACCCTCCCAATCAAGAAGACCAGAGCGTCGCCAACCCTCACTCCAAAAAGTGCTCCTACAAACACTTCAAATCTTGCGATCCCCCAAAGTATGAAGGGACCGAAGGTGTTACTGCCCTCCTCCACTGGTTTGAAGAAATGGAGAACACTTTCCTCAATTGCGATTGTCCCGAGGATCGCAAGGTACGTTATGCATCAGGGAGACTGTTTGGAGTAGCCCTTACCTGGTGGAACAAAGAAAAGGGTAAGCGAGGAGTCGAGGATGCCATGGCCTTATCATGGAAAGAGTTAAGGGAACTCATGACAAGGCGCTTCTGTCCAAGAAGCGAAATCAAAAAGTTGGAAGATGAATTCCACTCGTTGAAACAAAAGGAAGGAGATCACACTTCCTACAACAAAAGATTTCTCGAACTGAACCAAATGATCCCTAATTTGTTCACCCCCGTGTACCGCTTGGTTGAACACTACATTCGAGGCCTCCCCTCGAAAATTCAAGACTCGGTTCTAAGCACTTCGCCTGCAACACTTGAAGCCGCAATGGAACTAGCTACCGAACTTACCGAGAATCGCATCCGAAACGGCAAATTCAAGGATGAGAAAAAGAAAGCCCCCATTGAGGCCCAAACTCCAAACCATTCCGTTTTCTCTTCGAAATTTGCTGGTGAGAGGAAACGAAACAGCAGAAATTTTGCCGTCACACAAACAAACTCTCCTTTCACTACCGCACCAATTACCCAAATCGCTCCCTCAGCTGCACCATTTAAAAAGCCATACACCGGCCCATACCCAAAATGCAACCGTTGTCAATACCATCACCTCCCAGAAACTCCTTGCCAACATTGCACCAGCTGTGGCCGTGCGAGTCACACCATCCAAACTTGTCGCACACTTCAGCGAATGAACCGCAATCAACCCTCAACTCAAACCCACCATCAGATAGTGGGTCAAGCCTAGCAACCCTTAATTCTACCACCCACGCAACAAATAGCCCAATCCTACTACCAACCCAACTACCCCATGATGCAACCCATGCGAGCATGTTACAACTGTGGAGACCCAAACCACTTCAGGAACACATGTCCACGCTTGGTGAACATCATCCATGCCCAAGCTCAAGCAAATCCGGTAAACCAAGCTAACCCAGCTCCTCCACCTGCTAGAGGAAGAGCTTTCAACATCAATGCCAACCAAGCTAGAGCTGACAACAACGTGGTTAAAGGTACGTTTCTCATCAATGGTAGTTATGCATCCATGTTATTCGATACTGGCGCGGATAAGAGTTTTGTGTCCTTAGAATTTGAACCTATCCTCAACCAAACTCGTGATAACCTCATGGAATCTCTAACGGTGGAAGTCGCTGACGGAAAGCCCGTTTCATTAAATTCTATCATACGAAATTGTACACTCACTCTAAACGATCACGATTTTCCAGTTGACCTCATTCCTATGAAGTTGGGAAGTTTCGATATTATAATCGGTATGGACTGGCTCAGCCAGCATCACGCTGAAGTAGTATGCCGCGAAAAAGTTCATTTGCATTCCTCTTGCAGACGGTCAGACCCTACGTATCTTTGGAGAAACCCCTTCGAAAGGACTCAAATTAATGTCCTGTCTTCAAGCCCGAAAATATCTCCGCAAGAACTATGTCGCATTCCTAACTCACGTCGTCAAGAAGGGAAACAAGGAGAAGAAACTCGAAGATATACCAGTAGTGAAAGAATTCCCACAAGTCTTTCCCGACGACATCTCAGGACTCCCTCCTGTGAGAGAAGTCGAATTCCGCATCGATCTTGTACCTGGCGCTACACCAGTCGCAAAATCTCCTTATAGGCTAGCCCCATCCGAAATGCAAGAGCTGGCCAGTCAACTGCAAGAACTGACTGACAAAGGATTCATACGTCCTAGCTCCTCGCCTTGGGGTGCACCTGTTCTTTTTGTGAAGAAGAAAGATGGAACGTTTCGCATGTGTATCGACTATAGAGAACTCAACAAGTTAACGGTTAAGAATCGCTACCCGCTACCTCGCATCGATGACCTCCTAGACCAACTTCAAGGCGCCACCTGCTTTTCAAAAATCGACCTTCGTTCTGGTTATCATCAACTCAGAGTACATGAAGAAGACGTCCCAAAGACCGCCTTCAGGACTCGTTATGGTCATTACGAATTCATGGTCATGCCATTCGGTTTAACCAACGCCCCAGCTGTCTTCATGGATCTAATGAATAGGGTATGCAAACCCTACCTCGACCGCTTTGTCATAGTCTTCATCGACGACATCCTCATCTACTCCAAGTCTAAATCCGATCATGAACGACACCTTCGACTCATCCTTACTCTCTTGAGGACTGAAAAGCTCTACGCTAAGTTCTCAAAATGCGAATTCTGGTTAAGAGAAGTACAATTCCTTGGACATGTCGTCAATGACAAGGGAATACATGTCGATCCTTCAAAAATCAAGGCAGTACAGGAATGGCAAGCGCCACGTACCCCTACCGAAGTAAGGTCATTTCTGGGTTTGGCTGGTTACTGTCGCCGCTTCATTGCCAATTTCTCCCGTATTGCTGTACCGCTCACGGCTTTGACTCATAAAGGAAAACCCTTCATATGGGGACCTAAACAAGAAGAAGCCTTCCAAACTCTAAAGCAAAAACTTTGTGACGCACCTATCCTCACACTTCCTGAGGGTTGCGATGACTTCGTAGTATATTGCGATGCATCAGGGCAAGGGCTAGGTTGTGTATTGATGCAAAGAGGAAAAGTGATAGCCTATGCTTCTAAGCAACTCAAGGTTCATGAAAAGAATTACACCACCCACGACCTGGAACTTGGAGCCGTTGTGTTCGCTCTCAAGATATGGAGACATTACCTCTACGGTACCAAGTGTGAAATATACACTGAGCACAAAAGTCTTCAACATATCTTCAACCAAAAGGAGTTGAATATGAGGCAACAAAGATGGGTCGAACTTCTTAACGACTACGACTGTGAAATTCGGTATCGTCCTGGCAAGGCAAACGTAGTGGCTGATGCATTCAGTAAAAAAGGTTATGCGAACTCCATTCGTCTTCTATGTTCGCAAATCATAACCGACATCAAAGATCGAATCCGAGAAGCTCAACATGTTTCTGTAACAGAAAACGACGCGCGATGAGCTGTCATGTGGAGCGGGACTCAAAATCGATACCAAATCCGACGGTATTCTATACTATTTAAACCGCATATGGATTCCTGATCGCGACAACCTTCATGACTCCCTTATGAATGAGGCGCACAAAACACGGTACTCTGTACACCCAGGAGCCGACAAGATGTATCAAGACCTACGATACACCTACTGATGGCCGGGCATGAAAAAGGATATCGTTGTTTTTGTTTCCAAGTGCCTTACCTATTCCAAAGTAAAAGCTGAACATCAAAGACCTTCAGGACTTCTAACCCAACTTGAAATACCTGTATGGAAGTGGGAAAACATAACCATGGACTTCATTACCGGGTTACCTCGCACCTCCAGTGGGTATGACACCATATGGGTAATCATTGATCGTCTTACAAAATCAGCTCACTTCATTCCGATTCGCGAGGACTTCAAGAACGAGAAGTTAGCTCGTATCTACATCAGCGAGATCGTAAGCCGTCATGGTGTACCTTTAAGCATCATTTCAGACCGTGATGGTCGTTTCACTTCACGAACATGGCGAGCCGTACAAACCGCCTTGGGTACACGATTAGACCTCAGTACCGCTTTTCATCCTCAAACTGATGGACAATCTGAACGCACCATCCAAACTTTTGAAGACATGCTTCGAGCATGTGTCATAGACTTCAAAGGGAATTGGGACGCTCATCTACCATTAGTTGAATTTTCGTACAACAATAGCTACCATTCTAGTATCGGCATGGCTCCTTTCGAAGCTTTATATGGTCGTAAGTGCCGATCTCCAGTATGTTGGCACGGAATTGGGGAATCACAAATCACCGGTCCAGAGTTAATTCAAGAAACAACCGACAAGGTCATTCAAATTCGAAACAATCTTCTAGCGGCTCAAAGTCGTCAAAAGAGTTATGCAGACAAACGACGAAAGCCCTTGGAGTTTGACATTGGGGATCAAGTACTTTTAAAAGTATCACCGTGGAAGGGAGTGATTCGTTTTGGCCAGAAGGGAAAGCTAGAACCACGCTACGTAGGACCTTTCAAGATACTCGAAAGAGTAGGTCCTGTAGCATACAAGCTTGACCTACCAGAAGAGCTCAACAGAATTCATCCCACATTCCACGTATCAAACTTGAAGAAGTGCCTCGCCGATGAAAACCTCCATATTCCTCTAGAAGACATTCAGATCGATGAAGCTATGCACTTCATTGAAAGACCAGTAGAAATCATGGACTTCGGAGAAAAGCGTTTAAGACGAAGTCGTATTCCAATTGTCAGGGTACGTTGGGAGTCAAAACGAGGACCCAAGTTTACTTGGGAACGTGAAGACTCAATGCGCAAGAAATACCCGCATCTTTTTCCTGTTACCACTACTACTTAAATTTCGGGACGAAATTTCTAAAAGTAGGGGATACTGTAACATCTGTCGAAAAACGGGTTTCCAAAACCCGCTTCGTTTATTAATCGAATATCCAGTTATAATTTTTCGTTGCATATTTATTGCTCAAACTAATTTTAAACGATACATAATTAATAACTATTGGAATTTAAAAACTATAATTTATAAATAATCTTAAATTGTGAGAAAAAAATAAAATGGGGACGCCGGGTTTCGAACCTGGGTCGCCCACAAACTCAAACACACAACACACCGCTCCGCCACATGACTCCTTTGTGAAATTACTGAAACAAATAATACTTAAATTAAAACTCGAACTCAAAACCGGACCTCAGCGCGGCAGAACTCGCAATCACCGAAAAATCCGGCAATCCGCGAGTTTAGCCATTTTCCTTTTGACTAAAACACTATAACCGACTTCGGCATCGGTTATAACCGACGTCTAACAGTCAATTGCGGTCGTAACCGCCGGAGAAACTTTGACCGCGAATCAAGACCAAAATTCAGACTCAATACATCCTGTTTTTCCCTATAAATACCCACCCAAACCTCTGGTAACCTTTTCGCTCAAAATCGCACAATCTCTTGAAGCTTTAGCACGTCGCCGGAGATATTCTGTATTCGCCGGACTTTCACCGGAAAACCGAGACTTACTTCAAATTGGTAAAATTCTCGACTCTTTTGTTTGCAATCCATTATTAGGCAAGTTTTAACATAAATCGTTCAACCAGAATCTGTCTCAGACAACATTGCCGGGAATTCCTGCACTCGCCGGAAAATCACTGGAAATTCCGAAGTCTCACTTTCAATCGGTACAATCATCTAAACCCCCTGATATCCCTTGTTTAATAACTTAATTGCACAACTCATTGATCAAAACTGTTAATTGATTCACTCAGACGGAAGTAACCAATCAGAGCCGACGACTCTTGCCGAAAATCTGAGAAAAACATTCTGTTCGGTACATTTTACTCCGTAACCCTCTTTATCCATTTCATTCCAATCAATTATATGTTCGATGATCGATTTAAACAAGAACAGTCGGACATCATTGTTCTGTGTCTTTGTAAACGAAGAAGACGAAGTGAATATGTGTATAAGTATAATTAAAAACGGATATTTGAACGGGTTAGACACCCAGTCCAGCGGTGGACTGTGTGCACAAACAATGCACACGTCCCAGGTTCGAATCGCACACGTTACCGAATTTCAGAATTAAAACCAACATTTTTACAACTGAATCGGATCAGGTCACCGAATGTTAATACGTATAATTTAATCCATAAGTTAAACAGATACGACACACAGCCCAACTGGTTGGGCTGTGCGCACTCGAATCAAAGGACCCGAGTTCGACTCCGGGTCCCTGCAACCGGTTCGGCCATATAAATCGTTTTAATAAAAACCCAAAGAAGTTAAAAGTTAATTAGTGTATAAATATAATTAAAACAGAGAATATTTCAGGTTAGACACGTAGCTTAGTAGGTAGAGCTGCGTGCACGTATACGAGAGGTCCCGAGTTCGAACCTCACTCAGCGCATATAATTAACACAATCCGACCGGTCAACGGTCAACAGAGTCAAAAAGTCAACATTTTTTATTTATTTTTTTATTTATTTAATCAGAAAATTATTAAAAATACTTAAAATAATATTTTTAAAGTTAGAAAATGTCCTTAAACTCTCAAAAATAAATCTAAAAATCCTATTAAGATTATGAATTAAAAGTATTAATTTACCGAATCATTTCGTTATTATTTTAGGTTAGTTTTCCTCGACGATCAAATCCTAAGATTCGTGCGCATCCAACGTCATCAAAGAACGCACCCAATGTGAGTGAATCTCTACCAATTCCCCGTTTTAATCACATTTTTGGGTGTATCATGTGTCGTTTACTTCCTTATTATATTTAAACACTTGTGCATCCATCATATCCGTGATCAAATGTGTATCAAATGTGTATCAATTGTTGTGGAATTATGTTTAGATTGAAGTTATCATTTTCAGAGCATGCATTTCATTAGGCCCATCAGCTCCCCGTGGGATACGGGTTAAGTATCAGGTGCCTCATTCGATCGGCTCCGTTTGATTGAGCCTTGATCTCACATACATCATCATTCATGTCACTTGATCGGCTCCGTTTGATTGAGCCTTGATCTCATATATATCATCATTCATGTCATTTACTCATCCAATGTGGTTTGTGTTATGTTATATATATGTTTGCTCACATGTGATTATTGCACAAATTTTCAATATTAAATACAACAAGAAATTAATAACAATGTTTTCTCAAGGTTCACTCGCCAACTTTTGTTGACCCAAAATATCCCCCGTTTTACACATGATACAGGTGATCCAGTTGACGCAAGAAACACATAGGAAAGCCTAGAAGAATAAATCAGTTTAAGATTGGGATTGTTTTACTTAGTTTCATTTCCTTGTAATTGTATGGATTTGATTTGAATATTTAAGTTGTAATTTGAATTTAATAAATATGAAACATTTTAGTAAACATCATGAGCTTTGGTGATAACCCAATTATGCCCCGACTCTTATTCCGCTGCGGGTCGGGGTGTGACAGGCTTGGGTGTCACTATTCAACTAATCATTTGAATTTTTGTGTAGGAACTTCTGAGATGAACGCAAATTACTGAGAATGGAGTTCCGTGGCACACAATGAAGATGGGCCGGGTTGTCATGTTATATATAAAGGCCAATTTTACAAAACATGTTTCAACAATGTTTACTTTACAATTTTTTGAAAAATGTTTGGAGAAAATTTTTCGGAAACACATTCCTATAATGTTTACTTGAAAATTTTACATATTTTTGAAGAAAATTTTACAAATTTTTGAAGAAAATTTGAAAACTTTCACAGAATCCTCATTGTTGAACAGACAAAACTCATGGATATAAATTGTTATAAACATAAAGGTGTCAAGGTTTTTGTTATCATGAGAGGGAGAGAATTTAAAAAGAAATTAGCAGTAACGGATGGAGAATTGAAGTGATTCTCATCGGTTGGTCAATGTTTTTCTATAAATAAAAAATTCCAAAAATTTTGAATTTTAGGGGGAGAAAATTTTTTCAGAAAATCCAAAAACATATTAAATACAAAAACATTGAAAAAGGCAAAGAGAGTTTTGTGAATAAAAGGAAATGATAAGTACATCTGTGAACTATCACAGTATGCTAAGGATTTGTAAAGTTTAAAAGGGTTAAACAAGTCTTACTGTGGATGTGTCGATAGGCTTTACACGTTCTGTAAATTGTTTCTGAGATATAAACTAAATTTTACAACTGCTTAATCTTGTGAATTAACATCTCTCGGATATATGGACTTAGTACTCTGAAATTTCGTTTGAGAGATTGCCTGATTCTGAGATACGAGGTCTTTATAGATAGTTGATGTCTGGGGTATTATACAAGTTCTTCTGATTTTGCGGAAACAATAGCCTAGAACTTCTATAATGCTTTTGCAAAAATCCCCTAAAACTGCATTCAATTGAAAATATCAAAAGATACTACAATTGTAGTTCAGAAAAATTCCATTTTGGAACACTATCTATAAGTCGAGCCTTCATCTCTCTGTCGGTACGATGGTACTAACCTGAGCTCTCAAGGTTTCGTATAACCCAGATACAGATATCAATTACGCTATACTCACCTGTAAGATGAAATCTAGGGAATCTGGATGCGGGAGTATATTCTGAGATGGGAACCATAGTTAAGTCAAGTTTCTTAATTCTACATAACGTATCTTGGAACAACTGAGAAATGTGTTGAAGTTTAATAGGACAAACATATCGACAATCTAGGTAAATTTGTTTAGAACTTAGTATCATGAAGAGGTCAATGGTACTTGTGATATGTCTCAAATAGCTGATATGATCATTTAACACAAACTCAACAAAAATATGTTTGTAAATATGTTTGTACATACTTAGAGTTTGATATTCATTACATAAAAACAAAAAGATTATATTATCTTTTAGTTTTGACCATTGATGATGAAATGCTGATTTTCCAAATCTAAAGCTGCTGATCAAAAGTTTGAAAATTTGAAAATTGATCTGAAAAGTTTAAAAGTTCATTAAGTTGAAACTTACATTTGAATAAATACGTCAGTTTAGTGTTAAAACGTTTAATCAAGATCATTAAGTTGAACTTGATACATGAATCAGATATTCAAGGTTATTAATTTGGACTTGAATAACTGAGAGGGTTTAAAAACTGATAAGATGATTAAAATTTGAAATGATAATGTTTTGAGATTTCAAAGTTTGAATCTGAAATGTTTATTTGAAAGTTTGAGGAACTTTAAAACATGAAGTTGATTTTAAGGGGGAGCTGGATAAACACGTTGATTGAAGATCACAGAAAGCTCAAAGCAAGGGGGAGCATGGTTATTAAAGTTTTATCAAGACAAGCTCAAGAAAAGAGAAAAGGATTGTAGAAGATATATAGATCTTGGAAGTTAAAGTTATTCAAGGAATAAAGATCAAGAGAACATTTAAGACTCTGGAACTTAATTGAAGACTGGTGACTACGGCAACATCCAAGGGGGAGTCTGTTGATGCATATGTCTGTTGCCTACGTCATTATGTATCGAGTCTGAGTTATTAGGGCTTAATATGTTAGAAACAAGGGATATTTATGTACATTGGAGTACAAGTTCGCCCGGAGCAACATGTGAGAACAAGTTCGGCCGAACTTGTTCTAGACAAGTTTGCCCGAACTTGTCATCACCCCAAGCGAACTTGGAACTCTATAAATAGGAAGCCTTGATTCTTCATTTGTAATCTCTGTAACATTTGTGCTCTGAGTAGCGAAGCTCTGTCAAACTGGAGATTTGAAGTTTATCAATAAAATTGACGTTTAACTGATTAATCCTTGTTATTTGGTAATCGTGTCATAATTTTTCCGTTATTATGGACATTAGATATTAAATCTAGGTTCCTATGCTATAAGGATTGGTCCTACACAACAATTATAGCAGGATCAACAGTAGGACGGATAGCTACATCACCACTAACAGGGGCTCGACCAGGTCGTTGCTGCAGACGTGCATGAGATGAACGGTGAATCAGGCTATGAGATGAGACATTAGACTCCTCACTCGAAAGGGGAATAGTCTCCCCATGAGTAGGTACAACATCGACACCAGTCTTATCCTCAAAAGCACCTAAAGAAACGTTGGCAAAAGCACCCAAGCTCTCTGGAGAAGGTTGCAGGAAATTATCTCTAATCCTCTCAGTCCATGTGGGCGAACCAACAGGCAGCATCCCCGTCCCAATCTCACCGGCAACCTTCAGGTCAAATACTTTCTTCAAACTATAACTTGCTGAAAAGCAAAGATATATAAGTGAAGAAGAAGACCAAGGGAAGCTAATGTATAAGGAAGTAAGAGAAAGACACCTTTGCCCTTGTGAACGTAGAGAGGAAAAGTCCTAGGTTCCCTAGGCACCCATAACAACTCATCCCAGCCGCAACAAGAGCTCTCTCTTCTAGTTGGATGATGGGGGTGGGATTACAAGTCAGAGTCTTGTACCAATCTTGCTTAGTAAAAGGAATAGAAATTGCTACCTTCGGTACAACCTCACTCTCCGAACGGTAATGCATGTCTATGGAAATGCCCCACGCCTGATATAGAAAATTTTTTGCTTCCAATTGTGGAAGCTCTTAGGTGGGTCACGACTGCAAGGGAGCACTCCAACGGTACGCGCGTTGAAAGAATAGAAACCCTCGGTATACGTCACGTAGTAAAAAAGTTCAACATCTCAAACGTCAGTTCTATTCTCTAAGCTTGGCAAATAAACTCAAAGTGAGTCACCCGGGGTAACCCTAAAGCGTTCACTTGTGAAAGATGTATCCCATATTGTGTTAAGACCTCCCCGAGAAATTTCGACATAGGCAAACGGAGGTTACGTTCTCTAAAAAAAAGCAGCATACAGCGTCATGTACCCAGGAGGGGCGTCTAAAGCAGTACACGTAGCAGTAGGAAACTGGACGCCCCAAGTAGATGGAAACTTCAGATCTTGATCAAGATTGTGCAGTTCCTCCTCTTTCTAGTGGATCGTCGCTTGGTTAGGACCAGGAGGATTTCTAGGCCTTGACTGCCGCTTCTTCGTACTTACCTGTTTAGACGAAGTCGACATGGTGGAGTGTTCTTGAGAAGTTTCGAAGGAAAGATGAAAAAAGTTCTTGAAGAAGTTAGAAGGAAAAGTTGGAAAACGAATGAAGAGGTGAAGGGATTGCCGAATATATATAGCCATCGCATTTAATGCGATGGGAAAGCACGTCGGCAGAAGATAGACAGACGTCCAATTGGAGACTTCTACGTCAGGAGAGATAAGAAGAAAAGCCGCCTAGTCAGGGCGCGTGGAAACCACGCGCCTGACACACCGAGAAAATAGCGACTGACACCTGAAAAAGTACTTGCTCCCCTGTCACATCAAGACCGTCGTCAGAGACTCCAAGTCACAAGTCAAATGCCCATCACATCAAAAGCAACTCAACATATGTTAATCAAGAAAAACTCCACGCGCCATGCGCCGATATGGATTAATTTTGCACGCCATACCCATGCGCCATGCGCTGATCTGGCTCAGTTTTGCACGCCATACCCATTTGTCATGCGCTGATATGGCTCAGTTTTGCATGCCCCATGCGTCGTGCACCGATTTGGCTCATTTTTTCACGCCATGCCCATGCGCCGTGCACCAATTTGGCTCAGTTTTGCATGACATACCCACACGCCATGCACTGTGCGAAGTTTTGGCTCAAATCTGCACGCCATAAGATACGTCGTACGCCATTTTATCTTGAATCTGCACGCCGAACCCGTGCGTCAGGAGCCTTGCACCAATTTTGCTCAATTTTGCACGATAGACCCACGCGCCATGCGCCGTGCAATGTTTTGGCTCAAATCTGCACGCCATAAGATACACCGTACGCCATTTTAGCTCGAATCTCCACGCCGAACCCGTGCGTCATGCACTGTTTCCGATTCAAATTCACGTGCCGTTTTTATGAAACGTGTTGTATTTTGGTTCAAGAATTACATCCCAACATATTTATGAGTCCAGTATCCCTCCAGGATGATAAACTCAGCCAGAAGGCACACTGGACTGGGGGACTTGAAGAGGTATGGTCCCAAGCAAGTGCACTCATGGCAGGGACCACACCATCTTGATCTAGCATGGCACTTACACTCCTCAAAGGTTTCCAAAAGCTTCCGGAAGCTTCTGGAAGAAATCTGCACACGACAAAGAAGATGCTCATCTAGACAAAAGGGACGACACGTGTAATCTATGCATAGGTGCTAGCTGGACCTGCGAGATACCTAGAGGGCGGACCGACAATCTCCTGCCAAGGATAGCCTGCTGGACTAATAGATGTGCTCCATGACATCCATTATCCTAGTAACAACAGAGGAGACAAGAAGGATATTCCATTTGGTCGAACAACTGTCATCCAAAGGCTAGCTGGCAGGTCTCCTATCCTCCTTCACCTTTCGGCTATAAATAGAGACCTTCCCCTCCAGGTTTAAGGATTTTTTCCCACACACTTTTACTCTCAACACACACTATTTCCTTAAAGCAGTACTCATTGTCACGCTGGAGGATGGTCACAAGGAGTGCCACCCTATTCTCCTCCTTGTGGCGAGTCACCGGTGTTTTGTTTTGCAGGATTTCAACTGACGGTGAGTAGAGGAAGAGATTGAACCCAAATATACAAGACAGTCTAGCTGGTAAACCCGTGTAAACCAGTGTTTCATCAGTATGTATGTGTGTATGTATGTACGTATGTATGTTTGTATGTATGTATGTATGTATGTATGTATGTATGTATGCATGTATGCATGCATGTATGCATGTATGTATGCATGTATGTATGTATGTATACATGTATGTATGTATGTATGTATGTATGTATGTATGTATGTATGTATATATGTATGTATGTATGTATAGGGTTTATCGAACTAGTTTCAACGTTATGGAGTAAGTTCAATCGAAGGTCATTCCTCTTTTTAAGGTTTAGCACTAGGGTTTATTGTTTAACTTTTAAGATTATAATTTATATTTAGGGTTTAGCTTTTGTGTTGAATTAGAGTTTAGAATTTAGGGTTTAAGGTTACTAGTTATAGTTTGACAAGCCAGTTCCAAAGTTGTTGGAATGAGTTCAATCAGAGTTCGATCAAGCGGTTTCCTTTCAGTTGCTAGCTTTGTTGGAGTCCCCAATTAACCCACCCCTGATCTTATGCGAAAGCTACATTTTTGTCGACCATATGAACAACTAATACACACACTCTAATCCTACACCTAAAGCTATGCTTTTATCCACCGTATGACTAGACCCCTCAATCAATTGAAAATGAACGTAATTATATATACACTTTGATACCATTAGGATATAATTCTTTTGATACTTATAAATAAATATATGCGTATATATATATATACACACATGTATTCCCACCTAGAAATGAATGCACAAAATCAACTTTTAACAGAAACTTTGACCCAACTCTATGGATTCATAACACACAATTTTAACCATAGGAGTGATTCTTTTTCTGGAATTTAGTTTTGATGTGTTAGCTTTCATACCCACCTATTCCCACTTAAATTCATTAAAGTTTCGATCTTAACCAATTGAAACAAATCGAGAACACAAGAAAATAGTTGATGTTACATTTTAATTTGGTTTTATGCGGTCATTTACATATATTCCCTTTCTAAGATTATTTATTATATATTTACCCAACTCTTAAAACTAGTTATATGTTTTCCTTCCTAAACCATATATATTACATATTTATCTATTTTATTAAAATAACTCTTATTGAATTACTATTTACTTAGAACAAATTACAAAAATCGTCTTTTATGTTGACACTAGATTGCAAAGTGTGTCATTTGTCTTCAAAAAATACAAAAAGGTACTCGATATTTTTAAACCCTTGCACGTTATGTCATTTAACCCTAATTTAGTTGGCGAGCTGCTGCTACAGTGGCCAGCGGTGGGTCTATGGTGAATGGTGCTACGGCGGTGGTTCTATGGGCGGTGGTGGCTTAGATTGTATATATAAAGAGAGAGAGTTGAGGGAAAAAGATGGGTTTTTTATTAGTTATTTTAGTGTTTAGGGTAAAATGATCAAAATACCCTCGTAAGGGGACTACTTGATCAAATTTAACCATGAAAATTAATTGAGTTTGGGCTAAATGATATAACGTGCAAGGGTTTGCAAACATTGAGTACGTTTTTTTGTACTTTTTGAAGAAAAATGACACATTTTGCAATCTAGTGTCAACATAAACGACAATTTTTATAATTTACTCATTTACTTATAATGAACTTATTGAATGACTATTACATATTATCCCTTTCTAATGCCATCAATCACATATTTCTTCATTCCAAAATAAAATGCTAACATCTCATATATTACTTCTTGTTGCTTATAATCAACTGCTCAAAAAAACCACAAAGTTTTTAAAGTGTAATCCTCGCTTTTTGTCATACTCATAAAAAAGGCTTTTAATAACATGATGTGTGTAATAATTCTATTATAAAAACAAAAGATGCAAATAATTCATGTAATCAAACTGAAAGGAATTTGGTTTAAGATTACAACCTAATCTTATCATTTCTGCAACATCTTCCCTGATATCATCATCTATGACAACCATCAGTAACATTTCCTTCCACTATCCATTCATCCACCGTCTGACTGTCACCACTCTACCACCACCATCTAAACCCACCACTAGACCACTCTCTTCTTCGCTCACCTCTATTCCGTAGATGCTCATCCTCAAACTCTAAACATTTTCAGCCATGTTCTGGTCACACCCCAACCGATGGCGGAAACATCGGGGCGCGGCACTAGGCGAATCAGATTAATCAAGAGACATCATAACCATTATTAAGCGATATTATCCAAACGTTTAACACCCCATGCTATTAAACAATAAAATCCAAAACAATTATTACAATTTTAAGCAAATCTCTTAAACATAACATCCGATTCGATCTTCCCTAGATTTTATTACATGATTCTCTAAAGCAAAAACCTAAATCTAAGCATCCAAAGCAATATCCTCAACCTGCCACATATGATAAAATAAACGTCAATACAATTAAGTAAAGGTGAGCGTACAGGTTTTGCATACATAATAGATATAAAAGCGTTTAACATACACCGCATGACATACGTAACAGTTGTAAACTATGTAACTACTCAAATTCATGTAAACCAACAAACGGCAATTGATTGAGGCATGCAAACAAGTGTTCACATCCTAAAGAGAAAATAAATGAGAAATGAAAATGCGAGCCTTAACAACCCCGGGCCTCTGGGTGGCGGGTCAACCTATAGTATACTATCATGTTAAGGGTGGCGTACAAGCAATCAAGTAATACATACAATTCAGCAGATTTCACGTATAGTCATGTATAGCGGATAACAAATAAGCGTTTGAATTGTGTGATGTGATTTGATATAAGAAACATATGTGACCCCCAAAAGTGCGTTTAAGCGTAAAGGGGTTCATGTATACTCACTGTCGGTGCGTTTTGAAGAAGGTGACGGGATCTGAGATGAGTTGCGAAGAGCGCCGGATCAGCCTGTAAGCGAACAGAAGTGCATCAGTCTTCCGAATTGCTGAAACGGTTAACGGTTGAGATAACATCAAACAAGTTCGGGCGAACTTGTATGCCTGGACTTACTGTGAGTACAAGTTCGGGCGAACTTGTCAAGTTTCCTGAGAAACTAGACAAGTTCGGACAAACTTGTCTTATTTGGTGAATGGTGATACAAGTTCGGGCGAACTTGTCCTGATTCCTTGGAATCAGTACAAGTTCGGGCGAACTTGTGTGTATTTGATGAAGAATTGATCAAATTCGGGCGAACTTGATGCTTTCCGAGCGAACTTGACTGTTTTGGCATCCGAATCATGCGTTTTCACGTCGTTTGCTGAGGAAATCGAGTGTCCATCCCTCCAACCTTAGGCTAGTGAGCAAAACCAAGGCTGAAGAGGTCTTTTGGAGCGAGTTTTAGCCATTTTACAGAAACTCAGACTAATCTGGGCGTACTTGAAGGTTCGAACGGTTTAGTCCAGTTTGTGCAAAGTGACGTTTTCGGCCTTGTGCTTCCAGATCTTAGATCTTACTTGACAATGCCTCGTTCCACTTCAAAGTGAACGAAACATACGTCATTTAGTCCGAATATTGTGTAAAAATCGATGTTTAAAAGGTTTTACTCAGATCTAAGCATAGATCTGAGTGAAAAACAGAAGTTTTGCATAAAAAGATGAAGATTTTCGTAAACAGAGGAGATTTGATGAAAACTAAGGCAAAGCCTTGTGCAAAATTGTTGTAAAACGTTGTTGTAGCTTGAAAATGGGTTGAATCTTACTTAGAACATAAAAGGTTTCAGTTTTGGGGAGCTCCGGGCGAACTTGCAGCAAGTACAAATGAGAAGAGGAGCTGGGTATTTATAGGTGAAGTGAAAAAAGTGGGCTGAAACATCAAGTTCGGACGAACTTGCTTGTGTCTTGTGTTTTGAAGACAAGTTCGAGCGGACTTGATGAGTTTGGAGGATCTTGATGGCTTAGACAAGTTCGGGCGAACTTGTGATGCAAAAGTTTGGCCGAACTTGTGATGCACAAGTTTGGCCGTACTTGACCTATTGGCCAAGTTTCGTTCGATTATTGGCGATTCGGTTCGTATTAGATAGTTATATTAAGCGTTATATTATCATTGAATTGAGAGAGAGCGAGTTACGAGAGTGTGCGAGCGTTTTAGCGATAGTAAACCATAACATAAACAAACATAACACATATAGAACATAATTCCACATGATTAACTGCGTGTTGTGATGCGATGAGATAAGCGGTGCGATGGCACAAGTGTTTATTAAACAATAACACACTCGGCTCGTATACTACTTGGTGATTGCGTTGAATTAGCGATTACTAAGCGATTAAATGCGATATAGATGTGACAAAACATAATTCCATTAACATAAACTTTCTCATAACCAAATCTCGAAATACAAGTGATAGCTACAAACGGAATACACGGAAATAAATAACAACGGAAATTTGGAGTTGTTAAGGTCTCCCATACTTTAGGAAATTTCGTCTCGAAATTTAAGTAGTGGTCGTAACAAAGAGATGTGGATATTTAGCCTTCATGTCACTTTCTAATTCCCAAGTGAACTCGGCACCGCGTTTGCCTTCCCATTAGACCTTCACGATATGGATGCGAGAGCGTCGTAGTTTCTTGGTCTCTCGGTCCATGATTTCGACAGGCTTTTCCACAAAATGTAGAGTCTCGTTTATTTGCAAGTCCTCGAGAGGGACGTTGAGATTTTCTTTAGCTAGGTATTTCTTGAGGTTCGACACGTGGAAAGTCGAATGTACGTTATTAAGTTCCGCCGGTAGTTCGAGTCGATAGGCTACTTTACCGATTCCTTCCAGAATCTTAAAGGGACCTACGTATCGTATCGCTAGCTTTCCTTTCTTCCCGAAGCGGATCACTCCTTTCCAAGTTGCAACCTTTAAGAGAACGTGATCTCCCACTTCGAACTGCAGGGGCTTGCGGCGTTTATTGGCATAACTCTTTTGACGACTCCGAGCTTTGAAGAGATTGTCTCTGATCTGGAGGATTTTGTCTGTCGTCTCTTGAATCAGCTCAGGATGGTGATTTGTGCTTCTCCGATCTCGTGCCATGCAATAGGCGATCGACATTTTCTTCCATACAGTGCCTCAAAGGAGCCATTTGAATGCTGGCGTGATAACTATTATTATACGAGAATTCAATTAAAGGTAAATGTGTATCCCAATTACCACCGAAATCTATGATGCACGCACGAAGCATGTCTTCGAGGGTGCGGATCGTGCGCTCAGTCTGACCGTCGGTTTGAGGGTGAAAGGCGGTACTGAGATTGAGAATAGTACCAAGAGCGGATTGATAAGTCTCCCAGAGACGTGAGGTAAAGTGACCGTCGCGGTCAGAGATGATGTCATGAGATGTCCCGTGTCGACATATAACTTCGTCGGTGTAGATTCGTGCTAATCGTTCTACCTTAAAGTCTTTTCGTATAGCAATAAAGTGTGTAGATTTAGTAAGACGAACGACGATAACCCAAATGCTATCGTGACCAAAGGAAGTGCGAGGAAGTTTTGGTAATAAAGTCCATAGCTATGCTCTCCCATTTCCACATCGGGATTTCGGGTTTTTCGAGCAAACCAGAGGGCCTTTGATGTTCGGCTTTGACTTTCGAACAAGTTAAGCACTTTGAGACGTAAACGACAATATCCTTTTCATGCCCGGCCACCAATACTTAGGACGAAGGTCCTGGTACATTTTATCGGCTTCGGGATGAATGGAGTATCGGATTTATGAGCTTCGGTCATTAGCAATTCACGAAGATTATCACGGCTAGGAATCCAGATGCGATCGAGATAGTAGTAAATGTCGTTGGGTTTGACGACTAGCTGAGTTTCAGCACCACATCTCATTTCTTCCTCCAGAGTATTCTCGTTAAAACAAGCGAATTGGGTGGAACGAATCATAATTTCGAGATCATTCAACGCTTGACAGTCACGTACACTATATACATAGCTTCGTCGACTGAGAGCATCGGCGACGACGTTTGCCTTGCCAGGATGGTAGCGTATCTTGCAATCGTAATCGTTGAGAAGTTCAACCTATCGGCGTTGGCGCATATTCAGTTCCTTTTGATTAAAGATATGTTGTAAGCTCTTATGGTCGGTGAAGACCGTACACTTAGTACTGTAAAGGTAGTGTCACCATATCTTTAATGCAAAAACAACTGCACCGAATTCGAGATCGTGGGTTGTGTAGATTTTTTTGTGGATCTTGAGTTGTCGAGATGCATACGCGATAACTTTGTCTCGTTGCATGAGAACACAACCAAGACCTAGGTTAAAGGCATCGCAATAAACAACGAAATCATCGTTTCCATCGGGAAGAGCGAGTACAGGAGCGTTGCATAGCAAATGCTTGAGAGTTTGAAAGGCTTCCTCTTGCTTGGAATCCCAAACAAAAGGCTTGTCTTTATGGGTTAAAGAGGTAAGCGGAACGACAATTTTTGAGAAGTCGACGATGAATCAACGGTAGTAACCCGCCAATCCAAGAAATGAACGGATTTCGGATGCATTCTTCGGCGAAATCCAACTCTTGACAGCTTCAATCTTTGCAGGGTCGACGTGAATTCCTTGACTATTAACGATGTGGCTGAGAAATTGGACTTATTCGAGCCAGAATTCACATTTGGAGAACTTAGCATAAAGACGATTACCTTGAAGAAGTTCGAGGACTAAACGGAGATGGCGCGCGTGTTCGTCTCTCAACTTCGAATAGATAAGGATGTCATCGATAAACACAATGACAAAACGATCTAAGAAAGCTTTACACACACGGTTCATCAAATCCATGAAGACCACGGGTGCATTGGTAAGACCAAAAGGCATCACCATGAATTCAAAATGGCCATAACGGGTACGAAAGGTGGTTTTCGGAATATCTTCTTCCAATACATGTAATTGATGATAATCGGAACGTAAATCTATCTTTGAAAAACAAGTAGCACCTTGAAGCTAATCAAATAAGTCGTCGATTCGAGGAAGAGGGTAGCAGTTCTTTATCGTAAGCTTATTAAGTTCACGATAATTGATGCACATTTGGAACGTCCCATCTTTCTTTTTCACAAAAAGAAAGGGTGCGCCCCAAGGCGAAGTGCTCGTGCGTATAAAACCTTTGTCAAGAAGCTCTTGAAGTTGGCTTGATATCTCATGCATTTTGGATGGTGCGAGACGATAGGAAGCTTTAGCAACGAGAGTAGCACCGGGAATCAAATCGATACGGAATTCAACATCACGAGTAGGGGGTAAACCGGGTAGTTCGTTGGGAAAAAACTTTAGAAAATTCACAAACAACGGGTACATCTTTCTAGGTTTTCTTTTCTTTCTTCGGGTTCACAATGTGGGCTAGGAAGGCAATGCATTGCTTTCGCAGATGCTTGTTCGCTTGAGTACATGACATAAGCATCAACTTCTTTGAGGGAGTCTCGCCATAGACATGTAGTTGATCACCGTTAGAGAGAGGAAGCGAATCATCTTATCGAAGCAAACAACTTCGGCATGATTTTCACGAAGAAAATCCATGCCTACTATGATATCGAAGCTACCTAACTGCATAGGTATGAGATTAATCGAGAAGACATGGTTGTTGAGATCGAGAGTACAACCACGTAGGACGGAGTTAACGGTAACGGTTCTTCCGGTGGCGACTTCCACATCGAAAGTCTTTGGCAGTTTTGCGCGTTTACATTTTAAAACCTTTTTGAATTCTAACGATACAAAACAATTATTGGCACCAGTATCAAATAAACATGAAGCAGAAATACCATTGACAAGGAACATACCGTTGACAACATTGTTGTCATTCTGAGTCTGGCGATGATTGAGATTGAAGGCTCGTCCACGTGCAACCTGTTGTTGCTGCTGAGGCTGTGGTGGTGGTTGCTATTGAGGCTGAGGCTAAGGCTGAGGCTGAGGCTGAGGCTGTTGTTGTTGCGGCTCTTGTTTGACAGCTCGGTTTAGGCAGACGTTACTGAAGTGGTTTGGGTCCCCACATGTGTAGCAAGCACGGGCCTTTGTGGTTGGCGCTTGCTGCTGCTGCTGCTGATTAGCCTCAGGTGTGCGAGGGGAGCTGGTAAAGCTGGTGCTGCTGGGGCCTAAGGAGCTGACTGACGCGGGCCTGAACGACAACTGATAGTAAAGTGGCCATAAATGTTGTAGTTGGTGCAGAAGCGACAGTTGCCTCCAACTGCATGATGATAGGTGCATTTTGAGCATAAAGGATGAGGGCCTGTATACGCACGCTTTGCCGGCTGTGCGTTTGGTGCAGATGACTGAAGTGGCTGAGGGTTTTGCGGTGCGGTAAGGGCAAAGTTCTTGCTCGGGTTTTCCCTTTTGCGAGCTAGACTTTGACTCTCGAGACTGGACGGAGGGAGCTGCTGATTCGGTGATGGCCTGGTTTGCGACCTTGCTGTTCTTAAAGTAACCAGCCTGAACCCTTTTGTCGTTGATCTTTGCGGATAGCTGGTAAGTTTCCTCGATGGTGACAGGGCGTGCGGCCTGAACAAAATCAGCGACGCAATCGGGTAAACACGCAGGTATTTCTTGATCGCTTTCTCGGTCGTGTCCACTTGACCGGGACAGATAATGCTCAACTGTTTGAAACGAGCTGTTAGGCCAACATTGTCTGGATCGTCTTGTTTGATATCCCAGAACTCGTTCTCCAACTTTTGAATCTCATGTGGAGGAGAGAACTCTTTCATCATGATTTCCTTGAGTTCCTCCCAAGTGAGCCCGTAAGCTTCGTCGTTCCCGCGCTTGTTGCGCTCCGCTGTCCACCAATCGAGAGCCCTTGACTGGAACACGCCGGTGGCGTTGATAGTGCGTAGAGCTTCGGGGCATCCTCTCTGACGGAAGGTAACTTCGATATAATCGAACCAGGGAACATAGCACTTGGCCCGTCCGTGCCGGTGAAGGTGAGTGGTCCACATGCTTTAAATTGCTTAAAGCTGAAGGAAGGCTTGGGCGTGTCGGCTTTCGAGTCCACAGAAGTGTTGCTGCTGACCGCGTGGATCTCGCTGACGATTTGCGGAATCACCTTCGCCATTTCCTGGGTTACCATTGAAGCGATACGCTTATCCGTGTTGCTACGCTGGAGATTCCTCCTGGTGTATGATCCCATAGAAGACATCTACATTTAAAAGATTCGATTGGATGAGATTTGATTATGATAGGTTTATGTTCAAAAGTTATTATTATTTTTATTATACAATTAAGGCATAAAACACATAGGCATGTATCCACATAAGCACGTAAGCATATAAGCACATAAGCACGTAATCACATAGGCACAGAAGCATATAGGCATGTAAGCACGTATTTTGCACCTTAATCTTCAAACTAAATCACGCATAGCGCGTACGAGATGCGTTATAATAGCATAAATAGTGAGTAGAGCTGCATATGAGACCATACGCGTAGGAGAGTTGAGCGATTAGTTTGGTTGGTCAATTAATTAGCGTTCTAGATTTCGAGAGCTGTGCGAGTTGTGCTATATCGATGGAGCGTAAAAGAGATAAATCGAGAAATCGGTAAAGCGAGAAATCGAATAATCTAAAATCCATAAATTTAAACACAGTAATAATAAGTAAAGCGATGATGCGTAAAATCGACGATTATAGGCTTAAATCAATTGGGAGCGTCCTGGGTTTTGAGACAGCGACTACCCACAGTGATTCAAAGATTCTCTAAGTTCGGACACACGATTTGGCCTAATAGTCAAATGCTCTCGCCATACAACGGTTAACAGCATTTATCCTTCCAGCTACGTCGTGTTCTGAGTCATCGAAATAATCTATTTCGAGACTTTGGTGAGATTGAAAATCGAGGAGCGGAACTAGATATTAAGATGCGGGTTTCACCCCTAACTTAACAACTTCATTCCTAGTTGTGGTTATGCTCACCGATCAAATCGGGAGTTCCACTAGATAGATATGGAGATTTTCGTTGAGGTTTGGATATCACTCCTAACTCAATGAAGGTATCTCGTGCAAGAGAATGCGCGGAGTGAATGATCTTATCGAGAATTCTTGGTTTTCACACCTATTCTCGACTTATCACTCGTTTTGGTGTGATACGAGCATTCTTCACGTGTGTTGTGGTTTCTTTAGGAAAAACAATGTTTAAAAGTTCGTGTCGAAGGGTTCTGGTCAAGTTTGGGCGAACTTGGCATCAGCCTGATGTCAAGTTCGAGCAAACTTGCTCAATCCCAGTGAACTTGTTTATTGTTGAGGGGGACTGACAAGTTCGGGCGAACTTGGTCAAGTTCGGGTGAGCTTGATCAAGTTCGGGCGAACTTGATCAACTCGAGCGAACTTGCCCCCAAGTTCGGGCGATCTTGTTTATTCGTACGAGTTTTCGGCGTTAATCGATGCGTAACGGTCTGATTTGGTATCCTAACTATAGTCTAAGGCAAACATGGCAATCCTACCTAATTTCCCTATAGTTATGTCTCTGATACCAATCTGTCACACCCCAACCGATGGCGGAAACATCGAGGAGCGGCACTAGGCGAATCAGATGGCTCAAGAGACATCATAACAACTATTAAGCGATATTATCCAAACGTTAAACATCCCATACTATTAAACACATAAAATCCACAACAATTATTAAAATATTAAGTAAATCTCTTAAACATAACATCCGATTAGATCTTCCCTAGATTTTATTACATGATTCTCTAAAGCAAAAACTTAAATCTAAGCATCCAAAGCAATTTCTTCAACCCGCCAAACGTCAATACAATTAAGTAAAGGTGAGCACACAGGTTTTGCGTACATAATAGATATAAAAGCGTTTAGCATACACCGCATGACATACGTAACAGTTGTGAACTATGTAACTACTCAAATTCATGTAAACCAACAAACCGCGATTGATCGAGGGATGCAAACAAGTGTTCACATCCTAAAGAGAAAATAAATGAGAAATGAAAATGCGAGCCTTAACAACCCCGGGCCTCCGGGTGGCCGGTCAACCTCTAGTATACTATCATGTTAAGGGTGGCGTACAAGCAATCAAGTAATACATACAATTCAATAGATTTCACGTATAGTCATGTAAAGAGGATAACGAATAAGCGTTTGAATTGTGTGATGTGATTTGATATAAGAAACATATGTGACACCCAAAAGTGCGTTTAAGCATAAAGGGGTTCATGTATACTCACTGTCGGTGCGTTTTGGAGAAGGTGACGGGATCTGAGATGAGTTGCGGAGAGCACCGGATCAGCCTGCAAGCGAACAGAAGTGCATCAGTCTTCCGAATTGCTGAAACGGTTAACGGTTGAGATAACAGCAGACAAGTTCGGGCGAACTTGTACTTGAAGGTACAAGTTCGGGCGAACTTGTATGCCTGGACATACTGTGAGTACAAGTTCGGGCGAACTTGTCTTATTTGGTGAATGGTGGTACAAGTTCGGGCGAACTTGTGTGTATTTGATGAAGAATTGATCAAGTTCGGGCGAACTTGATGCTTTCCGAGCAAACTTGACTGTTTTGGCATCCGAATCGTGCGTTTTCGCGTCGTTTGATAAGGAAATCGAGTGTCCATCCCTCCAACCTTAGGCTAGTTAGCAAAACCAAGGCTGAAGAGGTCTTTTGGAGCGAGTTTTGGCCATTTTATAGAAACTCAGACTAATCCGGGCGTACTTAAAGGTTCGAACGGTTTAGTCCAGTTTGTGCAAAGTGACGTTTTCATCCTTGTGCTTCTGGATCTGAGATATAGCTTGACAACGCCTCGTTCCACTTCAAAGTGAACGAAACATACGTCATTTAGTCCGAATATTGTGTAAAATTTGATGTTTAAAAGATTTTACTCAGATCTAAGCATAGATCTGAGTGAAAAACATAAGTTTTGCATAAAAAGATGATGATTTTCGTAAACATAAGATTTTTGATGAAAACGAAGGCAAAGCATTATGCAAAATCGTTGTAAAACGTTGTTGTAGCTTGAAAACGGGTTGAATCTTACTAGAACACAAAAGGTTTCGGTTTTGGATAGCTCCAGGCGAACTTGTTGCAAGTTCAAATGAGAAGAGGAGCTGGGTATTTATAGGTGAATTGAAAAAAGTGGGATGAAACATCAAGTTCGGCGAACTTGTATCAAGTTCGGGGGAACTTGCTTGTTTCTTGTGTTTTGAGGACAAGTCCGGTCAGACTTGATGAGTTTGGAGGATCTTGATGGCTTAGACAAGTTCGGGCGAACTTGTGATGCACAAGTTCGGCCGAACTTGACCTATTGGCCAAGTTTCGTTCGATTATTCCGTGTTAAGTGTTAGTTTGGCGATTCGGTTCGTATTAGATAGTTATATTAAGCGTTTTAGCGAAGCGTTAAGCGTTATTATCATTGAATTGAGAGAGAGCGAGTTACGAGAGTGTGTGAGCGTTTTAGCGATAGTAAACCATAACATAAACAAACATAACACATATAGAACATAATTCCACATGATTAACTGCGTTTTGCGATGCCATGACATAAGCGGTGCGATGGCACAAGTGTTTATTAAACAATAACACACTCGGCTCGTACACTACTTGGTGATTGCGTTGAATTAGTGATTAATAAGCGATTAAATACGATATAGATGTGACAAAACATAATTCCATTAACATAAACTTTCTCATAACCAAATCTCGGAATACAAGGGATAGTTACAAACGCAATACATGGAAATAAATAACAACGGAAATTTGGAGTTGTTACAGTTCCAACCACCAATACCAACCTTATGGTTGATTTGACCTACTTTGAACGTTTCTTTCAACACTGGACCAGGTTGATCAATAACATAAGCAAAACCGTGAACCATGAAGCGTCATAGCAAAATGGGTATGATTTTAAGGGTTGTATATAAATAAAAATCGCTTAACTATGAGACCCTTAGACTATTTAAAAAACTATAACATCCATGTTTATATCAAGTTCTGTATTTAAATGTGGTAAAAATCTCATAATTAAATAAATTCACTTATCTAAACAAAAACATGTCACAAAGTGATATAAAATTTGTAACTTTTATCTTGAAAACTAATATATGTATAATTCTAAATGCACAATTCCTAACGACCACTATTGGGACTTATACTATATTAATCCTATTTAAAAATAGGTATACTAATACTAATAAGTACCGCTGGAGTCATGTTTAAGAGGATGAATAAGAAATTGGACGAGAAATAGACCTAAAACCATAAAGACACAATTATCACCAACTCGGTGTGTATATTACTCATGACGATTTTGACATGGTTTTCCTCAGGATATAAAACTTAAAATTAGATGAGATGTGTGTCACACCCGACACTCAACGGAATAGGTGATTGGGGCATGATTGGTTGATCCAAAGCTTATGACTTGCTATTACATGTTTTAAATAGCCATTAATATAAATTGAATGTGCCGCATAACAAATAATCCAAATAAAACAATTATATATAAGACATTGTTCATAACAATTAAACTTCATTAATCCGTTTCATGTTAACTAAGGCCATTCCTATGTCCAATCTTCTCTTCATGCTTAATCACCTATATCATGTGTAAAAGTTGTTTTTTGGTCAACAAAGGTTGGTGAGTGAATCTCCTTATTATTAGAAAAATAATATGTTTTCTTTGCTTATTGAGAAAACGTGCATTAACCAATGTAAGCAAATATGTTGGATGTCATATGTTAAACCCCAACAAACAATCTCAAACAATAAACCAATCAACTATATACAAATTTGCACGGTATTATGGTGTGCTGCAAGATCTAAACTCAATCAAACAGAGCTGACCTCGTATGTTTGGCAAAGTCAAGTTCCGCTCATAGGCAATGGTGAACAGACGAGCCTATGATGACGTAATGACTTAAAAGAATGTAATGCACCAAGTGATAAATAAACAATTAACACATAACACATATAATTCATAAGATGGTAATTGCACATAATTGAGTTTTGTAAAATGTAATAATGAAATGCGACATATGAAGCACCCCAAAACGTGTAATAAAAAGGGAGTTGTAAGATTCACTCACAGTTTGTGTTCCATTAATCCTTAGTGAAAAACCGCACGAGAATAAGGAGCAAATCCAAATAACAAGCGTGATTTAAACCTAGACAAACCAATGCAACAAGGCAAGGGTAAATGTTATGCTAGGCATAACTAAATGAACGAACACAATATGTTGGACTCGTTGCGCCTAAAGAGCCTCTACAAGGCTATGCCAAGCCTAAAAGAGTGCCTAAACAAGGCTACCTAAACGAGCCTAATGCTCCTTAACTAAGAACCTGAACTAAACTAATTAAACTAAGAAAGCAATAAATTAATGAATAACGAAAAGGAAAGGAAAACTACCTCAAAGAAAACTTTACAAAATGAGAAGTGCTTTAAGGCAACACCTCCTCGTCGAGAGCGGAATAAAAACTACTACGCACAACACCCAAAGGGGTATTGCACTTGGGAAACCACCAAATTTGGCTATTCCACTTGTTTATACACAGACTAGGTGTTGCAAGCTATAAGGAACCAAGCAAGGTATATATAGGTGTGAAATGGAGCACAAAATGGTATTTGGGGCAATGTGGGACGAATTTAAAATGGGTTTTTCGCGTCTTGCAAATCAGCAACAAACACTAAATTTGTTTTCGTGATTCCTGCTTCGTTATAACTCCGTTTACCGCACGCTTTCCACCTACGTTCATCATTTTCAGAGTACTATCATATGGAAGAAAGTAATCCGAAATTCATGTGTCGAGAATTAGGCTTAGATCTTGATGCAGGTCAAGGGTTACGTTCTCTAACTTGTGTTTGTGATTCCTGTTACGTTTGGGCTCAGTTTTTTGCACCATTTGAACCTACTTTCTCCTTAGGATACCAAGTTTATATTGATGCTTTGGATGGACTAGAATGATAGCTCAAGGATGGAGAAAAGTTGGCAAGAAAGTCACCCGAAAGTCATCTTATGACAAAACTAAGAATTCAACATGTAGAGCTTTTTACTTGCTATCATTTAAAAAACTTGTATAAAACATGTATAAAACTATATATCACCAGATACGATAACATGTATGATCAAAAAATAGAATCCGAGACATTTTATTGCTTAAATATTAAATAAAAATACGAGGATTATGAAAACGGACCGGATTACAAAAACGGGTAGTGTTGTAGGATTCGTTTTTTTACGGATGTTACAGTCTCCCCTACTTTTGGGAATTTCTTCCTGAAATTGGAGGAAAATGTTTAGCTGTTTAACATTTGGGCAAAGGTAATTCAAAAGGGATTGCAGTGTTTAAGGATTTTGGAAATGGAAATTTTAACAAAGGTTTGATTTGGTGGAGTGGCTCAGGTGTTTTGTTTGTTTGTTGGTGAGACCCGGGTTCGAATCCCTAGTCCACTATTTTATATTTCTTTTTAAATTTAAAGTTTTGAAATGTTACAAATTAGCCCCCTTAACTCTACTAACCGAACTAACTTGGCTACTAACTCATATTACCTTAAAACTCACTTTAAAACCTAACAAAACTAACTAGATTTTATTAATGATTTTAATGCGATATTAATTAAATGAAATAAATAAACAACAAATAAATAAATAACAAAATCGATAAATGAATTTAAATTAAAGAGTAAAATCTTTCAACGGTTATTTATTTCGTGAAAATTTCCGAAGTTCAAAGGTTAGGATCCACATTTCAAAAGAGGTCAGACTTCTGGATATCCGTTTTTGGCGGATGTTACAGTCTCTCCTACTTTTAGGAATGTCGTCCCAAATTAGGAGGGAAACTGTTCTTGAGGTTTAGTTAATAGGGTTTCTTATAGATTGGATCTCGAGTATGCTAGGTAATAAAAATCTCGATGATGCTAAGGATATACATAACTAGGTGAGTGTAAAGTTCGGATTTTGATTGAGACGGTAACGTTCCTAGTAAAGGTTGAATACCCTACTACAGGAATTGCTTTTTGATGCCTGAGGTGTGGAAATAGAAAATGTTATGACATATAGGTGACTTGTACCATGATAGAGAATTTACTACTGAGTAGTACTCATACTCATGATGATTAACTGGATATTGTATCCTGATAAGGGATTTTGAGAAAAATCAAAGAGTCATCATGATAAAGTTACATATGAAATCACAAAACGAAATAAACAACCACACCGTTATCCAAATCATGATTGCCACGACTTACACAGAACTTCCCATGACAGTCTAACAACGCTTTTGATCATTTGACAAGAAGACTTATATATAGAAAGTACCAGTGGCGTATCCACCATGTCCTTGCCAAATTTTCATTGGCTTTGTTATCAAGTCATGATTAATTATATGTGACTCTTCCTAAAATCTACCATCATAAATAACACAACAACCAATGCTTGAGCCTCGAGTCCGAAGAAAACGAGACTAAATGTTAGTAGCGACTACATCTTATGCTATAAGGAAAGAGTCAGCATAGGAAAAGTTGAGGCATTATCCATGTTCCCTAAATTATGAGATGGGGTTTGCCGAAATGAAAATGACGTAAAATGTAAAAATGAAATTGCAAATGATAATAACAGTATGAAATGAAGATAATTGTTTTGGTCAAAAATCAGTTCAAGGATAATGTAACCAAATTTTTATTGTGATGTTGAGTGTTTATGTGTATGAACAAGAATGTAATCAATTGTATAACGAGAATGACAATGAACACTGAGATTTGTACGAGGAAAAAGCCCTTGATCCTTGTGAGATCTACGGCACAAAAAAACCCCGGATAGTGAAAACTATCACTATCAACTATATTGTATGATAAAGGTTACAACTTTGGATGTTGATCAAGTGTGGTACAATGATTGTTTGCTAAGGGTGTGTTGCGAGAACTCTGGTTTTGCAATGTATGCAAGAGTGTGTGTGCGCGTCTATGTGAATGTTGATGTGTATAAAATGTAACATATAATACATCAAATAAGACATAAAACTAACCCCTTTTTAGTACTAATGTTGGAAAAAGCGCGTTTCATTGTTCCTATTGAATTTAAAGGACCAAATGAGCTTAAAAGAGCAAAAAGAGCAAATAAGCAACCAAAAAGAATATAAATACAAAAAAGAGGGAAAACATGGCATGCCTGACCCCTCAGCAACACCCCAAAGACAAAAACAAGAAGATAGAAGCTGACCATGGGGCCGGGCCCAGCCAGGCATGGGGCATGGTCAGCCTTTACACTTAAAGATAAAACCTACTGAAGCTTCTACGTCCACCACCGGGGTCATGCCCAGCTCACCATGGGGCGTGGTCAATTCTCAGATTGGTAGAATCTTGATAGAACAACAAAGAGTTGACCACGGGGCCGTGCCCAGAAGGCACGAGGTCGTGTGGGGCCCTCTGCTGACAGCTGCAATAAATGAAGGAATAGAAGAAGCCGGCCACGGGCCGTGCCCATTGGACACGGGGCCATGGCCGGGGTATTGTTCTGACTATAAATAGGGGTTCTTGGTTCACTTCAAATGCATCCTTTGGCAAACCACTACTCTCTCACTTTGCCCCCACTCCACCACCACTACAACACCAACACCCACCACCATCATCCTTCTATCATCTTTAAAGTGTATAGTAGTCTCAGGATCCAAGATTGATCGTAGGAGTTCTTGTCAAACAAAGGCCATGCTTGGCTAATCTCTTACATCACTTGGTGAAGACAAATCTTTAATGTATTACTTTTGAGTTTTAATCTTTCGGCACTTTTAATTGGGTATGTATTAATAACTTTAATAACTAGTTTCTTATGTTGAATGTGAATTTTCCTAACCATATCTTCATGATGTCATTGATTTGCTCATTCGTGTCTTTACGGTCTATATAAAGCACGTTAACTACTTGGAAGGGGGTTACAAGGGTGGTTTGGTAAAGTTCTTGTCTCTTTCAATGTATAGATCCTGCGAGTACTTGATTCAAGCTTACTAGGACCTCCTTCAATGCCCCAAAAGTATTAGATGGCGGGGGTGCGAATAGCTTGAACCGCTCATAAGTAAACTACTATTAAAACATTAAACCGGCTTCTTGGGATTGTATCCTTGCTGACTCAAACCACTTTGTCAAGGGTAACATCATCTTCAAAAGAGGGGCCTACTACTTTTCGCATAAATAACTTATTTAATTATCTTTCAATATTCCGACCCTTTGGGATTGTATCCCCGCTAACTCAAACCACTGGGTTGAGGGTAACGTTACCTTCAAAAGAGGGGCCTATTACTTTAGCTAAAATAATCTCTTAAAAAGTCCGAAAGTGAGAAAATCATCAAAGGATACATTAAAGAGGAGTTGGATCCAAGTGATTCTATCTTGTCTATTTTTATTTCATTTTACTTATCTTTTTATTTTTAGATTTACTTTTATGTTTAAAAATTTTTATCAAAAATTCAGATTGATTAGACGTTGACGATAAACCAGTATTAAAAGCTCTTGTGTCCTTGGACGACCTCGGTATCTTACCAACACTATACTACGCTGACGATGGGTGCACTTGCCCAATTGTGTGTTTAGTGTTAGTACAATATCATGTTTTATAAATTTAAAACTTGATTAATGCGTAAAATGGACTTAAAATATTAACAAAAAAAGATATCACGCTTAACGCACACCAATGTATGTGTCCCTTAAACACTTGATCCACCCCTTTTGAAATAAGCTAGCAACTAGTCCAATTTTTGTGGAAGGCCACGTCCAAGCTCATGAACGTTAGTGGAATTCATCACGCGCAACATCTTCAGCGAATATTAACCTAGATTCCAGCCAAGACTTAGTCCACGTCGTCCACCACCTGCATGTAATCATTAGAAAATGTGACATTTGTGTCTTTCAATCTTGTACAATTCTGAATAATTTCATAATCAATGAAACTTTATGTTTTATTTCCATGATTTGTTTAAACTTTTGACATTTACACATTTTCAATCTTTGTTCAATTTTGATCTTTCAAACCTTTTCTGGAAATGAAATCGTAAACCGTTACACAAACATAATCAGTTTAACGTGACATACACTCCGGGACAAGGACATAAGCTAAACATACCCTAAATACCCTTTACATAACTTAGAAATAAGTTTTGAAAGGTTCGGTATGGCAAAAACATGCTTAATCAAGCTCAGGGACTATTTGCGACATTTGCGAAAGTCTGCCGATTCTCGTATTTTTTATTGATAAGAATGCAAAAATATCGTTTGTTGCGAAATTTCGGTCGTTTTCGCGTTCGTTAAGGCGTTCGTCGTAATTAAGCGAAAAACGCAACCGTACAACCAAACGAACCGACATCCACGATATTTTTGGGTATAATTCAAGTCTCATATGTTTTAACATCCTTATAGAGCCTAAAAATTAGGTTAACGGGTGTTAGAAGAGACAAAACGCAAGATTGGAAGTCAAAGGGGCCAAAGTTGCAACAAATGAAAATTTATGAGTGTGACCAGTCTGGCCCGACCGTAGCTTATGGTTGCCAGACCATAGCTTATGGTTGGCTTTGCCAGCTTTGTTATTTTTGCTTGGTATCCACTCCAAGTTTCCAAAACCCATCAATTCGAAACCATAGGCTTCTAAACTGCTATGCCACATTTTAAGACACTTGTAATCATCTCTTGAAGCCTCCTAACACTTGGAACCATCTCCAAAATCCTCCAAGTACTATAAATAGGTGCCATGTTCTTCATTTCAATTTGCACCTTTCAAAAATTCTTTCTCCCTCTCTTCTATCTTGTTTCCTGTAATTGGAGACCTCCTACTGAGCTCGTAAGTGTTCCTTAACACAAGTAAGTGCTCACTCCTTAGTCTATTTCATTTGTTTTAGCTTATTAGAGCTAAAAGTCAAATAGTTAACTTTCTATTTGACTTTCGGTTCTGGCCATTTTTGGTCAAGTCAAAGTTCAATTGAACTTTGCAATGTGATCGTAATCACGAAGGTTATGATCCCTAGTGATTGCACCTTCTGATTACCACGTTTATTAGTCGATGTGACGTGTCAAGTTTTGTTTAAAAATGCACAAAATGAGCATTTTACGACGGAAATATTTTCGGGTATCAAAACACTAAGTTTTGATACCAAATCAGTTTTGCAACTTAGTTAGACATGTTTTGACATGTCTAACTCGTCACTTCAAGTTTAGTGCTTTATTTGGGTCGTAAGTCGAGCGGTCTTGACCACCGCTTTGACTTTCGAATCTGACCCGTTTGGTCGATCTTAGGATCCGACCAAAAACATATTTGTGACCATATTTTTATAGGGAATAACCTACTGAGGTTATACCTTATGGTCACGTCGTTTGGTTAGTGTTATGATAAGTCGCCTTCATGTTCTTTAAAAATGACCAAAACGCCCTTTTTGCGCATAAATCAATTTTAAGCATATGTAACCAAATTTTTGACGTATAAACTGTTGTTACAACATTATCAAACATGTTTTGACAATTAAGACTTATCATAATACATACTTAACCATCTTAACTTATATTTACGCAAATGACTCGTTAAAGTAGCGTAAACTACCTTAACAAGTCATATCGGGTCAAAAGCACTTAGGATCACTTCCAAATCAGAATGTTAAGTTTATTAAACCATGTCCTATGAGTTCCAACACTCATTTGGTTTATAGTTCTTCATTCTATCCAAATCATCCGATTAAAGTCATGACATTAACATAGTTATCCGATATTAGGACACATTTGAATCCTCGGCCTTTTGAGCTTTCTTTATCCTCTTGAACAAGGACACTCTTACAATCCCAAGTGAGTACATAGTTCCCTCTTTAATGTTTTTCAAATGTTTTGGGGTGATTCATATGTGCCTATCACTACCTTCTCGTTTTCATGACATTATACATGTTTTGCTTATCTAATACATATAGTACATAATTTCAAAACATTTTTGCTTTGTATGTTGACTTAACATATCTATTACATGATTTCAAAGACATTTTACATGGTATATTGACTTAGTATACCTACACATGGTTTCAAAGACATTTTACATGATATATTGACTTAGTATACCTACACATGGTTTCAAATACATTTTTACATGGTATATTGACTTAGTATACCTATAAATGGTTCGTATGTTGACTTAGCATACCTAGTACACGATTTCAAAGACATTTTGCTTGGTATATTGACTTAGTATGCCAAATACATGGTTTCAAAACAATTTCATGACATGCTTAAATTGTTCAAGACATACTGGTGCATTGAATATACAATGCTACATTCATTAACATTGATCACGCCGACCGGCAGTATGTAATTGTACCATAGGATTAACAATCCCTTCCCCACTTCCTAGGTTTGTTTGGAAGTGACTTTAGGGAATGATAGAATCCGATGAACACTGATAGACCTTTGTCTTTATAAGGGTCTATCCAACAATCAACAAGGCTTGAATGTATTCGCCAACAATCCTAATACATGTTTTTACAATAAAAGCGATGGTTCATAAGACATAACTTTTGATTTAAACCAAACCTTTGTTTATTCAAAGACACTGTTTTATACAAGACATTTTGGTTATGCAAAGACATTGGTTTACACAAGACATGGGTTTTTACATATACATTTGATTATACATGACATTGGTTTATACAAGACATCACATTGGTTTAAACAAAACATTTCATTGGTTGGTTAAGGTGAGTAATTTAAATAACGAGACATGAAAGCATGGTGGATACGCCATTGGTACTTACTATATATAAGTGATTTTATTATATTACATATTGTAGCGTTATCTAAACCACTACAAACAAAATACAAGACACGACATTTTATACAAGAAACAAAATTTTTATACCAGACATGACATATTTTGGTTATTAATTTAACCTTGCATTATTTCTTTTAAATCATTGATTATCACATGGTTTCATAAAAGAAACATTTTATAAGGGTTCATGGCTACTTTTGTATAATTAAACAATTGATTTAAACATTCAAAGCCATGAATCATCATCACAAAACCTATGTTACTCACAGACATTTTTATCCTGACGTATTTACTTTCACATATGTTTCAGGACCGAATGTTTGATGTTGAGCATGCTACACTTGGGCGGACTTAGGCCTTAGTGACTTAATATCTTGATGAATAGTTTAATTTATGTTATATTTTCTTTTTAATCCAAGACAATGTAAACAATTTAATCTAATAATACAAAACTTTAATTATCATGGTTGTGAAACAATAATTCTGTTACGTGACTCCCCGACATTTCCGCCGTGGTTTGTTGTTTTACGGGGTTGGGACGTGACAGAAAACAAGGAGAACAATTGTTATATAACATAAGTAAATATAACGATCCTTGATCCCCAGACTTCTTGCACTATCTGCTAAGGATAAGTGATCCATGCCAGGTCTCAAGATAAATGATTCAGACTTATTAAAACTTAGGCCCTAACAATAACTTGAAATGTTAATACATAAATTGAAAGTAAAGATACTTGAACTATCGATACAGGGAGTGGAAATGATAATATGCTGGAAGGAAAACAAGAAATCATAAATAAACTGAAACATGAGTCTTCACGGTGGGGAAGGGCTGATTGGGTTGTCCGTTCATATCGTTTTGGTTAGCCTCATCGGGGATTGATGTTATAGGCTCTACCTCTTGCTGGAGGGGGTGCTGGGTTTGCCTGATTTTCTTGATTAACTAGGTTGGCTTGGGCTTGTGCGTTGATAATGTTAACCAGTCTAGGGCACGTGTTTCTGAAATGGGTAGGATCTCCACAATTGAAACAAGCTCTAAGATAAGGTACCATGGGGTGGTTCGGCTACTGGCAGGATTGGGTCGTGTTTTGGGCAGGAGGTGGAACTTGGTTTTGAGGGGCACAACAAGTGTTGCTCAGATGACCATAATGCCCACAATTAGCACACAGTCGGTAAGGAACAGTGGGTTGATGGTGATAGTGGCAGTTGTTAAATTGAGGGTGAGGACTAGTGTAGGGTTTCTTGTTTGGGTAAGTTGGGTTGGGTGCCAGTTAAGTGATTAGGATGGCTTGGAGAGGTACGACTTGTGGAGTTGGGTTAGTTGAGGCAACGATGTAGTTTTTACCGTCACGCTTTCGTTTAGCATCGAAACAGGAGGATGATTCAGTCCTATTGTCTTTGGCTCTTCTACTGAGGCCTTGTTAATTGAGTCCTTCTTTCTTTCCTTGTCAAAGTCTCCATTCCGTCTATGGTTTTCCGTGAGTTCAATGGTCAATTCCATTGCAGCTTCCAAAGTTGCGGGTACGGTGCTCATCAAGAATCCTGGATACCGAAAAGAAGACCCCTGATGTAATGTTCAATGAGACGATAAAGAGGAGTGAACAGATTCTGGACCATCTGGTTCAGCTTGAGAAATCACTTGTTATGGGTCACCGGATCTCCATCCTTTTGCTTTAAGAAAAAGAATTCATCTTCCAACTTCTTGATCTCACTCCTTGGGGCAGAACCGTTTAGTCATAAGTTCCTTGAGTTTTTCACAAGTTAGGGCCACAACAGCTTCAATCCCCCTTCTACTCTTTTCAGCGTTCCACCAGGTTAAAGCTACCCCAATGAGACGGCCAATAGCATATCGAACCTTGCGGTCTTCAGGGCAGTCATAATTTAGGAGGGTATTTTCCATTTCCTCGAACCATCAAAGGAGAACGGTGACCCCCTCGGTTCCCTCGTATTTTGGTGGGTCACAAGACTTGAAGTGCTTATAAGAGCACTTGGATGGATTAGCGGGAGCGTTGACATCAATAGGTTCGACTTGGTTGGCTTGGTAGGGTTGTTGAGCTTGGATTACAATGTTGGGAATTACGACAGCCAAGTGCTTGGCAATTTGGGCAGCCATGCATTTATCGGAGTTTCCGGTTCTCTTTCCCCCGCGAAGGTCCCTAGAGGACATCTACAGGAATTAACAAAGATGAAATTTTGAGACTTTTGATGGATTTGCTAGCAGATGTGTGAAAGAATATAAACGTATGATAAGATGAAAACTTTTGGGGTGTATTAGAAAACAATAACTCATCATAATACAACACTTTTAAAGTGTTCTTGGGCTTTGCTCGTAATTGGGCCTTGCATGCCGCCACACTTCACCTTCGAAATCATGTGACCCCCATGATTACTACACTTTCGTATGGTTCGCAGGTGTTAGCCTGGTAACGTATACTAAAACCTAGAGAAAATCGAGAAGTATGAATGTAATGTATGAAAGTCGGAGGACATCCTGGTGTGGACACGGTGACCAATCAAAGTAGGGTTAGTTCACACAACGTTTGGTGTGGCATGATTTGGCCTAATAGGTCCTTCGTACTCTCATTGTTAGTCCCCAGGTACGCAATCTGGTCTGTTAATTCGGATTTAAACGAATGCCAATCCTAGACAGGACGTCCCGACTACCGGTACTCGAACCCTTCTAGTTACTACATCCCTATCACATGAACTCACTTTGTAGAGATTTAAAAACGAAAACATCACAAAAGTTTGAATACCATAAGAACAAGTATTTGGAAATTGGAGAGAAATGTTTCAAAAATTTAAAGGAAATTGAGAACTTATAAATAAGGGTTTTATAAGTTTCGTATGGTACATTTCAGGTAGAGTGATATATATATATATATATATATATATATATATATATATATATATATATATATATATATATATATATATTTAATACATATGTAGACTTTATAACATAAATATAACACATTGCATGTATCACATAATCAAGTAGCAAATAGAGTGCTTGTATGCATTTGTGTATGAAATGAAAGGAATTAAAATATGTGAGCAATAGCAAATCAAGTTAAACAAAACATGAAATCACATAAGCACATAGGTCTTAGTTTACTAAAGTATAGGTTCTAAGGGTCTAATAACCTATCCTATATCCTTAAAGTCATTGGCTCTGGTACCAATCTGTCACACCCCGACCCGCAGCGAAATAGGTGATCGGGGCATGATTGGTTGATCCAAAGCTTATGACTTGCTATTACATGTATTAAATAGGCATTAATATAAATTGAATGTTTCACATGGCAAATAATCCAAATAAAACAATTATATATAAGACAACGTTCATAACAATTAAACTTCATTAATCTGTTTCTTGTTACCTAAGGCCCATCCTATGTCCAATCTTCTCTTCGTGCTTGATCAAATGTATCATGTGTAAAGGTAGTTTTTGGGTCAACAAAGGTTGGTGAGTGAATCTCCTTGTTATTAGAAAAATAATATGTTTTCTTTGCCTGTTGAGAAAACGCGCATTAACCAATGTAAGTAAATATGTTGTATGTTATATGTCAAACCCCAACAAACAATCTCAAACAATAAACTAATCAATTGTATACAAATGTGCACGGTATTATGGTGTACTGCAAGATCTATGCTCAATCAAACGGAGCTGACCTCGTAACGTCAAGTTCTGCTTATAGGTAATGGTGAACAAACGAGCCTATGATGGCATAATGACTGAAATGGATGTAATGCACCAAGTTACAAACAAACAATTAACACATAACACATATACTTCACAAGATGGTAATTGCACGTAATTGAATTTTGTAAAATGTAATTATGAAATGCGACACATGATGCACCTAAAAACGTGTAATAAAAAGAGAGTTGTAAGATGCACTCACAGTTTACGTTCCATTAATCCTGAGTGAAAAACTGCACGAGAATAAGGAGCAAATCCAAATGACAAGCGTCATTTAAAACCTAGACAAAAGAATGCAACAACGAAAGGGTAAACGTTATGCTAGGCATAACTAAATGAAAGAACATGATATGTTGGACTCATTGGGCCTAACGAGCCTCTACAAGGCTATGCCAAGCCTAAAGGAGTAATGAAAAGGAAAAGAAAGTTACCTTAAAGAAAACTCTACAAAATGTGAAGAGCTTGAAGGCAGCACCTCCTCGTCGAGAGCAGAAATAAAAACTACTACGCACAACATCCAAAGGGGTATTACACTTGTGGAACCACCAAATTTGGTTATTCCACTTGTTTACACACAAACTAGGTGTTGCAAGCTATAAGGAACTAAGCAAGGTATTTATAGGTGTGAAAGGGAGCACAAAATGATGTTTGGGGCGATGTGGGGCGAATTTATAACTTGTTTTGGTGATTCCCGCTTCTTTCTAATTCTGTTTCGCTCACGGTTCCTTCTTCGTTCATTATTTTCAGAGTACTATCATATGGAAGAAAGTAATCCAACATTCATGGTGTCGAGAATTGGGCTCATAACTTGGATCTTGATGTGGGTCAAGGGTTACGTTCTCAAACTTCTGTTTGTGATTCCTGTTACACTTGGGCTCAGTTTTATGCATCATTTGAACCTACTTTCTCCTTAGTATACCAAGTATATCTTGGGGCTTTGAATGGACTAGAATGATAGCTCGAGGATGGAGAAAAGTTGGCAAGAAAGTCACCCGAAAGTCATCTTATGACAAAACTAAGAATGCAACATGTAGAGCTTTTTACTTTCTATCATTTACATCTAAACCCTCCAAAACACAATGTCCTATCTTAAGGCATATAATGAAGTTTAGATGATAAGAAGGTCAGTATATGAGCGTTCACGAAGTCTCCAAAGCTATTAATCAACTTAAGGAAAACGTTAGTCTTAGACCTTGAGAGATGTATGGCTACTTCAAAATACATGGAAATGAGTTTAAAAAAAAACTTGTATAAAACATGTATAAGACTATAAATCACTAGATATGATAACATGCATGATCAAAACATAGAATCCGAGACATTTTATTGGTTTAATATTAAATAAAAATACATGGATTATGAAAAAGGACCATATTACAAAAACAGGTCGGGTTTTAGGATTCGTTATTTGACGGATGTTACAATGTGATTAGACATTTGACTCGAGACATGAATTAGGGTTAGGCAGCTAGTAAGTCTTGACTCGACACCTCAATGAACGAGTTTATAACTTGTTGAACGTAATTGTTTGTAGCACTTGGATTTGTTCAATGATTGAAAAAGCACGAATGTCACAGTCTCCCCTGCTTTAGAAAATTTTGTCCGGAAATTTTATTAGAGGAAACTTGTGAAAACAGATGTGGATATTTCGCTTTCATTTGATCCTCTCGTTCCCAAGTAAAATTTGGGCCACGTTTGGATTCCCAACGAACTTTAACAATCGATATGCGTTTGCGTTTGAGCTTCTTGACTTCACGGTCCAATATTTCCACAAGTTTCTCGACAAAGTGCATCGAGTTATCAACATGAATTTCTTCAAGAAGGATGTGGAGGTTTTCATCGGCCAAACACTTTTTCAAATTAGACACGTGGAAGGTTGGGTGAACATTTCCAAGTTCAGGAGGTAGCTCAAACAAAATTGTAGGCCACCTTTCCGATCCTCTCAACGATCTTAAATGGTCCCACATATCAAGGTGCAAGTTTTCCTTTCTTTCCAAATCTAACCACGCCTTTCCAAGGGGATACCTTGAGAAGGACATGATCGCAACTTGGAATTCCAAGGGCTTGCTTCGTTTATCCGCATAACTCTTTTGATGGCTTCTAGCAGTCAAAAGGTTATCACGGATTTTCTTGACTTTTTCTGTGGTTTCAAGAATGAGTTCAGGTCCAGTGAGCTGAGGTTCACCAACCTCATTCTAGCAGACAGGTGAACGACATTTTCGACCGTATAGAGCTTCGAAAGGTGCCATGTTGATGCTGGAGTGATAACTGTTGTTGTAGGAGAATTCGATCAATGATAGATGCGAATCTCAACTACCACCAAAGTCGATCACAAAAGCTTTAAGCATATCCTCCAGTGTTTTGATTGTCCTTTCGGATTATCCATCCGTTTGAGGATGATAAGCAGTGCTTAGATTGAGTTTGGTTCCCATGGCAGATTGCATGGTCTTCCAAAAGTGGAATGAGCATCGAGCATCTCGGTAAGATATGATATTCAAAGGAACACTATGACGAGATACTATTTTATCGACATAGATTTTGGCAAGTTTGTCAACAGATAGATCCTCACGGATCGACGAAAAAGTGTGTTGACTTTGTTAGACAATCAGCGACTACCCAAATGGCATCATGACCTCTAGATGTACGCAGTAATTTGGTAATGAGATCCATGGCAATGTTCCCATTTCCAAACCGGGATTTCTGGTTGCTCAAGCAAACTAGAGGGATGTTGATGCTCTGCCTTAACTTTGAGACAAGTAAGGCATTTGGATACTATAAGGCAATGTCTTTTTTCATACCCAACCACCAATACTGGGTACAAAGATCCTTATACATTTTGTCTGCACCAGGATGAATTAAATAACAAGATTTGTGAGCCTCGTTCATTAATAGGGTGCGAAGATTGTCTTGACTTGGAAGCCATAAAAGGTTCATGTAATAATATAACCCATTGTCCCTTGTTTCAAGTTGAAGCTCAAGATGATGTGGTAATTCACTACCAATCATGCCTTGTGTCACACCCCGACCGCGTAAAACAACAAACCACGGCGGAAACGTCGGGGAGTCACGTAACAGAATTATTGTTTCACAACCATGGTAATTAAAGTTTTGTATTATTGTATCAAATTGTTTACATTGTCTTGGATTAAACGGAAAACATAACATAAATTAAACTATTCTTCAAGATTTTTAGCCACTAAGGCCCAAGTCCTCCCTAAGTGCCGCATGCTCAATCTCAAACATTCGCCCCTGAAACATATATGAAAATAAATACGTCAGCATAAAAATGCATGTGAGTAACATAAGTTTTGTGTTGAAGTTTCATGGCTTTGAATGATAGAAGAATTGTTTAACTAAAAAGTAGCCATGAACAAAGATGTTTTCTTTTTATAGAATCATATGAAAATCGAATGATGTAAAAGAAATGATGCAAGGTTAAGTAAATAACCAAATGAGAGTAACTTGTATAAGATATAATGTCTTGTGTAAAGATGTCATGTTTTATGTAAAAGATGTCATGTTTTGTCTTTGTTCGAAGTGATTTAGATAACGCAACGATATGTAATAAAGACAAAGGTCTATCAATGTTCATATGATTCTGTTATTCCCAAAAGTAGCTTCCAGACAAACATAGAAAGTGAGAACGGGATTGTCAATCCTATGCTACCATTACATACTACCGATCAGCGTGATCAATGTTAATGAATGTATCATTGTATATTCAACGCACCAATATGTATTGAACAATGTAAGCATGTCAGGAAAATGTTTTGAAACCATGTACTTTGCATATTAAGTCAATACAGCAAGAAAAATATCTTTGAAATCGTGTACTAGGTATGCTAAGTCAACATACGAAGTAAATGTCATTGAAATCGTGTACTAGGTATGCTAAGTCAACATACAAAGTAAAATGTCTTTAAAATCGTGTACTAGGTATGCTAAGTCAACATACGAAGTAAAATGCAATTGAAATCATGTACTATATGTACTATGTAATCAAAGCATGTATAATGTCATGAAAACGCGTAAGTAGTCATAAGCATATATGTATCATCCCAAAACATTTGAAAATGTAAAAGAGGGGACTATGTACTCACTTGGGATTGCATATAAGTCTTGTATAAAAGATCAAACAAATCTTGGAAGATCAAGAATTCAAATGGTTCCTAATATCGGATAAAATGTTAATAAGTCAGGACTTTAATCGGCGAATTAGATAGAATGAAGTTTTATAAATCAAATGAGAGTTGGAACTCATATGGCATGATTTAATAAATTTAACATTCTGATTTGAAAGTCTTCCTAAGTGCTTTTGACACGAAATGACTTGTTATGGTAGTTTACGCTACTTTAACGGGTCATTTGCATAAACTCGTGTTCGGATGGTTACACATGTCCTATGATAAGTCTTAAATGCCCAAACATGTTTGAAAATGTTATAACATCAGTTTATATGCCAAAACTTTGATTATATATGCTCAATATGAATTTATGCGAAAAAAGGGCATTTTGGTCATTTTTAAAGTGTGTAAAAGCGACTTATCATAACACTAACCAAAAGATGTGACCATATGGTATAACCTCAGTAGGTTATCCCTATACAACTATGGTCACAAATATGTGTTTGGTCAGATCCTAAGATCGACCAAACGGGTCGGCTTGGAAAGTCAAAGCGATGGTCAAGACCGCTCGACTAACGACCCTAAATAAGCACTAAACTAGAAGTGATGAGTTAGACATGTCAAAACATGTCTAACTAAGTTGCGAAAATTGATTTGGTATCAAAACTTGGTGTTTTGATACCCAAAAATAGTTTCGTCGTATAATGCACATAATGCGCATCTTTGACCGAAACTTTGACTCGTCACTTCGACTAGTAAACGTGGTAATCATATGGTGCAATCGCAAGGGATTATAATGTTCGTGATTACGATCACGTTGCAAAGTTCAATTGAACTTTGACTTGACCAAATATGGTTAGAACCGAAAGTCAAACAGAAAGTCAAATGTTTGACTTTTAGCTCAAAATATGCTAAAATAATGAACAAGACTAGGATAGAACACTTACTTGTGTTCAAGGAAGGCTTAGAACTTCAGTAGGACGCCTCTATAAGGAGAAGCAAGCTCCAATTCAAGAGAGGAAGAAAAATGGAAATGAGCAAGTTGCAGTGAGGACTTTGATCACCTATTTATAGTGATCTTGGAGCTCCCAAATCATGACAAGTATCCCATGAGGAGTTATGATATTGATTAGTGTCCTCCCAAGGTGAAATGTGGCAAAAATCACGAGCTTGGAGGACAAGGAATGAACAAGAAGTTGCCATGTTGCAGCTAGGAAGCTGCTGATCTAGGGACCCCTTACGGACCTTAAGGGTAAGTGCATACGGTCCGTCAGCAAGTCTGGGGCCAAAGTTTTGCTTTTTGGCAGCTTTGGTCCCTGGACTTGTATTGTCGTCTTTTTGGCACCTCTAACACCCGTTAACCTCATTTTTAGGCTTTATAAGGATGTTAAAGCATAGGGGACTTGAAATATTCTCGGAAATGTCATGGGTGTCGGTTCGTTTGGTTGTACGATTACACGTTTCGCTTAATTACGACGAACGCTTTAACGAACACGAAAACGACAAAATTTCAAATTGTTGCACAATTTTTCATTCTTATCAATAAAATACAAGATTTTATTGATTACAAAAATTTTTGGATGTCTACACAAGGTTCGTATTAAAAAATAGGAGAATCGACAGACTTTCGCAAATGTGACAAATAGTCCCTGAGTTTGAATAAACATGTTTTTGCCATACCTAACCTTTCAAAACTTATTTCTAAGTTATGTAAAGGGTATTTAGGGTATTTTTAGTAATGTCCTTGTCCCGGAGTGTATTTTTGTTAAACTGATTACGTTTGCGTAACAATTTACATTTTCACTTCCAGAAAAGGTTTGAGAGCTCGGAAATTGAACAAGGATTGAAAACGTGAAATGTCATATGTATTTATACAATCTCGGAATAAAACACAGTGTCTCATTAAATACAAAATTATTTGGAACTGTACGGTGATTGAAAGACACAAATGTCACAGTCTCCCCTACTTTAAGAAATTTCGTCCCGGAATTTAATTAGAGGAAACTTGTGAGAATAGATATGGATATTTCGCCTTCATTTGATCCTCTCGTTCCCAAGTAAATTTTGGGCCACGTTTGGATTCCCAGCAAACTTCAACAACTGGTATGCGTCTGCGCTTGAGCTTTTTGACTTCGCAGTCCAATATTTCCACAGGTTTCTCGATAAAAGGCATCGTGTTATCAACACGAATTTCATCAAGAGGTATGTGGAGGTTTTCATCAGCCAAACACCTTTTCAAATTGGACACGTGGAAAGTTGGATGAATATTACCAAGTTCGAAAGGTAGCTCAAGTTTGTAGGCCACCTTTCCGATTCTCTCAATGATCTTGAATGGTCCAACATATCGTGGTGCAAGTTTTCCTTTCTTTCCAAATCTGACCACACCTTTCCAAGGGGATACCTTGAGTAGGCTGTGATCACCAACTTGGAATTCCAAGGGCTTGCGTCGTTTGTCCGCATAACTATTTTGACGGCTTATAGCTGTCAAAAGGTTATCATGGATTTTCTTGACTTTGTCTGTTGTGTCTTGAATGAGTTCAGGTCCAGTGAATTGAGATTCACTAACTTCACTCCAACAGACAGGTGAACGACATTTTCGACCATAAAGAGCTTCAAAAGGTGCCATGTTAACACTGGAGTGATGTAGGAGAATTTGATCAAAGGTAGATGCGAATCCTAAGTACCACCAAACTCAATCACACAAGCTTAAGCATGTCCTCCAGTGTTTGGATTGTCCTTTCGGATTGTCCATCCGTTTGAGGATGATAAGAGTGCTCAAGTTAAGTTTGGCTCCCATGGCAGATTGCATGGTCCTCCAAAAGTGAGATGAGAATCGATCATCACGATTTGATATGATGTTCAAAGGAACACCATGACGAGATACAATCTCATCAACATAGATCTTAACAAGTTTGTCAGCAGAGAAATCCTCACGAATCGGCAAAAGTGTGCTGACTTTGTTAGACGATCAACGACTACCTAAATGGCTTCGTGACCTCTAGGTGTGCGCGGTAATTTGGTAATGAGATCCATGGCAATGTTTGCCCATTTCCAAACCAGAATTTCTGATTGTTCAAGCAAACCAATAGGGCATTGATGTTCTACCTTTACCTTAAGACAAGTAAGGCATTTGGATACGTACAAGGCAATGTCTTTCTTCATACCCGGCTACCAATACTAGATACAAAATCGTTATACATTTTGTCTACACCAGGATGGATTGAATAACGAGATTTGTGAGACTCCTTCATTATCAAAGCGCGGAGATTGTATTGGCTTGGAACCCACAAACGGTCCAGATAATAAAACAACCCGTTGTCTTTTGTTTCAAGTTGAAGCCTAAGATGATGTGGTAATTCATTACCCATAACGCCTTGTGTAACACAAGTAAGCTGAGCTTTAGAATGCGTGTCTGGATGTCATATCGAACTTGAACACAAGGTAGCTTGATACGTTCTTTACGACTAAGTGCATCAGCTACGGCATTCGCCTTACCAGGATGGTAGCGAATTTCGCAGTCATATTCGTTCAGAAGCTTGACCCAACGTCGTTGTCTCATGTTTAGTTCTTTCTGATTGAAAATATGTCAGAGACTTTTGTGGTCATGGAACTCATTTTCAAGTGCCCATTGTTCATGATGTGGGCAAAACTCCTTCATCATAAGAGCTCGAAGCTCTTCCCACGTCTGACCCATGGAAACATCTGCACCCCAATCTCTCACCATTCCGTTCCACCACGTGAGTGCCCTCTTTTGGAACACGCTCGATGCAAATTCTAGTTTATGCTCATTTGGACATCGGAGATGGCGGAATGTACTCTCAAGACTCTCAAACCACTGTAGGAGGCCAGTTGCTCCCTAGATCCACTAAACTTGAATGGTTAGCCGAATTAAATTATTTATAGTTGCACAGAGCAGGTGCATTGTTGTTGTTATTGTTGGCTTGGTTTATTTGAGTCACAAGATTTGGTATCACAACAGTTATCCGCTGAGCAATCATAGGCGCCATTTCGGCATCCTGAGCAACATTTCGACAAGGAGGCATTCTAAAAGAGAGGAAGAAAATATGAGAGAAGACGACTGAGATGATATTGGATTGTCAAAAAGAAATGTTAAAAATATCGACGAAACATAAGGATTGTGATCATTTGTTCGTTACTTAAAACAAACAAATGACATGGTGACTAATCAAAGTAAATGAGTTTTTATAATGTATCGCGAAGACATGCTTTAGCCTATAAGTGGACACTCACCCAAAGAGTTCCCAGGTAAGAGTGACTGGTCCGATAATGCGGATTTGTACGAATACGCTAGCCTAAGACAAAAAACTCGGGGTCAGGCATTCACCCATCCAGATTGCATGTGTTCACATTATTAAACCCCAAACTTTCACGAAATTTTGAAAACATCAAAGTCTTAAACCCAAAAACAAATCATCTAAGGATAGATGATTATTTTTAAAACGGATTGTAATTTGTGGATTTGTTTTGGTAATCACCTAAGGATAGGTGATGGTATTGTATTATGAATCTAAACGCAAGATAACTCGCGTTAGGGTCCTAGGAAGGTTATAGTCTAGGTCAAAGTATTACTAATAACCTAATTCTTATAACCATGAGCTCTGATACGAATCTTTCTGTCACACCTGACAGCGTAAAACAACAAACCGCGGCGGAAACGTCGGGAGTCATGTAACATAATTATTGTTTCACAACACATGGTACATAAAGTTTTGTATTATTGAATTATAAGTTACATTGTCTTGGAATAAAAACAAACTAAACGCAACAATTGTCTTTCAAATTTTAAAGTAATCTAAGGCCTAAGTTCGTCCTATGTGAAGCATGCTCAAATCAAACATTCGCTCCTTAAACATATGTGAAAATAAAATGTCAGCATAAAAATGCCTGTGAGTAACATAGGTTTTGTGATGATGATTCATGGCTTTGAATGTTAAAGAAATGTTAAACTAATGCAAAAGTAGCCGTGAACCATTATAAAATGTTTCTTTTATTAAATCATATGAAAATCAAATGATTTAAAAGAAATGATGCAAGGTTAACTTAATAACCAAAGTATGTCATGTCTTGTATAAAAAATGTCATGTATTGTATAGAATATGTCGTGTCTTGTATTTTGTTTGAAGTGGTTTAGATAACACTATGATATGTAATATAATAAAAGCACTTACATATAGGAAGTACCAGCTGCGTATCCATCATACTTTTATCATATTACACACGTCTTGCTATTTGAATCACTTACCATCAACCAACAAATGAAATGTCTTGTATAAACCAGTGTTATGTATATAACAATGTCTTGTATAAACCAATGTCGTGTATAAACCAATGTCATGAATGGTAAACAAAAGGTCTTTGTTTAAACCAAATGAAATAATGTCTTGTATAGCCAAACGGTCGTGTATAAAACAGTGTTTTTTATTGAACAAAGGTTTGGTTTTATAAATTAATTGCTTTCATTGTGTAAAAATATAAATATGGATTGTTGGCGAATACATTCAAGCCTTGTTGACTGTCAGATAAACCCTTATAAGGAGAAAGGTTTATCAATATTCATCGGATTATGTCATTCCCTGTGGTCGCTTCCAAACAAACCTAGGAAGCGGGACCGTGATTGTCAATCCTATGGCACCATTACATACTATCGGTCGGCGTGATCAATGTTAATGAATCTATCATTGTCTAGTTCAACATTCCAAAATGTCTAAAACAATGCAAGCATGTCGTGAAAATGTTTTGAAACTATGTACTAGGTATGCTAGGTCAACATACGAAGCAAAAATGTCTTTGAAAACCATGTACTAGGTATGCTAGGTCAACATACAAAGCGAAATGTCTTTGAAAACCATGTACAAGGTATGTTAGGTCAACATACAAAACAAAAATATGTTTTTGAAAACCATGTACTATATGTACTAGATAAGCAAAACAAGTTTAATGTCATAAAAATAAGAAAGTAGTGATATGCACATATGAATCACCCAAAACATTTGAAAAACGTAAAAGAGGGGACTATGTACTCACTTGGGATTGCGTATAAGTCTTGTATGAATGATCAAACAAAGCTCAAGAGATCAAGGATTCAAGTGTGTCTTAGTATCAGATAACTATGTTAGTGCGTCGGGATTTAATTGGAGGATTGGATAGAATGAAGTTTTATAAATCAAATGAGTGTTGGAACTCATATAGCATGATTTAATAAACTTAACATTCTGATTTGAAAGTGATCCTAAGTGCTTTTGACCCGTTATGACTCGTTAAGGTAGTTTATGCTACTTTAACGTGTCATTTGTGTAAACACGTGATCGGATGGTTAAACATGTCGCATGATAAGTCTTAAATGCCCATACATGTTTGAAAATGTTATAACATCAGTTTATATGTCAAAAAATTGGTTACATATGTTTAAAATGGATTTATGCGCAAAAAGGAGATTTTGGTCATTTCTAAGGAACATAAGAACCACTTATCATAATACTAACCAAACCTTATGACCATAAGGTATAACCTCAGTAGGTTATTCCCTATACAACTATGCTCGCAAATATGTGCTTAGTCGAATTCTAAGATCGACCAAACGGGTCTGATTCGAAGTCAAAGCGGTAGTCAAATCGCTCGACTAACGACCCAAATAAAGCATTAAACTAGAAGTGACGAGTTAGACATGTTGAAACATGTCTAACTAAGTTATAAAAATGATTTGGTATCAAAACTCGGAGTTTTGATACCCAAAAATAGTTTCATCATATAATGCACGTTATGCGTATCTTTGACCGAAACTTTGACTCGTCACTTCAACTAGTAAACGTGGTAATCAGAAGGTGTAATCGCAAGGGATTATAACCTTCGTGTTTATGATCACGTTGCAAAATTCAATTGAACTTTGACTTGACCAATTATGGTCAGAACAGAAAGTCAAACTTTTTGACTTTTGGTTTAGCATAACCAAAATAGATGAAATAGACTAGGAGAGAGAGATCACTTACTTATGTTAAGACCACTTAAGAGCTCAGAGTTGGAGGCCTCCAAAAGCTGAAAGCAAGCTCCAAAGAGATGGGGGGAAGAAAAGTGAAAATGAGCAAGGAAGAATGAAGAATTCACTTGTTTATTTATAGTGTTTAGGAGCTCCTAAGATCAATCTAAGTGTCCCTTGATGTGTCATGATCTTAGGAAGGTGTTAACACATGTCAAATGCAGGTTAGGAGCTGCAAATTTCGTGACATGGAGAGGAAGGCTTTAAATGAGAAGCTGCCAAGTTGCTGTCAAGATTTTGTTGTGCTGGGCACCACTTACGGACCATAAGGGGTGTGTGCATACGGTCCGTAAGTAGGTTGGGGGCCAAGTTTTGCTTTATGGCAGATTTGGCCTATGGACTTGTATTGTTGCGTTTTGTTACTTTTAACCCCTTTTAACCAAATTTTTAGGTTCTATAAAGGTGTTAAGGCATATGTAACATGGATTTTTCCCGGAAATGATGTGGATGTCGATTCGTTCGGTTGTACGGTTACGTGTTTGGCATAATTACGTAAAACACTTTAACAAACACGAAAACGACCGAAATTGTGCAACGATTGAAAATTTTCATTCTTATCAATAACATACAAGATTTTATTGAATTTTAATGTCTGGAATTGTATAATGATTGACAATTATACATTTTCATGAATAAAACACAAGATTCCATTAAATGCGAAATTGTTTGAATTTGTTCAATGATTGAAAAAGGCATGAATGTCACAGTCTCCCCTACTTTAGGAAATTTCGTCCCGAAATTTAATTAGAATAAAACTTGTTAAAACAGATGTGGATATTTCGCTTTCATTTGACGTTCCCATGTAAAGTTTAGGCCACGTTTGGATTCCCAGCGAACTTTAACAATCGGTATGCGTTTGTGTTTGAGCTTCTTGACTTCACGGTCCAATATTTCCACAGGTTTCTCGACAAAGTGCATCAAGTTATCAACATGAATTTCATCAGGAGGGATGTGGAGGTTTTCATCAGCCAAACACTTTTTCAAATTAGACACGTGAAAGGTTGGGTGAACATTTCCAAATTCAGAAGGTAGCTCAAACAAATTTGTATAATGATTGAGAATTATACATTTTCGCAAATAAAACACAAGGTTCCATTAAATACGAAATTGTTTGGATTTTTACAATGATTGAAAAGGCATGAATGTCACAAGCTAGCTACGAACAATTATGCATCATCCCGCCCGATGGAATCTGCAAAGATGGTAAGCTTATACCAATTTGATGAGGATGTAGCTCTACATGCAAAGGTGGAATTTGACCATCAAGATGGGGAAGTTGCTAGCAAAGTATGAAGACGGATCTTCTAATAAATGTACTACATGTGGATGAGAGAACAAGGTGGAGGTTTACCCATTTGAAACTTCTAAGAAGCTTCCTATGTTAGTAACCAAGGAAGGTTTCAAAACAGTCCATACAGTAGAACTTATAATCTTGCATGGAGGAATCATCCTAACTTTAGCTAGATAAATTCTTCACCATAGGCTCTACCGGGACTTACACGAAAAATCTGGTTGAAGATTCGAAACCTGATGTTTAGGAGCTAATGAAGAAGTATATTTAAGCGAACAACGTTCGGATGAAAAATATTGAAGAAGAATTAAGATTTCCAAAGGCTTCGCTGCAAAACATTGAAAATTTTTTAGGGCAATTAGTTCAAAGAATGACCGAGAGAAAACCTGGTGAGTTACCTTCATATACCAAAATCAATCCAAATGCTATAGTGAAAGTTGTTACCACAAGGACTTGTATAACTACTAAATATCCAGTTGCTAAATCTACTACACTTGAGAAAATTGTTGAACCATTGGAAAAGGAGCCTATAAAAGAAGCACCAATATAGAAAGATAAACCTTACGTGCCATAATACAAACTGAAAACCCCTTATCCATGTTGTCTCAAGAATAAGAAAATGGAAGAGCAATATTCCAAATTTCTTGAACTTTGCAAAACTCTCCATATTAACATTCCGTTTATCGTGGCCACTGTGCAAATGCCTAACAATGCCAAGTTCCTTAAAACACTGCTTTCAGATGAAAAAAACTAGATGAATTGGCTAATTTTAAGCTAAGTGGGGAATGCCCTGTTGTTCTCTAAAGGCAATGACCTGAGAAATTATCTGACCCTGGAAGTTTTACAATCCCTTGTGAAATTGGTAAACTATCTGCAAACAATGTGCTAGCTGACCTTTGTGTAAGTACAAATTTAATGCCATATTCAATTTTTGCCAAGCTAGATTTAGGTAATCCGTCACCTATGCGTATGAGTCTCCAATTAGCTGGCAGAGTAGTTAAGTTCCCTTGTGGTATTGTGGAAAATGTGCTAGTTCATATTGGTAAATTTCTATACCTTCCAGATTTTGGCATCTTAGACATGGATGCGGATTCTAAAATTCCTATAATACGAGGTCATCCAGTTCTAGTTAGGCTTGAGCATTAGTTAGTGTTTTCGAAGGAAAGTTAACTCTTCGAGTTAACGATGATAAAATGGTATTCAATATCAAAAGACGCTTCGATAATCAACAAGACTCATAGAAAGCCGCCATCAATGAATGCATGTTTTATGTGAATTCCAATCTTTGTGATTAACCTATGGCTTGATATTTACATCACAGTGCTACCATCAATGAGTGTAAGTTTTATAAATTTATTTTAAATGGATTTGAGGATACAAAATGGTAAATAATCATCATAATAATCCATATGTACTCTGAAAACATGCATAATTTTGAAATAACTCTTCATGTATGTTATGCCTAATATTCTTGTTTTAAATGTCCAAATAAGATCCAAATCACATAAAAATGTCTTATCTTCGATCTACAATGTAATTTTTTAATAATGAAATGTGCGTTTGGGATCTAAATTTGACCTTTAAAAGTCATGGATGTTATTGATAGTTGAATATGGATGCCATGTATTTGGATCCAAGCTTCCCGTTCATAATCAAAGAATAGACCAATGCATGTTTTGAGGTAAGAAAACCACTCATCCCATTTGGTGTTGCAAGTTAAGAATTCATTCATATCTTTTTGAAGGGGGAAGTGAGTCGAACTCTTAGTCCACTAATGTATCAAATGGAAGCTTTCATCTGCCCTACCTTAGCAGCAAGGTTACTCAAATTGCAGTGGGTAATGATGCATCCTACTATTCCAACAAGGGACCTTTGTTTTAGATTTGTTGGCGTATATTACAATAGGCTTGTTGTCAACTTGTGCCTTGTTTAATAGGAGATCTTTAAATAAGGAAGTATTACCATTTTAGAATGTCCTTGAGTATCTCTTTGCAAAGGAGTATCAAGATCCTGTGCAATCTTCCTATTTGGAATGTTTTGACGAGTAGTAACACCTTCAACCTATTGTCCCTTCCTAGTGTATTTCACAAATTAGTTGATAACTTTGCATTCTTTATTTTGATGGAGTTGAGGCATAATTTCAGGTCCTTCTCACTGATTATGTTGATGAATACGACAAAAGAAAAGTTTCTCCTACCCTGACTTTCTTCGACGCCGTATACACATCCACCACTTCCCAAAGTTGCTAGAATCCTCCTGAAGTTCTTTCAGCTACAACCCTCTATGATGTTGGTGACATTATAGGTGACTTTGTGACTCAAAGTTGTCGTCCATCTGTTGTTCTCGGCCTCTTGCTTCTGTCGTCATCATCTGACCGCGTCCCATTCTTCCTCAAGTGGTTTTTTCTCCCCACCACCTTAGCTACCACGTCAGTTTCTAAACATCCTTCACATGTGTGTATATAAATGATATCTATTATAATAAAGATTCAGATTATTATAAAAAAAACTACAAAAGATTTACAATTGATTAAATTTATTATATATAATCAAACTTATACACGTAATTATTATATTGTTTTATACAGTAAAAAACTATATAGCTTATTATAAATAAAAAATGGATTAGAAAGATAAATATATAAAATAGTGGTGACAATTAGGGATGAGCTAAATACAGTACTGGTACCGAAAATACCCCTTCTGAAAACCGCTAAAAAGATACCAGTATCAGTACCGAAAGTGCTCGGTACGTTACGGTAAAGTACGACATTTGAAGGTAAAAAGTGGGTAAATGTTGTGCTGTGCCAAACTGATCTTGAAAAACGCCAAAAATGGGTACCCAATTGGTACCGAAATTCGATCAATATTGTATGGTATGTTACCGGTATCGCTATTTTCTAGTGTTCAGTACCCGTTGCTCATTCCTAGTGAAAATGGGAAATGATTAATAAATTACGGAGATATTATTTGAGAAAACAAATTAGTGAAGGATGAAAATGTGTATTAGTTAAGGTGGTGTTTGTTTTTCTGAAAAAGATATGCGCAGACTCTTCTGCCTATGCCTCGCAGACATTTTCATCTACAGACTGTTTATTTTTCCGAAAATGTTTCATTAAAAAACGCCTGTGCGAGCTCTTAATGGTGCAGACTTGGCCCAACCACTTCTAAGATTTTCTAAGGTCTGCAGAGGATTAAACACAACCACCACCCATCGTCCATCACCACCACCACCACCCACCGTGCACGTCCACCACCACCACCCACCACTACCGTCCGTACACCACCACCAGTTTATTTTAGAAGTCTACATACGTTAAAAAAACAAACAACCTTCTTCTTGCAGATTATAGAGGTTTTTTCTCTCTTTTCTTTTACATATGTGGTCCGCTGACTGCAAACATTTTACCTCTTAAAAAACAAACAACACCTACACCTAAGTATACACTTAAAAATCACCAACCCACACACAAACATTTTAGTTTTTACTAATATTCTTTTAGTATATCATAAACGGTAACGAAGCTTAAATCAATGGAAAATATTTAAGCGCCCATTATGTTGAATATATAATTCAACTTCACCACCATGATGATCTCTTACCAGTCAAAGAACCTAGTATAACTGATGGCTACATCAACCACAAGTTTACAACCCAGGCAATCAATAAACTTGATTGTTCACATCCCTACCAATAGTTGACCCAAAAAAAAAAAAACTTTGAACAATCCATTAGATTGCATCCATATATTTAGTCCAATCGCTATCCTACAACTGGGTAGTTATCCCTTTTTAAATGGATTAAAATATATCGAAAGAAATAGATTGTCCAACAGAAGTATTTAAATAGGAGTTAAGAGCATCTAAAACGCTAAACAATTTCTAACACCACGTCAAATGATATATGGATTCCGCTAACACTCATTTCATCTCCAGCAGTACATCATTTTTCGATCATAACTTTAAATATTATATACACACAAACACGCGCACACAAATAAACACAGTGTTTGTATATAGAGGAAGCAAACAGACACCACCCTCGTTCGTTTGAAACTACTGAGGATCTAAAGAAACGCGGATCTCCAACGTATGATTGGAATTTCGGATGGCCACATAAGCATTTGAAAATTTTCAAACACCTCCTTTGAATGTGCCCTAATAATAACTATACCCCATGGGTTTGATCTTTTCATTTCATATCATATCACTAATTCAATAATGTAACGGAACGATCACTTTGAGTGATTCACTACATGCACTAGTTTACCCTAGTTCTACAATAACTCGTAGTTACCTTAACTTTTTACTTACGTTATGTGTTACAAAATACAAGATACATCCAATCAAATATAAAAACTTTAAAGAAAACGTGATCTATTGTATAATTGTTGTGCTTCAATGGCGTTGCTTTTATGGGGCCGGGAGGGGCGCCCGACCCCCCGAACTTTTTACTTAGTAGTATTATATATGTAGTTTTCGTATAGAAATTTTTGGGTATATACGTTTTCGACCCTCAGGTTCTATAGAAATTTTTTAGTATATACGTTTCCGACCCCCCATCAAAAACTTCAAGCTTCGCCACTAGCTTCAAAGATACAAAGCCCAATGTCTTTGTAGAATAAAAACCTAGAAATGAATAAATAATAGAACATACTCTTATGTTAGGCTGTGGGGTATGGGGCGTGGGTTTGGGGATGGGTTGGGGGGAAACGCCCATGTGACCACCCCGGGTGGGCTTGGGTTTGGGCGTGACCCTTTGGGGGGGGGGGGGGGTTTCAGCCCGGGCGTTGGCACCCTACCCATCTGAGCTGGCGGTGGACATTGGGGCACCCTACCCTATGGTTATCTCTTAATTAAAAAAAATAAAAATAAAAGGAATTTGGCCAAGCCACGCCCCAAACCCAAGCCCCACCATACCCTCAATTTTTTGGGTCTTGCCAGTGGAGCCCATCCAGTCCACATGTCAACCCATGCCCCAAACCCTCGTCCCACCATACCCCATAGTCTTAAGACTATACCTTGTTGTGGTTTAACGAAAAGGTGTATAACATCGTGTCACGTAGATAATGGACTTTTAGGTAACTCATCCTATAAATATCACGTTGTGATCTAACTAAAAATCAAAAACAAAAAAAATGTGATTGGCATATTTGGGGTGAATCTCATCTTACAATTCCCTTACGAGCGTTCAGGGGATAACACCTCCTCTCTCGGTGCCCACTTTACCTAGCACGGTATGGTGTTTAACTAAACTTTTAGGTGAGATGATATGGGACACCACCGCACAACGTGTTAAGAGCATTCACATTGGATCCTCTATATGTATGTGAGTGTAACATTTATATTTTTTAGAGTGGTTGTAAATTGTTGTGTAGCTATTGTTCTTCAGTAAATTTGGAGGTATTATTCACCTTTATAATTTTTTAACAATGATTGTGAGTGAATGAGAAAGAAAAGATAATGATAAAAGTATGAAAAATATTATTTAATTAAAAATATGAAAAAAATAATGTTTTTTTCGTATAATTATAAAGATAAAATAAAAAATTTGAACGTGTATACTCTTAACAAGTTTGCTATTTCTATCTCAACAAAAGCAATAGTCACATTTCGTGGAACCAGTAAAATATACACTTTAAATTTATTTACCAATACTTTTTACTATTAATTTTACTATTAAGGCATTTGCTTACCAGTAAGATATATACACTTTAAATTTATTTACCAATAATTTTTACTATTTAGGCATTTGGTTATCTATTTCATTTCTTTATAAAGTTGCAAATGTCATTTTATTATTGTTTCTTTCTTTTCTATAGATATGTGTCCGTTCTTCTTTGTCATGGTATGGTCTCTTTTTATTTTTTGTATCCATTGCCTTCTTAACATTAAAATACGTGTCATGTCTTATATAGCTCCTGTTTCTAGGGCTACAAACGAAGCCAACGTTCAGAAAATTGTTAATGAATCGTTTGACGGAAAGTTCGTTTATGTTCGTTCATTTATTAAAAGAACGCACGCAAACAATAAATTATGTTCGCTAAGCTAAACGAACGAACATGAACAGAGGGTGTGTTCATTCGTTTATGTTCGTGACTCGTTTATGTTTATGTGTGTTTGTTCATTGAAAGATTCTTATATGTTATATTTTTATTTTATTGATTTTAGTTTTTTAAATATTTGAAACCCTAGATATCCTATATGTCTCCGTCAACATCCCTTATTTTTAACCATTTCAATTTCAATTTCAATTTCAATTTGTGTTAACACTTGAGAAACTTCTTAATAATTGTGTTAGTTATGTTTACGATAATTATGTCAACTAAGTTCAAATAATTATGTTAACAATTTATTTATTTTTTTTGTGTATTCTTTGTAATATGTGTGATTAGAAATGCGTATTTTATTCTAAAATGAACGTTCATGTATGTTTATGAGCATTTTTTTTGTTCTTATGTTCGTTTACGTTCGGTGAGTGTTCGTGAACTGAACACATTTATTTCCTAAATAAATAAACACGAACAAAAAATTTCGTTCGGTAAGCGTTCATAAACAGCTCATGAACATGTTGATTCCCTTAACGAACGAATACGAACAAAGCCTTATCATTTTATGAGGAATGCTAGTGTTCACACACATCAACGGCATTGAGGCAGTGTGTTGTTAGAAGTTGATATGGATAAACAATTTATCTAGATAACCTTTTTACCTTTTTTACCATGTCAAATTATAGATATATAGTAAACTATTATTTCTATCTCTTTCGTTTGATCATTTTTGTCATTTTTAATCAAAAAAAAATTTCTAGTCTAGGTCCCTGTGGTTTCAATTTCTTGTGGCTTTCATCAAATTCGTTAACCTCCTCCATTTTTAGCATTAAACAAGAAACACTTCTCTCGTTTTACATATTTGTTTTTTTTCATATATTTCACTCTCATTAAATCACCCCCGTTTTACTCGCTTATGAAATCTAAAAAGAAACTAATTTGTATGCATCACCTATCTCTTTTACTCCTATAATATGAATCTAGCTTACTTATCTGAGAGTATTATTATTTTGATTTCTAAGCATATGAAAGTAATTTAAGTTTGTTGAACTCATAATCCTTTTAACGCACATCATTCCCTGCACTTAATCTCATGAGAATAGTTAAAGAGTGTATATGCGGTAAAAGATCCCAATTTCCACATCTTTTTCTTAGCGCTCTTAATTTGCGGTACTCATATTTGCTAATATGAAAAGACGGGGAGGAGTCAAAATGTCAAATCGAAGAAAAAAAACATACATGTTGTGAGGGAGTTCTAGCTCGAGTTTAGTCAAATTATAAACAATAAGTTACGTATTACTCAACGACATTAAGCATTATTATTAACTCAAGTAGTTCTCGATTATCAAAGAGATGTTTCTTACCCTAAAAAATAAAAAATTAATGATCAAAAAGATGTTTCTTACCCTAAAAAATTAAAAATTAATGAGGTGTATGCTTTCTATTTAACTTGTTAAGTCTTAAGTTTGTTTGGCAATGTGATCAAATTGTTAAGAGTAAATGTCAGTTTAAAACCATGTGGTTTGACGCTTCTGACACTTTAGACGCCCCTAAGAAATCTTTGGACACTTACATCCTTAACGTTTCTAACTTGCTACACTTTACAACCTTATGTTCGTTGACCGGTATCTTTGTATTACCAACCGAGGTATTATTGTCCTTTGACTACACCAAACCCTATCTTTTTTAAGAAGACCCCTGATTTTCCCCACCAAAACAAACTAAACACCCATCATTTCCCCCAAAACGAGTCACCTCATTTCCCCCAAAACTAGTCACCGTCATCATCTTCCCCTCCGTTCACCATCGTTTTTCCAGCAGCACGACTCACCACCGGCGGCACCACACGCCACCTATACCTCCTTTTCCTCCACAATCCACTTACCCGTTGATTCGGTAAAATATCCCGCCAAAATGCCGAGTGTCCTTCGTGGTGTTGTTGAATCTCAAAAATGTTATATGTAATTGAAGGTTTTACTTGTTCATTTTGTTTATGTTTAAGATCTAACTGATAAACGTCTGTTTATCTAGTTGGGTTTAGGGTGTTCAGTCATCAGGGCCGCCTGATGTTCCATGCATGTTTGGTTTTCTGGTGTCTCAACAATCTGATGTTTGACTGGGTGTATGCAACGGGGAATTAGGAAGAAGAAGGTAACATGGAAGAAGGATGGATTGTTGCAGATTGTTGATGGTAGTTTGAAAACTTTTGTTATATATATATGTTTGTATTTTGATAACTTATCATGACTTAATCTAGGTATTTTAACTTAATCTATGAACATAAACTTCGTGGTTATAACTTTTGGTATTGTGATTTCGTATGGTTATAACTAAATTTGGTAATTCCGTATGGTTATATAAATACCTAGTGATGGTTAGATATTGTGATTTGATGACATTGTGGGATTGATTTGGAGCACGTCCATTTGGGATTGTAATTAGATATTGTGATTTGATGATATCGTGTCAAATATATAGGTTCGGGTGGATTGATTTGGTGGATTATATAGGTGTTCATGTGGATTGATTTGTGGGTTAATGTGGCCAGTGTCGATTATGTATTTGGTTATATATATGTTATTATATATGGTATTGTGTAATACACGGTGATTTGATGACATTGTGGTGATTCGATGATATTGGTGGATTATATATAGGTTTTGGGTGGTTTCGTGTTGATTATATAGGTGTTTGTGTGGATTGATTTGGTGGATTGTATATAGTTTGGTTGATAAACTATATAATGTGGATCATATAGTTTTGGCATGAGGTTTTTTGGCATGACTTTAGATATTGTTCGAATTTTCGTTTGGTTATACAAATTATAGTGGGTTAATGTAGGTGATTATATATGGATTAATGTAGGTATACTATTATATCTATCTAGGTGATTATTTATGTGGTTAATTACAACCCTCCGTCTATTGACCGTTAGTTTGACTAGGTGATGATATATATATGTTATTATATATAGTTTTGGGTTAACGTGGATTATGTAGATTTCGTGTGGTTAGTTAATGTGGTTATATGGATGATATATATTGTGCGAGTGTTCATTTGATAATATAGGTGATTTGATGTTCGTTTCGTTTGATAATATATTGGTGAATGTATATAGTTTTCGTTTTATAAAGTACGTGATTATATATATGGGTTTTGTTTGCGTTTGATAATGTGGGTGATTAGGTTGTAATTAAGTTTGTGATTTTGTAATCCCATGGTAATCGTGATTATGGATTTGAATTTGAAGGGAAAATATTTTTGGTAAAACGCAGGGTTATCATAAGAGAATTAGTTTAAACCACAGGTACTTGTACTAATATGAAAAAAAGGGCAACATCGTCTTTGTACTAGTCAACCTAACGGTCCATAGACGGAAGCTTATAAAGTATAGCGAGTTAAAAGCATTAAGGGTGTATGTGTCCAAATGTTTCTTAGGGGCGTCTAAAGTGTCAAAGGATCAAACCAAAGGGTTATAAACTCACAGTAGTTATCAAAATCTGTGTAGCATTGAACGAAACGTACAAAGAATCCTAGATTGATTATTTAGCTTGATTTTCACGTTTTTTATTTACATATGGATAAGGTTTCTCTTTATTTTTTTCTTGTGAACACATTTTATTTAGCTTCTTGTAAAACTTGGGTCACTACAAGGCACGTTCACCGCCCAAATCAGCATTTTTCTTAAAAACACATTTTTTAATAGCCAATGAATCCTTCAAATAGATTTCTGGCGAAATTTATCACATCAGGATACACTCACCTCCGAACTAAGGAAAACTCTCACCTAGGGCCGAAGCCCGTGAAAACTCACCCGAAGGCACAATAGTGAGATGAGGAAAAACTCATTCAGTTCAAGAATCAAACTAGCGACCGCCGCCTACTTACCATCGAACTTGGATCAATTATAATATCATGTCTCCCCATTAAAAACACATCTCGATTAGCATCCAGAACCCAAATCATGGAAGTAACTAATGGTTCAATTTGACATTTTGATATCTAATGTTTTGAATCAACCCAACATTAAAATCAACCTTTATATTTTATAAACAACGAGTTAACGCTAACCCGCGTGTTGCGGTGAGATCTTGATAATGAATGTCTTTAGTATCAATATATGAGATGCGAAAAACTATTAAGTTTTATGAAATGTAAATTGTCTTTTGAAGCATGTTCCATGACTTGTGTTTATTATTATAGTTTACTCAAGTATTACGAAATGGTAGCTTTAGTGGATGAAACTAATGTTTTCATAAATAGTCATCTTACTTATGACCTGCACGTTAAGGTAAAGCAGTTAACTGAAAGCAAAAATGATGTGAAAAAGTTAAACCATGCATACACGTTAGACGTGTAACGTGTGCATTGTGAAACATTAAGATGTGTATTAAAATAAAAATCAATATAAATTTGGATGTTATTTAGTTTAACTTTACGTATTTTCAAATTTTGTGAGATTTGACATATAATTAGTTGAAAAGCTAGATGTATGATAACCTTGATTAAAGACAAAAGTTCCATTTTGAAAAGTAAATTATATGTTAAAGGAATTTCTATAAGGTGCGGTAGTTATTTGCACGATGTAAAATGTTTAGTTAGCCTAAATCCAATGTTTAATTAATCTAATTCCAAATAACCCAATAACAAATATTAAAACACTACGACTTATTGTAGATATGAAAGAAAATAACAAAATATCATAACGGATTTGGAAATTATACTAAATAGTAAAACACTACGACTTATTGTAGATACGAAAGAAAATAACAAAATAAAAATTATAATGGGTATTTAATAAATGCAGAATAAAATATACTAACATTTCACATTCCAATTCTTGTGTAGAGGCCGACTTCAATATTCCAATAATACAACTTTTCACTTTTCATCTCAAGCCATAACCCACTACAACCACTAAATCAGTATTATGAATTTCTTTAGTTTCAAAAGGTTGAATAAGTTACATCGTTTAGATTTAAAAACCGGATGAATTTTCTTTTATTATATTTAGATGGGTTAGAAAAAATAAAAGAAATTAAACAAATAGTTAAAATAATGTTTGACATACATAGTTAAAAACTCTATATTTCTCAACTTTTTTCATCCACTTGCATTCTCAACACACATATACTAATTCATTTATACCCCTACAACTCTTCGTTGTTCGCATCGGATCTTACCGGAAGATAGGTGTGCCATTATTGTGAGGTCTACCACATGCGGCACTCCCGGCATACACATACGCATCCACCAGCGCAACATCTTCCATTGGTAACATGGACGGCGCCTATGAAGAACCATAAAGCCACTTCCAAGTTCCTCCTTGTTCTTCCCTCCAAATAGGGGAGAAACCGTTTATTCATATCAATGTTCCAGTTCTTCATTTGCAGCATGTTCTAATTCAAAATGTGAAATATACATAGTGGCAGATATTGCAGATCTATTATATGCTCTGCATCACTTTCATTACCTAACCTTAATCAGATCTCTAACAAGTGAGATCTATTTATACAAATACGTAAGCTCTATTAGTAATCAGCTGACGTCACCCTGCTAGCGACATCTAACATTCCTAACATAATAGATTCCACAGATGTTAGCAAACATCTACGAAGATCTAACATCTGTTCTATTATATGAAAAGTCTGTTCTAAGCTAAATATTATTACATTGAGAAAACCTATGTTCTTCACACTGCTATTGGCTTGTATCAAACATCTGTTTGGCCAAAATAAATGTTTGGTCTTCATGATCAGTATTTTGCTTCAACAAAGATTTGGCCATGAACAATGGTTTCTTCTTCTTCAACAGTGGTTCTAAGGTTTCAAACAGACCTTTAGATATCTTCAAACGAATGCTCTGATTGGTGTTCAAGATTCACTATCTTTTGGAGGCATATGGTTCATCTATTATTTATTTCTTGATCAAGTGGTCATGTTTTGGCTTTTAAATATCATCTTTTCCTTGGTATGTCCAACAATCTCCCCCTAGAACAGATGATGCCAAAACATATGTTTATTGGATCATTCTTTATTTCTCATCAACTTCTCTCTGATTTGGCCCTTGACTTGTAATTTGAAGTCTATAGAGAAGTTATCTTCTGAGTCCCTTTCGAGTGGAAGACTTATTAGGTCTTGTAGATCTGCATCATTAAGCCCAAAGCACTATTCATTGGGATCTTTTGCACTTCCCCACTAGCCCTGAGTAGAGTCAATTCATTGCTTGTCTTATTTGACTTCCATTTTAGAATTTTGAGGTTAGAAAGGTTTGTTGGGACCAGAGTTATTGTAGATGAGTTTGGGGAAACATGTCTTCCAAAATTTTTGTTAAGTAGATCTTCTCGATATGTATCTGAGATCCCATACATCAACTCACCTTAGAAACATTCTTTTGTGAGCTTATCTTGTCGTATCTTTACATTTTCTTTTGACATCTCAATTTGTCTTTTGAGATAGCTCCTTGCAGCTGCTGAGATGTTCCTTATAGATGGAAGCACTGAAGGATCAACTAAAGTCTTTATGGGGAAGTCTACTTGATTCAGTTGGCAAGGATTCAGTTAGCCACTCTGTGAATTGATCTTTGGTTGCATCATAGGGCTTTTCCTCCATGATGTGGTTTATGTAATCTTCCATTAACAGTTTTTTGAGATCTAGATCTGTTATTGGATCACGAGAGAGATTTCTGCATATCATTGTTTCATATCCTTCCAAGGCATTTAATTTTCTGTATTCCTCATATAAGATTTACTGTAGTTGCTTGTCATCCTTTCCTTGATTTCTATCCAGAACAATCCTTTTAGCCTGCTTCTTTTTTAGCTCCAAATATTCTTTAACACTGGATGGCTTTGGAAGGTCATGGGATGTAGTGGACAGTTTTTCTTGAGGTCGAGTGGAAATGATTTCGGTTGTGGTGTTTGGTGGGTTTGCAGATGGAAGTGATGATGAAATTTTGATGCGTGAGGTTATTTCTTTTCTTTTTCTGGTTTGTGGAATAGGCATAACTATTTCTAGTAGTGTGGTAAGTGTTGTTGTGGATATAACATATGTTGTCACTTTTGTAGTGCTAACAGATGTTTGATGTGAAGAATAAGTGGTTTGGGTTGCACCAAAGAAAGAAGTCTCAAGTGATTTGGCCTTTTTGGCTGTAGATGTGTCAGGCTTCTTTTGAGCTCTTTTAACTTGTGGAGGAAGCTTTCTCATGCTATCACTCTCACCAATTTTTGCATCATCTGCTGGATACCTTGGTTTTAGAGTAGTGCATGTTATGTGTAAAAGATGATCTTTAATGGCTTTGAGCTCAGCTTGTGTATCATTGTACCGTATGTTCCTGATCATCTCCATATGCATATTGTGAATAGTATCTGCAGACTATTTTTGAAGTTGAAGATAGGATTGGGCATGGAACCATATCTATTCTGCAAGTTCTACATTGGTTGGTGGAGGTCTAGAGTTTTATACCAGAGTGGCCATCATTCCTTTGATTTGATCAATTGAAGATTCCAAGGTTATTACTCTATCCGTCAAATCTTGATATTTTAGTTCGTCACCTAAACGAATAGGATCATCTGAATTCCCACCAAAGGTGGTTGTACCTGGTTTTGAACAAAGTGCCGCTTTTTCTTGGTACCGGGGACTTCCAACTACTAAAGAGTGTACAATTGTAGAGTCAGCAGATGTTGCCTTTAAGAAGGTCTTAGTTATGTAACCATTGTCCAACTGTGAGATTGTTATCTCTACAGTTGTAGTGGTTGCCTTATTTGAAAAACCTGCAAGTGTCTCTTAGGACATAAGAGGTATACCCCCTCAGCTTGTGGGCTAGCAATGACATAGATCAGGCCCAATCACTTTCTGTAGTAAGCTCATAGTAATAGGTGGTTGGGAGGAACTAGGTCTATCCAGGTCACTTTGTTCAACTGAACCAAGCAATGGTTGTATACTGGATAAGAGAATTTTAGTTGGTGGTGGAGTTAGAAGAGAAGCCGCCCTGGGAAAGGGGCTTGAGAAGAAATGTTCAAGTGAATTATCCCCCTCTCAATTTGGTTCCCCTTTGCTTATAACATTATCCTTTTGCGAGGATATGTGAGGAGTTAGGCTAAGTGGAGATGTTGGCATCTTTTGTGAGGAAGTAACAACAGATGTTTCAAGCTGCATTTGTGTTACAACAGGGATCTATGGCCTCTCAAGCTCTAGAGATACCTTCTTTTGGGCTGTTTTGGATTTTGATTTTTGGATGGAAATGGTCTTTGTGGAAATGCCTGGTGTGTGTTCCACAGTGCGGTGTTGAACACCGTGGTCACCAGGAGCAGTGGCTCAGCAATAGATGTTGTAACATTTGTTGCTTGGGTTTCTACAACATTTTGAACATCCGCACTTTCTTGACCTTTGGCCATCATGCGTGTGAATATTTCATTTAAAAGACTCTTTATTTGAAGGGGTTCTCCTTATGCAAAAATGTTTTATGCCAAGACCCTTTGTAAAATATAGCTCAAAAGTATAGGGTACAAGAGAAAAGCTTTGGCTTTACCTCCCTTTTGGCTTTTACATTTTCAACCAAGTCAAAAAACAGAGTTTTGGATAGCTTCTAGTTTGTGTTTGTTAAAATAGCATATCCTAAGTATTGTATTTTTAATGAAATGAAATTTCATTGTATGATGTGGTTTTTGCATATAAGCATATGAGTAGGGTATGAAAGAAAATTTTCATTTCTAGTGGAAGATTTGGTTTTAAAAAATTTGCTCCCCCCTTTTGAGCGTCATACCCCCTCTCTATCAATTCATTTTGGAGCTCAGGGGTCTTAGAGAAGGTCTCTGTACCTATCCCGTCATTTAGGGCAAAGGTTGCGGAAAGTAGCTCCGGTGTAATCTAGACATCAACGTTTTTAATCTTTGAGGTGATGATAAAGGGCTTTTTGTCTTGTAGCAAGAAGTTTGAATTTGCCCAAAACTCACGAAGAGTGTCCAGATATATGGGTGCATCGGCAGTTAGGATAGTGTGGTATTTGGATGTTATGAGAATGTCAATGATAGAGTGAAAATTTGTATTCTTGTCATGTTTGACAAGATATGGTAGGTAGTTGTGAGATGGTTTGAGATTGACTTCCATGGATGAACATTATGAATGAATCTTTTAGAAAATATTTTGAATATATGATCTTTTGATTGAAAGTGATGATTGTAAAATGCAATTTTGGAGTTTATCTTTTTGAAAATGCTTTGATTTTGAGAATGTCACACCATTAAATGTAAGCTCTATTTGGCAAGGGTTTTTATAGAGTTTTTGTGAACAAGGGTGATGACGGTTACTTTTTGAGTGATGTGGCAATCCTCTATTTGTTGAAGAAAAGCTCTGTTTATCAAAACTTTGTTTTACACGAGAGGTACCCCCCCCCCCCCCCCCCCGAGAAAACCCTTTGATGAAGAAATGTATAGTCTGTTTTGAAAACCATGTTTGTTATCAACAAATGTTAAGATATAAGACAGTGGTTGGTACATCTGTTGACTATGGGATAGATGGAAACAGATGTTTGAAACCACTGTTGGGTTAAAAACAAAGTTTTATAAGAGGACAATGATTGCTTTTGCAAAGCATCATATTAATATTTTATTGAGAAAGGATCTTTTTGGTGGATTTTTCAGAAATTTTTTTTTCAGATATTTATTCATGTGGTGAAATGTGTTAGGGAAACCTATGTTTGCACTTTTAAATTGCAAACGGATGTTCCCTACAGATAGTGAAAATGGTCAATTTTGTAGAGAAAGGAAAGCGTTGTTTACTTTTGATTTGGTACTTTCTTCCACTGTGTCATCCTTTTGGCAATGGTCTTTTGTGATGAGTAATTTTTGAACCATCTCAAACAATTGTTTTTGACCCTCTACAAGTGCTTTTACACTTGTATCAACAGTTGTTTAACCATTTCCAATGAGTTGATCCATATCTATGAGGATGTCTGTTTATTCTTGGCCTTTAGGGCATGTGCACAGACTCATTATACCTATAAGGTACTCTGTGACAGGGTGGCTGCCTGTAGCAGCCTCTAGGATATGTGTTTGATGATGGGGCAACAGAGTTTTGATCTTCCCTAGGGTTCTGGTGCTCAAAATCCAAACTTCGACATCCTCAAAACACAATCCAAAACCCTATAGTTCATCATTGGCGCGTTCCAATTTCGTTTGTTTCGAAGTTTGAAAACTTTCAAGATGCGTCGCTAATGATATTTCTAAGCACAATCGAAGACATCGAATAATTTTCTTTCTATTTAATTTAAGATGCATCGCTAATTATATTTATTTGTATGATTTCACATCTGTAGAACTATTTTTTGAACTTAAGTATGTTTCTTCTTTCACATTATAGTCTGAATTGTTGTAAATTGACCTAATGTGCTCCAGCATCCACTGATGACCAAATTTGTTCTTAATTTTGTGAGAATTTAGAAATTAGAAGTTGATTATGAGTGCAGGTGTGTTCGGATGTTTTCGTGTGAATTTAGTTAGTTAGATTTGTTGTAAATCGACCTAAGGTGCTTCACCATTGAATTTGTTCTTAATCTTATTAGAAACTGAAGTTGATTATGAATGTAGGTGTATGTGTGTTACGGAGCTATTTGATTTTGATTTACGTATATTAAGTTGATAAGTTTTGGATGTTTTGGTGTGAATTTTAGCTAGAATCTCTGTTGTTTCTCAGTTTTTGATGCCATCCAGTTCGTAGCGTATTAGAACAAGTTTCATTTACAATTCACCCTTTTGTAGTAGGTTTTGAAGTGAGCTCTGTTGTAGATTTGTACAACTTTTTGTTCAGGTTCAGTACGCATTAGGTTACGTTAGAGTGAGCAACCAAGCGACATGGAGACAAATTGATGTTACATAGAAAAGAATTAAGAAGGTGGAGAGGACAGACAATTTTAAATGATTCTGTTTAAATTTGAGAAGAGGAATTACATGTAGAATGGTTCATTCATTACTGGTAATTTGTGTAATAATGTTGATCCTCCATCTATTTCATTTCGTCTGATATACATGAATATGGTAAATCAACAAATTATAAAGTATGTTATTGTTAAGGCGTTAGATACAGATAATTGGATGTTACTTTTACAACCGTAAGTAGATTGTTGTTTAGTTTGTGTAAATTTTAGGGTTGTATAATATAAAATGAAGTGATTATTTTGTATAATATAATGCAGAATGTAGACAAGATGGGAAAAGTAGGTGAAATTGTTAAAGTTGCTCATGGACATTTTCGCAACCATTTGATGCCCAAATTGCCTGCAGATATTAAGATCGATAAGTTCGCTTATCTAATATCATGGAGGTACGTGTCTATAAATGTTGATTTATAATGATGATCTGTAGTAGCCTACACATCCCACTCGATGGAGAGAAAGATGCTTCAACAATGGGTGATGATAGGTTGACGATAGTTAGAATGGTGTTATATATGGATAATGATCATGATCATTCTCTAAAGATGCCAGTGAATAATAATGAAGGAGATTATACTGGAGATGAAGAACATCAAGAGCTTGTGGAACATTCATCTAACATAGCTGAGGATCATAGTACAGAGAGTTAGAGATATTGAAGAATGACTTAGAGAAAACAAAGATGTGTATAAAACATGAGATGAGATTAGTTTCAGCCTTATATGAAAAGGGGTTAATAGACTAAGAAAAGCTAGAAAAGGGATGTTTTATATGCCTAAAACACCAAATAACATAGTTAATTCAACATTTTTTGGTTGTTCCACCTAACATTGTTTTTAATTTTTTCCAGCTGACCTCTATGTATTAATTTTATTTGAATAAATGTTTAATTTTGTAAATTGTTTATGTGTAGGTGGCGTTTTGGCTTACCATATTGAATTCTACTGATTGTTGCGGATGCTCATGGGGATAGAACCGAAGTGTACCAACACCAAAAAGTTAATATATTGAACTGGTTAGAAGTCGTGGAGTTGCTTCTGGAATGATGACTCATTCGCATTATGTGTCCCGAGTTTGCTCTGTTATTTGTGTTTTTATGCCTTTATTCACTCTGTAAGATCTGTCCAATACTTTCAAACTCCGCTCATGTGATAGCCATCCATTAGTTTTTTGGTGCCTTATCATAACTAATAAGCTTTAGCTAAACAATAAAGATACATATTACTATTTCGAATACCCAATATTTCGAGTAGATCGGAGACAGCATGGATAAGATCATCTAACTAAACAGAGCGACGGTCTAGGGTTTTGTTTGGTAGTCTCAATCTGACCACATAAGCCTCCCGTAGGCCCTAAATGGTAAGTCAATGATGTTTAAGGTAAGTTTGTTTTTGATCTAAAACAATTTAGCTACGAAATTTAGAGATGGTTACAAAAAACGCATATGTGGTAGCTTTACTAGCAGTATTGGTCGAGTTAGTGAAAGCAATAGAAAGAACTGTCAAACTTATAGCTAACTGAACCAATAATTTGTGAATGTGGGAGACCGACTAGAGTGTTGAACCGTCCTGAAAAAGGAGACCAGAACATTCATATATTATTTGTAGAATGGTAAAGAACAGTCCTCAAGTGCTCTTGGATCAAGTGGTGGAATGTGTAAAGGAAGCTTTTTCGCGCAAGTAAGTTGATTCGTTTGAACCATGAACTATTGAGGTTCTTTAAGTGCTAGATTCAGTGGTCTTTCAGCTCCAGGAGGTCGTGGGAAGACTACTTTGGAAAAGGTGATTTTTTTTTAAAGTCGATGATTACTTTAGTTATTGCTTCTCACTTTTAAGATACATGTGACTTTACTTCTTTTTCAGGAACTCTTTGGAATCCATGTTGTTAATATGATTTTAAGTGACGAAGTGATTCAAAGAGTTGGCTTTGCATTAGGGGTGACAACTTCGATGCTGATGCTATTGCACAATGAATACAAACATGGAGTGGAGCCCATATTATCGAAGATGATAGAGTTTTCCTCTGTGAAGCCAACGACAATCATTTTGGTTCAGGTAAAACCCTTTAAGCGTTAAAATCAATTCTTTGTTTCACTTTTTTTTGTTTATTCTTTGCGTTCATCTATTGAAAATTCATATTGTTTGGCTTTCACAGATGATAATAATGTTCTAACCTTGGTTAGCATATGGGCTCCTATAGTGGCTGTGAGTATTTTTTTTCTCTTTCCAATCGTGCCAAGTCTTTGTAAAATAATTTATTTTGAGCAATATTTGTTTTATTAAAAGAAGTCTCACCTCTTACAAGTATGATACACAACACAGGGACTAAGGCTTTTAACTTAACTCAAGTGCTATTATCTTATACTATTATTGTTGTTGAATTTTCAGATATATCTTATGGATATTCATATTTTTTACATTCTCCTATCATCAATTATTGGTGGTGTAATGGGTGCACGTGCCCGATTAGGCGAGGTACGAAGAAATTCTTTCTGGTTTTCGCAAGTATTACATGTTTTAAAGCCAAGTACTTTGAATTTTGAATCATAAGTAACTGTAGCTTGGAACATAGTATAGAATCCAAATTGGCCGAATTGTGCGAACATAGTAAATCTTTAGAAGATCCAACAAATAAATTATTTCACACTGTTTATTGTTGTTTTGGTTTGGAAATTAAGGTTTTATACTTTTATCAGTGCTGAATTGTGGGTTGATCTAAATAAGTTAATACTTTTGTGGTGAGAAAATTGTGCTATAGCAATTTAGATTAAATTTGGAAGAGTTTGGAAAGATGGTGTCTTTGTCGAAGGCGGATTCGAGGCGTATGTATTCATGGTGGTGGAATAGCCACATCAGCCCTAATTGTATACAAATTGATTTTATTTATGTGCATGAACAAATGTGGATATCAAAGTGAAAGAAATGATAAAACTCATCGAAGAAGACGTCGATTCATTCTCTAGACGCACAATAATGTACTACAAAAAGTGACATGAGCTTATGAAGCTCGTCGAAGAGTTATACAAAGTTAAAATTTAGGTTTGGTTCTTTATATGGAGGATTTGTTGGTTATGGTAAGTTCTTATTTGATCCGTTTCTTGATCTTTATTGGATAAGATCTAACATACTCTATGCTGCAGGAAAGATTCTACCTGTGAGCGGACCTGACAAACAATTTGCAGATGATACCGAACAGGTTCACATATTCAAATTCAGTTGAAGTTCAAGTGTGTGATATATATATATATATATATATATATATATGGGTTCTGATGCATTATGGTTGCTTAATGATGAAGTGTTATGCAGATTTGTTATTAGTTAACGGTTCATATATGTTTGGATGCATTGTTGTTGTTTAATTATTGTGTTGATCTATGTATCTGTTTAACATGTATGCTATGTGTTGTACGAATTGATAGTGTGTCTTGTTACAATTACTTTTGATCTGAATCGTGATGAATATTAATGATAGTTGTAAATGGCTATAAATCTTGTCTGTTGGAAACATGCGATTAGTTCTTCTGGAAGAACAGTGGTCTGCACCATACATCAACCAAGCATTGACATATTTATACTTGCACTATGTAAAACGGAAGGAATCGTTCTGCAAAAATCTAAATATTTTATTTTACAAATATCTAAAACTTGGAAACGCTGCAAAAAGCCTCGAGTTATATTAATAGTTATTTCTCATATATTTGTTTTATTATCCGCTGCAAAAAATAACATTTTTAAAACGCTGCAAAAAAAAAAACATTTTCAAAACGCTATAAAAAAGACCCTATCTTTTGAGGCTCTATCTTTTGTACTAGCATAACCAGTTATGTGGTGAAGGTTGTGTTCTAAGAAATGAAGATGAAAGATTTATGAAACACTTATCCCAACAATGAAGAATTTTGCATCAAGAGATGTTTAAAGATTTGCGATAATAGAATATAGAACAACATGTGTTCAATTGTTATTCATTTGTTATTTAAAAGATGTTCGCTTTCTTTATAATCTATTTTTATTTAAACCTTAAAAATGTATAGTCATTTGTCGTTTAATAAAATGTGATATGCATGGCTTTCTAAAAACCACCCGTGTTTTCACACGGGTTTTATTACTAGTAATATAACACATTAAACGTGAAACAAAGCTTGAAAAGAAAATGTGAACACGTAGTTGTCCTTAAAAACCTTTAGATGATCTAAAATCTTGATATACTAGCGTTTATTCGAAAAAAGAAATGAAGACATGACAAAAGTGAAAAACATCCTTTTGAGAAAAAGATCAAAAGACTTGTACCTTTTCTTGACCCAATGCACTTGGAGGGTTTGGTTTCATACGTTTCCATTATGTTATTGATTTAAACTTCATTTTTGTTTTATCTTGATTTAGTAATTTATTTTCTGTAAATATTAAATTAACCAACATAGCATCATTCTTTCTCCATTTCGAGAGTACATTTACCTACTAATATATAATATTTTATCACCCAAATCCCAACATTACGATTCCATTTTTGTCTAAATTTATTCGTAATGATCGATATTAATAGGACAACACACGGCGAATTTCTACACTATTAGGGTCTGTTGGTACATGTTAATGGAATGAATAAGGGAATGGAATGGACAACAGAGTCAAATTGATCATTCCATTTCATTCCATTGTGATGTTTGGTTACTCTTTTGTGAATAGAATAGACAAAAAAAAGACGAAGTAACGAAACACAATTGTATTAAAAACGACAAAAATATAATTGCCTCAATAATAATAATAATAATAATAATATTTTCTTTCCATTCCTTGAAGGAATGAAAAAAAAACACCCCCTTATCAAGGAATGAAAATTGTTATTTGAAAGGAGTTACATTTCTTTAAAATACTTCATTCCATTACCACATGATAACCAAACATGTTTCTTCTCATTCCATCAAAATAATCCATTTCATTTCACCTTCTATTCATTTATACCAAACACTATCTTATAGTTATTGTAAGGAACATTTGTATACGTATTTTCTAAACTCATAAAATATCATATTTTTTGAAGTCATGTTTTAAGAGTATTTATAAATTATGTATTGAAAATATGTATCTTAGACAAATATAATGTTTTACTAAAGGTTTTAGCATGGAATATAAGATATTCAACACCATAAGAAAGTTCAATGAAGATAAAGTACAAAAGAAAAGCATCACATATGACCAAACGGATTCAAGTGTTTCTTTGTCTCCATTTCTTGTCAACATCAACAAAAACAAATTACAAACCCTAGACAAATCAAAAGGGCCAGAAAATAAAGAGGTAAAAAAGAATAAAGAGTAATTTTATGTCCCCTTGATGTTACCTTTTGTCATTAACTCGACCATCCATCAAGCTTTTTTCTCGTGTACAAACTTACAATAAAAATGTTCGTTGTGTCAAGAATCACTCGGCATCAAGGACTCTTTAAATTTTAGTTGTTTTAATAACAACATACTTTAAGGTAGTGTTAACGGAATGAAAAACAATCTACATGGAATTGGAATTGAACAATAACATAACAATAAAATCCACATTTCATTTCTGTCTAGATTCCATTCAATTGTGTAAAACAAACATACCTAAATTTGAAATCAAATTTTCTTTTGTTGTAGTGGATAACATAATGAATAAAATCTGCATTCCAAATTTCTCTAGATTCATTTCCATGGTGTAAAATGAACACACCTAAATTCTAAATAAATTTCAATTATACTCTTATACAATTAGCAACTTGGGTTATGCTCAGTTGCTTAAAAGTCACACCATTTAATTCATTTTACTCACATCCTTTTATTTTATACCCTTTAGTTTAAACATCATGTCTATACATACCAAAATCAATTACACCTCTTCGTTTAAACATCATGTCTATACAAAACAATAATGCAACTTTTATATATTTAACATTAAAAGTATGCCTTCCTCTAAATACAATCCGTTGCCGTGGCGGTCAAACATCTTCAACGCATACTACATGCCGTTCGCCCCAAGAGTACGTTGTGATGTGAGTTTGCGGGTAACGCCATGAGTGTAACCTCCTCTGTTCTTGAGTTATTCCCATCTGATAGGAGCACCGGGAATGATATCTAGCCCAAGGAGAAAACAGCCTCATTGCAGAAGCCGGTGAGGGGGAAACCGACCGGTTCTTGGTGTGCTTTGTTCTCCGAGTCTAACTGGTTGAAACATTGCTCGTATGTGATGTCGATTGTGCTTCCGACGTCCATGAACATATAGTCTGTTTGGTAGTGCCCGAGATAACTATGGGTCTTTTCTCGCTTGGCCCCCCTCGATCTACTGGGAAAACCACTTGTTGTTTGCGCCAAGAGTCATTTTGCGCGTGTTTGTTTGGCTTCTTCCTTGACCTGTTGGGATCACCTTGTACCATGTGTGTTTCTAATCTGCGCAACTTCTTATTATCTAGGCCTTCGTCCCTTCAATTAATGTTCCACGTGTCTTTCCTCACATTCTTTATTAAATGTGTCAACTTTCCGCTTTTAAGCGCTCTTTCTTTCTCTTCCCTCAGACTGATGCAATCGTCTGTAAGGTGACCCGAGTCTTTGTGGTAATCACAGAAAAGGTTGGGGTCCTGGCCTTTCTTGTTCCGTATTTGTTGTACAGCTTTGAACTGGTGATTTTCTGTAAACAGCACCTCTGAAGGCGTTTTTGTGAGTGGCATCCGTTGTCGCTCCCTATTTTCATGTTTTACTTCTTTCTTGTACCCAATTCGATTGATAGTGTTGCGACCGTCTTCAATGGATTGCGTATTATCGCCATAACCAGATGTCTTCCAGGTGGAGTTCCTCCCTCTCCTGGTGCGCGTTTCACTAATATGCTGGTTATGACTGTACTAACGGCCTTCCTCTTGCCGGTCAGGTGTTTTTCCATCTGCGTGATGATTTTTTCCGCATCTATGAATGTTTCCCAATCCTTTGGGCCACCGTCTCTTCCTCTCAATCTTCGAATCAAATCGTCGCATTTGAAGGCGCGCATGAAATGAGCACGCATCAGTTCTTCGCCCATGTTTCCTATCTCCAGGCACTCTTTGTTGTAGCGTGTGATGAAGTCTTCAATACCTTTATTTTCTTTTCTCCAGATGTTGAGCACATCTGTTGGATCTCTGGTATATCTTCGCTGCTGGCTGAAGTGTGACATGAACTTTTCTTGGAAGTCCATCCATGACTTAATTCTTCAAGTGGGCAAGCTGTCGAACCATGCACGAGCCGCGCCTACAAAACGTCTGGACGAACAGGTGACATTGTGCTGGAAGCGACCAGCCACCTATGACTCTTACAATCGTGAATACTTGGATGTGATTGTCAGGATCTGTGAATCCATTGTACTTCCCCACATTGTGTGGTAGTTTTGTCCTTTCGAGCGGAGCCATAGCTATTTCTCGGATAAATTTTGATTTCTCTGCGCCGCCTTCTGGTCGATAACTTAACGTGAAGTCATGTTCTGCTGCTGGGTTGTAGCCTACGCGCACGCGAGGTTTATATGCTTCATGGTCTTTTGGTAGCCTGCTGAACACACTAGTAGAATCTCCTTCTTGGTATGTCGGATCATGTTCGTCCGACATGAACTCAAATTCTTCTGTCATTCGTCACAGATCCAACCGCTCGCGCACGGGCGTACGCCCTTTTGATCGGTTGGCATAGTTATCACTGGGGTTTCCCATGGTGTGATGGGTATTCCGGGTGTTACTTATATTCAGATGACTATCTCGTAGATGTTCTTCACCTATGTTGTGCGCCGTTTTCCGTGAAGGTGCTTGTTGTTGTGATTCTGTGTCATAACTGAACAGCTTGTGTAACGATTGGATTCCTTGCGATGCGTGTTGTACTTGTGCTTGTTGCATTGGTGATTGTGTTGTAAAATTGGGCTTGCGCACACATTTGTAACCGTTGTATTCCGAAATTTGAACATTAATGGAAGATCTATTTTATATACACTGTTATGTCGCTTATTTAATGCATCTAACTATTTACTACTCGCAACGCTCAACGCTTGACACAAACTCAATCGCGGTATTTATGATGATTTACGTTACCTTATGTGTGTTATGTGTACTTTATATTTTTGTGATTTATACTCGCTCTCGCATGCACAAACTCGCTTTATCGCATTATATTGCTAACACAACGCATAACGCCTCGCTAGATCACTTAACGAACAAAACCTAACTAATCTAATCGAACTAAATCACCGAACGAACAACCAACGAGCGAATTGGAAACATTTCGTAACAAAACTGGCTAATTCGCACGAATTAGACCCCTAATTCGTACGAATTACTAGCCTTTGGCTAGTTCGTACGAATTAGAGGCCTAATTCGTACAAACTACCCCTTTTCACCCTTCATCACCAACTCCTATAAATACCATGCTCCTCCACACACACTCCTCTTGCTGCCACTTCGCACAGAAACGCTCCCGAATGCTTTTTCTCTGTTTTCAAGTAAGGAACATCTATTCTCAACAAAGCACAACGATTTCTTCTACGTTTTCTACACGAGTTTATCTCCGATTTCATCAAAATATCTTCTTTTACGAAAATCTTCATCTTTTTTCATAAAACCTTCGGATTTTACCACGGATTTACACTTAAACGAGTGTATTTGGGTTAGTTTCGGCTTCCCAAGTTAGAAACCTTAATGTTTCAAGCTCACTAAGTGATTTATCCAAATAAAACTGTTTCAGACTCGATTTTTACACAAAAACGGACTAAACCGACATATGTTTCATTCACTACTTAGTGGGACGAAGCAGGGTCGAAACCAGCATGAAATAGACTCGAAAACACGTCTGTTCCAAGCGAAAACTCAGTTCCAAACGCACGAAGACGCAAAAGTCACCTTGTGCGAACTGGACTGTTTCGTACGAATTAGACCTAGTTCGTACGAACCAGTTCAAGTTCTTCCAAGCGACTAAACTACTCTAAAGACCTCCCCAGCCTTTGGTTTGGTCAGTAGCTCAAGGTTGGAAGGATAGACACTCGATTTCCCCGACGAACGACGCGAAAACACTCGATTTTGAGTACCATACAACCTAGTTCGCACCAAATGGTTAATTCGTATGAATTACATCACTAATTCGTACGAATTACTCACTTGGTACGAACTACACTGTTATCCCCTGAACTTTTTCTGTAACTGTTTCAGCAATTCGGAAGACTGATGCACTTCTGATCTCACTTACAAGCTGATCCAGGCGCTCCCTTCAATCCACAGCAGCTTGTGTTTACTTGCTAAGCACGAACTGTGAGTATACTTGAACTCTTTTTCGCTTAAACACACTTTTGGGTGTTACATACATTCTCTATATAAAAACACACTACACACAACGCTAAACTCTTTAAACGCTAACCGCTCTCACATGTTATACGTGAATCGCTGAATGTTTGTTTGCTATGTGTAACTGATGAGGACTTGCAGACCACCCTTAGCAACGATAGTACTATAGTTTTGACTCAGCACCCGGTTGGTTTGGGGGTTGTTAAGGCTCGCATATTAACTTTACGTGTGTGTTCGCTGTTGTGAACACGTATCGCGCATACTCCACCTCGCAGTCGTGTTGGTTAGCTTGTATCATTATTGTTAGCATACTTGGATTCACTTCTCAACGTGATACATGCTGGTTATGCGTAAACGCTTTACCGCTATTATTATGCTATTAAACCTGTGTACTCACCTTTACTTATTGTATTGACTTTTATTTTAACGTATGTGACAAGTTGATGGATTAGCTTATGCTGCAAACGGATAGGACATCTAGAAACCCACAATAAAATCTAGGTTGTCGGATTAGTTTCGTTTGAGAGACATGAAATCTGTATTGACTATTTGAAATATTTTGGTTAATTGTATGGGAAATTAGACTTTTAAAATATTGTCATATTAATAGTTGTTATGGATTCTATTGAGCAATCAGATTCACCTAGTGCCGCGCCCCGTTGATTCCGCCATCGGTTGGGTGTGACAGATTGGTATCAGAGCCATAACTATAGGGAATTAGGTAGAATTTCCATGTTCGACCTAGTCTATAGTCTAAGTACCAAAATTAGACCGCTCTTTGACTTAAATACTTAAACTACTTGTCTTAGATGCCTACATGTCTTTCCTAAGGCTAACACAATGTACATGCTTGAAAACGCTCGTATAGCACAAACAAGGGATTGTGTCGAGATTAGGTGTGAAAACCAAGAACTCTCGATAAGATTACTCACTCCGCGTACTTTTTACTGCACGAGATTCTTCGTTAAGTTAGGAGTGATATCCCCATCTTGACGAAAACCTCCACCTCTATTTCACTGGAACTCCCAACGTGCTCGGTGAAAACCACAAGCATGGAACGAAGTTGTTAAGATAGGAGTGAAACCCGCATCTTAATAACAAATTCCACTCCTCGATTTTCAATCTCACCAAAGTCTCGATTATTTCGATGACACGGGATACGTAGTAACCGGAAGGGTAATGCCGTTAGCCGCGAGGCGGTGAGAGCATTCACCTATTGGGCCAAAGCGTGTGCCCGAACTCAAAGGAATGGTCGAATTACTTTGGGTAGTCGTTGTCTCAAAACCCAGGACGCCCCACTTGTTTTAAGCCTGCAATTGCCGATTTTACGCATCATCGAGTTTTATTATAAATTATGTGTTTAAATTTGTGAATTTTACGCTTCATCGATTTCTCGTTTTATCGCTTTTCGCTTTACGAAAATACGCACAACTCGCACAGCTCTCGTAATCTAAAACGCTAATTAATAGCAAACCAAACTAAAACGCTCAACCCTCTTGACGGGTGGTCCGCAGGACAACCCTTAAATGCTATAAACTATGTAATCTTTCACACTTAATTAGGTTAATTATTGGAATGAGATAACCACGGTGCGTTTGGCTTTGCAGGTACAAAAGAGTATAAATAAATGATTTTAAGGTGGTTGGATGGGGGCTCTTGCTTGGTAAAGTTGAAGATGAAGAGTTGCGGATTTGATAGGAGAGCAAAGGAGAAAATTCCAGGTACCACCGTAGCCTACCCCCCCCCCCCCCCGTAGGTTACGGTGATTGCTGAGTCCATTTTTGTGTCATAGTCCAGTTTGTAAGCGCTGTAGGGTTTTGTGATTGCCACAGTAAGCTACGGCGGCGCCGTAGCCTACGGTGGTCGCCAGCGAAAAAGAGTGTAACTGCCATAAAAATCCATTTTTGGGGTGTCTTTTCATTATCGAATCATTGGAGCCGTTTCTAAGCAGTTCTATGGCGAATTAGGCTGATTCTTCTTGGTTCTAAACAATTCTAAATATTTGGCTTTGTGTTTTGATTCATATGAACATTAATCTTTGTGTGATGATGATGCACCAAGGCATGTGTGGCCAAACTTATGGTGATCATCCTAGGTTGAAGGTTTGTTTAAGACTTTTGTGTTTTTATTCGTATTTCTAGAATAATAGACTTGCAACTCTTGTTTGTTTATTATGATGGGTGAATGTTTGTTTGTAGTTTGTTAATTGATTTTTTGATCTTTAATCTAAATCGTACGTTCCTGGTGTCGTTGACAATCGAGATATCATAGGAGGAATTAGGGTTGGATATTAGTTAATTGGTCATCGGGTAACAACCTCGCATTTTCATAATCCGAGTACTTAGTTCCCTTTTATCACAAACAGGTAATCACACATGAATCATGTCTATATGATTCTTTCTAGTGGATTTTAACACAAATGTCAATTGAAACCGGAAGCCTATGATGGTCGCTTTCTCCTATTTTGCTTTTACGATCACTCTTTATATCACATTTTATTTAGTCAATCTTAGTTCCAAACCAAACAATCAAAAATCATTGAAATTACTTTTCTTCAAATTAGTTTACTTTAGACAAAATACAAGGCTACATAGTAAACGCATTTTCCACAATTCGATACCCACTTACCGCTAGCTATTTAGTTGTAATTGGATTAATTTTGCGTGAGACTACGACACCACGTCAAGTTTTGGCGCCGTTGTCGGGGAGTAGTGCGCAATGTGTGTTAATTTAGTAGCTTTTGTTTATTATTTTTGGGTTTACGCTGGTTGTGTTTAGTGTGCAGGTACTTATAGGTGTATGCATACTAGAGGCTCTCACAAGTCATCACTGCTAGCATTTGATCCGGAAATCGAGCAAACTTTACGACGAAACCGAGTCCTACTTCGAGAAAACAAAGTCATTAGTTCACCTACAACACCTACTCCACCAAAACACACCATGGATCCACCAACTCCCACTACGGGTCAAGCAACACCATCTACACCTTCACCAAACCCTACTACCAATCCGACCTCAATAGTTGATTGTCAACCAACCAACACCACATCGCCTGCAAACACTCAAACCGCACCCTCTCTCACCTTTAACCCTACAACAATGGTTCCACCATTCTCATCTTTTTTCCCAACTGTCGGTTAATCATCTTCCACTCAACAAATACCATCAAATCAATTCCAACCAAGTTTAACCATTGTTTACATTACTTCCACCTTCTAACCATCACATCAAACGGGTTTCCATAACCCGTCTTCTCAATATGTGCAATCTTCGGGTATTGGAGGGGATGGTTTTGATGATGATTATGATGACGAGTTTAGAGGATATGAAGAGGATGGGTATTATTATGGGGGTGATGGAGGTAATTTGGGACCTCAAGGAGGTATGATTTACAAACAGAGGCAACAATTGGAACCTATTCAAGAAGTGGTTAGGCAACCAACAGGGGTACAACAAATTCGTCCTCTTGGGCCACAATTTCAACGACCAATGCCTGTACAACAAGTTCAACCGCAGTATCAACAACCCCAGTTTCAGCAACAACAACAATTTCAAAGGCCGATGCAACAACCGCAAGTGCAACAACAATTTGCACCTCAAGGGGCGGTGCAAGTTCAAGCGGGTTGACCAAGAGTATTGTTTGGTGCTCCACAAAGATACCATAGAGAAGTGGTAAGAGGGGTTGAAGCTCACTTCCGGCCGGTTATCACCAACAACCCTTCTCCGGTGGTAATTCCTCACCATCTGGATGGAAGAACATTCAAAGTTAGAACCAAGCCCTCCAAAGTTTGCCAAAGTATAAAGGGTTAGCATCGGAAGAACACTATTTTCATTTGGAGGCTTATGACTCCATTTGTAACACTATTGGAGGTCAAGGATTTTTAGCCGATGAAGTTAAATTGGTTCTTTTCCAATTTTCGTTGAAAGACAAGGCAAAGAGGTGGTTTTATACATTACCTTCCGCATCGGTTTGGAAGAATTTTTCACTGCCCAAAAGACTAGTGATGCGCGAAAGAGTATTCGAGAGTTTCAATAACACGTGGGGGAGATGTTTCATGAGGTATTCAAGAGATGTAATATGATGCTTAAAAATTGTCCACATCATGGGATTGTTCTTTGGGAGTTATTACATGCTTTCCATGAGGGGTTGAGTGATGGTGATGCACGTGATTTAATGTCGGTCACAAATGGTACTTTTAGTACCACCTTTGAGCATGAAGATTGGGCCTTTTGGAGCAAATGGCGTTTACTTCTAAATGGAAGGCACAAGCATCGAGAAACAAAAAGCATGTGGTTACAAGACCACATGTAAACGCCATGGAGGATGTGGAGGTACACACTACTAACCAAATTTATAATGTGTGTACTAATTGCAATGAATTAGGTCATACAGCGGATGTGTGTTCGGTGGGGATGGTGTAAGAGCAAGTAGAGAAGGTGAATGCTATTCAAGGAGGTGGTAGAAATTTCAACATGAACTCTAACACATACCACCCCGGGTTAAGGAATCATCCAAATTTTCGTTATTGGAACCCGGCGAACCAGGCTAACCCGAATTTTCAAGGAACCCAAGGAAACCTTGTTTCGCGCCAACAATACAATCAATGCAATTTTAGAAGCGGGAATAATCAAGGCTACCAAGGTCAATTTCAACAAACGGGTGGTCAAGGTGGTTCTTCGGTTCAAGTTTCATCAAGTGGAATAAAGTTATGGATACGCTCCGAATGATGCAACAAGACATGCAAAAGAGAAATCAACTTGATGAAGTGAGGATGCAAAAGGATGAGGTCCGTGATAAGAGCATTCAAACATTGACCACTCAAATGGGTCAACTTGCAACCGAGGTGGCAGAGTTGAAAAAAGGTAAAGGTCAACTTCCTAGTGACACTAAGGTAAATCCTTCTCATAATTCTTCGCGTAATATTCCTATTAACCATGTTAGTGTCCTAATAAGTGGAAAAGAATTTAAGGCAAACGTGTCACTGGGGTTGGTTGATGGGGTGGTTGAGGATATAACGGGAAACGAAAGTGATGAGGATGAAATTTCAACCCCAATTGTTCCCAAGGACCCAATTGTTGAAAAAGAAATTAAAAAACGGGGTTGGGTGAAATTTTGGAAGATAAAAAGGAGAAAGGGGGACCAAGTCAAGTCCTATTTCCTTTTGCTCTAATTGACCCGGGAAGGAAAAATTTCATTTCAAAGAGGGGTCCTCAAAAAGAGGAAATGTTAGATGTTTTTAAACAAGTCAAAGTGAACCATCCTTTACTTGATGCAATTAAACAAGTGCCTGCTTATGCAAAGTTTTTAAAATAATTGTGCACACAAAAGAGGCAAAAAAAGAAAAAGATGCCTAAGCGGGTTGACTTGACCGGACAGCTAAGTGCGGTGCTTAATGGGGAACTTCCTCCTAAGCTCCAAGATCCGGGAATGCCATTAATAAATACTCAAGTGGGAAATTTTCAAATGTCAAAGGCGTTGTTAGATCTTGGAGCCAGAGTAAGTATTTTAGCGGGGGGCTTATATGACCAATATGATTTTGGTCCATTAGCACGGGTTGAGACGACGGTGGTTCTAGCCGATTTGTCTCATAAGCTACCCCAAGGGATGGTGCAAGATGTCATAGTTAAGGTTGATGAGTTTTACTATCCGGTAAACTTTTTAGTTTTATATTACTCATCCGCAGACCCAAAACAACAACAAAATGTGATTTTGGCGGCCATTTTTTAGCACCGCTCATGCCGTGATTGATTGTCGATTTGGTACGGTCGACATGACATTCGGCAACAGGAAAATGAGGTTGAATGTTTTTACTAACACTTCTAACTCTATTGGTGTTGATGAGTGTTTTATGGCGGATTTGGTCGATGGGTGTGACCCGCACGAGTATGAGGAAGATAGTGTGGATACTTGTGTTTGTGATTTTTCTAAACAGGTACATGCTTGTGCGCTAAGGATTGAGGAGCAAAAGTTAGATGCTTTGGCAGTTAAAGAGCGTCGACCGCCATGGACACATCAATTCGAGAGTTTACCGGTGGAGATTAGTTCGGGTATGAAGCCATCATTGGAGGAGCCACCGAAGTTAGAATTAAAGGATTTGCCAAGCCATTTGAAGTATGCTTTTTTAGGGGATAATGGCACTTTACCGGTCATTATTGCCTCTAATTTGGAGATGGCTCAAGAGCAAGCATTGTTGAAGGTGTTGAAAGCTAATAAAGCGGCTATTGGGTGAACGATTGCCGACTTGAAAGGAATTAGTCCGTCCATCGTCATGCACAAAATCATAACGACCGATGATGCGAAACCAACTAGAGAGGCTCAAAGGCGATTGAACCCGAATCTAAGGGAAGTGGTAAAAAAGGAGGTAAGTAAATGGTTGGATGCCGGAATAATCTATCCGATTTCGGATAGTGATTGGGTAAGTCCTACCCAAGTGGGACCTAAAAAATCCGGTATTCAAGTTGTTAAAGATGAAAGTGGTGAACAAATAGCCACCCGACCGGTCACCGGGTCGCGTGTTTGTATTGATTCCCGAAAGTTAAATGCCGCCACTTCTAAGGACCATTTTCCATTACCTTTTATTGACCAAATTATTGAAAAATTATCGGGTCAAGAGTATTATTGCTTCTTAGATGGATATTCGGGGTATAACCAGATTGCCATTCACTCGGATGACCAACACAAAACCACTTTCACTTGTCCTTATGGAACTTTTGCCATTCGGCGAATGCCCTTTGGCTTGTGTAACGCCCCGGCAACTTTCCAACGATGTATGATGAGTATTTTCTCGGACATGGTTGGGAAGTCGCTTGAGGTGTTCATGGATGATTTTTCCATTTTCGGCATCAGTTTTGAGTCTTGTCTCAACGAGTTTTAAAAAGTTTTAAAAAGATGTGTCGAGAAAACTTGGTGCTAAGTTGGGAGAAAAGTCACTTCATGGTCCAAGAGGGTATTGTGTTGGGTCATGTTATTTCGGAAAAGGGGATGGAGGTGGATAAGGCAAAAATATGGGTAATATCATCTTTGCCTCTGCCTAAGAATGTGAAAGGGATAAGGTCATTTTTTGGACATGCGGGTTTTTATCGACGATTTATTAACGGATTTAGTGTTATTACTAAAACTTTATGTAATTTGTTATTAAAAGATGTCCCTTTTAATTTCACTAATGAATGTTTGCAAGTTTTCAATGTTTTGAAGGAACAGTTGGTAAAAGCTCCCATTTTGCAACCACCGGATTGGTCAAGGTCGTTTGAAATCATGTGTGATGCGAGTGACACAACAATTGGAGTGGTTTTGGGCCAACGCATTGATAGAAAGCGGTGGCAAATTATTATGCAAGCAAGACATTGTCTGAGGCACAACTGAATTACACCACAACCGAAAAGGAGTTAGCGGTGGTGTATGCCATGGACAAATTTCGGTCATACATATGGGGAAGCAAAGTGATCGTGTATTCGGACCATAATGCGGTCTGATATTTGATGGAAAAGAAGGATGCAAAGCCGCGGTTGATTCGATGGGTTTTGCTTTTACAAGAATTCGATTTGGAAATTCGGGATAAGAAAGGAAGTGAAAACGTAGTGGCGGATTATTTATCCCGAATTCCATTGGAAGGAGTTGATGATGTGAGTGAGATTAATGAACGGTTTCCCGATGAACAATTGTTGGTTGTGTCTACTTTTGTTGCACCGTGGTATGCTCATTACGTTAACTACTTAGCCACGGGTGCAATTCCAAGCCATTGGAATAAGAAAAGGAGGCAACAATTCATGGTTCAAGTCAAGCAATATATATGGGACGAACTGGACCTTTTCAAGATTGGGCCTAATCAAGTGATTCGAAGATGCGTGCCCGAGACGGAGGTGTTAGAAATTTTGACCCATGCTCATTCATCCACTTGTGGGGGTCACTTTAGTGGACACAAGACGGGATATCGGGTACTCAGGTGTGGGTTTTATTGGCCTACAATTTTTAAAGATGTGTGTGAGTTTGCCCGGAATTGTCAAAATTGTCAAAAAATGGGAAATATTTCAAAGAGGGATGAGCTGCCTTCACAACCCATTTTGGTGGTTGAGATATTTGATGTGTGGGGCATAGATTTTATGGGACCTTTTCCGAGTTCGAATGGGTTTTGTATATTTTGGTGGCGGTGGATTATGTCTCAAAATGGATTGAAACCATTCCTACAAGAACCAATGATCATTCGGTTGTTTGTAAGTTCGTACAATCCAACTACTTTGCTCGTTTTGGCATTCCAAGGGTCATAATTAGTGATGGTGGTTCGCATTTTAATAATTTTAATTTCGGGAAATTGTTGAAGCGGTATAATGTGAACCACCGAATCGCTACACCATATCAACCGCAAGCCAGTGGTCAAGTCAAAGTGTCCAACAGACAAATCAAGGAAATTCTCATGAAGACGGTGCGAATGGATAGGAAGGATTGGTCAAGTAAGTTGCATGACGCATTATGTGCGTACCGAACCGCTAAAACTCCAATTGGTACAACTCCCTACCGGTTAGTGTATGGAAAGGGGTGCCATCTACCGATGGAGTTAGCCCACCGAGCGCATCGGGCAATTAAAACGGTTAATGCGGATTATAATGAAGCGGGTAAGATTCAGAAGCTACAGTTGAGTGAGATAGAAGAGATCCGAGATGAAGCCTATGAGTGTGCATCGGCATACAAAGATAAGCTCAAGAAGGTTCATGATGCAAAACTTCGAAAGAGAACCTTCGAAGTGGGTCAAAAGGTGTGGTTGTACAATTCCCGACTGAAGTTGTTTGCGGGGAAACTGAAAAGCAAATGGATGGGGCCATGTGTAATCACACGAGTGGGTCGATTTGGTGATGTTGATATTGAAGACGTTCATACCAACACGAAGCAAACAGTGAATGGGAATCGGCTCAAACCATACTTAGAAGGAAACGACATCAATAACTTAGAGCTTGACAAGGTGGGCTACATTCTACGCCCGGTGAACGAGGAACAAGCATAAGAGGCCCAAGTTCGGTAGTGTAAATATGTAGTTTAGTGTAGCTTAGTTTAATTTTTTAACAGTTGTCGTACCCGTTTTTAACTTGTGTTCGAAACAAGTGTGGGAAAATTCTTACGAATTTCTTTAGCATAATGTTGAGGACAACACAAGTTTTTCATGGGGGGTAGGGTAATTTTCATGCTTTTCGAAACTATAAAAACCATAAAAATTACAAAATCTAAAAAAAATTGCAAAATAAAAAGCCCAGATGCCACCGTAGGCTACGGTGGTACTGTAGCTTATGGTGGGCATAAAAAACCCTACGCCATCTTTTAACTGTCTTACGGGGAGGAGTTTGTGCCAGGGTTCACCGTAACCTACGGTGACCACCGTAGGCTACGGTGGTGCCCTGGCGAGTGGGGTTCGAGTAAAAAAAGAAACGAAAATCACTTAAAACTCACAACCACATATACGGGTTTTTATCCCTTTTCACCATAACTTCTTATCTTCTTCTCCATTCTTCTCTCACACTAAACCCCTATTTCCATAACCAAAACCTTGCAACATTTCCTCAAATATCAACCAAATCGAGTGGTTTTGGGGTCTATTTTGACTAAAATTCCACAAGGATTTCAGATTTGTGCTCACATTTCAAAGATTCCTCTGTTTTGGTGGTCAATTTTGGATATCAAGGTCCGAAAATTTGGGGATTTTTAGTGGGTTTTTGCTTAGCTTGAAGTTCTTGTTATTCTTATCATATTCATACCAAATGTATGCAATTTTTGTTCATTATTTGAGGTATATTGAAGAATTGTAAGTTTTCATCTTAGTTTTTGCTTACACACTTGCTTGTAGAGATAGAATGCTATGAATTTGTTGAGTTGGTAAAAGGATTATGGTTGTAGATGAAGTTGTTTATGTCAAACATGATGTTTGGAAAAAAAATTTATAATTTAAGGGAATAATGGCCAAATTTTTGAAAAAAAGATGAATGATTTACTTGACATACATCCACAACCATAATGTTAAGCAAGTGTGGGGATGTTTAGGTGATGGAATTTAAGTGTGTGTGTGTTTTGTGTTATGGTGGTGTCTTTCAGGATTATGGGAAGAAAAGGAAAAGAACATGTGGGGTCATCTAGCAACCCTGCTGAAAATCCGGGAAGAAAGAGGAGATTGCTTCGGTTGGCTGATCAAGACCCGAATGAGGAACAGTAGGAAGAGGAGCGGCCGAGAGGGCCAAAGCCGAAATGGACATCTGGTCCATTGTATGATCAGCCATCGGAGTGGCAAGTTGAGTTATTTCACGATCAGATGAATAGGTTGGCCCAACGCAAGGAAGCTTTTATTTGTGAAAAGGAGGTCCGTGAGGTGGATTTTGGTCCGTTTGGTATCACCGAGAAATTTCGAGCGCTAGGTTGGGAGGCGGCGCTTAAATGTCATGATAAGGAAGGGAAAAACTTGTATGATGCAGAAATTCAGGAGTGGATGGCCACTCTAAAATGTCCTCCTTTCAAAGGCACGTCGAAATGAAGTTGATTGGGATGGTAAACGGGATTGAAGTAGAGATGTCCGTTGATTCTTTGCGAAATGTAGCAAAGTTTGATAGTAAACCTGCAAATCAATACATGATCCCAAGAGTAGAAGATTTGTACATTTCACCAGAGAAGCATCCACAATGGCACACAATGTTGGATTATCTGTTCTTGCCGGGTACTACACATGGGAAGTTGTATTGGAAGAATTTGATAAAAGAAGCAAAATTAATGTTGGTGATTTGCACACAGAATGTGATTCCTAGAAGGGGTGATAAGGTTGAAGTGAGATATCCGGAAGTACCAATGTTGTATGCTTTGCTGAGGGGAGATCCCATTTTCTCTTTCCGATTCTTGGTATGGAATAATGTGTGGATAAGTCGAAACAACGATCAGCGGAAGATAATACCACATTGTCAACTTATCACCGCATTACTCAAGATGTACGGGGAAATCACGGTGGATGAGAAGGGGTCGTATAAAAAAATTCAAACCATTCGATGTTAAGAAATTGGGGCCTGGTTGGTCGTATACAGAATCGGAGAAGTACCACAAATTGAAGAGTGGTCAGAGGTGGAGAGTGTTAAAGGCGGACATGAGGCCGCTACAACCGGGTGAGGCTGATGAGCTTGAAAGTGAGGATGAAGCTCTGAGTTGCGATGATGATTACATGGATGACCCATATGTAGTGCCCATGGATACTGATAGAGGAGGACCGAGCGGAGGTGAAAGGAGAGGTGGAAACCAGTCGGGATACGTTGGAAGTGCATTTGATTATGCACAAATGTCGTATGATTCATACTGGGCTTATGGAGGGACGATGGAGCAATTTGTTAAACGTTTATGGGAGCGAGCGTAGAGCGGTCCTTGAAGCGTAATTATGATCGACAGGAGCAATGGAATCGAGCTCACATGTATGCTCATGAAGAAGAGATGAACAACCGTTACCTTGATGACCGGAACAGACGGATGCATGATGCTTGGCACACGGGCCAACCAGTTGTTGTTGACCCACTTATTGTGGATTATTCTACTCTACCACCTTATGATGGTAGTGTGACATACCCCACCCCACCATTACATCATTCGCAATGGGTGGATCCACACACGAGCATGGGAAGCTAACAAACAGGTCAAGGAGGAGATCAAGGTGGGAGTAGCAGTGGTTCGTTTGGTTTTGGAGAGTTCACGGATGTTATGACATCTATCTTTGGGCCTCCTCAACCGAGATACCTCAGGTCGTGTTCTATCTCATCTTGTACATTTTTTTGTGTATATTCTTGTTTATGTTTATGGTTGGGCGGATGAGTGGTGTTTTAAAGTTGTTAGTTGATGGGTTGTGAACGGATGGTGGTGTTTTTAATAACTAGAAAAAAAAAGAGAAATTTGGGATTAGAGTTGTGAAGTGATTTTTGGGGGTGAGATATTTAGCGATCCACTTCCTTCCAAAACCGTACATTGGGGACAATGTCGCCCAAGTGTGGGGATGGGGGGATTTTTCAAAAAATTTGAAAATTTTTCAAAACCAAGTGAATACCGTTTAAATTGAAAACTTGGCATTATTCCGCATGACACATCGGCAACCCCTTTTATCTTTTAATGGTGAGGTTTTGGGCCATACACTTAATTGAGAAATGTTCTTTCGTTGGTTTGACTGGCGGTGTGTGATTTTTGTTAATAGAACTTGTATAGCAAATGCGTTTTGAGGCCTTAGTTTAGTATGCTTGTGGAGATGAGTGTGGGACTTGGGGGATTGGACCTCATACGATATATATATGAGTTCGGTAGCGTGAGGGGCGAGGGTTTGGTCTTTAGTAGCCATGTTTGAACCTATTGCCTATCATTTGTTAACCCGTGCCTACTTTCCAAAAATTATGCCCATTTGAGAAGATCCAGTCTAGTAGTCTTAGTTTTTAGTGTTTTCAATGTTTGCAAGGTTTGTTGGAAAAAAAAAAAGAATAAAAAATCAAGAAAAATACAAAAAGAAGGAAATGGATGTGAGAGAAAATGAAAAAAATGAAAAAAAAAACCGAAAAAGAGATGTGAAGTGGTGTAAATAGTTAGTAGTTGTTTTTGCTTAGTTGTAATAGTAAGACCGGGTTGGACCAATGAGCTACTTGCATATATATTCCATCACTCCCGACATGTACACATAGCCTTGTTACAACCCATAAGTCATTTTGATTTACAAGCATGCTATTAGCATTTCGAAGGCGGAGATTTGATTTTTATACAAGCTTATTGTCGCGCAATCACACATTTGCGTTGAGTGTTCTAGCACAATCTTGCTAGTAGCCTTTTGTCATCGAGAGGAGAGTCATTGTGAGGGTGTGTCAAGTGGGATGATGGTGAGTTAGTAAAAGGCAACGAGTAATTGCTTGGTTTGAATGAATCGCTTTGTGTGAAAGATTATTTGTGTTAATGGAGATTTGTTTGTGTTGAGTTGCTTGAGGGCAAGCAACGGTTAAGTGTGGGGATGTGACGAGTGGTCCGTAGGACAACCCTTAAGTGCTATAAACTATGTAAACTTTCACACTTAATTAGGTTAATTATTGGAATGAGATAACTATGGTGCGTTTGGCTTTGCAGGTACAAAAGAGCATAAATAAATGATTTTAAGGCGGTTGGATGGGGGCTCTTGCTTGGTAAAGTCGAAGATGAAGAGTTGAGGATTTGATAGGAGAGCAAAGGAGAAAATTCCAGGTACCACTGTAGCCTACGGCGCACGCCATAGGTTACGGTGATTGCTGAGTCCATTTTTGTGCCATATTCTAGTTTGTAAGCGCCGTAGGGTTTTGTGATTGCCACTGTAAGCTACGGCGACATCGTAGCCTACGGTGGTCGCCAGCGAAAAAGAGTGTAACTGCCATAAAAATCCGTTTTTGGGGTGTCTTTTCATTATCCAATCATTGGAGACGTTTCTAAGCGATTCTAGGGCGAATTTGATAATTCTTCTTGGTTCTAAACAATTCTAAACATTCGGGTTTGTGTTTTGATTCATATGAACATTAATCTTTGTGTGATGATGATGCACCAAGGCATGTGTGGCTAAACTTATGGTGATCATCCTAGGTTGAAGGTTTGTTTAAGACTTTTGTGTTTTTATCCGTATTTCTAGAATAGTAGACTTGCAACTCTTGTTTGTTTATTATGATGGGTGAATGTTTGTTTGTAGTTTGTTAATTGATGTTTTGATCCTTAATCTAAATCGTACGTTCTTGGTGTCATTGACAATCCAGATATCACGGGAGGTATTAAGGTTGGATTTTAGTTAATTGGTCATTGGGTAACAACCTCGCATTTTCATAATCCGAGTACTTAGTTCCCTTTTATCACAAACAGGCAATCACACATGAATCATGTCTATGTTATTCATTCTAGTGGATTTTAACACAAATGTCAACTGAAACCGGAAGCCTAGGATGGTCGATTTCTCCTATTCTGTTTTTACAATCAATCTTTAAGTCGCATTTTATTTAGTCAATCTTAGTTCCAAACCAAACAATGAAAATCATTGAATTACTTTTCTGCAAATTAGTGTAATTTAGACAAAATTCAAGGCTACATTGTAAACGCATTTTCCACAAACTCCCTGTGTTCGATACCCACTTACCGCTAGCTATTTAGTTGTCATTGGATTAATTTTGCGTGAGACTACGACGCCACGTCACCTCTTACGCGAATGTCCTCATACGCGGTGATTACTCGCTTATGACGCTTATACTACGCTTATCTCATACGCGCTACACATGATTTAATGAAGGTGAATACGTGCAAAATATGTGCTTACGTGACTTATGTGGTTATGTGCTTACGTGTTTACGTGCTTATGTGCTTAACGTGGATACGTGCTTACGTGATTCTATGCCTTCTGTGAATAATAATAATAATAATAAATATTATGGTGAAAAACATAAAACCTTTAAATAAAACCCATTATAATCGAATCTCATCCAATCTTTGTCTTTAGATGGCTTCCATGGGATCTCACACCCGTCGCACTGTCCAAAGGAACAATGCTGACAAGCGCATCGCTTCCCTGGTGGCCAAGGAGATGGCCAAAGTGATCCCTCAAATTGTCAGTGAGATCCAAGCCGTTAGCAACAATTCATCTGTGGACTCTAAGGGCGAGGCTTTCGAAATCTCGGTTTAGTTTCAAGCAGTTTAAAGCCTGCGGTCCTGCAGCATTCACGTGCGAAGACGGACCAATCAAAATGTTTCATTGGTTCGACTTGATCGAAGTCACTTTCAAACAAAGCGGATGTCCTGAGAATCTCCGCACCGTCAACGCCACTGGGGTCTTTCAGTCAAGGGCACTTGACTGGTGGACTGCCGAGCGCAACCAGAGCGGTAATGATGAAGCTTACTCTCTCGCGTGGGAAGAACTTAAGGAGCTCATGATCAAGGAGTTATGCCCACCGCACGAAGTCAAAAAGTTGGAAAATGAATTTTGGGACATCAAGCAAGTCGGTGGTGATAACGAAGGTCTCACTGCCCGCTTTAAGCAACTCAGCATCATCTGTCCAGACCAAGTTGATACCACCGAGAAGGCCATTAAGAAGTACATTCGCGCTCTCCCCGACTGTGTCGTCGATTTTGTTCAAGCAACACGAGCTACAACTATCGAAAAGACGTACCAACTCGCAGCCAAGATCAACGACAAGCGAGTCTTGGCTGGAACTTTCAAGGTCCCGACTAAGAGCCTTAACCAATTTACTACCGAGCCAAGCGCCGACATTGCACCATCTCAAGCCTCTAAGTCAAATCACCAGAACCGCAAGCGAAAGGGCAACAAAAAAAACTGCGCAATAGTCCACGCTTCAAACTCCCAGTCTCACCAAGCTGCTACTCCCAACTCACAAGCTGCTAAGCATGCGTATACTGGTCCTCACCCTCCGTGCTCTAAGTGTATATATCATCATGCGGTTGGAGGAAATTGCCGCTTTTGTGCCAACTACAACATTTATGGGCACTTCACAGTGCACTGCCGGTCAGGTCCCCGTCAGCAAGCTCCTCCCGCACTCGCAGCACCGCCAGCTCCTCTCAATGTTGCTCCCCTCAACCAAGCACTGCAAGCACCAGCAGTTCAAGCACAGGCTTGCTACACTTGTGGCGACCTGAATCACTTCAGCAATGTATGCCCGCACCGTGTTGTCAAATAGGAACCACAACAGCAGTAGCCTCCACAACAGCCACCACAACCACTGCAGCAACAACCACAGGCTGTGCATGGAAGAGCTTTCAACATCAATCACCGCCAGGCCCAGAATGACAACAACGTTGTCAATTGTACATTTCTTGTTAATGGTATTTATGCTTCTTGCTTATTTGATAATGGAGCCGATAACTGTTTTGTATCGTTATAATTCGAAAAACTTTTAAAATGTAAATGCGCTAACCTCCCAAAGACCTTCAACGTCGAAATTGCCACTGGAAGAACCGTCACCGTCAACTCTGTCCTATGTGATTGTACTCTCGAACTCAACAATCACAACTTCCCAATCGACCTCATACCTATGCAATTAGGTAGTTTTAATGTCATAATCGGTATGGACTTTTTCCGCAAAAATCATGCCGAAGTCGTTTGTTTTGATAAAATGATTCGTTTACCACTCCCTAACGGAGATCAACTGCATGTTTACGGCGAAAATTCCTCAAAGAAGTTGATGCTTTTTCCATGCACCCATGCGAACAAGTACTTGCGCAAGCAGTACGTCGCTTTCCTAGCCCACATCATGAACCCGGAGAAGGAAAAGAAAACCTTGAAAGACGTACCCGTTGTTTGTGATTTTCCTAAAGTTTTCCCCGACGATTTACCAGGTTTACCCCCTACTCGTCACATCGAGTTTCGTATTGATCTAATCCCCGTGCTACACCTGTCGCTAAAGCTCCCTATCGCCTTGCGCCATCCGAAATGTGTGAGCTATCTAACCAACTTCAAGAGCTTCTTGATAAAGGTTTTATATGCCCTAGCACGTCACCATGGGGCACAGACGTTCTTTTTGTGAAAAAGTAGGATGGGTCGTTCCGAATGTGCATTGATTATAGGGAACTTAACAAGCTTACGATTAAGAACCGCTACCCTCTTCCTCGAATTGATGATGTATCTGACTAACTTCAAGGTGCTACTTGTTTTTCGAAGATCGATTTACGTTCCGGATATTACCAGCTACGTGTACATGAGCAAGACATTCCGAAAACCGCTTTCCGTACTCGCTATGGCCATTATGAATTCGTGGTCATGCCTTTTAGACTCACAAACGCGCCCACGGTCTTCATGGATTTGATGAACCATGTGTGCAAAGCCTTTTTGGATCGTTTCGTCATTGTTTTCATTGATGACATCCTCATTTACTCGAAGTCGAGAGCCGAGCACGCGCGACATCTCCGTTTAGTTCTCGAACTTCTTCAAGGAAACCGTCTTTACGCCAAGTTCTCCAAGTGTGAATTCTGGCTTAATGAAGTTCAATTTCTCGGTCACGTCGTCAACGACCAAGGAATCCACGTTGATCTCGCCAAGATTGAAGTTGTAAAGAGTTGGAATACTCCGAAGAATCCGTCCGAAATCCGTTCTTTTCTTGGATTGGCAGGTTACTACCGTCGATTCATCGCCGAGTTTTCAAAAATCGTTGTACCCCTGACCTCCTTGACTAATAAGGATAAACCTTTTGTTTGGGTTTCCAAACAAGAGTAAGCCTTTCAAACCCTTAAGCTTATGTTGTGCAACGCTCCGGTTCTCGCACTCCCCGACGAAAACGACGATTTCGTTGTTTATGGCGATGCCTCTAACCTAGGTCTCGATTGTGTTCTCATGCAACGAGACAAGGTTATCGCGTATGCGTCTAGACAACTCAAAATCCACGAGAAGAACTACACTACCCACGATCTCGAACTCGGTGCAGTTATTTTTGCGTTAAAGATATGGCGACACTACCTTTATGGTACAAAGTGTTATCCATTTTATCGTCTTTCCTTTGTAACCGTTGTATTCTGAGATTTGAACATTAATGGAAGATATATTTTATATACATTGTTATGTCGCTTATTTAAACGCATCTAACTATTTACTACTCGCAACGCTCAACCCTCGACACAAACTCAATCGCGGTATTTATGATGATTTACGTTACCTTATGTGTGTTATGTGTGCTTTATATTTTGTGATTTATACTTGCTCTCGCAACGCTCCCGCACGCACAAACTCGCTTTATCGCATTATATTGCTAACACAACGCTTAACGCCTTGCTAGATCACTTAACGAACAAAACCTAACTAATCTAATCGAACTAAATCACCGAACGAACTGCCAACGAGCGAATTGGAAACATTTCGTAGCAAAACTGGCTAATTCGCACGAATTAGACCCCTAATTCGTACGAATTACCAGCCTTTGCAACATGGCTAGTTCGTACGAATTAGAGGCCTAATTCATACGAACTACCCCTTTTCACCCTTCATCACCAACTCCTATAAATACCATGCTCCTCCACACACACTCCTCTTGCTGCCACTTCGCACAGAAACGCTCCCGAACCATTTTTCTCTGTTTTCAAGTAAGGAACATCTATTCTCAACAAAGCACAACGATTTCTACTACGTTTTCTACACGAGTTTATCTCTGATTTCCTCAAAACATCTTCTTTTACGAAAATCTTCATCTTTTTTCATAAAATCTTCTGATTTTACCTCGGATTTACACTTAAACGAGTGTAATTGGGTTAGCTTCGGCTTCCCAAGTTAGAAACCTTAATGTTTCAAACTCACTAAGTGATTTATCAAAATAAAACTGTTTCAGACTCGATTTGTACACATAAATGGACCAAACCGACATATGTTTCGTTCACTACTTAGTGGGACGAAGCAGGGTCGAAATCAGCCTGAAATAGACTCGAAAACACGTATGTTCCAAGCGAAAACTCAGTTCCGGACGCACGAAGACGCAAAAGTCACCTTGTGCGAACTGGACTTTTTCGTACGAATTAGACCTAGTGCGTCGAACCAGTCCAAGTTCTTCCAAGCGACAAACTGCTCTAAAGATTCTGCCATCGGTTGGGGTGTGACACCAGGATGCTGGTGTTTCACCTTCGGGAAGTGAAGGAAAAACTGTGTTAGTTGTTGGTGCGACAGGGGGAGTTTGTTGGTTTGCTCTACCAAAGACATTAATGACCCATGCCTCCGTTAACTCTCTTCCAACCAGTTCATCCCTTTGGTGGTGTTGGACGCGTGTGTTGTCCGTCACCGGTCTAAGCGGAGAACAATTGCCATCCACTTAAAAAGAAGAGTTTAGATTAGCCATCAGGGAAGTGTTTTTTAGAAGGAAAAAGACGAAAATGGTTGCTTTTAAAATGCGGTAGACGCCAATGAAGAAACATCAAATAACTCTAAGTTAAATAACTAGATAGTCTCGTGTAGGGTAGATCAATCTTAATCCTCCACTCGACAGACGACTAACTATCTTGAAGGTCCTACAAAACGAACAACACCGGTGACTCGCTACGAGGAGGAGAAGATGGGGGTTCTCCTCGTAACCATCCCCCGACATGAGAATTAGTAATCGCTTTGAGGATAAATGTGTGTGTATAGTAAGAGAGTAAGAAATCGAACCCTTAATCCTGTGGATGATGCCTTCTATTTATAGCCGGAGAATGGGATAGGGGATGACCTGCCAACTATCAATGTTTGTTAGTTGTCCGACTAGAGGGAACATCCGCCCTGTCCCCTCAGGTGTTGTCAGACCTCGAGGTGACGTGGCGCACCGTTATTCATTCCAGGTCAGCTTGCCATTGTACTGGATGTCGGTTTGCCCTCTCTGGATCTTGTATTTATTAGCTGGCATCTCGCTATTGGTCCACTATTGTCCTTTATGTCTGGTGAGAGCATCTTCTTATCGCTGGGTGTGTTCCTTCCAGAAGTTTCTAGAAATCTTCTGGATGGAATCGTGTGACCGGGACGCCAACTTGGAGCGGTATGGTCCCTTTGATACGTGTTCACATGTGATTTTGGATCATACATCTTCAACGCTAGAGCAAGATAAAAAAAACATTGCTTAAACAAAAGAATTTTGATATTAAAGACTTTCATAGTCAACATCATGCCGCAACGTGCAAGTAGCGTCAACTCGTTTCTATACAAATTCCAATTTCGATTTCATTACATTGTATGAAACAAACGATACCTAAGATGGTTCTATTATAGATTCATATTTTTCCATTGCTCGCATAGGGTGAGATAATGTTGTTTCAACGAGTTGTTTTTATTTAAATAGATTGTTGAAGGTTGGTTTCTTTGTCTTGTAATCATTAGTATTTGTCAACTTCGTTAAAGGTTGATTCTTTTCTAATATATTTCACTTTTGGGGATATAATAATACAAAAAAAAATGCAAAATCAACGGTAAATACATACCTGATCTAACATGTTTTAATATTATGTAATAAAATATTTTTCTTTCAAAATTGATTATTTAGTTGTACTTTTAAGATTCCAGGCGACTCGTCATGTGATGGAACATAGCTATGAAATATCAATTGGTGTGATGGAATAAAGTTTTATGTAAATATAATATATTTTTTGAACGGTAAATTTAGATTATTGACGGATTATTGGAGTATTATCATGCTATCATATCCATCTCCACTAGACAATAATGCATACACACCAATTCAGGAGGAAACCCAATTTAGGAAAAACCCATTATGGGAATTGAACCTAGGACCTCATGATTCTGAGCTTTTATCTCACTCCTAAGATGTCACTAGACTATAATGCCATGGGCGCGTAAATATAATATATAAATGATAGTCCTTAAAAGTCGTTACATCTTGCGCAAAAAAAGATATATGTGGGAACCAGAACCGGTTTGTAACCTGAAACCATACTGAAACTGGTTGGGAAGAACTAGTTAGGAATCTACCTGGACCATAGGGTCGAAATCGGGCTATAACCCTATACTTTAAAACCGACTTGAACCCGGTTAACTGAACCGGTCAAAGAAATTGTTCCTTTGACTTTCTTCAACCCGCTTCCAACCTGACGCAAACCACTTTCAACCTAAACTGGTTTGGACAAAAAAAAAACAACCCGGTTGGTGCAAGTGTAGTTACATGTATGTTGAAGGCAAGTAACAATCTTTCAAGTTATTAGTAATCATTATGACATCTTCCTTCAAAACTTAGTTTTGTGAATGTTTGTGTATTTTGTAGTTTGTTTTTAGTGGTGGATTTGGAATTTTTTTGTCAAGAGTGCATAAAATGGTTTATGTTACAGCTATATAGGTCAGAACGGGTCAGGTCCTCAAAGTGTAGCAAAAGACTAAAGATTAGTCAGAACCGGTCAGGTCCTCAAAAGATAGCAAAAGAAAAAAGTTAAACTCTTGATATTAGTGTAGAGTTAAGTAATAATATAGGCAACTAAACAATAATATAAAATATTTTAATTGCACATTAATTTGTGTTGTCAAAGAGTCTAACGTCATAAGACACAACTAGGAGATTCAACTTCGACTAGAAGAGCAAACTTTTAAGCAATAATTCGGATGGTCGCTCCATAATTTATTTTTATTTCATTTGAGCTTGAAAAAATAAGTCTTTTATTTGATTTGGTCTTTGAAAAACCACATGTTCTAAACTAAATAAATGGACATGAAAGAAAATGGGGGCATCCACCCCTGTTTGTCAAACAACTATCAATTTTGTTAGTTATTAGCATTCCCTGATTAATCTGAGACTAGCCCATTTAGTATAGTAACATGTTTCTTTTGTTAAACAACTATTAGTTTTGTTAGTGATTAGTATTCCCTGATTAAGTTGAGACTAGCCCATTTAGTATAGGAGCATGTTTCTTAGATGGGAGGTCGTAGATACACGTGTAACACCCCGATCGCGTAAAAACAACAAACCGCGGCGGAAACGTCGGGGAGTCATGTTAACAGATTGTTTCAACAACACGTGGTAATTAAAGTTATGTTTTATTGAATATTGAAATTTCATAGTTACATTGTCTTGGAAATTCAAACAAACTAAATAAACTATTGTCTTTCATATTTTAAGGCACTAAGTCCGCGTCCGATCCTAAGTGAGCATGCATCAACATCAAGCATTGTTCCCTGAAACATATGTGAAAACGAGTCAGCAAAAATATGCCAGCGAGTACATAGGTTTTGTTAGTGTGTCAAATTCATGGCCTTGAATATGTATTTGCAATACCTCGTCTGACTACTAGAGTCGTTAGTTGAAAACTGTGTTATCAAAAGGTATTTAGTATTGCAATGATAACTAACCAACTAATACAAGTTAGTTATAGTTTATAAAAGACTTGTAGCCATAAATCTTGACCAAAACATTTGTTTTGAAAATTCGAGTAGAATCGTCTTGAAGAAACTTTGTATGGTTTATATCTTTAATAGAAAATCATTGCGTGTCATTATTTGAAAACCTTTGTTCCAAGCGATGCAAATAACGCCACGAATGTATTACGATAAAAGCACTTATATATAGGAAGTATCAGCGGCATATCCACCATGCTTTCATCACATTACACACGTACCATTGTCTAAATCACTCATCATAAACCAATCGTCCATTGTTCGTGTCATAAACCATTCGTCCATTGTTCGTGTCATAAACCAATTGTTCATCGTCCGTGTAAACAAATCGTCATTGTTTTAATTGTAAAAACTTTTGGTCGTTTTGGTGAATAAATTCAAACCTGTGTTGACTCGTCTATACCACCAATGGGTATCTTTAAATTGCAATAACAAACCACCAAAGGGTTTGCTAAAGTAAACAGTTTCGGTCGTTCCCCAAACTTCCCCACAAACACCGGGAAACTTGGTAACGGGATTGCCAGTCCTATGGTACCATAACTTACTACTGGTCGGCTTGGCCAAAGCTAACGAATGTCATTCGTGTCATGTATATAACGCAGCAACAAGTTTGTTCACATTATTGAAATCGTCGTGTTTATATAAACCATAGCATTTGTAATTTGAAAACTTGAAAACAATTTAGCACATATGAATCACCCCAAAATATTTGCAAAACATAAAAGGGGCAGCTATGTATTCACTTGGGGTTGCAAAATAACCTTGAATAAAAGATTAAACAAGCTAAAATGTTCGAGAAATCAAATGTGTCCTAAAATCGGATAACTATGTAAGTATAGGGACTAAATCGGCGGATCGGATAGAATGAGGTCTTGTAAACCAAATGAGTGGAGTAACTCGTGTAACATGGTTTGTTAAACCTTATATTCTGATTGGAATCTGTTAAGCTCAAGTGTTTCCTAGGAATGATGTTTGTGGATGAATGTGGGTTATGGAAACATTGAGATTTTGAAGATGTTTAAATGTTTTTAAAGATAATAATTTGACAGCTTGCTGTGTTGTTTTTGTAAAATACTTTAAAAATAGTAAACATTGTCGAAAAATTATGAAAATTTCCAGAATAGTAAATCAAAGTCTGTTCTATAACTTTCATTTAGAAAAAAATTTTGTTTGGAACCCGAAAGATGGTCAAAAACGCTGATCTTTACAGATCATTCTTTTTTGACCTTCAGTTTTGTTTTAAACGGTTGACGGTCCAAACGGAAGTGTTTTTCGATGTATTATACATCGTTGAAATCGTATTTAAGCCAACTTAATCAAAATGTAAGATTTTACTTTGTTTGGTTAAATTTTGACCAAGTGACGGATGTTTAAAGTAACAACACCGAATCTGTCCAAAACAGGAAAAACACTTATGTGTTCCCGTTATAATTTTTATCAAGCGTAAAAATATAGATTTGGACAGAAATAAACTACGAAACTATTTATTTATTGAAAGAGCTATGGGATAGGAACTTACTAACTTTAGGGGACTTCTTCAAAAGACTAGAAGAGAAAGCTCAAAGGAAGGATGAAGAAATTTTTGCAAGACTTATTAAGTGATATGTTTGTATTTTGAGTTGGTGTGAAGAAAATGGTGACCAAGTGGTTCTATTTATAGTGAAGGGGGGTTAAGTAGGTTAAGACAAGTGTCCCAAGGTGTTCTAAGATGAGGATTAGTGCCCTCTTATGTGTCAATACTAGAATAAGTATGGCAAAGTGGTGAAAGGTGGCAAAATATGAACAAGACAAGTGTCTTAGGATTGATTAGTGTCCTATGATGTGCTAAGAGGTTAACAAGTGTCCAAGAGTGAAGTGATTAGTGTCTTGCTAGGTGACATCATGTGGTAAGTTTAGGTTATTTGTATTTTTAGTCCCTTGACTTGAATTTTCACCTTATGACATTTTGACCCTATAGTTTATTGTTTGGGAAAAAAAATGGTGTGAAGTGTGTGCGACTTGGGTTTCGATTCTGCGAATGTCGTGAATAACGTTTCGTTTGGGTCACATGACTTTGAAATAAGAAAACAAGGCATGAATGAAAGTGCGAGTATGACCTTTGTTACAAAAAAGCGTGAATAAAATATGAAACTTTATTAATTTTGGAAATGACCGAAAATATACAACCTTGGTTTTGGCTTACGACTTCGAAACTTGAAAACAAAATATGAAAACGAACTTGAATAAAAGATCTAAATTTTGGGAATTTGTCTAATGTTACACCTGGGCAGAGGGAATTATTTAAATAATTAGTGCCACTTAGGCTTTGGCCTAGTGGTCAAGAGGAGACACCTCTTGTGGGGCGATCAAAGTTCAATTCTTAGAATGTGTAAGTATTTAAAGGGAAAAATAGTTGTTCAATTTTTTTTTAATAATAGGTGTATACTTTTTTTTGAACGACGGAATTCTATGATTATAGAATGGCAAGCAATGGTGTATACTACTATACTAGGAGTAAGCTTTGCCGTTCAAAAAAGTGTTGGGCAAGTGAAACTAAGTTAACAAATGTTTTAATAAAAAGCACATTGCTATCAGATTATGTGTTGTGTGATAACAAAATCATTGTCATATTACCAGTACATATTAAACTTAAAAAAAAAGAAGGAAAATGATTTAATTGGTCAAAAGGTGGTGGACCCCAACTCTCATCCGCCTAGCATCCATTTTAGGTTGGCTAGAGTGCCATTGGCACCTCTCAATAACTAGACGGCGTGATATTTTGTTAGTAATTAGGGTAATGTGGCATGGCTTGTTATTTTACAATGACCAGCCTTAGGAACGAAATAGTTGCAGTCTACAATTGTTTTGTACGAGTGTTTTGTTTTTACAATATGACTTATTGCATCTTCACTCAAAATACTCAACTTCTTTAGTGAAAAAAATGTTACATAATCACTATAACCAGTTACAACTTTACTAGTTGAATCCCAATGGATAAGGAAGATGTTCCGTATTTTCACCAACAATCATAAGACCCTATTTAAGTTGATAAATTTTCATCTTTCTAGTCATCATTTCTCAACATATTAGTGAGCCAATGAGTTAGTGGTGGAGTGGTAAGGGATAAATCTGGTGTTTCAAGTGACTCGGGTTCAATTCCTGCCCCAGCATTTAGTTTCTGCTGCACCTGGTGATGATGGGAGACTAGGCGAGTGGGTGGCGATCGCTAGTTCGATCCTTGAACTGAGCGGGTTTTACCTCACCGTTCGGGCGAGTGTTCACGGGCTTTGGCCCTAGATGAGGGTGTTCCCCGGTTCGGAAGGCGAGTGTACCCCGATGTGGTAAATTTCGCCAGTAGCCCATTTGAAGGATTCGTTGACCGTTTAAAAAAATAGTGAAATTGAGACGCATGTTTGATTTCTTACACAATCAAAGTCATTTGGATACGTGTCAATGAACAAAAATCACGGCGCCAATCGTAAGTCAAATATACAAAAAAAAAAAAGAAAAGAAAAACTATGAAGATAGCTTTTAGCAAGGATGATACCATTCCTCAAAAGTGTAGATCAGCTCATGGCACCAGATGTTGCAATAACTGGGCCATTCACTAGACTGTGAAAGTAAAATGTGAACATTCAATTTGTATGTGCTAGCTGTGTCAATTCCTAAACTGGCCCAACCCAGTTCCTGGTCCGATTCCCAACCTGGCCCAAACTTGTTCCGGTTGGGTTTTACGCATGGTATTGGGTCTATGTAGGTTTGGCCAATTTAGTATGGAACTGATAGCAACAAAGGATGCCGGATAAGGTCAAACCCGACAAAGACCCGCCCCGCCCCGCCCAGCCCGCAATACCATGACATGAAATACATGTTTTTCATAAGACAAAACCGAGCTCAATCAAGTGAATCAACCACCTTTCCATAACCTAAAACTATGAACATCAAAAACAAATCCACTATATACCTAACCAAGAAAATCATCTATACTCATCATATATAATCAAAATCTACTTCAAAACCATCTACATTCATCAAAATCCACTTCAAAACCATCACACAATCATCCTCAAAAATACTCACAATCCTCCGATTCTTCCGGTTCCACAAACACCTCTTTCCTCACTCTATTCCCCGCCCCCGTCACCTTCTTCGTATTCCTAGCCGCAGACTTCCTCCTTCCCACATTCGACCCATTCGCCCCCATCGGTTCCACCGTCACCCCACCCCCCTCCACCTTCACACCTCCATTTCCACACCCACCATCCACATCCTCATCATCATCAGAAATTTTAACATACTTATCATCAACACGAGAACCACACTCCGTTTTCCGCTTATTAACCGGCTTAAACGGGTTCCAACAACCGGTCTCCAACCCAAGCATCACAAACCCATCACACACATACCCACCAACACTCAAAACCTCATCCGGAGGCCTATCAATCTCCAAAAACGCCTTACCACATTTCTCATTCACACACCTCACACAACCCTCCAAATACACCCTCGGATACTCATACAGATAATAACAGTAGGGACACACAGTCCAAAATTGTTCACCTTCTAGAATCTTCTTAACCATACAATCAAACTCAAACTTTTTCTCACTATGCGACAACACACTCCACGCGTCGCACACTATCTCAAACGCCTCATCAGCGAACGGGAACGTATTGTTGCACGGGTTCAACAGCCCGTATAACCGGCCGTACTGTTTGTTAATAAGATTTAAATCTTGTGAGTAACGATCGACTTGCAGCACTTCGTACCAGTCGCGTATGTTTCCTTGGGTGTTTCGTAAGTTGCTGTGAGTAACACGTCGGCGACGGCGAGGATGTTGGTGACTCCGGCGAGGCTAGAGTTGAGTTGGTGGGCTTGATGGGCGTATTTCCGGCAGTCGGAGAAGTGCCGGCGCCGGAGGAATTGTGAGGATAAATGGAGGAGGGTTTTCGGGTCGGGTCCGGGTTTTTGGGTTTGTTCGGTCATTGTGTGTGGTGTTTGGTTTACCTGATGGAGAATATATTAATGGAGGATGGTTTAATCTGGACCGTTGATTGGATTTGGTTGGGGTGAAATTGTACAGGTGTCGGGGTGTACCCAAACGGTTACAGGTGGTGGAATGGTGAGCGTGTTTTGTACGGATTGGATTTGCGTATAAAACAAAGGATATTTGTAAGTCAATGTTTTATGGATGTTAAATCCCAATATTAGTAAAAGAACTAAATCAACTAATTACAATATAGTGACAGCTAAAGAATAACAAGTTATATTAAAACCTCTTTCTGAATATCAAAGCCGATTCTAATAAACATAAAATAATGAGCCTTAGGCGACTCGGGGCGTCCTGTGGTAAGCTGTTATACACCATCGCCGGTCATTTTGGCCATGCGTGGAACTTATGACGCGTTGCCATGATCACGAGTTGTAGTCATACCGTTGAGAGTGGAGCATGATGGGTGTGGTGAGTGATAGAGAGTGATGGACAAATCCACTAAAATCTATCACTAGTGATGAAATAAAGTTCGATAACGTGACGTATGGTTATTGGATGTTGTGAGTGATGAGAGGGTGGTGAGTGATGGACGCCCCTACCCCTTAAGGCCTGATTCAAGAGATGAATCAATTAGAGTGAATGCATTTTGGTTTATTTGTTTGAATCAGGTTACGAATTTGGTCATTGTATTAAGATATTTATGGTTCAAACCATATTAGACATTGTTTGAATTCATAGATGGTTTCTTTAATTCAACGAGGGTTAATATCATGTTAAGTTCACATAAATTCGTCTTTGATTTAAAGAATGTTAAAAAATTAGAACATAAAAATTAAAGCCCTATCTCTAATTTTATTCACGGTGATATGTCCACTACCTCCTCTATGACTCCTTCATCTCAGGGGCGGACACATCCTATGGTGAGGGTGGGCGGCCGCACCCTTTGAAAAAAATTGTAGCGTTTCCACGAAAAATCCTAAACGCACCCCTTAGAAAATTCCGACCGCACCCCTTAAAAAAATGTTAGAAATTTTATAAAAAGATTGTGAACACATATTGAAACCCGATCAAATTATGTAAACAATTTAGCCAATTAACCCCTTTAATAAAACTTGAATTCAATCCATCGAACCCAATAACTTAATACCAATTCAAGCCCAGCCCAACCACTAGTTTAATTAAACAAAATCAGTCAACTTTATAAAAAAAAATAAAAAAAACCCAAATCCCCGCCAGTTTGTCCCGTGCGACTCCCGCCCTCCCTCTGCCTCACTTCAGTGCCCAGCGAACAGGTTAATTCCGGCCGGCGACTGCAAAATTCCAGCCACAAACAGGTTAATTCCGGCCGCCACTAACAGGTAATGTTTTATTTTTTTGTTATTTTGATGTTTATGTGATTTTGTTCAAGACTAATGAGATAATAGGATCGGATAAAAAAAGTTTAAACTTTTATTTGTTTTGAGGTAATTTGGGTTGTTCTAGTATTTATAGTGTGAGATTGTTGTCTTTTAATCTCTTATTGATTATATAATTCTTGTATTTGGTTTGAAAAGATTAAATTCAAAATTTGAAAATTAAGGAACAGTTGTATATGTTATATAGAGAGAACTTGCTTAAGAAAGAACCTTTAAATGATGTTTTGGAAAGATTTCAAAAAATGAAAACATGTAGGGCGACATTTTAAATATGTTTGTAACAAAATTTGACGTGTTTTTGATGATTATATAAATTTCAGTTTGATGTTGTTTTGTTTATATGACCCGACCCGAACTGTCCCGACCCGAACTGTCCCGACCCGAACCAGATTTTTTATTTATAAATCTAGGCGACCTAAAATTTTTATAAATCTTCCGCACCCCCGTGGAAAAATTTCTAGGTCCGCCACTCCATCTTCATCACCTATTGTTGAGGCCATCAAAGCACCCACCACTCATTTGTCGCTCTCATCTGTTTATCATTTTTACTCTTCATTTAAAGATAATCTAAGTGTTTTTAAAGATAATCTAAGTGTTTCTGATTTTAATCTTTTACTCACTTAAATCATGCGTAGACTGAGATACTTCATTCAAATGTCAATTTCGTTTATGATTTTGCACGATTGTGTGAATTTCGGTTTTTTCTCATGTATAAACCTAATCCCAACTTCAGGTTTTCGCCATCCAGATAAATCATACTGCTCTCGATCAATAGCGCTCTACAATATATGTCGTGGTGATCCATATTATTTATGCAAAGTCGGTGACATTCGAAACATTTTAGGGGCTTTGTGTTTGAAAACTATTTTAAAGTGTTCAAACAACCGATTTCTTTCATAAATGGTGTAAAGCGTCTCAAATTTGCTTTCTTGTATGTGAATGTGATGCGTGTTTCTCAACTTACATTCATAATTTAAAGTAGATAATCTATTAATGCGGGTTCATTATCTTCTATGTTGAATCTCTAATGCATCAATAAATCTTTAATTTCAGTCTTATGTCCAGTAGTTGTATAATCACTTTTAAATGTTTCTAAAAAAACAAGTTAGGGCTCTTGATGCAATCCTCCATGACTATACTTATTGTGCATTCCCTACTCCAAATAAGGGTGATACGTTCGGGAAAGAAGGAAATTGGTGGATGAGGTAAGGTCTCATCTTCGAATTTTGGTTTTTGGTTTTTTTTTTCTTTATAATTAAGAGTGGAACGGTAAATTTATGTCGATTTAACTATAAATTTATCTCTATGCCAAAGGAATTAAACCCTCTAAAAGCAGCTTGACGTACAACACCAAAACCGTAATCTTAACGCAAACGCATTGATTGAAAAATGTAATTCACATTTAATGTTAGTATTATTTTATTTTACATCTCAGATTTATTTAATAAAAATTATTTATTTAGATTCGATGTTTAGTTTTGAAATCCCAGTAACGAAGAACTCGTGGTTAACGTGTAGGAAAAAAGAGGGCGTAAAGAACTTTTGAATAGCCGGCTTATATTGATTTTTTTAAATTCTCTCATTTTTTAAAATTCATAACTTTTTATATGACGTTATTTAAAATAATTATATTAAAAATTGATTTTTTAATCTTTAATTTGAATGTATATTGATATATAATAAAAATGACAACTAAAAAGCTCAAAAAACGTGTTTTATTTTTATGTTGTATAACTTTTTCGTGTTGGATATTTTATACTGATTTTTGTACTACATTTTTGTAGTGGATTTTTGTAGTGGACTGTTTTGTACTAGATTTTCTTGCTAGATTTGTTTGTAATATATATATATATTATTTGTGTTGTATTTTGAAAAAAACAAAAGGGTGGGAGTTTTTATTTGAGGACCAAATGCTTTTTAGTCATAGTTTTAAGGAGTATTAGCAGGGGCGGACCTAAGTGAAGCACATGATGGGTGGGCACACCCCTTGACAAAAATAGTGTTTTTTTAAGGTAAAAAACCCGACCGCACTCCCTGAAAATATGTTTGAACCACTTATTCGCACCCCAGCAAATAATTAATGGGCCCGTCACTGATATCACATGTCATCTCTACTATTATTTTTTAGTAACTTAGACATAATCTACTTTTAACCCCCACTGAACTGAATCCAAAAGTTTTGGTTATGGGAGTTAACGAATCAATTCTTTTATGGTTCGGGTTTTTTGAAGCAAAAAATGGAGCATCAAGTCAAATCCATGAGGTTTATGACACCACATGCATTACATATTTACATGAGCAAAATGTATTACTTTTACATATATAGTGCGTGAAACATGATAATATAGTAACTCTCGAGCGATTCAACAATGATTAGATAACCAGAACCCGGATGATGTCAAAGGAGATTCTTACATAATGAAACTTAACGTGCGAGGAGTTTCCTGTTTGAGTGAGTGGTGAAGTCGTTACTACTACTTCGAAATCTTTTGGTGTAAATCATGTGATAATCTTTTGGTGTATACATGGTTATTAGAGTCTGATGATGTAACTAAAAGGTGGAAATATAAATGTTAGATGTCTACTAGAAAATTTGAAACTTTTTTATACCAGTTTACGTAGGAAATGCGTTGTAAAACTGGCTTTCCTACGCATTTATGATAAACACCTGATGTAGGAAACACCTCGTAGGAAACCCGTTTCCATCGCATTTCCTACGCAACTTCCTACACATTTTCTACAAAACTAATACGTCGCAAATTGCTACTAATCTCCAACAATATATTTAATTATTATCTTTTAGGATTTATTTTTTTAACTACACATTTCTGACAAAAAAATAACAAATTTTAGTAAACATTATTTGTGACCCAATTACGACAAATAAATAACAAGTGTTTTTACGACTTTCCGACACAATAAAAAATAAAAAAGAAAAATCATATAATTTTGTGACAGTTTTCAGAGGAAATTGAGTTTGTTTTGTGACAAATTTCCGAGGAAATTGAATATTTTTTGTGACAGATTTCCGAGGAAATTGAGTTTTTTTGTGAGAGATTTCCGAGGAAACTGAGTTTTTTTTTGTGACAGATTTCCGAGGAAACTGAGTATTTTTCGTGACAGTTTTCCGAGGAAACTGAGTATTTTTCGTGATAGTTTTGCGAGGATCCTGAGTATTTTTTGTGACAATTTTTCGAGGAAACTGAGTATTTTTCGTGATAGTTTTGCGAGGATCCTGAGTATTTTTTGTGACAATTTTTCGAGGAAACTGAGTATTTGTTGTGACAGTTTTCCGACGAAACTGAGTATTTTTGTGACCCAGTTCCAATATGTTTAAACCGTAAGCTAATACAATTCAACATAATTCCAAAAGGATATCAAAAACTACAACTAATTAGAGGGAGCACGTCAATTCTTCATAAATTCTTGAAGTTGTTTTGGAAGTTCTTCCCTTGCTTTCCTTTCTCCCCCAAGACGAGTTGCAAGTAGATTCCTTTCTTCTTCAAGACGAGCTGTAAGCAGATTCCTTTCTTCTTCAACCCGAGCTTCAAGATCTACCATTTGGGTTTGCATAACTTGAACCTAAAAAGTTGTTAAAATATATACAGTTATAATTAGTAAATACATTATATTAAGAAATGTTTGAGGCAAAAGAAAATGTGTTTATTAGTTTGATTTCCAAAGATAACAATGCATGCATACATTCTATATACATGCATACATACATACTAGGGTATTCACGATTTGGTAAAACCGCGAACCAAACCGTTAGAACCGCGAACCAAACCGTTAGAACTTGCAAAACACAACCGTCCCAATGGGTCGGCTTAGTGAGATCTAGTATGTGAAAACTGAACTATAAAATGGGTCGGCTTAGTGACAAAAGCCAACACAACTTGTAAAACGTTGTTGGTGATATACGATCATATAAGATCACACTAAGGCGTTGTTTGTTTTTTTAGAAGTGATACGAGTGTAAATTACCCTTATTAATAATAAGTGTAAAGATTAAACACAAATAGATTTTAACTTACAAATTAAGTTTAATTTGAGGACTGAATGAGATAAAAAAAAATTAAAATTTTTCCATCTTTTTAAATATGTGTTTAATTGCAAAATGTAAAAAAATCGTGAATTTACTATAATAGAGTAATTATATAATTACGCTACTAATATAAAAAAAGACTTTTTTAGATTCTGAGACTAAAATAGCAAAATATATGCTTAATAAAAAGGGAAAAAAATTCAAAAATAAATAATTTTTTCCTTCTTCACTTCTCATGTAATGTCTAATTTGTATGTAAAGACTTATTTCTACATGAACCTAGCTCTATATAATAAATATGGATGATATAAATCCCAAATAAACATAGCTATTTTTTAACATAATATTTCGGTAATAAACTTTTAAAACATATGATACAATCTTTTAAAATCTCTGGTATAATTCTCGATACATATTGTTGAATTTTAAACGATCATAACTTTTTATACGTTAACATTTAAAAAGAAATTACCTTATAAAAACGAGTATTTTATTCTTTTTAATTTGAGTATGATATTAATATAATCTTTTTTATTTAAAAAAATTAACATGTTACTTGTTAGTCTTTGTATTCCCGGCCACATCACATGGTACCCCACTAGATTATATTATATAATTCGTATGAGTTTACAAATCTGGTGTAAAATCAAAACGTAGCTTTTATATGTATTTTATTTAATGTAATGTAGATTAATTTACATGATTCCATGCAAGTATAAATAGTGTTATCTCTTTATGCAAGTACATTCAATCTAGCAAATTGCCAACTATATTGGTCAAATGGAACCAATTCCATTTGCTTGACAGTATTATTAACTACTACTTTTTTAGTTATAGAGCATTTGTAAGATATAAATGGATGGTACAAGATATAAATATGTTACTAGATTGCTTTTGTATAAACAATTGGGGAAGGCATAACTTCCCCTTTTTATACACGATCACAGCCTTGCAAGTTGGGTGCCCATTTTTGTTTAGAGAAATTGTCACAGAATAGTAACCAAGTTTCAAAAGTGTTCTAATTAGGTCACTCGTATCGTTTTTACCCCAATTAGATAACTTAACATTCAAATTGAGTCATGTCCTTTTTTTCATGTGTCAAGAGAAAAATGGAGCATAAGATGCTAAGGTCGGATTATATTAATAAATAAAATTTTATTTATTAAAAATAAAAACACTTTAATTACATTAAAAGTTAAAAAAAAAAAGTTAAAATTCACGTCATCACTGGACGTTAGCATCAAATGAAAGGGAAAAAAGAAACAAAAATTCACATCACCACGGTTACTTATAGAATTGATGAAAAAACTCTTAATTTTAATAAAAAATGAATGTTGAGTGATCTGATTGGAACACTTTAGAAACTTGAGTGACCTGATTGGAACACTTTGAAAACATGGTTACTATTCTACAAAGTTACCACTTTTATTTATTCAAATGAATGCCAAAATTTCTAAGACAAATTATTGTATGTCATACCCTATCTTATCTTTTTGAAATCTTTTCTTTCTATCTCCTTTTCCGTTTCGCCACTTTACATAAGGTGAATGTGGGAGTTAAAAAAAAAACACATACGAAGGAGAACTTCTAAATAACATTACTTGCATACATATATACACTAGCAATGAGTTATATGTGGTTGATCTTATTACCAGTTTACATTCTTAGATTGCACTCAAGAATCTAGGACCATAAGTTATTTCTTTGGTTTACAGGCTGCGATCACCGATCATGTTCTTTGCTTATCACAACAACGTTATTCGCTTGATCTCCTACAACGTATGGGCCTTGCTCAATGTAAACCTTTGTGGACTCTCGTTTCTTCGGTACAATAACTATAAAGTTACTTTGGTGTGCCTATGGATAATGCTTTATTTCATCATGTTGAATAATACACAGTGAATTGAAAGTGCTAAACAATGATACTATAAAGAGTAAATTACAAAAATCGTCCTTTATGTTGGCACTAGATTGCAAAGTGTGTCATTTGTCTTCAAAAAGTACAAAAAACATAGTCAATGTTTGCAAATCGTTGCACGTTATGTCCTTTAGCACTGACTCGGTTAATTTTAGTAGTTAAATCTGACCACGTGGACTCCATATAAAGGTATTTTAGTCATTTTACATTTTACTCTAATTACTAAAATAAATTATTATAAAAAAATAATAAATAGAAGAATTTTGTTTATATAGTTATATATATATAAACACACACATAAACATTCACTCTCTCTATCTCTACACTCTCTCACTCTAACTACCCACCACAACAACCACCCAGCCACCACCATCTGCCCCCACCACTGCTAATCAAGATGCAGTTACTAATCCCCAAACAAACCCCTAATCTGGATTCAAGCAATCAAACCCCAAATTCAAATGCAACAAAATCTCAGCCCTAAACTCATGAGAGAGATTTAGAGAGAAAGAGGACATTTTGAATGAATAAGTAGCCTATCGGAACCGTCGTTCATCGGAACCGTCACAATAAAATCTCATAGCGTACTGTGGGAACCGTTCGCATTAAATAAATAAAAAAAATTATTTAACTGAATTACACAAACAGAAAAATAAAGAAAGCAGTAAATTACAGTACGGATCACAACTGAAATAAAGAAAATACAAGAACAAAACTTCAACAAAAGATGAAGTTCTTGGCTGAGGATCGTGTTAGACACGGGTCCCTTAAAACAATTTCGAGTCTCCCAGGAGAACTCGTTTGTTTCCAGGATACAACAGCCTAAGCAGTTGTACTGTCGGAGATGACGCAACCCGAAGGTGTACCTTGCTGCAAGAAAGAGGAAGAAGAAGAATTTCGAGTAGAGGGTTCGTTCGTGATTCGGTGTCTCCTCTAGTGTTGATGTAATGCAGTATTTATACTGCATCTGTGTTGAAACAATACACTTTAATTCGTCAGTTACATTCCTGGTCAAGACCCTTGACTCGTCTGTTTCAACTGCTGAAGTGTAACTGATCTGTCATTAACTCTGGAAGCAGCAAGTCGCGCGCGCGCCTCCATACGCCAGCCTGTTGGTGCGCGCGCCAGTGTGGCTCACATCCCTGCGCCAGCTTACTGGTGCGCAACCCCTTGCGTGAGCATCCTTGCTCCATAGTCCTATTGCGCGTGCGCCAGTATGGCTCACATCCTTGTGCGAGCCTACTGGTGCGCCAGCCCTTGCGCGCGCATCCTTGCTCCACAATCCTATTGCGCGTGCGCCAGTATGGCTCACATCCTTACGCGAGCCTACTGGTGCGCCAGCCCTTGCGCGCGCACGCCACATCACCAGGGAACCCATCTGGTCACGCCACACAATCGCGCCATACTGGTTCACTTTGGTGCGCGGCGCGCGCGCACGTCAGGCATCTGCGGCGCAACCTGGACTGCCTGCACCATGCGCCACTACCTGTGTACCTGCGCGCCCCTTGTCACGTTGCCTTCTAGGGTCTGCGCCACCTGGTCCTTGCAGCCTTTGCTAAGCCACGCGCGTGCAGTAAAAAATACAAAGGCGGCTCTCAAGCGGCTCACGGCGTTGCAAGTGCAAAGTGCGCCATCAAAGCGCCACATTGCGCCCATTGCCCACGCCACGTTCGCGCACGTGTGCGAGTGCGAGTGAGAGTTAGGGTGCTCCGCATCCTTCACGAGTACACTTAGTGTGTGCTTCCATGAAACAATAAGGAAGGAGTGTTCCCTCTTAAATACCCCTTTAAGTTTCATCACTCGTCCTATGTGGGACAAGATGCTACTTTCCCATTATTTCAGCAATTTAATGTTTAAAACACCAAACTTTGAGCATCGATATCTCATTCATCTTAGCTCCGTTTTAGACGTGGTTTAGTTCATGCGAAGCTCTTCCAACATAGAACACAAACCCGGAAATAAATATCTATATAAAACGCAGTTTATAATATTTATTTATCGTCCAAAATTAGGAAATATGCATTTCCTATATTTATGAAAATGATATTTTCACAAAATTCCAACAATCCCCCACATGAATGGAAATCGATCTTTCCCCTTTCAAGTTTCAACGATACAAATTCAACAGTTAAGTATTGCAAGATAGGTAGGCGTAACCTTTGAACCCTCTTTTGTGAAGCATACTTAGCCTCCTAGGTTCTTGTAGACGCGGTGTCTTTGAACAATTCCCCCATTTATGTAGGCGACAATATACATTCACACAATACTTTCCCTAGTTTAGTCAACTCATCATGGTTGTGTCCGTTCATGGTCATGGAACACTTTCCTGGTTCTGCGAGAGCTCTAGGATTTGCGCCTCCCCACAAATCCATTCGAAGCGACCCCACTTCTCTCTAACATAGGTGATTCGTCGAATCATTAAAAGCATCATGGTTAATTTGATTTCCTCAAGTCCTTAACCTCGACATGCTTAACCTTACTTCATGTCACTGATTGGAATGGGCTAGGAAGTATATAAATCCCTTTATGAATCTTTTGGGGCACCCCCCACAGTGACTCCCTTTGGGTTTATGATTAAGTTTGCCTATTGAATCTAAATCTTGGGATCTCCAGTCAACTAGGTTAGGTTTCCCTCATATTCCCTTCATCCATGGGCTTTAGTCCCATTACTCTTGACGTGGTATAAACTAAATCTTTGCTTAAGCCTTTCGTTAACGGGTCTGCAATATTCTCTTTTGACTTCACATAGTCAACCGAGATAATACCCGTTGAGATTAGTTGACGTACTGTGTTTTTGCCAACGTCGAATGTGCCTTGATCTGCCATTGTACAAAGAGCTTTGTGCTCTCACAAGCGCTGATGTATTGTCACAATGTATGCAAATCGCCGTCAACGGCTTTGGCCATCTTGGAATATCTTCCACAAATTGACGTAGCCACTCCACCTCTTCACCGCTTTTATCTAAAGCGACGAATTCGGATTCCATCGTGGATCTAGTTAACAGTTTGCTTGGACAACTTCCAAGCTATAGCTGCTCCCGCAAGTGTAAATACATATCCACTTGTCGATCTATGATCCTTTATATCCGAAATCCAGTTCGCATCAGTGTATCTTTCGATCACTGCTGGATGACGGGTATAATGTAATCCGTAATCTCTCGTGTATCTTATGTATCTTAGCACTCCTGTGATAGCTTTCCAATGATCATCATTTGGATTACTAGTGTATCTACTTAGCCTGCTTACTGCATATGCTAAGTCGGGTCTAGTACATGTCATTAGATACATGAGACTACCAATGATCCTTGAGTACTCTAACTGAGCAACTCCTTCGCCTTTATTTTTCCTTAGACGTTGAGTATTATCAATTGGAGTTCAAGCTATACTCGTATCTTCCGAATTGAATTTCCCAAGGATCTTGTCCACGTAGTGAGTTTGACTTAAGATAAGACCATCTTGCGTTCTAGTGATTTTTACACCAAGAATCACATCCATTAAGCCCATGTCTTTCATGTCAAACCTCGCTTTCAACATGTCTTTAGTTGAGTTGATCATATGATCGTTACTCCCAATGATAAGCATATCATCCACATAAAGACATAAAATCACATAACCTCTTAGTGTGTCTTTATAGTAAACACATTTGTCGCATTCATTTATTTTGAAACCATTGTCAATCATGACATGATCAAACTTTTGGTGCCATTGTTTTGGAGCTTGCATCAAGCCGTACAAAGACTTGACCAATTTACATACTTTGCCCTCTTTTCCTGGGGCGGAAAAACCCTCGGGTTGTTCTATGTAATTCTCTTCTTCTAAATCACCGTTTAGAAATGCGGTTTTTACATCCATTTGGTGAACTTCCAAATTTCTTAAAGCCGCAATTGCAAGAACCAATCTTATAGAGGTTATTCGTGTCACAGGTGAGTAAGTATCAAAGTAATCTAGACCTAGTTTTTGTCTAAACCCTTTTATTACTAGCCTCGCCTTGTATTTATCAATACTTCCATCAGCTTTCATCTTCCTTTTGAATATCCAACAATATCTAAGTGGTTTACAACCAGGTGGTAGATCTACTAACTCCCAAGTATGATTTTGCAATATAGAATCAATTTCATTCTTAACTGCTTCTTTCCATTGAGGTCCTTCCGCGGAAGAAACCGCTTCGCGATAGGTATTGGGCTCACCTTCAACCATATAGCTCATGAAGCCAGGCCCAAATGATTTTGCAATCCTTGGCCGTTTACTTCGTCTAAGGTCACCTTGGTCGACCTCTGGTCGATCATGTGTTTCATCTAGCCACGTAGATGAACTTGAACCTGCTTCATCAACCATTGTTGGTGAGGTTTCATGTGGTTCTCCTAGCATAGGAAACACATTTTCAAAGTATCAGACGATGTTAGGATTTGCCTCCATGATAGTGTTTACGTGGAAATCGGGATTCTTGGACTCATGTACAAGAAAACGATGTGCACTACTTTTATGTGCATATCCTATGAATACACAATCAACAGTTTTGGGTCCTATCCTAAGAGTCTTAGGAGGTGGTACAATCACTTTTGCTAGGCACCCCCACACTTTCAAGTATTTGTACGAAGGCTTCCTTTTTCTCCATAACTCATATGGAGTTTCGTCCCTATTTTTAAGTGGTATCTTGTTCAAAAGATAATTCGCTGAGAGAATCGCGTCCCCCACAGTTCTCGGTTCACACCCGAACTGATCAACATGGCGTTAATCATTTCTTTTAATGTACGGTTCTTACGTTCCGCAACGCCATTCTATTGTGGAGAATAAGGAGGTGTACACTCATGTACAATGCCACTTTTTGCGCATAAATCCGCAAAAGGTGCGACATATTCACCTCCTCGGTCGCTTCTAACTACTTTTATCTTCTTTTTAAGTTGATTCTCAACTACGTTTTTATACAAGATAAACTTTTCTATTGCTTCATCTTTACTTTTAAGTAAATATACATAGCAATATTTACTACAATCATCAATAAACGTGATAAAGTACTTATTTCCTCCATGTGTGGGAACCGCTTTTAAATCACACACATCGGTATGAATTAAATCAAGGGGTTCGGTTATTCTTTCAACCGATTTAAACGATGATCTTGTAAGTTTGGATTCTACACATGTTTTGCATTTGTAATGGGAATCAATATGGAATGTTGGTATCATATTTAATTTAATTAAATGTCGTAATGAATTAAAATTTACATGTCCTAATCTACCATGCCAAACATTTGAAGACTCAATCATGTAAGTAGAAGTTGAAATTCCATTCATGTTTTTCTTGGTATTAACCACCGTTACATTCATTTTGAACATACCATTAAGGGCATAGCCCTTTCCAACATACATTCCACGTCTAGATAAAACAAATTTGTCTGATTCAAACACTAGAAGAAAACCAAACTTGTTGAGCATCCAACCCGATACGAGATTCTTCCGTATATCCGGGACATAGAGGACTTTGCTCAATGTGAGCTCCTTGCCAGAAGTCATCTTCAAGATCACTGTGCCTTCACCCTTGATGTCGGCGGTAGCTTTATTTCCTATATAAAGCTTTTCTTCACCCGTTGCTTCCTTGAATGTTGAGAAAAGAGCCTTATCTCCACAAACATGGGGGGTTGCACCCGTGTCAACGAACCATCCTGGTGGGTTGGCACCCACCACGTTGACTTCTTCAATCATAGTCGCTTCCTCGGTTATCATTGCAATTAGAGGCATACCATCCTCATCAACCATATGCGCACGCTCACGCTTAGGTTTCTTGCATTCGTTAGCACGATGCCCCGTCTCGTTACAATTGTAACAAGTACCTTGGAAAGGCGCAGACTTCTTTTTCACAAGTCCCTTTCTTGGTCCAAGGTTGTTAACTTTTGCTTTTCCCTTGTCCTTTTTCGTTAGTTTACCCCTTTTGCCTTTGGAGGAATCCTGTACTTCCACCATGTTTGCTTTAGCCGCAGCTTGCACAATGGTGCCTTTTAGAGCGACCTTGTTGTCCTCTTCGATTCGAAGACGAACCACAAGTTCCTCCACCATCATTTCCTTTTGTTTATGTTTTAGGTAGTTTTTGAATTCTACCCACGAAGGAGGCAATTTTTCAATTATTGCTGCCACTTGAAACGTCTCGCTAAGAACCATGCCCTCAGCGTGGATGTCATGAAGTATAGTCTGCAACTCTTGGACTTGGTTCATAACAGTCTTGTTATCGACCATTTTATAGTCCAAGAAACGGGCGAAAACAAATTTCTTTGTTCCCGCATCCTCCGTTTTGTACTTTTTGTCCAAGAAATCCCATAATTCTTTGGAAGTCTTGACATTGTAGTACAGATTATACAATGCATCCGAAAGGCCATTAAGCACATAGCCTCGACATATGAAATCCATACGCTTCCAAGCATCAACCGCACACTGAGCTTGAGCGTCGGTCTCCCCTTCCGCAGGTTGGGGAGCGGTTTCAGTCAAGAACCTCGCAAGGTTCATGGTGGTCAAGTAGAAGAACATCTTCTGTTGCCACCTTTTGAAGTGGAGACCCGTAAATTTCTCAGGTCGTTCAGCATGATTTGCCACTGTGGTCGCTCCCACTGTGTTGGCAGGGGTTCCAACGACAAGGTTGTTAACATTTGTAACATCCGTAAAAAAACGGGTTTCCAAAACCCGCTTCGTTTATTAACCGAATAGTCAGTCAAAATTTTCGTCGCGTATATATTGTTTATTTTAATTTTAAACGATACATAATCAATAAATATATTAGAATTTAAAAACTAGAATTTAAAATTTCTAAGAAATACTGAATAAAAAAATAAATGGGATAGCCGGGTTTCGAACCCGGGTCTCCATCGAACCCACACGAAACACACACCACTGAGCTACACACATTGATTGGTTTTTATTCAAACAATTTAATTGATATATACAAACAAAGGTCAAACCTGCAATTCAAAAAGGGCGGAAACCAGTAACGGTCACGATGCGTAATTTTTACAAATCAAGGCAATTACCGTTGATTCCTTGTAATTAGCATAACCAATGACAGTTATAACTGATGAATTTAAACTAAAATTGATGAAAACCGCCCAGATTTATGCTTGACCGAGAGATGTTTGATTATAACCGAAAACAGGAAATCACCCTATAAATAGCACTGAATCACCACACAAACACCTCGCACATTTCTCCATAACTCCCCTCTAAGCTCTCAAATCAATTTCTCTGTTTTGCCGGAAAACACACCTGCCTTCGCCGGAATCAGTCATCGGCAACCGGGCACCCTATTTTATTTCCTGTGGTAAGAATCTTAAACCTCCTACGTTCATGTTTCTTGTATCTAGCCGCAATCGGAGAAAACAAAAATTGTTATATATATGTGTCGAGTTTAGTTCTAAATTTAATCAGAATAATGTAGAAGATGAACTATAAGAAGTGTTTAAGTATATTTAAATTTCTATTACAGACGGGTTAGACACCCAGCCCAGTTGGTCGGGTCGGGTGCAAAACGTCGCTTGTGCGCAGGTTCGAGTCGGACTTTTCCCCCACCGGTTCGACCAGATTTCAAACCTTTTTAATTAAAATAAATTCTGGATCAAATCAGTAAGTATACAAGTATAATTAAAATCAGAATTATTTCGGGTTAGACACGTAGCTCAGTTGGTAGAGCTGCGTGCACGCGTACGGGAGGTCACGAGTTCGAACCTCACTCAGCGCAAACAAACAAAAAGTCCAAACTGGTCAACAGTCAAAGTCAACGGTCAAAGTCAACGGTCAACATTTTTTTTATTTTTTTTATTTAATCAGAAAATTATTTAAAAATACTTAAAAATAATATTTTTAAAGTTAGAAAACGTCCATAAACTCACAAAAATAAATCTAGAAATCCTATTAAGGTTATGAATTAAAATTATTAATCTCAAATAAAATCCATTTATTTACCGAACCATTATGTTATTATTTAGGTTAGTTTCTCTGTAGTTAAATCCAAATTCGTGCGTATTCATCATCAATCCAAGAAACGCAACCACTGTGAGTGAATTCTTACAAATTCCCCTTTTTATTCATGCTTTGGGGTGTATCATGTGTCGTTTAAATTAATTCGCTTATTCAAACTCGTGCTATACCAGTATATGATCTAAACTTAGAATGTAATATTGTTTGTTGTGATGTATTACATATTGTCAAGTTGTATGCAAATTATTTATTAGGCCCATCAGTTCCTCGTGTGAGACGAGTTGAACAACGCGTGCCTCAAAACTCATTCATTAGGCCCATCAGTTCGTTGAACAACGCGTGCCTCAAAACTCATTCATTAGGCCCATCAGTTCCTCGTGGGAGACGAGTTGAACAACGCGTGCCTCAAAACAATCAATTGTTGTATGTGTGTGCAATATTTAATATTATGTGTTTTGTGAATAAATTTACATCTACATTTACTCATATGTGGTTATGCACTTTATTTTATAATCAATACAATAAACACGTTTAAATGTTTTCATAGGATTCACTCGCCAACTTTTTGTTGACTCAAAAACCATTTTTACATATGATACAGGTGGACAAGATGAAGCAAGGAACACATAGGAAATTGCCTTAGAAGAAAAATAATGAAGTCTAGAAAGATGTATAGAACATGTTGTACTTGTATGATTTGATTGTATGATCTCCTTTCAATTGTAATAATAAATATGAAACATTATAATAAATGTCATGAGCTTTGATGAAAACCCAATCATGCCCCGATCACCTTTTTCCGCTGCGGGTCGGGGTGTGATAACATTCGTGTTCACATTGTTGTTGTTTTCAGTCGACATTCTGAAAAGTAAAATTAAAATTTTAGTCCGAAATTCTGTTTTTAACCAAAACAAAAGTAAACTCTTAATTTAAATTTACCACGAATTTACCGTTTGGCTTCTAAGTCCAACTTTGAAGACCAAAACAGAAAAACTCTTATAATTTTAGTGCACACTAACTGTTTGGCTTCTAAGTCCAACTTTGAAGACCAAACCAGAAAGTTTTTATAACTTCTGTTACGAACGAATTGAAGTAATCCGAAATGGTTTTCAACCAAAGTCGCTCCTTTGAAGATGAAAACCGGAAAAAAAATGTTTTTTAAAAAAAAAACACAAACTGCCAAAACAGAACGGTTTTGATTCTACACGAACGGTGTTTTTTTTTTAAATTTGTTTTAAGATTGTGGGAACCATTCGCATAAAATAAATAAAAAATTATTTAACTGAATTTCACAAACAGAAAAATAAAGAAAGCAGTAAATTACAGTACATATTACAACTGAAACAAAGAAATACAAGAACAAAACTTCAACAAAAGATGAAGTTCTTGGCTGAGGATCGTGTTAGACATGGGTCCCTTAAAACAAATTTCGAGTCTCCCAGGAGAACTCGTTTGTTTCCAGGATACAACAGCCTAAGCAGTTGTACTGCCGGAGATGACGCAACCCGAAGGTGTACCTTGCTGCAAGAAAGAGGAAGAAGAAGATTTTCGAGTAGAGGGTTCGTTCGTGATTCGGTGTCTCCTCTTGTGTTTATGTAATGCAGTATTTATACTGCATCTATGTTGAAACAGTCAAAAAGATTTAACTCAACAAATTAAATTGCATTAAACGTATTTAATTTACTTTAATTCGTCAGTTACATTCCTGGTCAAGACCCTTGACTCGTCTGTTTCAACTGCGGAAGTGTAACTGATCTGTCATTAACTCTGGAAGCAGCAGGTCGCACGTGCGCACCTCTATACGCCAGCCTGCTGGTGCGCGCGCCAGTGTGGCTCACATCCCTGCGCGAGCTTACTGGTGCGCAACCCCTTGCGCGAGCATCCTTGCTCCACAGTCCTATTGCGCGTGCGCCAGTATGGCTCACATCCTTGCGCGAGCCTACTGGTGCACCAGCCCTTGCTCCACAGTCCTATTGCGCGTGCGCCAATATGGCTCACATCCTTACGCGAGCCTACTGGTGCGCCAGCCCTTATGCGCGCACGCACGTCACCAGGGAACCCATCTGATCATGCCACACAGTCGCGCCATACTGGTTCACTTTGGTGCGCGGCGTGCGCGCACGTCAGGCATCTGCGGCGCAATCTGGACTGCCTGCACCATGCGCCACTACCTGTGTACCTGCGCGTCCCTTGCCACGTTGCCTTCTAGGGTCTGCGCCACCTGGTCCTCGCAACCTTTGCTGAGCCACGCGCGCGCGGTAAAATATACAAAGGCGGCTCACGGCGTTGCGAGTGTGTGAACTGCAAAGTGCGCCATCAAAGCGCCACATTGCGCCCATTTCCCACGCCACGCGCGCGTGTGCGAGTGCGAGTTAGGGTGCTCCGCATCCTTCGCGAGTACACTTAGTGTGTGCTTCCATGAAACGATAAGGAAGGAGTGTTCCCACTTAAATACCCCTTTAAGTTTCATCACTCCTCCTATGTGGGACAAGATGCTACTTTCCCATTATTTCAGCATTTAATGTTTAAAACACCAAACTTTGAGCATCGATATCTCATTTATCTTAGCTCCGTTTTGGACGTGGTTTAGTTCGTTGAAAAGCTCTTCCAACATAGAACACAAACCCGGAAATAAATATCTATATAAACCTCAGTTTATAATATTTATTCGTCCAAAATTAGGAAATACGCATTTCCTATATTTATGAAAATGCTATTTTCACAAAATTCCAACACGTACAATCGACGCATTCCGTCAAAAGAAAGCCCTATCGGAACCGTCCATCGCTGCCGCATTCTCCGACGGCCAGTCGCAGCTTCTGGTTGCCAAAAGACAAGTTGTTGTTTACTCACTCTATGCTCCCAAAATTAAGAGTATTGTGGATATTAAACATTAATTTTGCTCAACTGGTATATGTTTTTTTGTTGTTTTTAGGGTTTGACAAAAATTGGTTTAACTGTTTGAATACTTGATTTTGAGTTTTGATCTGCCTAATAATTTCATGTTGATTATGTACCTTATATTTTGGAATTATGAGTTTTATTATGTTGGATAATGTTACGCTTTTTACATTCTAGTACAGTTTATAGTCTCTGAGATTGTTTATAACACTAATTTTGTCTACCTTATGGTTATCAGAATCATTATATTGTATGTTCGCCTATTGATCAGACTCTGAATCTCACTTGAGTTATGTAACATATTTATGTATCTATAATAAAAAAAGGTTTAACTTCAAACAATCTTGGTTTTAAAAACGAGATGGGCAGGGCACAGAGACCCAATGCGCAAATGTGGTGCTCTTTTCGTATGCGTGATATAGTGGAGAGGATGGTGGGGGTGGTGCGGTGAGAGAGGTGGGTGGTGGATACTGGTGGCGGTGGCTGGTATGTGGTGGGAGGTGGTGGCGGTGGCTGGTATGTGGTGGGAGGTGGTGGCGGTGGCATGGCAGGGTGGTGGTACGGTAGCTTTAGAGAAAGAGAGAGAGATGAGATATAGAGTGGATTTATGCATGTGTGAATATATATAGGGTAACGTGTCACACCCCAACCGATGACGGAAACATCGGAGTGAGACGAAAACGAGATTGCTAGAGGCTTCATAACACTAATTGTGTCAAGTGTTTAGTAGTTACATTTTAAATCAGATAATACAATTTAATTTACGACACGTATAAAAGGAATATAATTTCATTTCATTGATAACCATTTAGTACAAAGTATTGAAATGAAATACAACAGGATAGAAATGTTACAATACAACGAACACTAAAATTTAAGTACGTTTCTAGGCAAACCTACTAGATTCGTCGATCGCAATCCTACAACATGTAATAAAAGCATGGATCAGAACGAAAGCACTGGCGAGCATACAAGTTTGATATTAAATTCAAGTATAAATGTTTGTTTCGATTATAACATGGCAAGTATATATTCAAGTCGAATAGTACATATATGGAGACGACTTTCGCATAATAATAACATATAATCAAATTCTTTGGCTAGCATGCATAACGTCCTAAGCATAACAATATCATGATAACACAAGTTGGAACTAAGCAAGCATAAACAAATAGCATATATCTACGAGTTGGATACGTTTTATTTCGTATAATGTGACTTTTGTTAACTAATACATGTTGGACCCCAAAACGCGTTGAAATGTAAAAAGGGGTCAAGTATGCTCACAGTTTGCAATTTCCTTTGGAAATCCCGAGAGAAATCGATGAGTTGAAGAATGGGACACCGAGGTAACCTTATGATCTTTGAAGACTCTGAGTTGTATCTCGCATGGTAAAGTATTAGAGTGTTTAGGGGTCGAAGAAGTATTGCAAAAAAAATATACTTTAATATTTATTTCGTAAACTTCATTTTAGCCTTGATACGTTTATTAGCGTAGCGAATATATAGTGGTATATACGTATATATAGTTTGACGAAAACATAGGGGACACATGTATATATTTCGACGAAAAGCGTAATAGGTGTATATATATATATTTCGACGAAAAGCATATTGGATATGTGTGTGTGTGTATATATATATATTGACGAAAAACGGGCAGAGTTTCCCCTGTTTTAGAGCGATCCCGACAACACAAGTTGTCGATATATTGCCAAAACACAACAATGTACGAATCACTATATTTTTATTTATATACATATGTTTATATTTTGTTACGAGTTACATAGGGTTCGGTTCCACGAGTAAACAATAAATAAATATGAACCAATATAATTTATATGAGCGTTATCATACCAAGTTTTGTGTTTAATCCCGTTGACCCGAACCCGAAGCAAGACTGAACCGAGTTAACTAGTTTGACCGCGTTGACTGACTTTGACCTGTATTTTAGCTTGTTTTATTTACAAATTAGGTTGCATGAAATAAGCAGATTCAAGTCACGCGTGGGTGTCGCAAGGCTAAAACTTGACTGAATCGTTTAAGTGTTTATTTAATAGTTTAGGTTTACATGACCTGAACCTGACTCGAGACCCGACACACGATCTGACTGAATGACCCGCGTTGACTGAACCAAGACTTGAAACTGAATCAAATGAGTTCAAAACCTGTACATGAACCATGATAACCCGCCGAACCGGGAACGAATCAAGACCCGAGCCGTCCGCACTAACGTTGCTGTCGATGCCAGTGTCTCCGGACCAGAACCAAGACTCGAACTGGAACCGGGTTGTACTGAAATCAACCGGAACTCATATCCAATACCAATGCCCGAAGAGGAACTGGGTTGAACACGAACCAAATCGATGCCGGAGTCGGAGAACGTGAATCTGAGTTGGTTGAACCAGAACTGTGTCGACCCCGTTACCGCCGCCGCGAAACGCGACCACCCGCCTCCGCTACCGCCGCGAAATGCCACCACTGCTGCTGCTACCGCCGTAAAACGCGGCTTTTGCCGCTGTCATGAAGACAGTTCGCCGTCTTTCTCTCTCTCTCTACGTTGCCTTGTCGTGCGCCGCCATCAGGCCGTCTGGTGGTCGGCCGTCTATTGAAGGTAAGTGGGGTTGTATGGTGGGTCTAGATGAGGATGAGGTTCATGGTGGTGTCTGAGTGCTGCCGGAGACGGGTGCTGGAAGAGGTGGCCGGAAAAACGGCTCCGGTAGCCAGAATTTAGAGGGAGGCGGAGGGAGTGTGTGAGAGTTTTTAGGGTTTGTGAAGATGAGATGGTTATATAGTCTTAGGGTTTTTAGTGGGTCAGGCCTAAAGCCCGTGAGCGTCCCAATTGTGTTTCAAGATCCGTTTTCGCTCCCAAATGTCATATAATATCGTTTTAGTTTCGAAAACACGTAAAACAGTGTCTGTAATTGATATTAGCACGTTCGTTCGTTGGTACGTTAAAACGCGTTAAGTTGCATCGTTTGTCGTTTTAAATCTGTTTTTCGATCCGGTTTCGATTGCATATAGATAAATCTAATTACGAAGTTAAATATATCATAGATTTCGGCATTGTTAGTATTTTGTCTAGTGTTCGCCATCGCGTAATTACAAAACGAAAAAGTATCGGTTTGCGTATAACACGTATTTAAATGAACCGTCGCGTGATTAATGAATATGTAATAATGAATATATGCATATATATACATATATTACGATTAACGCCTCGAATTACGATACGGATAAATAAAATGAGGATACTAAAATACGAGGCATTACAGTCTCCCATATTTTAGGAAATTTCGTCCTGAAATTTATTCAAGAGGAAGACTTAAAAAAAAGCATTACGCAACATGTGTGTGTATAACCGAGAATAGATCGCGAGTGATCAAGGTTGGTATTTGTTAAGGTCCAAGGAAACACCGAATTTCTCATGGCATGTTTTACGAAACCTTGGTAATATGATACGAAGTAGCAACGGCGTATCCACCATGTTCATACCATATTTCGTCCGTTTCGCTAGTCGATGCCATGTTACGTTCCGTGTCACGATCAGGGTTTATTAACGTATTACAAAGGAGAATGATAGCGTATAGAGTTTCAAGTATATAAGTATGATTGTATTTAAGTATGAAAGAGGTTATAGGTATGAGTATGATTAAAATGAGGTATGTAGTTAACTAGATTAACACATTACTGGCATGTGATATCACTGGTAAAACCATCGTGTCCGCAAGTATGAGATCGAGTATGTATGTATGTATGTGTATATGACTTAACATGACTACAATTCCATGTGGCGGTGCGCTACTCCTATAGTGGTACACAAGCACTATACATGTTAAGGTATGGCTTCTTACGAAGTTAATGACAAGTTGTCAATCCATCACTTCCGCAAGTACGAGATCGAGTATGTATGTATGTGTGTATGACTTAACATGACCACAAATCCATGTGGCGGTACGCTACTCCTATAGTGCTACAAAAGCACTATACATGTTAAGGTGTGGCTTCTTACAAAGTTAATGACAAGTTATCAATCCATCGATTCCGCTAGCATCATCTAATCATAGAACATGTCATCATTTCGTTGCTATGAAAAGATCCGTAAAGTATGTATGAATGTCTTGATATTACCACAAATCCATGTGGTGGTGCGCTATGTGACAACCTGGAAATTTCTTGTAATTTCGTGTACCATTGTTAGCTAACTAAATCTTTGTGCGTGGCATTCTAAACCTGTGCGTTGCATTCTAAACCGCGTTTACTCAATTTTCGGGACGAAAATTCTTTCAACATGGGGATAATGTGACATCCTGGTTTTTCAGATATCTTAAACGTACTACTTCACGGTTATTCATTCCTACGCTAAATTGATTCGGAGATTTAATTTACACGCTCGAAATAATTACGCTAACTTTGTGAACTTATCAAGTGAATTACGTGCTATGTGTATTAAACGTTTATAAGTTCGGTGAGTTATTATGTAATGTTTCGATTTCGTGATTTTTAGTTATAAAAATATATATGTAGTAAATATATAGACGAATCGAACCGAGCCGCAAAACGAGTCGACCTCATTTCCTTGCGACTCAAGGGATTAACTAAAACTTGAGGTTCAAGTTAAAGACCCAACCCGCCCCACCCAAATCCCTTTGCGGCCGCAAGCGCAAATCTCCCAACCCTTTTCCTTTTTCTTTTCTTTCTTGCGCTATATAAAGACATATATGCATGTGTTATGTTTCAAAAAAAAAAAACACACACAAACCCTAGCTCCAAAGAGCCGACGGCAGCCTTTCCCCACTCCACCTCTCGGTCGCGATCCCCTTGATTACCCGAATCGACTCCCATCTCGTTCCCGTTTCGTTAATCTTCATTGTTAAAGGTTAGGGCTTTCCATTGTTTCGCAAATCATGTTAGGGTTTATGAACTATTGATCATGCTTGTATGTAATGGTAGAATCATGGTTTATGAAAGTGTTATGATGTTAGTTCGATTGATTGTGCAAGTTTGGCGATTATGATGATTAGTTGGAATCAAGAATCATTAGGCTGCGTTTTGTGATAAAAACCGTATATTATGATTAGGGTTTGCATGAGTATGATGTACATGATGATATGTGATTGATAAATCTGTTCTTGATCGTATACATTTAACGTCTCGATTGTTTAAGCGTGTTATATTGCGATAAAAAGTTGAAATCAGGATGCTGAATGGTGTTTACAGCCAACTTCAATTGGCTGTAACTTGGTTATTATCTATCGAAAAACGGATTTTCTGAAGCCTAAAACGTATATTTTTGAAAAACGCTTCTAATGGCGCTAGATTAATATTTTTCTGAGATCGTTTGATATTTTTAAGTGGTCAATTAAGTGCAGTAACTGAAGCTGTGAAAATTCTGAAAATTTGTTAGTTGTTTATCGAGTCGGGTCTCATAATCTGTAGAGAGTCGAATCACGAAATATGTACAGCAACTGGAGATGGAAATTTCCGGGAAACTCCCACTGGAATTTTGTTAATTGGATGAACGGTGATTTTTAAATAAATTCTCCCGTGGACTGTAGTCAGAAAGCGACGAATCTGACTGCAGCCTAGCATATTAATAATTATGAATAATTAGTAAAGTGTTAGGACTTGAAAAATTTACATAAAATTCTATAGTTTAGTTGTCACCTTCTGTAAAAAAAATTGGAATTTTTGGAACGTTGGAACTATTTTATAAAAATCCTCGAAAACAGCCTAATTATGAGTATACAAGCTGAAACTTGAAAACTTGCGAATGTGTGTACCAAAGTGTTGCATGGATTGAATTGTGTTCATGATAGGTTGGTTTGATCACTATGTTGGTATGATGATACTTGCATGCATGATTGGGTTTTAGGATTTTGTTATTGTGTGTACCGCATTGTGTGTTAGTTATGTGTAGGGTTTGTATTGGTGTGATTCACACACTAACTTTAAATCAATTGACTTGTTAGGACGTAATTAACGGTCCCATCATTTGCTACTTCTGTGTTACACTAACCGAGCAACTAAAGGTGAGTTCACGGCCCCTAATTTTATCCGGTTTTAAACAACAGGGGGAGAAACATGTATACACTCTACAACTCTATCTCTTTACGTTATACGAAATTAACGTCATTAAACTATTCGGTAACTAAGTTAATGTTAATGTACGTTATGGTCACTAAGCAGCTATATCACACAAGTCCTCGACAAACTCTCGGATCGTTAGTATTGGGTTAGATAGCGGGGAAATTATAAGTAGTACTACTGGGCCCGACAAGCCCCACCCGAGCTAGTCGCGCTAGCCGACCGGGTATGGTCAACGGGTGAATAATTTGGCCTAACTTCGCCATGGTCAGTGATAGGCCTGGCAACACGGAGGCACAACAGTCAGCTTCGATCGCGAACATTTACGTGACATAACTTTAGGCTCGCTACCTACATGTTAACATTGAACTTAATTACGAATCAACAATATTATTCCGGGTTAGGGATAATGGAACCAACATCATTATTATTCCGGGTTAGGGATAATGGAACCAACATCATTATTATTCCGTGTTAGGAATAATGGAACATCATTATTATTCCGGGTTAGGGATAATGGAACCAACAACATTATTATTCCGGGTTAGGAATAATGGAACATCATTATTATTCCGGGTAAGGAATAATGGAGCCATCAGTATTATTCCGGGTTGGGAATAATGGAACTAAATCGTTATCCCGGGTTAGGGATGACGGGGGAAACAAACTTATAACCGAACTAATGAACTTATAAAAACCTGTGAACTCACTCTTCTTTAATGCTGACACTTGTTTCTTACATGTTTCTCAGGACGCTAGGAGCTCTAGGTGCACTCACTTGCATTGATCAAGACATCTTTTTATCGAGTCTCATTTATGAATATTATTTGGGTTTTTTTTCTTTAGTTTTGGCGTTTGTGTTGGCGCCCGTTCCTTTACTTTACTTTAATGCTTCCGCTCAACTTTAGAAACTAATGCTTCCGCTAAACATTGAAACCAAACTAAGACAATTTAAAATTAACTATGAATGGTAAAACAAATGATTTTGGAAAACGTATAAACAAATCATATAGAGTCGTTCGACGTTACTAGTGTCTCAGATTCTGGTTTGTTCACACGCCTCGCGGTAAAACTCCGCAAGTGGAAATTGAGGGTGTGACAGATTGGTAACAGAGCCTCTAGCTATAGAGAACCAGGTTTGCATTAAAAGTAGACCTAAACTATAACTGATTACACGACACTAGACTTAGTTTGGCACTGAACTGTTATATCTTGTTATGTGTTGTACCACAACTATGTTATGTAAAATATAAAGGCATATTGAAATAAACGCAACTCGTAACTAACTACACAACCCAACAGGCAATGTCATCATCATCATCATCCGACAAACTTTTGCAACCAAGGGCGCCGGGGAAGGCACCTATGGTGGAACTCTCACCACCTCATGGCGTGGAGACACGCTCAGCTGTGAGAAAAAGGCTCGCTCTAGGGGAGGAGTCGTCCTCACGCCCGACCATCGCTATGCCGGTCGAACCGGTTAACTCGGTAGAAGTAGGGAGCGACCTACTTAGAGATATGATAAGAAAGCAACAAGAACAACTAGAGAGAATGCATGAAACCATCCTAGCACAGGGATGGATGATACGACAATTAACAGGTAAGACTGGATCGCTCGAGGAAGAGCAACATGAGAGTAAGATAGCTCGTAACACTTTAGCTAAAGATCTTCGTGCTGAGCAGCTGAGGGCTGACTGGCTCGAAGACAGAGTTCTTGAGTCTAGCTGGAGAATTCAAGAACTAGAACAGAATCAGGCACCTGTACCAGTACCCGCACCAGCACCGGCCCCTCCAGTGCCGGTAGAGGAGGATGACCCGGCTATAGAAGCTGGAAACGCCGCGGAGGATGACGGCAACGATAGCGATTTGGGGGATGGAGACGTAGAAGACTGACACGTATCGCTTATTCCATTTGCTTCCTTCAGTCTATTTATTTTCCTACTTATGTTTAAACTTGAGATTTTATAGTAAACTGATATGTTTGGTTGACATTTTGTAAGACGTTGAAATTTTATTTAATCGAATATTTCTTTTGATTGTTTAATTTATTTGGGTTGACGTAATTTGAGGAATTATTTAAGTATGGAGTAGGATAACTATATTGGATATATATACTTATCGGTGTGTGTTTATGTTGTCTTGCAAAGATCTAAAATGGCAACTGGACGTCGCGGAAACCTCAACATGACGCCCGAAGAATTAGCTGCACTGATCCAAGAACATGTGAATGCTGCTCTGGCAGGTGTTCAAAACCAACCAGCAGGAGGGGGTCTTAACCCCTACAAGATGTTTCTCGATGCGAAGCCGAGCAAATTCACGGGTGCAGAAGGACCCATAGGACTGGTCCGCTGGATTGAAAAGTCCGAATCAGTGTTCGAAATGTGCAATTGTCTGGAGGCCAACAAGGTCAAGTATGCTGCCTCAACGTTGGAGGATGGGGCACTAACTTGGTGGAAGGCACAAGTCCAAACGCGTGGACTTATTGCTGCAAATGCAATGGCCTGGGCCGAGTTTAAGGCCCTAATCAAAGAGGAGTACTGTCCGCGAGACAGGGTTCAACAGTTGGAGCAAACATTATGGAACCACAAGATGGTGGGATCTGAAATTGAAGCATACACAGCGAAACATCATGACCTGGTATTTCTATGTCCCGATCTGGCCAACACCGTGGAGAAACGACTCGAGTTTTACCTTGGGGGTCTGGTCCCCGAGATCCAGGGTATGGTAATGGCTAGCAACCCTGCGACTGAGCATCAAGCAATCAGGTTGGCGCACAAATTCACCGATAAGGCGGTGGAACAAAAGAAGTTGCCATCTCGGGGTACAAATGAAGTTGCCCCTGATAATAAAAGAAAGTTTGAAGACTCGTCTGCTCGACAGTCTTCGTCAGCCCAGCCACAACAAGGGAACCAGAAACAGTTCAATAATTTCAACAGCCATCGGGGTCACAATAATCAGCCCGCCAACAACACCCAGAACACAAGCGGCTATGTAGGTCGAAAGTCGCAGTGTAATCGCTGTAACCTTCATCATCACGGCCCTTGTGCCGGAAATCGCTGCCAACGATGTGGCAAAGTGGGACACGCGGCAAAGGATTGTCGCGGGGAAATCATGTCCCGACAAAATCAAAATCAACACCAGGGTCAGCAGCAGGGTATTAACCGGGGGTGCTATCAGTGTGGTAGTACTGCCCACTTCAAACGAGACTCCCCACAGCTTCGTAACAACAACAACAATGGTGGGAACAACAACAACCACAACCATAATAACCACAACAACAACAATAACAACAACAACAATGGAAATGGTGGCACAGGAGGTGCCAAAGGGCGTGCATTTACGCTGGACCGCGGAGAGGCCAGAAACGACTCGAACGTGGTCACCGGTAAGTTTCCCCTTAATGAACATTTTGCTACTGTACTTTTTGATACGGGTGCGGATAGGAGTTTTATATCTGAGTCTTTTAGGAAGAACCTAAATCTCACGCCTAAACCCCTAGAGACCCCTTACGTCATAGAACTAGCCGATGGTAAATCTGTAGATGTGACCCATTTAGTATCCGGCTGTCAACTCAAACTCGCGTGTCACAGCTTTACCATTGATCTGATGACAACTACCCTGGGTAGTTTTGACGTGGTAGTCGGAATGGACTGGCTATCCGACGTCCGAGCTGAAGTTCTCTGTTTCGAGAAATCTATCCGTATTCCGCTCTCTAACGACGAAATCTTGACGGTGCAAGGCGAGAAGGCCGGCGCCGTCACAAACATCATCTCTTACATGCAAGCACAGAAGTATCTTCGGAGGAAGAACTCCTTCGCTTTGCTCGCACTGGTTACCGAACAGCCTAAGGACGAGAAACGTATAGAAGATATCCCCGTCGTCCGTGATTTTTCCGATGTATTTCCAGAGGAGTTATCTGGTCTTCCACCACATCGACAAGTGGAGTTTGAAATCGAATTGGCGAACCATGCAACTCCTATCGCCAAGGCCCCATACCGTTTAGCTCCAGCCGAGTTGCAAGAGCTGTCTACCCAGCTTCAGGAATTGTTAGAAAAAGGATTTATCCGACCCAGTACTTCGCCATGGGGAGCTCCAGTCCTTTTTGTCAAGAAGAAGGACGGGACCTTCCGCATGTGCATCGACTACAGGGAACTCAATAAGGTTACTATCAAGAACCGATACCCATTACCTCGCATCGACGATCTCTTCGACCAACTTCAAGGGTCAAGCTACTACTCCAAGATTGATCTACGGTCCGGTTATCACCAGTTACTCGTCAGGGAGGAGGATATCGCTAAGACGGCATTTCGTACTCGGTATGGCCATTATGAGTTCTTGGTCATGCCCTTCGGTCTCACCAACGCACCCGCGGTGTTCATGGACCTCATGAACCGCGTGTGTAAACCGTATCTCGACAAGTTTGTCATTTTGTTCATCGATGACATACTCATCTACTCTAAAGGTAAAGAAGAACATGCTGAACATCTACGATTATTGCTGGAATTACTTCAACAGGAGAAACTATATGCCAAGCTTTCAAAGTGTGATTTCTGGATTCGGGAAGTTCAGTTCCTCGGGCATATTGTGAATGAAAAGGGTATCCACGTTGATCCCGCCAAGATTGATGCTATCAAAAACTGGGAAGCACCCAGGACACCGACGGAGATCCGCCAATTTTTGGGTTTGGCTGGTTACTATAGACGTTTCATCGAGGGATTTTCAAAGATCGCGCAACCGCTTACCACCCTCACCCAGAAAGGCATCAAGTATGCTTGGGGTGACAAGCAGGAAGCGGCATTTCAATTGCTGAAGCAGAAACTTTGCAGTGCACCCATTCTGTCCTTGCCGGAAGGGACGGATGATTTTGTGGTATATTGTGATGCTTCCATTCAGGGATTGGGATGCGTACTCATGCAACGTGATAAGGTCATCGCGTATGCGTCCCGACAATTGAAGGTTCACGGAAAAACTACACAACACATGACCTGGAATTGGGAGCGGTGGTGTTTGCGCTTAAGATTTGGAGACACTACCTATATGGAATAAAGTGCACAATCTATACAGATCACAAGAGCCTCCAACACATCTTTGACCAGAAGGAGTTGAACATGCGACAGCGTCGCTGGGTCGAACTCCTGAACGATTATGAATGTGCCATTCGGTATCACCCGGGTAAAGCTAACGTGGTAGCTGATGCCCTCAGTAGGAAGGAGCACTTGAAACCTCGTCGGGTACGAGCACTACAGTTCACCATTCATTCGTGGTTACCCAAACAGATACGCGACGCGCAGTTAGAAGCGGTTAAGGAAGAAAACATCAAGGTCGAGTCGGTGGGAAAAATGGAACGCGATTGGGAAGTAAAACCCAATGGAGCCCGGTATTTCATGAATCGTATATGGGTACCTCTCTACGGAAACCTCAGAAAGCTAGTCATGGACGAAGCTCACAAATCCCGATACTCTGTCCATCCTGGTTTGGATAAGATGTATCAAGACCTTAAAGCTGCGTACTGGTGGCCCAACATGAAAGCTGATATAGCCACCTACGTGAGCAAGTGTTTGACTTGTGCAAAAGTCAAGGTAGAGTATCAGAAGCCATCGGGGCTAATTCAACAACCTAAGATCCCGGTGTGGAAATGGGATCAGATCTCGATGGACTTCATCACTAAACTCCCGCGAACTTTGGGTGGTTGCGATACCATCTGGGTGATTGTGGATCGTTTAACTAAGTCCGCACACTTTCTAGCGATTAAAGAAACAGATAAGATGGATAAGTTGACTCGCATCTACATTAAGGAAGTGGTTTCTCGGCACGGGGTGCCAACGTCCATCATCTCAGACAGAGATGCTCGTTTCACGTCCAACTTTTGGCAGTCACTTCAGAAAGCGTTAGGTACACGCTTAGATATGAGCACAGCTTATCACCCTCAGACTGATGGTCAAAGCGAAAGGACCATACAGACCTTGGAAGACATGCTTAGGGCATGCGTGGTAGACTTCGGGAATAGTTGGGAAATCCATCTGCCTTTAGTGGAATTCTCGTATAACAACAGTTACCATACGAGTATATCGGCAGCACCGTTTGAAGCATTATACGGTCGTAAATGTAGATCACCGGTCTGTTGGGCAGAAGTCGGTGACAGTCAACTCACAGGCCCTGAGTTGATACTTGAGGCTACTGAAAAGATTGTACAAATCAGAAACCGCATGGCGGCGGCACGAGACCGACAGAAAAGCTACGCTGATCAACGATGCATACCGCTCGAATTTCAAGTAGGCGACCGCGTCCTACTGAAGGTGTCACCCTGGAAGGGTGTAATCCGTTTTGGGAAACGAGGAAAACTAAACCCACGGTACGTAGGCCCGTTTGTGATCTTGAAACGTATCGGACCCGTAGCTTATCAATTAGACCTTCCTGCCGAACTCAGTGGAGTTCACAACGTTTTTCACGTGTCAAATCTGAAGAAGTGTCTATCAGATGAAACCCTAGTCATTCCACTGGATGAGATTCAAGTGGATGAAAAACTACACTTTGTGGAACAACCTATCGAGATCATGGATCGTGAGATCAAGACTCGAAGGCACAGCAAGATTCCGATCGTCAAGGTTCATTGGGACTCTAAGCGTGGACCGGAGTTCACGTGGGAAAGAGAGGACCAAATGAAAAGCAAATACCCACACCTTTTTGCAGCTGAGCAGCAAGCTAACGATACCATCAACTAAATTTTTTGGACGAAAATTCTTTCAACATGGGGATGATGTGACAACCTGGAAATTTCTTGTAATTTCGTGTACCATTGTTAGCGAACTAAATCTTTGTGCGTGGCATTCTAAACCTGTGCGTTGCATTCTAAACCGCGTTTACTCAATTTTCGGGATGAAAATTCTTTCAACATGGGGATAATGTGACATCCCGGTTTTTCAGATATCTTAAACGCACTACTTCACGGTTATTCATTCCTACGCTAAATTGATTCGGAGATTTAATTTACACGCTCGAAATAATTACGCTAACTTTGTGAACTTATCAAGTGAATTACGTGCTATGTGTATTAAACGTTTATAAGTTCGGTGAGTTATTATGTTATGTTTCGATTTCGTGATTTTTAGTTATAAAAATATATATGTAGTAAATATATAGACGAATCGAACCGAGCCGCGAAACGAGTCGACCTCATTTCCTTGCAACTCAAGGGATTAACCAAAACTTGAGGTTCAAGTTAAAGACCCAACCCGCCCCACCCAAATCCCTTTGCGGCCGCAAGCGCAAATCGCCCAACCCTTTTCCTTTTTCTTTTCTTTCTTGCGCTATATAAAGACATATATGCATGTGTTATGTTTCAAAAAAAAAAAAAACACACACACAAACCCTAGCTCCAAAGAGCCGACGGCAGCCTTTCCCCACTCCACCTCTCGGTCGCGATCCCCTTGATTACCCGAATCGACTCCCATCTCGTTCCGTTTCGTTAATCTTCATTGTTAAAGGTTAGGGCTTTCCATTGTTTCGCAAATCATGTTAGGGTTTATGAACTATTGATCATGCTTGTATGTAATGGTAGAATCATGGTTTATGAAAGTGTTATGATGTTAGTTCGATTGATTGTGCAAGTTTGGCGATTATGATGATTAGTAGGAATCAAGAATCATTAGGCTGCGTTTTGTGATAAAAACCATATATTATGATTAGGGTTTGCATGAGTATAATGTACATGATGATATATGATTGATAAATCGGTTCTTGATCGTTTATATTTAACGTCTCGATTGTTTAAGCGTGTTATATTGCAATAAAAAGTTGAAATCAGGATGCTGAATGGTGTTTACAGCCAACTTCAATTGGCTGTAACTTGGTTATTATCTATCGAAAAACGGATTTTCTGAAGCCTAAAACGTATATTTTTGAAAAACGCTTCTAATGGAGCTGGATTCATATTTTTCTGAGGTGGTTTGATATTTTTAAGTGGTCAATTAAGTGCAGTAACTGAAGCTGTGAAAATTCTGAAAATTTGTTAGTTGTTTATTGAGTCGGGTCTCATAATCTGTAGAGAGTCGAATCACGAAATTTGTACAGCAACTGGAGATGGAATTTTCCGGGAAACTCCCGCTGGAATTTTGTTCATTGGATGAACGGTGATTTTTAAATAAATTCTCCCGTGGACTGCAGTCAGAAAGCGACGAATCTGACTGCAGCATAGCATATTAATAATTATGAATAATTAGTAAAGTGTTAGGACTTGAAAAAATTACATAAAATTCTATAGTTTAGTTGTCACCTTCTGTAAAAAAAATTGGAATTTTTGGAACGTTGAAACTATTTTATAAAAGTCCTCGAAAACAGCCTAATTATGAGTATACAAGCTGAAACTTGATAACTTGCGAATGTGTGTACCAAAGTGTTGCATGGATTGAATTGTGTTCATGATAGGTTGGTTTGATCACTATGTTGGTATGATGATACTTGCAAGCATGATTGGGTTTTAGGATTTTGTTATTGTGTGTACCGCATTGTGTGTTAGTTATGTGTAGGGTTTGTATTGGTGTGATTCACACACTAACTTTAAATCAATTGACTTGTTAGGACGCAATTAACGGTCCCATCATTTGCTACTTCTGTGTTACACTAACCGATCAACTAAAGGTGAGTTCACGGCCCCTAATTTTATCCGGTTTTAAACACAGGGGGAGAAACATGTATACACTCTACAACTCTATCTCTTTACGTTATACGAAATTAACGTCATTAAACTATTTGGTAACTAAGTTAATGTTAATGTACGTTATGGTCACTAAGCAGCTATATCACACAAGTCCTCGACAAACTCTCGAATCGTTAGTATTGGGTTAGATAGCGGGGAAATTATAAGTAGTACTACTGGGCCCGACAAGCCCCACCCGAGCTAGTCGCGCTAGCCGACCGGGTATGGTCAACGGGTGAATAATTTGGCCTAACTTCGCCATGGTCAGTGATAGGCCTGGCAACACGGACGCACAACAGTCAGCTTCGATCGCGAACACTTACGTGACATAACTTTAGGCTCGCTACCTACATGTTAACATTGAACTGAATTACGAATCAACAATATTATTCCGGGTTAGGGATAATGGAACCAACATCATTATTATTCCGGGTTAGGGATAATGGAACCAACAACATTATTATTCCGGGTTAGGAATAATGGAACATCATTATTATTCCGGGTAAGGAATAATGGAGCCATCAGTATTATTCCGGGTTGGGAATAATGGATCTAAATCGTTATCCCGGGTTAGGGATGACTGGGGAAACAAACTTATAACCGAACTAATGAACTTACAAAAAACCTGTGAACTCACTCTTCTTTAATGTTGACACTTGTTTCTTACATGTTTCTCAGGACGCTAGGAGCTCTAGGTGCACTCACTTGCATTGATCAAGACATCTTTTTATCGAGTCTCATTTATGAATATTATTTGGGTTTTTTTTCTTTAGTTTTGGCGTTTTTGTTGGCGCCCGTTCCTTTACTTTACTTTAATGCTTCCGCTCAACTTTAGAAACCAATTCTTCCGCTAAACGTTGAAACCAAACTAAGACAATTTAAAATTAACTATGAATGGTTAAACAAATGATTTTGGAAACGTATAAACAAATCCTATAGAGTCGTTCGACGTTACTAGTGTCTCAGATTCTGGTTTGTTCACACGCCTCGCGGTAAAACTCCGCAAGTGGAAATTGAGGGTGTGAAACGCTACTCCTATAGTGCTTCACGAGCACTACATATGTCAAGATATGGCTCCATCCGAAGTTAATGACCAGTTTATCACATAAGGAATGTCCAGTAATCCTGAATCAAGTTTAACGTATTAGTATGCGTGTATTAATTTATTGTGTAAAACGATGATTTCAAAATAACTAGGCAGCAAGTATTAACTCGCATAAAAGATGAGTTAATACATAAAAGGGAGGCTTGATAAGTATTGGAGCGCTTCGGGTTTAGAAACTTCGACTACTCCAAAGTAAATCGCAAGTCCTTTCAAATTAGGGAGACATGATTTGGCCTAATAAGTATAATACTCTCGTCGCCAGGCGATTAACGGTATTCTACCCTTCCAGTTAATACATGTCCCTAATTTTATCGAAAATACGAAACTTTGGCGAGATTGAAAATCGAGGAGCGAGACCAGTCATCAAGGTGTGGATATCAATCCTAGCTTGACAATTTCGTCCCCTAAATGTGGTTTATTGAACAAAACAAGATAAAATCTCGACTCGTTAATAAGGAACTACTAGATTATGAAATGGAAATTCCCCATCAAGATATGTATATCAAACCTGACTTGATGGTGAAATCGCGTAAAATACATGTAAAGTGGATTGAAATTCGTCACCAAAGGCAGGAATCACCCTTATTTTGATGAGTTATTTCGATTGTGGAATAAGAGTATCATCAAGTGTGTGTATTGTGTAGATGTTTTAGTAATGCAATTTGTATATTTAGACGAAAGAAGAGGTGAAAGCAATTTGGAGGAATTATTATTTTAACAAGAAGCAAGTATGGTCGAGTTTGGTACTTAAACTATAGACTAGGTCGAATCATAGCAATTCTACCTAATTCCCTATAGTTATGGCTCTGATACCAATCTGTCACACCCCAACCGATGGCGGAAACATCAGAGTGAGACAAAAACGAGATTTCTAGAGGCTTCATAACACTAATTGTGTCAAGTGTTTAATAGTTACATTATTTAAATCAGCTAATACAATTTAATTTACGACACGTATAAAAGGAATATAATTTCATTTCAATGATAACCGTTTAGTACAAAGTATTGAAATGAAATACAACATGATAGATATGTTACAATACGACGAACATTAAAATTTAAGTACGTTTCTAGGCAAACCTACTAGATTCGTCGATCGCAATCCTGCAACATGTAATAAAAGCATGGAGCAGAACGAAAGCACTGGCGAGCATACAAGTTTGATATTAAATTCAAGTATAAATATTTGTTTATATTATAACATGGCAAGTATATATTCAAGTCGAATAGTACATATATGGAGACGACTTTCGCATAATAATAACATATAATCAAATTCTTTGGCTAGCATGCATAACGTCCTAAGCATAACAATATCATGATAACACTAGTTGGAACTAAGCAAGCATAAACAAATAGCATATATCTACGAGTTGGATACGTTTTATTTCATATAATGTGACTTTTGTTAACTAATACATGTTGCACCCCAAAACGCGTTGAAATGTAAAAAGGGGTCGAGTATGCTCACAGTTTGCAATTTCCTTTGGAAATCCCGAGAGGAATCAATGAGTTGAAGAATGGGACACCGAGGTAACCTTCTGATCTTTGAAGACTCTGAGTTGTATCTCACATGGTAAAGTATTAGAGTGTTTAGGGGTCGAAGAAGTATTGTTAAAAAGTATACTTTAATATTTATTTCGTAAACTTCATTTTAGCCTTGATACGTTTATTAGCGTAGCGAATATTGTTGGAATCGTATCTTCTTTTCTCATCTAAGAATTCAAAATTCCTTTTATAAAATTCTAGTTATATTTTATAACTTTTATAAAATATAACATAACATAATACAAGGTTTTATGCAACATCTCATAACAATTTATAATGTTATTTAACCCATTAAATAGCAATATATAATATTCTCTCAAAATAAATTATCCATATAATTTATTAGTTTCTCAAGTGCAATTATTTAGAAAACCAATTTCTAAATATTACAAGTGTTAATATTTATTTGTTTGATCATATCATAAATAAATATTATGGGTGTTTGTCTAGCTTGTTATTAGGTATGACCCGACTTGGACATAACGTACTAGCCACATCAATTTAATATGTGTCTTGGGCATACCGATTCCAACAATCTCCCACTTGCACAAGATACATAGAAGATTTATGCAAGTAGCAAATACCGCGTAACAACGGTTTACTACCCCTAATACGTATGATGAAGTGCCATTCAATAACATCATCCCCTTCAAGTCCCTTACTTGAACATGATTTAGGTGAAATGATTATTTATCCTTTCGTTACAAATGTCATGTCAAATCCAGAGACATAGAGTGATCATTCTCTGTTGATTTAACTTTAGCAGGCCTTAGACATCTTACTCTCAACGAATAAGAGGAACAAATCCCATCTTTACTACATACGTCTCTCACAATCACCTTGTACCACACCTGAGCTTAGCCTTATGTACTGCCATGTTTCATAATAGCAAAGAACTAAGTCAAAGTATAACATTTGGTGAATATCAAGACCCAATATGTATCTCAGGTCAGAGGATACTATGATATTCGCCTTTACTTAAAAATTACTTATGATCAATCACAATATTCCATATAGTAATATTTGAGAGCGGGTCAGTCCAATATTTGTATCCCACAAATATCTATGAACTTTGGCAGCAACACTTTGCTCTATATTCATACCTAATGAATATCCACCAATCCAAGTTCATAATAGTGTTACCTTCATATTTGTTCCCACAAATATGATCGACTACAGACATTTAGAATAATTAACTTATTCATGGATTTAAACATGCTAAAATGGGACATAACTCAAAATGCCATAATCATTAAATGAGTCATAAGAACAATTGTTCCGATATCCAAATACTAAATAAATCAAATCCAATCACTAGAATATCAAAGTTCTAAGGCACAAGTATGACCCTCATGCTTTGGCCGTTCAAGGAGCTTCATGAGAGGATCCACAATGTTTTGATCGGTGTGAACTTTGCGAATACATATCTTTCCCTTTTCAACTTCATCCCTTATGTAGTTGAATCTCCGCTCAATGTGCCTAGTTTTTTGATGTGCACGAGGTTCCTTAATTTGTGCAATTGCACCCTCGTTATCACAAAAGATTTCTAGGGGATCCTGAATGGTAGGGACTACCCCTAGGTCGGTAATGAATTTCTTCAACCATGCAGCTTCTTGTGCTGCCAATGAAGCGGCAATGTATTCTAATTCTGTAGTGGACAATGCTACCACATCATGCTTTGAGCTCTTCCAAGAGACTGCAGCTCCATTCAAAATGAAGACATACCCAGATTGTGATCGAGAACCATCTCGGTTAGTTTGGTAACTCGCATCCGTGTAACCCTTTACAACGAGTTCCTCTTCACCAGATCCATATATTAGAAACATATCCTTAGTCCTTCTAAGGTATTTCAATATGCTTTTAACAGCCATCCAATGACTGTTACCAGGATTTTGCTGGTATCTACTTGTCATGCTTAAGGCACATGACACGTCCGGTCTAGTGCATATCATTGCATACATGATAGATCCTATAGCAGACGCATATGGGACTCCTTTCATTCTTTCTTGCTCATCCTTTGAGCTTGGACATTGAGATGTATTCAATATCGTTCCCTTTTGAATAGGTACCAAACCTTTCTTAGAGTTCTCCATCTTGAACCTTTTCAAGACTTTGTCAATGTATGCACTTTGGTTCAAACCTATCAAGTGCCTTGATCTATCCCTATAGATCTTTATTCCCAAAATATAGGTGGCTTCACCAAGATCCTTAATGGAAAAACAACTTTCAAGCTAGGTTTTAACACCTTCCATGGTTGGAATATCATTTCCAAATAGTAGAATGTCATCGACATACAATACTAGGAAAGTGATGATGCTCCCACTAGCTTTCTTATACACACAAGCTTCATCGACGTTCTTGATGAATCCAAAATTCCTAATTTCTTCATCAAAATGATGATTCCAACTTCAAGATGCTTGTTTCAATCCATATATTGATTTCTTTAACTTGCATACTTTGTTAGGATGTTTTGGATCGACAAAACCTTTAGGCTGAACCATATAGACATCTTCATCAAGATATCCATTGAGGAAAGCCGTTTTGACATCCATTTGCCAAATCTCATAATCGTAATATGCAGCTATGGAAAATAATATCCTAATTGACTTTAGCATTGCCACGTGCGAGAAGGTCTCATCATAATCAACCCCTTGAGTTTGAGTGAAACCTTTTGCTACAAGTCTCGCTTTATAAGTATCCAAGTTACCATGCATATCCATTTTCTTCTTGAAAACCCACTTACTTCCAACTACTTTGGAGTTAAGAGGTGGCACAACCAATTCCCATACTTGGTTGTCATACATGGATTACATCTCTACGTTCATGGCTTCAAGCCATTTGTCACAATCGGATTGTGACATTGCATCATGATATGTGGTTGGTTCATCCGAATCTACCACGTAGCATCCATCCATGAAAAATCCATATCTTTCAGGTGGATTACTAATTCTACCAGATCTGCGAACGTTTTGTGTGTATTGATCAACCACTTGATCCTCTTCAACAACCTCTTGTTGAGTGCTAGTATCAACCAAACGTGTATCGGCTTGTGGTTCTTGATCCTCATCAAGTTCCACTGTTCTACTACTAGTTCCTTCCATAAGGAACTTAGCTTCCAAGAACTTACCCTTTCGAGCAACAAATACTTTTTGCTCTGTTGGATCGTAAAAGTAATATCCTATATCATCTTTAGGATATCCTACAAAGATACACTTAGTGGATCATACTTCCAATTTGTTTGGGGTGTATTGCTTCACATAAGCTTCACAACCCCATACCTTCACATATGATAATGATGGAGCCTTTCCATGCCATATTTCAAAAGGTGTCTTATCCACTTTCTTGGTTGGGGCCATATTCAGTATACGGGCCGCAGAGAGCAAAGCGTAACCCCAAAATGATAGAGGTAATGTGCTTCTAGCCATCATAGATCAAACCATATCCAATAGAGTTCGATTCCTCCTCTCGGACACACCATTATGTTGTGGTGTTCCGGGCAGAGTAAGTTGTGAGATAATTCCACAACTCCTAAGATGATCTTGAAAATCATCACTAAGGTATTCACCTCCTCTATCGGTGCGAAGGACTTTGATTGTTTTCTTGAGTTGATTTTCTACTTCATTTTTTAAATCTTTGACCATTTCAAATGCTTCATCTTTGTGTCTTAACAAGTACACATAACCGCAACGACTATAGTCATCGGTAAAACTAATGAAGTATCTTTCACCATTCCTAGTCATTGGCTTAAAAGGACTACATACATCCGAATGTATGATACCTAATAAGTATTTTGCCCTTTCAAAGGTGCCATTGAAGGGTGCCTTAGTCATTTTGCCTTGTAAACAAGATTCACATACATCAAATGAATCATCTCCATTTGTTTCCAAAAGACCATTCTTTCGAAGTGTTTGCATGCGATTTTTGTTTATATGTCCAAGGCGACAATGCCAAAGATAGGAATCACTCAAATCTAATTTGAGTTTCTTGGTGGTTGCTTGGTACATTGAACTATCAAATGATGTATTATCATGAACCAATTCATAAATACCATTTTAAGGCATAGCTTTAAAGTAAAACATGTCATTCATCAAAACATAAATGTCATCGTTTACAAACTTTAAATTAAAACCATATTGTAGCAAGAGGGAAACTGAAATAATGTTCCTAGTCAAACTAGGAGCATACAAAACATTTTTCAAGGTGATTTCCAAACCACTTGGAAGTTTCAAAACATAGTCTCCTCGGGCTTCAACTTGAACCTTTGCTCCATTGCCCATGAAGAGACTAATGTCTCCCTTCTTGTAATGTTTATTTCTTTTGAACCCCTGCAACAAATTGCAAATATGAGTTCCACATCCGGTATCCAATACCCATGTGTTTGAAGAAATAATATTAAGGTCAATATGTATCATAAAGATTGTACCTGAGGTTTGCCCCACATCCTCTTGGTTTTCAACTCCTTGAGATAGGTTGGACAATTTCTTTTCCAATGTCCTATCTCTCCACACTCAAAGCATGGGTCAGTCGAAGCAACCTTTTGCTTCTTTTCCTTTGGTTTCGTGGGTTCCGCTTTGACATTGCCTCTCCCTTTCCCTTTGACATGACCCTTCCTTTTGGCAAAACTTGCCTTGGAGTCAGGGTGGGGCCTCTTCTTGTTGCCTCCCTCATTGATCGTTAGAATGGGTAAAGCCTTTTTACCCATGCCCGCCTCGGCAGTTTTGAGCATTGCATGAAGCTCACCAATGCTCTTGTCCCATCCGTTCATGTTATAATTCATGACAAAAGTCTCAAACTTCTTTGTTAAAGAGTTGAGGATCAAATCCGTAGCCAACTCTTTAGAGACGGAAGAATTAAGCCTTTCGAGGCGATCAATGTGGCTTTTCATCTTCAGGACATAAGATGAGACCGATTGGGTTTCCTCCATTCGACATGCATGAAGCGCTCGAACCGTTTCAAAGCGTTCTACCCTTGCTTGTTGAAGGAACATTTCCTTCAATTGGGTAATCATGTCGTATGCCCCATGATGTTCAAAATCCTTTTGAATCTCAGGAATCGTAGTTCCTAACATGAGGCAAGAGGCTTGCATGGAGTCCTCGGTATACTTAACCCAATCGTTATAGGCCTCCACATTTTCAAAGTCGGGTTCATCGGGAATAGGATCGTCCAACACATAATATATTTTCTTGCTTGAGAACGATTCTCAAGTTTCGATACCAATCCATGAAGTTGTTATGGTTGAGACGATCCTTTTCAAGGATGGTTCTTAGTGATAGGTTACGACGGTTTGGGTAATTGTGTTTTCATTGTTAGCGGCCATCTACAAAATTTTAACAAAGTTCAATTTTAGTATTTTCGATATTATAAAATTTTTAATCATTAATACCCTTTTATGTCTCATAGACAATTAATAATTAAAATCTAGAATCCAACGTTACATTTAAATATCAGTCAGGTGACCTTTATCCCATTATTTAAATTAACAAGGTAGTCAACGTTTGATAATTGCAACCCTTTGCAATTTCTAGCCATATGGGATCGGTTAAACATCTTTATTTTTAGTTGGCATGTTTAATCCCATCAACACCTTTGTACGCCATGCTTCGGTGACCCTAATCACATGGTTTCCAAATCAAGTCGTCCTACTTACACATACACGTAAGTTTACACATACAAGTGGTTAGGTGACCTTTATCCCATAAATATGGTAAGCCTACCTCAAACACACAAGTTCCTTCAAATGTGGTTAGGTGACCTTTATCCACAAAGAATTCCCAGATGATTCGAGTGTTGTGTAAAAGGATGATGTTTGACTTGTTTTATAAAAGGGATTTTATGTTTTCAAAATTCTAGTTTTAGAAAACTTTATGTACCATACATTTGCATGCATTCAAATTCATGGTACTTTAGTGAAAACCAATTTTTTCGAGGTTCTTTTTAATAAAACCCATTTTATTATAATATCATTAATTTTTAATAAAACCATTTTATTAACCACTTTAATGATTTTTAAAAGAACCAATTTTAAGCTTGTTATGGATTATAAGTTGTTAAGCATGCATATCTAAATATCATCTAAACAACCATAAATAAAACAACCATACAAGCATAACACACAAAATAGGTGCATAACCATAGCCAACTATTTTTGACATCACTTGTTAGCCGAAACAAGTGTGCCAAAAGGTCCTTGCTAAAAAAGTGTCGTTGAACTCCCACTTGAACCCGCATCCAAATGCTTCAAGTCTTCCTTTTGTGTTGCGATTTCTCCACTTTCTTTGGGCTTCCAAATGATCTTAAAATTCCGCTCCAAACTCCTTTGGGCTCCAAAATATGTTTTTGGCTATTGGGCTAAAATCCCGTTAAGAACTATGAAGTCCTTTAGGCCCAAAATTGGCTAAAACCAAAAACGCATTTTGTGTGCATCTTCTTTTACATAAAAATGTCCTAATACATTTTTCTAGTAAAAATAAAATGCATCTAATCTATTTATTTTACATGCCAAATGAAAAATAAATAAATTACATTTTTCACAAATGGAAGAACAAAGATAATTAATTATTACAACCCATTGACATAATCAAATAAATCACAACACAATCATTCAACATATGTAAACACAAGATCATGGCTAGGTTATGAACACCAAAAATATATATCCACATATATATTTAAATTCAAGAGCAAAAATGGTTTCCCTTTTGTATCCAAATTTTCGGCCAAGAGAAAAACTAAAAAGATGGTTTTTTGTCCAAACAAACAAATCATCCATATGACATAATTTTTCAAGATACCTTTATGCATGTAAGTAAAAGTGTCTTGAAAAACAAGGAATAACCATGGCTAAAATTTCGGTCATGGGGTTTTAACCAAAACCAAAAACCCGAAATTTTAAATCATATGAAGCATGCATCCATATAAGCGGCTCTGATACCACTGTAGGGTTTTTTAACATGTTTATCAAAGTTATTTTATCCATATAAAATAAAAACGCAGTGGAATAATTATTTGAAACATGTTACTTGTGTTGATACAAAACTCATTTTGTATGCAAAACCCAAATACGGATCCATATATGAACATGCATGCTATCAAAAACACAATCATAGGGTGTTTAGAAGAATACTACCTTTCAAGAACAAATAGATGAAAAGGATGATGCTTCTTGAATGTTAATCTTCTAAGTAGAAGACCTCAATCTAGTATAACCCAAGCCTTCCAACAAACACTATGATTATGCTAGGATTTCTACACTTATGAACTCAAACTTGAACCCTCTTGGACAAAACCACTTTGGCCGAAAATTGAGAGCTCAAAATCTTGCAACTTGATTTTTTGTTAGAGAATGTATGTATGTGAGAGAGACTCAATTAAACACCAAAATCCCATATAATCTTGCAAGATTCATTCTTGGATTTGATGAGATTGTGTAAGAGATTTGCATGTATTTTATTGGACCAAAATCTTCTTGGGAAGACCCAAGAAATCAGTCAACATCTTCTTTCTCATCCAAGAATTCAAAATTCCTTTTATTAAATTCTTGTAGTTATATTTTATAACTTTTATAAAATATAACATAACGTAATACAAGGTTTTATGCAATATCTCATAACAATTTATAATGTTATTTAACCCATTAAATAGCAATATATAATATTCTCTCAAAATAAGTTATCCATATAATTTATTAGTTTCTCAAGTGCAATTATTTAGAAAACCAATTTCTAAATATTATAAGTGTTAATATTTATTTGTTTGATCATATCATAAATAAATATTATGGGTGTTTATCTAGCTTGTTATTGGGTATGACCCGACTTGGATCATAACGTACTCACCACATCAATTTAATATGTGTCTTGGGCATACCGATTCCAGCAAATATATAGTGGTATATATGTATATATAGTTTGACGAAAACATAGGGGACACGGGTATATATTTCGACGAAAAGCGTAATAGGTATATATATATATATATATGTTTCGACGAAAAGCATATTGGATATGTGTATATATATTGAAAACCATAATAGATATACATATTTTGACGAAAGATATAATAGGTGTATGTATATATATATATATATTTAACGGACAGAGTTTCCCCTGTTTTAGGACGATCCTGACAACACAAGTTGTCGATATATTGCCAAAACACAACAATGTACGAATCACTATATTTTTATAAATATACATATGTTTATATTTTGTTACAGTTACATAGGGTTCGGTTCCACGAGTAAACAATAAATAAATATGAACCAATATAATTTATATGCGCGTCATCATACCAAGTTTTGTGTTTAATTCCGTTGACCCGAACCCGAAGCAAGACTGAACCGAGTTAACTAGTTAGACCGCATTGACTGACTTTGACCCGTATTTTAGCTTGTTTTATTTACAAATTAGGTTGCATGAAATAAGAAGATTCAAGTCATGCGTGGGTGTCGCAAGGCTAAAACTTGACTTAATGGTTTAAGTGTTTATTTAATAGTTTAGGTTTTCTGGACCTGAACCTGACACGAGACCCAACACGAGATCTGACTGAATGACCCGCGTTGACTGAACCAAGTCTTGAAACTGAATTGAATGAGTTCAAAACCTGTACCTGAAACATGATAACCCGTCGAACTGGGAACGAGTCGAGACCCGATCCGTCCGCACTAACGTTGCTGTCGATGCCAGTGTCTCCGGACCTGAACCGAGACTTGAACTGGAACCGGGTTGAACTGAAATCAACCGGAACTCTTATCCAAAACCAATGCCCGAACAGGAACTGGGTTGAACACGAACCAAATCGATGCCGGAGTCAGAGAACGTGAACCTGAGTTGACTGAACCGGAACTGTGCCGACCCCGCTACCGCCACCGCGAAACGCGACCACCGCCTCCGCTGCCGCCGCGAAATGCCACCACCGTGAAATGCCACCACCGCGAAATGCCACCACCGCTGCTGCTACTGCCATGAAACGCGGCTTTTGCCACTGTCATGAAGACGGTTCGTCGTCTTTCTCTCTCTCTGTGTTGCCCTGCCGTGCGCCGCCACCAGGCCGTCTGGTGGTCGGCCATCTATTGAAGGTAAGTGGGGTTGTTGTGGTGGGTCTAGAGGAGGAGGAGGTTCATGGTGGTGTCTGAGTGCTGCCTGAGACGTGTGCCGGAAGAGGTGGCCGGAAAACGGCTCCGGTAGCCGGAATTTAGAGGGAGGCGGAGGGAGTGTGTGAGAGTTTTTAGGGTTTGTGAAGATGAGATGGTTATATAGTCTTAGGGTTTTTAGTGGGTCGGGCCTAAAGCCCGTTAGCAGCCCAATTGTGTTTCAAGATCCGTTTTCGCTCCCAAATGTCATATAATATCGTTTTAGTTTCGAAAACACGTAAAACAATGTCGGTAATCGATATTAGCGCATTCGTTCATTGGTACGTTAAAACACGTTAAGTTGCGTCGTTTGTCATTTTAAATCTGTTTTTCGATCCGGTTTCGATTGCGTATAGATAAATCTAATTACGAAGTTAAATATATCATAGAATTTAGGCGTTGTCAGTATTTCGTCTTGTGATAGTTCGCCATCGCGTAATTACAAAATGAAAAAGTATCGGTTTGCGTATAACGCGTATTTAAATGAACTCTCGCGTGATTAATGAATATGTAATAATGGATACATGCATATATATATATACATACATATATTATAATTAACGCCTCAAATTATGATACGAATAAATATAATGAGGATACTAAAATACAAGGCGTTAAATAAAGTGACTAAAATACCCTTGTGTGAGGCCCACTAGGTCAGATTTAACCATAAAAAATACTGAGTTAAGGCTAAAGAACATAACGTGTGAGGGTTTGCAAACATTGAGTATGTTTTTTTGTACTTTTTGAAGACAAAGGACACACTTTGCAATCTAGTGTCAACATAAAGAACGATTTTTGTAATTTACTCTATTATAAATTATAGAAATAGAAACTTATCTGTCGTAAAATTCGAATTCATGAACAATTCAAAAATTTGAAATTGCCTTTGTCTTTGTTATAGTAGGTAACAACGAGCCACGAAATGAAATGAAAATTTGATGCACCCTTAAATTGAATCTCTTTGTTGTCAAACCGAAAGCGTCAATCGATGAAATCGTACTCAGTAAATCATCAGATTGAAATCCTCGACTTGTATAATTCTTAGCATCATGATAACACTATCATATTAAACCATTGAGCGTACACTCAGTGTTTACTCGGATTAGACTAAGACATCTTCAAGAATGGATTTGAGTTTCGGTGAGAAAATAAGGTAACCGTACCATGTCTCCGTTAACTAAGACACATATTTGTTTTATCAACCACCCGAACTCAACTACCTGGATCTGAAGCGACATGATTCCTGTGAAATGAGGGGCTAGGTATATATATAGGTTACCATGCACCCATCCAGACTATTATACCCTTTACTGAAAGGATGCATCATTTCCTTTTATGAAAATGATATATTAAAGGATGCGTCACTAATGTGTGTAACCCCCACATGTCATGTATGGGCTCACACACACACAAATCTATCAACATTCTTTCCACATATCTATTATATCCAAATATTATATCCACTAATGAATGGGGTAAATAATCGTGTTTTTAACGTGTTTAAGTATATGTTTTATGTGTTTATTATCACAAAACATGGTTACCAGGAGTTTAATGTATGGCTTTTGGAGCTAAATGGAAGGGTTTTGGGAAGCATTATGAAGGTTCGGAAGTTTATATGCAAGACGGGAGTGGAAAACACGAAAATCAGGAAAGAAACTAGTAGCCAGCGCAAGTTGGCGCTAATTTAGCGCAACCCTGTGTAACTTCTGATGCAATACAACAGCAACCAGCACCCAGCGCCACCTTGCACAGGGAAATGAATAAACATGCAAAAATTTAGTTTTTCACCTATTTAAAGATATCTTCAACCCCAAACGAAAATATCTTCAACCCTAGTTACTTTTGGCCTCCCAAGGACGAATTTCCAAGTTCCAAAACCTCAATTTTCTCAAATCTTACATGCAATCAAGATCCAAGACAACCATAGAAGATTCAACCAGGATGATGAGTGGCTAATCTCACCCATGATCTCCTCCGGGAGTAGGGTTTATAATTTATGCTTTTGACACTTGTCTAAACTAGATATTTGGGATGAAAATGTAACCCGTTAAGTTATTGTTAGATTCAATTGTGATTTTTTGTTTAAAATCTTTGATTTTGTTAAAGCTTTAAATTCGTCAACTTTTTGGTCCATGATTTGTTTGTTGATTTATGTTTCATATCTTTGAATTGGTGGTGTGTGAATAAGACCTCTTAAGTTCGGTTCCTCATCTACCACTTGATTAACCATATACATAGTCACCATTAATGGCTTGCCACTAGGCTAACAATATCAATTGTGTTTTGTCAAACCCAAAACCCGGAGTAGATTACCTTTTCTCATAATTGTTTTTCCAACCAATAAAAGTAAGTGTTTTTATAAACAATCTCACAATCAACCAAAAAAATAATAGTTTTTAGATGATAGTATTTTTATAACAATTAATCAATAGAATTTACAATCAAACACTAACCACGTATTTCTTGTGAAGACGACTCTACTTACCCTTGCTAGTAAAGGTACTTAGGACCAATATTTAAACTTGTTTTTTACAGACCTTTCAACATCGATCAACGACCTTTCAAGTCATACCACTTTAAAACCAAATATTATATCTACTGATGTTGACATCATAAATACTTAATGAATTGGCACGACCAATGACGATTGATTAGAACCGACATAACTAATAACCGCTTTATTTACGAAAAATTTATCATAACTACATTAAAAAAGTGTGTAAACAGTTATTTATATTAGATGTTGTATTATTATCATGGGTGCATTGTAACACCCCGACCGCGTAAAACAACAAAACCAAGGTGGAAACGTCGGGGAGTCATATCACATAACTATTGTTTCACAACACATGGTACAAAATGTTTGGTATTATTAAGTTAATTGTTTACATTGTCTTGGGGAAATACAAATAAAACATAACATTTGTCTTGCGGGTTTTAAGATGAACTAAGGCCCAAGTCCACCCTATGTGAAGCATGCTCATTATCAAACATTCGCTCCTGAAACATGTGTGAAAATAAAACGTCAGCAAGAAAAAATGCTTGTGAGTAGCATATGTTTTGTTATGATGATTCATGGCTTTGTGTGTTAAAATAAATGTTTTACTAATACAAAAGTAGCCATGAACAATTATAAAATATTTCTTTTATGAAATCATATGAAAATCAAATGATTTAAAAGAAATGATGTAAGGTTAACTTAATAACAAAAAACATGTCATGTCCTGTATAAAATATGTCATGTCTTGTATAAAACATGTCTTGACTTGTATTTTGTTTGAAGTGGTTTAGATAACGCTATGATATGTAATAAAATAAAAGCACTTATATATAGGAAGTACTAGCGGCGTATCCGCCATGTTTTTATCCTATTACATGCGTCTCGTTATTTAAATCACCTACCATAAACCAACAAAATGAAATGTCTTGTTTAAACCAATATCATGTATAAATCAATGCTATGTATAAACCAACAAATGAAATATCTTGTTTAAACCAATGTCATGTATAAATCAATGCTATGTATAAACCAAATGTCTTGTATCAACAAATGTCCATGTATAAACCAATGTCTTGTAAGGTAAACAAAAGGTCTTTGTTTAAACCATATGAAATAATATCTTGTATAACCAAAGTGTCTTGTATAAAACAATGTTTTGATTGAACAAATGTATTGTGTAATCAAAGGTTTTGTTTTATAAAAATCATTGCTTCCATTGTATAAACATATAAATATGGATTGTTGGCTAATACATTCAAGCCTTGTTAACTGTCGGATAAACCCTTATAAAGATAAAGGTTTATCAAATGTTCATTGGATTTTGTCATTCCCTAAGGTCAGTTCCAAACAAACCTAGGAAGCGGGAACGGGATTGTCAATCCTATGGTATCATTACATACTACCGGTCGGTGTGATCAATGTTAATGAATGTATCATTGTCGAGTTCAATGTACCAAAAATCTTGTTCAATGTAAGAATGTCGTGAAAATGTCTTGAAAACCATGTAATAGGTATGCTAGGTCAACATACAAAGCAAAATGTCTTTGAAAACCATGTACTAGGTATGCTAGGTCAACATACGAAGCAAAATGCTTTTGAAAATCATGTACTATATGTACTAGATAAGCAAAACATGTATAATGTCATGAAAACAAGAAAGTAGTGATAGGCATACATGAATCACCCCAAAGCATTTGAAAATGCAAAAGAGGGGACTATGTACTCACTTGGGATTGCGTATAAGTCTTGTTCAAAGAATCAAACAAAGCTCAAGAGATCAAGGATTCAAGTGTGTCCTATTATCGGATAACTATATTAGTGCGTCGGGACTTTAATCGGAGAATTGGATAGAATGAAGTCTTCTAAACCAAACGAGTGTTGGAACTCATATGATATGGTTTAATAAACCTAACATTCTGATTCGGAAAGGATCCTAAGCGCTTTTGACCCGTTATGACTTGTTAAGATAGTTTACGCTACTTTAACGTGTCATTAGCGTAATTGTATGGTAAGTCTTATATGCCAAAACACGTTTGACAATGTTGTAACATCAGTTTATATTCAAAACTTTGGTTACATATGGTTAGAATAGATTTATGCTAAAAAAGGGCGTTTTGATCATTTAAAAAAAACATAAAAGCGACTTATCATAAAACTAACCAAACCTTATGCCCATAAGGTATAACCTCAGTGGGTTATTCCCTATACAACTATAGTCACATAAATGTGTTTGGTCGATTCTTAAGAACGACCAAACGGGTCGGATTCGAAGTCAAGCGATGGTCAAGACCGATCGACTTACGACCCTAATAAAGCACTAAACTTGAAGTGATGAGTTAGACATGTTAAACATGTCTAACTAAGTTATAAAAATGATTTGGTTGGAGTTTTGATACTCGAAAATAGTTTCATCGTAAAATGCACGTTATGCACATTTTTGACCAAAACTTTGACTCGTCACTTCGACTACTAAACATGGTAATCAGAAGGTGAAATCCCAAGGGATAACCTTCGTGATTACGATCACGTTGCAAAGTTCAATTGAACTTTGACTTTACCATTTATGGTCAGAACCAAAAGTCTAACTGTTTGACTTTTGGCTTAGCATAGCCAAAATAATGAAATAGACTAAGGATGAGTACTTACTTGTGTTGGGAACACTATAAGAACTTAGTTAGGAGGCCTCCAAAAGCTGGAAGCAAGCTCCAAGAGAGTGGGAGAATGAAGATGGAAATGAGCAAGTGAAAATGGTGGATTTTGGTTGCTATTTATAGTTGTTTTGAAGCCATAAGATCATCATAAGTGTCCCATGTGTTGGCATGATCATAGGGTGGCTTAAACACATGTCAACTGAAGGTACAAAGCTGGAAATTTTGTGAACTTGGAGCCCAAGACTTTGAAGGAGAAGCTGCCAAGTTTTCAGCCAACTTTCTGCTGTGTTGGGCACCCCTAACGGACCATAAGGGGTGTGTGTATACGATCCGTAAGTATGTCTGGGAGCCAAGTTTTGCTTTATGGCAGATTTGGCCCCTGGACTTGTATTATTGCATTTTGTTACTTTTAAACCCTTTTAACCAAATTTTTAGGTTCTATATAGGTGTTAAGGCATATGTAACTTGGATTTTGCTCGAAAATGATGTGGATGTCGGTTTGTTTGGTTATACGGTTACGCGTTTTGTATAATTACGTAAAACGCTTTAATGAACACAAAAACGACTGAAATTGTGCAACGATTGAAATTTTGCATTCTTATTAATAAAATACAAGATTTTATTGAATAAAAATGTCTAGAATTGTATATTGATTAACACTTGTACATTTTCACGAATAAAACACAAGATTTCATTGGATTCGATTTGTTCGGGATTGTAAATGGTTGAAAAGGCACAAATGTCACATGCATGCCTTTTCATTTATGAACTGATGTGACTTTTCATGCGAACCACCATACCCTTATTTTTATGATGTTTGGCAACTAAATCAGCATGGTTCATGAACTGATGCAACGCTCCCAATCTTTCCCTCCATGCCTAATCTGATTAGGCATGGTGCCCTAATGATTATCATTCTACCAATGCTTGTTGTGTGCTTCTTGTACGCCATCTCAATATATGGAGTTGGAAGAAACAACATACAAATCTCATTCCAGGATTAATGTTGAGTATCGTGTCTTTGCACATACCACTACATAGCTTCATCGGGTTATGTTTTTGCTTCTCAACTTGCATTTATCTCTTCTTAGTATCTCTGAGTAATATGGAAATATCTGAATAACCACTTCTCAGCCACAAGCTTTCAATACATACTAAGCAACTCCAGCAAAGCTCATTGAGGTTTCCTAAAAATGCATTTGCTGCCTTTTAAGTAAAATCTTCCTCGATGTAAGCCCTCATAAATCTGCAAGCCTTTGAAATAACAACCTAACATAGAAAAATACTAATAAAAAATACACAAATTAATGCTTAAAAAGTTTGAATTGAGTTATGAACATGTCCACTCACTTTTTCACACTTCGCTCCAAGCTTCACATTGTTGTGAAAGTTTCCTTTGCAGGCATATTAAAGGGTTTTATCAATTTACACAGTGTGCTTTTCATTATAAGTTATTTTTAACAGCTTCTTTTATGAGTTAGTGAACATGTTAGCAACCAATGCATGTTTTCACTTGTTGTAATCAGTATCATTACCCTAATGTATAGTGGTGGACACCTTTTTATATTTGATAGATTAAAACAAAACTTAGTCTCCTATATTTTTACTGCTTCTACTTAGATAACACGTTCGTGAAAACCAGTGAATGGAAAATGTTGATCATGATTTATAAATAAACGTAGTACAAAGCTCTAAAATGATCAGAATTAAAAAAAATTAAGAGAGGTTAGTTTTGTAAACAAAGTAAAATATTATGTAAATAATGACCTTACTGATACATCGCATTTGGATGTTGATAATAGGCTATCTATTATGTCTTATTAGAGAGTTTACTATACTTGCAAGTATCTATCTGACAATTAATAATCTTGGTAATATGCATTTTTAACTTTATTTTGAAGAATACAAACACTATGAAAAGTGAATGACTGAATTGAATGTGTTATCCTTAGATTTACATTACATAAATCATATTGGATCACAACTATATCTGTTTATGAACATGAAATTTGTTTTATGTTGAAATTGTCACACCCCGACCCGCAGCGGAAATAAGAGTCGGGGCATAATTGGGTTATCACCAAAGCACATGACATTTACTATTATGTTTTTCATAATTAAATGACGTCAAAGTTACATTTTTCAAACCTCCAAACATGTTCATTCAATACAAAGGAAAATAACCAAACATAACAATTCCAAAAACTAAATCGTTTTATTCTTCTAATCCAGGTCCTATGTGTTCCTAGCTGCTGCTGGTTCACCTGTATCATGTGTAAAATGGGAGGTTTTGGGTCAACATAAGTTGGCGAGTGAACCTTATTAGATAAACATTTGATAATGATTTTATGGTTAGTTTATCAATAAAATATTGTGCATAATCATAAAAGAGCAAATGTAAGTAATCAAACATTGGCATATAGCAGTTACAATTATAACATACAATAACACATGGTAGCATACATGAATATACCAATATCATACGATAACTAACATAAATGAACTGTGCGATCAAGGCTCAATCAAACGGAGCCGATCGTATTGCATGAACTGGAAATGTAAATTGAACTGTGCACTCAAGGCTCAATCAAACGGAGCCGAGCGTATTGCATGAACTGGAAATGTAAATTGAACTGTGCACTCAAGGCTCAATCAAACGGAGCCGAGCGTATTGCATGTATTGAAATGTAAAATGAAATGACCGATCAAGGCTCAATCAAACGGAGCCGATCGTGCGGGCACGCCACAGATCAACCGCATAATAAAATGGGGATCAAGCTCAACCTCGATGGATGGGGAGCTGCGGCCTCGGCAAATGCATGTACTGAAATAATAATTTGCATCCAATAATAACTACTTAACAGCAACAAACTAATACACATGTCATGTTATGATGTATGCACAATAATTTCGTTATAATATGTAAATAAACAAAGACACATGATACACCCCAAAACGTGATTAAAACGGGGAATTTGAAAGGTTCACTCACATTGGGTGCGATGAATTGAAGATGGTGAGATGCGCACGAGTTAGATGAGCGGATCGACGAGGAATACTAACCTAGATAATAAGGGAAAAATATATTAAATGGATGGATTTTATTAAGGATTTTAATGGGATTTTTAGATATATTTTTGTGAGTTTATGGCTATTTTCTATCTTTAAAAATGTTATTTTTAAGTATTTTTAATTGATTTTTAAATTAAAATAAACAAATAAGTATATAAAAAAAATTATTTTTTTACTGTTGACCGTTGACCGGTTCGGTCAGCGGTAAATGCTGCGCCAAGCGGGATTCGAACCGGCGACCTTCCATTCACGTGCACGTAGCTCTACCAACTGAGCTACGTGACTAACCCGTTATAAACTCGGTTTTAATTATATTTATATACATATTTGAATTAACCGAAAATTCCTTTATTTTGCAAAAACGTTTTAATTCCATGGACCGGTGCTCGTGACAGGATTCGAACGCGTGACGTGAAGTTTATTTTGCACACAGTCCACCGCTGGACTGTGTGTCTAACCCGGTTATATTCTTGATTTATAATATACTTAACAACTACCTGTTTTAACCCGGGTTAGTTCATGATAAAAAAAAGGAATGTTATTATACAAAGCGTGCGCGTAGTAAGGTTCGAACTCGGGACGTGAATATGAAATTTGCACACAGTCCACCGCTGGACTGTGTGTCTAACCCGTTTATAAACCAGATTTTAATTACTCTTATACTCTGGTATAACTTCATCTTCTTCGTCGAATTACACGGTCAGCATAATTCGACTGGTTTAGTTTGTGATTTACAAAATTCTTAGACGTTAACGGTAAATCAAGGGCAAGGAATGGTGCGAGTTTAAAGAACAGAATTTACCGATTGAAGATAATCACAGAAATCCGGCGAAGGTTCGTCGGTTCTGGAAATGAACTCCGACTGTTGAACCAATTAACAGTGTGGATCGATTATTCATAAAGTTAAATCACCTAAACAAGGTTTAAAAGGAGTGCATGATATCTTACCAGTTCACAGTGGGATTCCGGCAATCTCAGGAACTTTCCGGCGAAGGTAAGATTTCCGATAAACGTTGGCTAAGATTGATTCTGATGATGGAGTTGTGTTAGAGATTGACTAATCACATGTTTTAAACAAAAAGAGTCGAAGGAATTACCGTGAGAATGTGAGTCCCGGTTTTCCGGTGATTTGCAGAAAAATTCCGGCGATCTGTTTCAGATGATCTTAAGGTTCACAAATGCGACGAAAATGAAATTGGATATTGTTGTGGTAGTTCTGAATCGTGCAAATGATTGAAACTTGAATTAAATCAGAACTTGAAGAAATATTCGGTTTCAAAAGCCGAAAAGATGAAAACTTTAAGTTCATTCATTTCTGACTTAATTAGAAACCGAAATACATCGGTTATAAGCTGGCCAGACGAATTCGAAATGGTTTGGCGATCGGTTTGCCGATTTCCGTTATTCAGATGGCATTAACGGTTAAATCGAGTTTGTGTATAAGATCCTTTTGCTTTCCTAGTGATAACAGAAAATACATTGTGGCGGAGTGGTTTAGTAAGAGATGGTTAAGTTGTTTTGAAGGCTTGGCTGACCCGGGTTCGAGTCCCGGCAGCTACAAATGTTTTTTATTTATTTTATTTTAACTTTTTATCAAATATAGTTTTTATAGTTTAGTTTATTTATTAATTATGTAACGTTTAAACTCAAAATAATCATAATTAATTAACGAATCCTTTATAACATGGTACAAGATTACAAAACGGAGCGGGTTTTGGAGACCCGATTTTTTACAAATGTTACAGTATCCCCTACTTTTAGGAATTTCGTCCCGAAATTTAAACAGTTGGAGTAGTAGGAAAAAGATGCGGGTACTTTTCACGCATTGAGTCTTCACGTTCCCAAGTAAACTCAGGTCCCCGTTTCGACTCCCAGCGTACCCTAACAATAGGAATGCGACTTCGTCGTAGACGCTTTTCTCCATAGTCCATAATCTCCACTGGTCTTTCAATAAAATGCATGGATTCATCAATCTGAATATCTTCCAGTGGAATATGAAGATTCTCATCAGCGAGGCACTTCTTCAAGTTCGACACGTGGAATGTGGGATGAATCCTGTCGAGTTCTTCCGGTAGGTCAAGCTTGTATGCTACAGAACCTACTCTTTCGAGTATCTTGAAAGGTCCTACGTAACGTGGTGCTAGCTTTCCCTTTTGACCAAAATGAACTACTCCCTTCCACGGTGATACTTTTAAAAGCACATGATCACCAATGCTAAACTCCAAGGGCTTCCGTCGTTTATCTGCGTAACTCTTTTGACGACTTTGAGCCGCTAGAAGATTGTTTCGGATTTGATGAATCTTATCTGTGGTTTCTTGGATCAATTCTAGACCAGTAATTTGTGCTTCCCCAATTTCGTGCCAACAAACAGGAGATCGGCACTTTCGACCATATAAAGCTTCAAAAGGTGCCATGCCGATGCTCGAATGATAGCTGTTGTTGTACGAAAATTCGACTAACGGTAGGTGGGCGTCCCAATTTCCCTTGAAGTCTATGACACATGCTCTAAGCATATCCTCAAGGGTTTGAATGGTGCGCTCAGACTGCCCATCAGTTTGAGGATGATAGGCGGTACTGAGATCTAATCTAGTGCCCATAGCGGATTGTACTGCTTGCCATGTTCGGGAGGTGAAACGACCATCACGATCAGAAATAATGCTTAATGGCACCCCATGTCGGCTTACGATTTCGTTGATATAAATACGAGTAAGCTTTTCGTTCTTGAAATCTTCTCGAATAGGGATAAAGTGAGCTGATTTTGTAAGTCGGTCTATAATCACCCATATAGTGTCATACCCACTAGAAGTGCGAGGTAACCCGGTAATGAAATCCATGGTTATATTTTCCCACTTCCATACAGGTATTTCCGGTTGGACTAGAAGTCCTGAGGGTCTTTGGTGTTCAGCCTTCACCTTAGAACATGTGAGACACTTGGAAACAAAAACAGCAATATCTTTCTTCATTCCAGGCCACCAATAGGTGTACCGTAGATCTTGATACATCTTATCAGCTCCTGGGTGTGTAGAATATCGCGATTTATGAGCTTCATGCATGAGTGTTTCACGAAGATTGATGTGGTTAGGAATCCATATACGATATAGGTAATAAAAAATACCATCAGATTTAGTTTCAAGTTTTAGCTCGGCTCCACAGGACATCTCTTTTTGTACATCTTCCTCTGTTATTGAAACGTGTTGAGCTTCTCGAATTTGATCCTTAATATCGGTTATAATTTGCGAACATAGAAGATGAATGGAGTTCGCATAACCCTTTCGACTAAGTGCATCAGCCACCACATTTGCTTTACCAGGGTGGTATCTGATTTCACAGTCGTAATCGTTTAGGAGTTCGACCCATCTTCGTTGCCTCATATTTAACTCTTTCTGATTGAAGATATGTTGAAGACTCTTGTGGTCAGTGTATATTTCACACTTCGTACCATAGAGATAATGTCTCCATATCTTAAGAGCGAATACAATGGCTCCAAGTTCGAGGTCATGAGTGGTGTAGTTCTTTTCATGTGTCTTGAGTTACCTTGAGGCATAAGCTATGACTTTTCCTCTTTGCATGAGAACGCAACCTAATCCTTGCCCTGACGCGTCGCAATAGACTACAAAATCATCACAACCTTCAGGAAGAGTGAGGATTGGTGCATCACAAAGTTTTTGTTTCAGTGTTTGAAAAGCTTCCTTTTGCTTGGGTCCCCATACGAATGGTTTTCCCTTATGGGTTAAAGCCGTGAGTGGCACCGCAATGCGAGAGAAGTTTGAAATGAACCGACGATAATAGCCAGCTAGTCCAAGAAAAGACCTTACTTCAGTTGGTGTATGTGGAGCTTGCCATTCTTGAACTGCTTTGATCTTTGATGGGTCCACATGTATTCCTTTGTCATTGACTACATGCCCGAGAAATTGCACCTCTTTTAACCAGAATTCACATTTAGAGAACTTGGCATAAAGCTTTTTCTTTTCTAGAAGTGCAAGTACAAGTCGCAGATGACGCTCATGATCAGCTTTAGATTTTGAATAGATAAGAATATCGTCGATGAATACAATAACAAATCGATCAAGGTAAGGTTTGCAGACTCTATTCATTAGGTCCAAGAAAACAGCTGGTGCGTTGGTTAATCCAAACGGCATAACCATGAATTCATAGTGACCATATCGAGTTCGAAAAGCAGTTTTAGGGACGTCTTCTTCATGCACTCTAAGCTGATGATAGCCAGATCGAAGGTCGATTTTCGAAAAGCAACTGGCACCTTGTAGTTGGTCAAGAAGATCATCTATGCGAGGTAAGGGATATCGATTTTTGATGGTTAACTTGTTGAGCTCTCTGTAGTCGATGCACATACGAAAAGATCCATCTTTCTTCTTTACAAAAAGGACAGGTGCACCCCAAGGCGATGAGCTGGGGCGTATGAATCCCTTGTCAGTCAACTCTTGCAATTGACTGGCTAGCTCTTGCATTTCAGAGGGGGCTAACCTATATGGAGATTTTGCAACTGGTGTAGCACCAGGTATAAGATCGATACGGAATTCGACATCTCTGATTGGTGGAAGTCCTGAAATGTCGTCAGGAAAAACTTGTGGAAAATCTTTTACAACAGGAATATCTTCAAGTTTCTTCTCTGTGGTCCCCTTCTTGATGATATGGGCTAAAAACGCGACATAATTCTTGCGAAGGTATTTTTGAGCTTGAAGACAGGACATTAAGTTGAGCCCTTTCGATGAGGTTTCTCCCATGATTCGAAGAGTCTGACCGTTTGAAAGAGGAATACGAATAAATTTTTCACGACATACAACTTCCGCATGATGTTGACTGAGCCAATCCATACCGATTATGATGTCGAAACTTCCCAGCTTCATAGGAATAAGATCGACTGAGAAATCGTGGTCGTTTAAGGTGAGTGTATAGTTGCGTAAAATAAAGTCTAGTGAAACTGGTTTGCCGTCCGCAACTTCCACCGTTATGGATTCCACGAGCTTATCCCGATTTTTGCTTAAGATAGGTTCAAATTCTAATGACACGAAACTTCTATCCGCACCAGTATCAAATAACATAGAGGCATATCTACCATTTATAAGAAACGTACCGTTGACCACATTGCTGTCAGCTCTGGCCTGGTTTGCGTTAATATTGAAAGCCCTTCCTCTAGCAGGTGGAGGAGCTTGGTTCGCTTGATTCACAGGGTTGGCTTGGGCCTGAGCATGAATAATATTGACCAGCCTTGGACATGTGTTTCTGAAATGACTTGGATCGCCGCAATTGAAACAAGCCCGCATAGGTTGGCCCATAGAGTAATTGGGTTGATAGTATGTTTGGGTTAAATGTTGGGTGGGTGGAAATGGTAGTTTTTATTGGGCTTGACCCATTAACTGTTGGTGGGTTTGGGTTATAGGTTGGTGGCGGTTTGTTCGTTGAAGCGTGCCGCAGTTTTGAACATGTGTGTCCGGCGCGACCGCAGTCGGTACAGTATTGGCAAGGATAATCAGGGGAGTGGTGATACTGACAACGGTTACATTTTGGTAGTGGCCCTGTGTATGGTTTTCTGTATGGCGCGGGTGGAGGAGTGGCTTGAGTGATGGGTGCAGCAGGAATAGGGGTGTTGGTTTGGGTGACTGCAAAGTTCCTGGTGTTACGCTTCCTCTTGTTAGCAAATTTAGAGGAAGGAGTGTGGTGGTTTGAGGTTTGTCCCTCAGCAGGGGCTTTCTTCTTTTCCTCTTTGAACTTCCTATTGCGAATTCGGTTTTCGGTCAGTTTTGTTGCCAACTCCATGGCAGCTTCGAGTGTTACCGGTGAAACGCTGAGGACCGAATCTTGGATTTTCGAGGGAAGTCCTCGAATGTAATGTTCGATCAGACGGTAGGTTGGAGTGAATAAGTTTGGAACCATTTGGTTCAACTCCAAGAACCTTTTGTTGTAAGTAGAGTGATCACCCTCTTTTTGCTTCAAGGCATGAAATTCATCCTCCAATTTCTTAATTTCACTTCTAGGACAGAATCGCCTAGTCATGATTTCCCTTAACTCCTCCCAAGTTAAGGCCATCACATCTTCTGTTCCCCTCTTTCCTTTCTCAGTATTCCACCAAGTGAGAGCTACACCAAGTAGTCTCCCGGTGGCGTAACGAACTTTGCGATCCTCAGGACAATCGCAGTTTAAGAAAACGTTTTCCATCTCCTCGAACCAATGTAGGAGAGCAGTGACTCCCTCAGTCCCTTCGAATTTTGGAGGATCACAGGACTTAAAATGTTTGTAGGAGCATTTGATGGTAGGAGGGTTGTCGATGTTTCTGGTCCTGCTGTTGAGGAGGGTTAGTAGGATTTGCAGCAAGGGCTTGTTGTACTTGTACCACGATGCCCGGCAATATCGTGGCCATTTGATTCGCGATATGAGTGGCCAAACGTTCCCGAGACTTTTCCGATTTCCTACCCCTTCGATGCTGTCTAGACGACATCTACAGGATCATAAAATGAGAAGATTGTGAGTTTATGGTGTCTTTTTAGGTGTCATGTGTCTTTAAGAAAATGAAAATAACATAAATATCAATAATGCAACTACATCCAAAGGATGTCTTGGGTTCGCTCATGTTGGGCCTCAAATGTCCCCCATACCTTCACCTACATAGTCATGTGGGCCCCCATGGCTATTGGCTTGGTAGGTTTCACATTAGTATTGGCAATTTTTAACACTCGCATCCCCCGAATGCAAACCACAAAATATGTTCATGAGATGTTTGGTCAGAACGTGTCCAGGTGTAGACACAATGACAACTCAAAGTGGGATTAGCTCTCACGACGTTTGGTATAGCATGCTTTGGCCTAATAGGTATTTCGTACTCTCATCGTTAGTCCCCAGGTAGGAAAACTGGTCCTTTATTTTGGATTTATACGAATGCCAGCCTAGACAGGACGTTCCGACTACCGGTACTAGTACCCTTCCAGTTACTACATGCCCGTCATGAGAACTCACTTTGATGAGATTTGAAAACACGAAAATCATTGTAAAATCAATCATGATGTGGTGTGTGCTTGCATGGATGTGATATGTTATGATCATACGATTTCATGATAAGCATTATTTGATAATACATACTTATGAACATGCTTGTACAATATCAAATGTAACATTTAACATAAACATATAAACATCATGAAATTTGGCATATAACACACAAAATTCTTATAAGTTTCTAATCGACTATAGTATAGGCTCTAAGGGTCTAATAACCTATCCTATATCCCTATATTCATGGCTCTGATACCAATCTGTCACACCCCGACCCGCAGCGGAAATAAGAGTCGGGGCATAATTGGGTTATCACCAAAGCACATGACATTTACTATTATGTTTCATAATTAAATGACGTCAAAGTTACATTTTTCAAACCTCCAAACATGTTCATTCAATACAAAGGAAAATAACCAAACATAACAATTCCAAAAACTAAATCGTTTTATTCTTCTAATCCAGGTCCTATGTGTTCCTAGCTGCTGCTGGTTCACCTGTATCATGTGTAAAATGGGAGGTTTTGGGTCAACATAAGTTGGCGAGTGAACCTTATTAGATAAACATTTGATAATGATTTTATGGTTAGTTTATCAATAAAATATTGTGCATAATCATAAAAGAGCAAATGTAAGTAATCAAACATTGGCATATAGCAGTTACAATTATAACATACAATAACACATGGTAGCATACATGAATATACCAATATCATACGATAACTAACATAAATGAACTGTGCGATCAAGGCTCAATCAAACGGAGCCGATCGTATTGCATGAACTGGAAATGTAAATTGAACTGTGCACTCAAGGCTCAATCAAACGGAGCCGAGCGTATTGCATGAACTGGAAATGTAAATTGAACTGTGCACTCAAGGCTCAATCAAACGGAGCCGAGCGTATTGCATGTATTGAAATGTAAAATGAAATGACCGATCAAGGCTCAATCAAACGGAGCCGATCGTGCGGGCACGCCACAGATCATCCGCATAATAAAATGGGGATCAAGCTCAACCTCGATGGATGGGGAGCTGCGGCCTCGGCAAATGCATGTACTGAAATAATAATTTGCATCCAATAATAACTACTTAACAGCAACAAACTAATACACATGTCATGTTATGATGTATGCACAATAATTTCGTTATAATATGTAAATAAACAAAGACACATGATACACCCCAAAACGTGATTAAAACGGGGAATTTGAAAGGTTCACTCACATTGGGTGCGATGAATTGAAGATGGTGAGATGCGCACGAGTTAGATGAGCGGATCGACGAGGAATACTAACCTAGATAATAAGGGAAAAATATATTAAATGGATGGATTTTATTAAGGATTTTAATGGGATTTTTAGATATATTTTTGTGAGTTTATGGCTATTTTCTATCTTTAAAAATGTTATTTTTAAGTATTTTTAATTGATTTTTAAATTAAAATAAACAAATAAGTATATAAAAAAAAATATTTTTTTTTACTGTTGACCGTTGACCGTTGACCGGTTCGGTCAGCGGTAAATGCTGCGCCAAGCGGGATTCGAACCGGCGACCTTCCATTCACGTGCACGTAGCTCTACCAACTGAGCTACGTGACTAACCCGTTATAAACTCGGTTTTAATTATATTTATATACATATTTGAATTAACCGAAAATTCCTTTATTTTGCAAAAACGTTTTAATTCCATGGACCGGTGCTCGTGACAGGATTCGAACGCGTGACGTGAAGTTTATTTTGCACACAGTCCACCGCTGGACTGTGTGTCTAACCCGGTTATATTCTTGATTTATAATATACTTAACAACTACCTGTTTTAACCCGGGTTAGTTCATGATAAAAAAAAGGAATGTTATTATACAAAGCGTGCGCGTAGTAAGGTTCGAACTCGGGACGTGAATATGAAATTTGCACACAGTCCACCGCTGGACTGTGTGTCTAACCCGTTTATAAACCGGATTTTAATTACTCTTATACTCTGGTATAACTTCATCTTCTTCGTCGAATTACACGGTCAGCATAATTCGACTGGTTAAGTTTGATTTTGTGATTTACAAAATTCTTAGACGTTAACAGTAAATCAAGGGCAAGGAATGGAGAGAGTTTAAAGAACAGAATTTACCGATTGAAGATAATCACAGAAATCCGGTGAAGGTTCGTCGGTACTGGAAATGAACTCCGACTGTTGAACCAATTAACAGTGTGGATCGATTATTCATAAAGTTAAATCACCTAAACAAGGTTTAAAAGGAGTGCAGGATATCTTACCAGTTCACAGTGGGATTCCGGCAATCTCAGGAACTTTCTGGCGAAGGTAAGATTTCCGATAAACGTTGGCTAAGATTGATTCTGATGATGGAGTTGTGTTAGAGATTGACTAATCACATGTTTTAAACAAAAAGAGTCGAAGGAATTACCGTGAGAATGTGAGTCCCGGTTTTCCGGTGATTCGCAGAAAAATTCCGGCGATCTGTTTCAGATGATCTTAAGGTTCACAAATGCGACGAAAATGAAATTGGATATTGTTGTGGTAGTTCTGAATCGTGCAAATGATTGAAACTTGAATTAAATCAGAACTTGAAGAAATATTCGGTTTCAAAAGCCGAAAAGATGAAAACTTTAAGTTCATTCATTTCTGACTTAATTAGAAACCGAAATACATCGGTTATAAGCTGGCCAGACGAATTCGAAATGGTTTGGCGATCGGTTTGCCGATTTCCGTTATTCAGATGGCATTAACGGTTAAATCGAGTTTGTGTATAAGATCCTTTTGCTTTCCTAGTGATAACAGAAAATACATTGTGGCGGAGTGGTTTAGTGAGAGATGGTTAAGTTGTTTTGAAGGCTTGGCTGACCCGGGTTCGAGTCCCGGCAGCTACAAATGTTTTTTATTTATTTTATTTTAACTTTTTATCAAATATAATTTTTATAGTTTAGTTTATTTATTAATTATGTAACGTTTAAACTCAAAATAATCATAATTAATTAACGAATCTTTTATAACATGGTACAAGATTACAAAACGGAGCGGGTTTTGGAGACCCGATTTTTTACAAATGTTACAGAAATAAGCTTTTGTATCATGTTAACTCGTACACAAACATTAGATACCGATAGTTCCTGATCTATGACTATAAGAGAAGTAAATACTCATTTGTTAAAAAAAAATAACTCAAATTTATAGGATCAAAGTGGATGTTTTTTGTTCCCATGCACGTGCATGCAAAGTTAAAAAAAGTGAATAAAGTATTGCTATGGTATCGTGGTGTGGTCAAAGATGTTGCAGTATTTTTCATGTTTTCTTAGGAAGTCTGGTACTTAGATTTTCTATATACTAGAGTCTTCTTTAATTTTATGTACTTGCAATTTTCATTCCAATAAGAATAGTAATGAAACTTTGAAGCTTCTCATTTTTTTTGTTCTTCATTTGCTTTATACCCATAGTGGTATTGGAGCTTGTTCGTGCTCTCTCTAAATATTAATCCTTCTCTTTTTTTCATGGCCGCCAAAAACACCACTCAACCCACTACTCAACTCGTTTCAATATTCAAAGGTGAAGGATATGAATATTGGAGTATTCGTATGAAAACGATCCTTCGATCACAAAATTTGTGGGAACTAGTAGAAAATGGAATAAATGTTCATGAGTCAGACCAGAACAGGCTACGAGAGGTTAAAAGAAAAGATGCAAAGTCGTTGGCCTTAATTCAAAAGGTGTGCATGACAACTTGTTCTCTTGCATCGCAGGTGCGAACACATATAAGGCAATGTGGGAAACATTTAGGATGGAATATCAAGGAGACTCTCAAGTATAAACTGTAAAACTTCAGGGTCTTCATCGCGGATTTAAAAATCTTGCCATGAAGGAAACATAAGTGATAGGAGAATACTTCTCTCATGTTATGTGTAATGTAAGTGAGGACATATCTTATGGAGAAGAGATTGAAGATTGGAAAATTGTTGAGAAGTTTCTTAGGAGTCTATCTCCAAAATTTGATTTTGTTGTCACCTCCATTGAAGTTGCTTTTGATCTATCCCTTACACCCATAAACTTGATGGGTTGTCTTCAATCATAAGAATAGAGACTCAATTGTCAAGTGGTTGTTAAAGTGACCGAGACGATGGAAGAACGAACATTGCAAGTTTTTCAAAATCCTACAATAGGGTCAAATTTCTATTATCGTGGACGAGGAAGAGGTACTTTTCAGAGGCCGTGGAAGAGTCAGATCATAAGCTAGAGGTAGAATACCATAATTTCATGTATTTAAAAATATGGGCTTGCTAAGAAGGATTTTTGGTACAATGAAGAAGGCCAAGCGAAGTCCATTTTTCCTACAAAGGTTACAAAGTCCATTTTAGTAATCCTCACGTTATTATTTGTGGGTTTTGAGTGTGTTTTATGACTGAAATTGTGGTGTTTTATGGCTTTGTATACTTTGTAAGAAAAATGGACTTTGTAGCCAACTCCCACCCTATATATATATATATATATATATATATATATATATATATATATATATAGCGAAGGCATGTCGTGGCTATAGCAACTTTTATAAAAAACGAACATTTAATAATAGAGACGACTCTTCGCCGCCCTAGAGTTTAATAAAGGCGCCAACTTTTTCCATATTTCCCACCCAAGCTAACCTGATGACATGTCATTGTCGTAAGGTGAGCTAACCTAAAAATATGAGAAAGTCAATGCCGACAACATGTTGTCGCAAAAGGGCATCTTTGCTGATGACGCATGCCGTCGCTATAGCCTTCGTCGACATAGATCCAAAATCTTGTAGTCTATATTTATAGACTAAGACATAGTTAAAAAAAAGAATACTCTTTGAAGCATTTGCGCACTTCATTTAACCTAATATTATGATCGACCAATTATTATTATCTTAGACCAAGGTTGCCCAAGTTTGACAATTATAAACTAAGTAGACATCGTGTGACCATAATTAACTATGTTTGATAGATTATGTCCATATTTGACCATACTTGATCCTGTTTCTAGCAAATCTCTAGCCTATTCTACAACATTGGTCTCAAAAACCTACGCGGCATAATATCTTGCAAATATAGCAACCAACTTGTGAGTGAAATGGTTCATTGCTCAATTTGCGATAGTTGTTCAATTGCAATTTAATCATGAAAATTTATTATCATATTTTGTTGCAAATATAGCAACGAAGATACTTCAAGCTTGTTGTTGATAACTAATTGATGCTAACGTGTATATTCAATACCAAGGTATGGTTGATACAGTGGTTCATCTACTACTGAATTTCACGACTATTGCTATGGTACTGAAGTTTACATTGTTGAGAACATTTGCATGGTAGTACTTGTTAGTGCGATGACCATGTTGCACTATAGAGAAAGCTCTACAACAATGCAACTATCACGTACAATATTGTTATCCAATCATGTAATATACTAGTGCTATCGTGTTGTTGTGAAATCAATGGTTTGTATTGATTCTCTTACAAGAATTAACCATGTAGATTTATTTCTAGTATTCTACCAACATTGACTGTTAGGGATAGTCCTGTAAGTATAGTTTGTATTTCTCACATTCAAGGGTGTATGTTGGTTATCATTACAAACTAGGCAATTTATCTATTGAAAGAAATATACTTTGGGGCTTAAAGTATTTTGTTTCTGATTGTTTTTTTTGTTTCCACACATTACACCCATATTACTTAGTATGAATTATGAATTTCTTTGTAATTCACATAACTTCTTGAAGTTCTTGTGATAGAACGATCTTGTTCCTAAAATCGGTATCAGATCTTTTATCTCTTCATTTACTACTTTATCCTAACTATATCATTTATATTGCTTTTGTGAGAATTTCCCTTACAGTAACATCTAAGTTTGCAAAGATGACTACTCATGATCATGATACGGGTACCATTGACAGACCGTGTCGTCCCAATCAGTCAAAAACCCAAATTAACCTAGTAGCTAGGGTAAGTCGGGTATTGTATCCACGAAGAACATGTGGTCAGTATTGCACTAGTTGTTCGATTAGTTAGATTATTTACAAAAATGTACAAGGTAATTATGAAGCTTGCTAATTTTCTTTGTTTATTTGAGTGGTTGGAAAAGATATCGGAGTAAACCGAAAAGTTACTATTCACAACAAAAGAAATGATTACTTACTTAATTGCAAAAAAAACTAGATTACTTGATTTAAAACAAGAATTGGGAATACGGATCACACCCGGTTCAATAATTGCAAGACCTAGGGTTCCTACATGTTTTAACTTGATTCAGTTGCATATAGTGATTAACGGATTTTTATCACGAAGCTTAGGTACTAATTGCTATCAACGTCATAGACAACGGACCACAATGCACTTTGTCACCTCGGACATGTAAATCCTAACCTAAGATAAGGCATAATTGCACATAACCATTTCGCAAAGTCAAATTTTATCATCACTCGACAATTTACGAATTCGAAACAAATGCAAGATAATTATCAAAGGTTTCAAATACTAAACAACTTGTCACAAAATCAAATCAAATACAAATGCATAAACCCTATAATTCTTACAACAATCTACACCGAGGTGAAACCGAGAAAACTAGCCTGGTTGAATGGATGCGATCACCGGGCGACGAGCACGAACACCGAGCCATGACCTTTGAGTCTTGGAAGAAGGATGAAGGTTAGATTTTAGGGTTTGGAATGTGAGTGTGGATGGATGAGGATGATGGTGGGAAGGTTGGGTTATGGTGGTAATGGTGATGGTGAATTAGGGTTTAGATTGGTGGTTGTGAAGATGGTGATGGGTTAAAGGTTAGGGATATTAGAGGTAGGTTAGAGGTGAAGAAGATGTTCAAGAATGGTTCCAAGATGTGTTTTTATGCTTCAAAAGTCGTAACCCCCGAAAATGGTAAAAAACAAGCATATAACTCGTCCCCAAACCACGGGAATTGGAAATTCGCAATGTGGATCAGTAGAGGGCATCGACGACAGCCCTTTTGGGCGTCGGCGATGGCCCCTGCTTCTTCTGGTTTTTTCCGACGGCTAAAACTATTGTTTACGGAGATTTTCGGGTAACGGAAGTTTACTCGGGGCGTCGCAGACGGTGCCTCTAAATCCCAGTTTTTGTTTTCTTCATAACTTCTTCGTTATAGCTCCGTTTTACTCACTGTTTTCGCCCACGTACGCCCTCTATCATACCATCTTCAAATATCTTCATTTTAAATCCATTAACCTCCCCTCAAAACACATCCAATCTTCACGGTTAACCCGGTTTTGTTCATTTCACATCCCTGGCTGACCCTGTTCGCTTCCGGTGCTCCGTAAAGCTCCCGAATTGCTTCTTGAACTCTCTTAGATGTGTAAACACAAATCCCATTAAAAGTAGGCTATTCAAGATTAAAAGCTATGTAAAAACATCAACTTAAGCATAAGCGATCACCGGTTTTCGACCACGTATCACATCCCCACACTTGTCTTTTGCTTGCCCTCAAGCAAATCTGTTTTTCACTTTCACGTGGGTCGAACGAGAAATACACTTCCCATTCTTGAGACGTAAGTTAAGGTCTGATGTCATACCCGGTTCAAGATTTTTACAATTTTCAAAATATTTAGCAGTAAAATGATTAATCATATAAGAATGGTTACCCAAGATTAACCCTCCCTTGAAACTCACAAATCATACACATCCCTTACAATGTTCTCTCCCCTCGGTTTACAACTTGGCTAATTTAATGGTGTATAAGCACTTCTAAAGTAATCACTCAAAACCTAATAGATTATGTACCCGCATAGGCTTGCAACTTAATCGTTCTCCACCACCGAACACGAATACTAAGCACAAGTCAAAAGGTCTTTTAACGGGTTGTAACGGGGCTAGGCTAAGGGTGTGGAATAGGATATTTGAAAGTGGCTAAGGTGATGAAAATTCGATTTTTATTACAAAACAACTAATCTAGAAACGACTACTATAAATAGACAAACTGAGAGGCAAAGAATTTCGCCTTTTATTCATTGTCTAACACACTTCTTTTTGCACTTTTTCACCACAAATTTCTCTTATTTTTCATGATACTTTTCGAATTTTTTGATTTTTTTTAACAAACCACAACTTTACAACAACTTAATCCTAAAATCGAATTTGCACTTTTTCACCACAAATTTCTCTTATTTTTCATGATACTTTTAGAATTTTTCGATTTTTTTTAACAAACCACAACTTTACAACAACTTAATCCTAAAATCGAATTTTCATCACACGGGTTAAAATAGGTTTAAAGGTTAAGGGCTAAATGGGGTGATCAAATGAAAGGTTTAGGCTCAAAGTTGGCAACTAGGGGATAGATTTTGGGTAGGCATAGATAAATGGTTTTAAAGAAAAAGGTTTACCTAATACCTTAATCATTCTGGTGCTTGTATTCAGTTTATGGTCTCAAACGTATCATAAGGTGCAAGTTCTACAATACATGACTAATGGTCCACTCAACAAAGAAATGTATGATGTATAACGGTGGCTCAAAGATCTCACGTATACAAAAGGGTATGATATGTGGTATGCATAACTTATAATTTTCTTAGGCGAATTATTCCCAAATAAGCACACATTAAATACCCGTCATGCCATTAACTCAAACTTGATCATGACAAAAGTCCAAATGCATTGTGCCATCCCTCGTTAACTTAGTTACTTGTGCTTTTTAGATCGCTTCAAACAAAGACATTTTTTTTGAAAATTTTTTGAAATTTCCCCCCATCCCCACACTTGAGGTCAACATTGTCCCGAATGTATAGTGTTTAAATGAATAGGTCAAAAATCAAAAACTTTTACTCCCCCATCCCCACACTTGAGGTCAACATTGTTCTCAATGTGTAAGAATAGAGCTTTTAAAACACACAAGGAATGTGACACGACTAACTTCCCCCAAAAGTTCACCCCGGAAAATAGAATACAATTTACAATCCACTTATTCGTTAACTAAAAATCAATGATAAAAAGAACCGTATGCACCTGGTCGCTCGTTACTCGTGTGCTCTTCATCCTTCAACAAAATGGTCGTCTCACGAACATGATGTACCTACAAATATCCAACCCTTGTGTAGAAGCATGCTTCTCACAACCATCAAAATTTGTTAGTTACCTAGTTCTACCACTTTTATGAAAACATTACCAAGCCATACGTTATTTCACTTTGATTTATGTGGAAAAATAATGTACAATAACAACAATCCTAACTCACTTTCGTAGGAATCACAGTTGCATTTAGCTTATGCAACAAGCCCTTTTAACCCCCCCCCCCCCCCCGATAGCTCGGGAGGACGAGTAGGTCTCGTGAGGGTTATATAAGGAACACACCTAGAACGTTCATTTAACTAGGAAAATAAAATAAAATGATTAATTATACAAACTACACAATAATCATACCTGATTTGCCTCTCATGGTGGTCTAAGTGAACATTTCCTACCGAGTTACCAACATACGCTCGGTAGTAAGTATGTCGAATCCACTCTCTCTTTATTTTAATCGGCATGCATATTAAACAACTTTGGGGCCGCTTCTTAACAAATTGCCTAACGTCTTGCAACACCACCTTTCGACTCCTTGAACCCTCATCCCCAACTTTGTTGGTTGGAATAATAAGTATGGGAGAAAGGTAAGGATAAACTTGGGGCTTCTTTTAGCTCTGACTCATCTGTATGTGTTATGTCTTTAATTTGGTTCAAACATTCACTTTCTTGCTCCGGAAGATCAATAACATCCTCCACCACATCACCATCAACCATGGTACCACTAATCAACATCTCTTGGTCCCGTCTAAATTGTGCCAACTCCTCAGCGAGTTGACCCACTTGCTTTTCCAATGCCTCCTGCGACTTGTCTCGCACCTCGAACTCCTTCTTCATTTCAAGCTTTATCTCATTCTTTGAATCTTTTATTGCATTCATAATTGCATCAAGCTTGGAAAGTATTGAATCTTGAGGCTTCTCGTATGCCGATTGAAGGTATTCATGATGGTAATCATCATACTCCTCCCGGTAACTTGAGAAATGTGGCAATTCGGGTTCATAGTTGTTGTAACCCCGCTCTTTCTCATAGTGGTAATCCATCTCTGAATAATAGTATCACACCCCGACAGCGTAAAACAACAAACCGCGGCGGAGACGTCAGGGAGTGGAGTAACAGAACTATTGTTTCAACAACCATGGTAATTAAAGTTTTGTATTATTGATTTAAAGTGTTTACATTGTCTGGAATTTAACGGAAACATAACATAAGTTTATTTGTCTTGCTAAATTTTAAGTCACTAAAGCCTAAGTCCGCCTAAGTGTAGCATGATCAATCTTAGATATTAGCTCCTGAAACACATGTGAAAATAGGTACGTCAGCATAAAAAATGCCTGTGAGTTACATAGATTTTGTTGATTAGGATTCATGACTTTAAGTTAAATAATAGTTTAACGAAAAGTAGTCATGAACCTTATAAAAATGTTTTTTTTTATAAAATCATATGAAAATCAATATGAAAATCAAATGATACAAAAGAAGGATGTATGGTTAAATAATTAACCGAATGAAAATGAATTGTATAAAATATGCCATAGGTAAAACAATGTCTTATGAAAAATTATATATTTTTTGTACCAAATGTGTCATGTCTTTGTCTTTGTCGAAGTGGTTTAAATGACGCTATGATATGTAATATCATGAAAGCACTTATATATAGGAAGTACCAGCAGCGTATCCACCATGCTTTTATCATATTACACGCATCTCGTTATTTAAATCACTTATCGAATAACCACCAAAAATGTCTTGTCAAACAAATGTCAAATGTCATGTGTAAACAATGTAATATGTCACAGTGTTAGGTATAAACCATGTCTTGTATAACAAATATTTTGTATGGCAAGTAAAGAAAAGACTTTACTCAAACCATATGTATAATGTCGTATATAACCAAATGTCTTGTATAACCAAATGTCATGTACAAAACATGTCTTGAATAAACCAAAGTTTAAATCAAAAGTCATGTTTTGCAAAACCAATGATTTATTTGATATGAACATTTACGTAGTAATGTTTATCGCATACATTCAAGCCTTGAGACTATCGGATAAACCCTTAACAAGTCAAAGATTTATCAAAAGTGTATTCGGATTCTGTCATTCCCTACTTCCAAACAAACCTAGGAAGCAGGGAACGGGATTTGTCAAGTCCTATGGTACCATTACATACTACCGAGCGGCGTGATCAAAGTTAAAGAATGTATTCTTGTCCCGTTAAACATACCAAATGTCATAACCAATGTAAGCATGTCATGTAAAAACCATGTACTAAGTATGCTAAGTAAACATACGTAATAGAAATGTCCATGAAATCAATGTGCTAGCATGCTCAGTCAACATACATAGCAAAATGTAATGTAAAATCAATGTGCTCATATGCTAAGTCAACATATGCCGCAAAATTAATTCATAAATCAATGTGCTAGCATGCTCAAGTCAACATACATAGCAAAACATAATTGAAATCATGTACTATATGTGTACTAGATGAACATAGCATGAATATGTCATGAAAACGTGAAAACATGAAAGTATCGAGTAGGCACATGTGTTTCACCCCAAAATATTTGAAAAACGTAAAAGAGGGGACTATGTACTCACTTGAGATTGCAAGTATCCTTGATCTAGTGAACTAAAAAAGCTCGGAAAGTCAAGGAATCAAGTGGCACCTAGTATGGAATCACTATATTAATAAATCGGAACCTAAATCGGGAGGTCGGATAAAATGAGGTCTTGTAAACCAAATGAGTGTAGGAACTCATATGATATGGTTTAACAAAGCCTACATTCTGATTTGAAAGCAATCCTAAGTGCTTATGACCCGTTACGACTCGTAAAGGTAGTTTAAGTTACTTTAACGTGTGGTTTGCGCAAAAGCGCGTTCGGATGGTCTAACTAGTCCTATGATAAGTCTTATATGCCTAAACATGTTTAATAATGTTGCACAGTCAACTTAAGTGTCAAAATTTAGGTTACATATGCTTAGATTTAATTCATGCGCAAAACGGGCATTTTGGTCATTTTCCTAAGGAATATAAACTACCTATCATACAACTAACTAGACGAAGTAACCATAAGGTATAACACCTGGAGGTTATTCCCTATACAACTATAGTCACAATATATGTTTGGTCGAATCCTAATGATCGACCAAACGGGTCGGGTTTGAAAGTCTAAGCGGTTGTCAAGACCGCTTGACTTACGACCCTAAATAAGCACTAAACTAGAAGTGACGAGTTAAACATGTTAAGCTAAGTTAGAAAACTGATTTGATATCAAAACAAAGTGTTTCGATACCTAAAATGCACATAATCGTGCATTTTGACCGAAACGTTGACTCGTCAGTACAACTAGTCAAGTTGGTAATCAATAGGTATAGTCGCAAGGGACTATAACCATCATGATTACAATCATGTTGTACAGTTCAAATGAACTTTGTCTTGACCAATTCATGGTAAAAGCCGAAAGTCAAACACTGTCTGGCCTTTAGCTCGAAATAGCTAAAATAAGTAGACAAGACTAAGATAGAACACTTACTTGTGTTCTAGGATCCAAGAATGCTCGGTGAAGCCTCCAAAATAATGGTAGCCTCCAATTTAGAGCATAGATGAAGATAGAAAGCAAATGAGCAAATTGGAATGAAGATGATCATGGGTATTTATAGGAATTCTTGAACCATTAGATCATGCCAAGTGTTTTCTGTGGTGATCAAGGAATAATCTACACCTTACACTTGTTAGGCTAGGAATTAAAGCCTTGATGATCACACAACTTGGTCACCAAGCAAGAAAACCATGGGCTGTTAACAAAACTAATCTGGGCACTGCTTACGGACAGTATGGGGTCCATGCTTACGGTCCGTAAGCACCCCTGCAGGGACCAAGTTTCTCAAAATGGCAGAACAGGCCCCTAAACTTGATTTGTCGCGTTTTGGCACTTTTAACACCCGTTAACCTCATTTTCAAGCCTCATAAGAATGAGAAAGCATAGGGAACTTGAAAAATGCTCGGAAATGTTTCGGATGACGGTTCATTCGATCGTACGGTTGCGGTTTTCGGTTAATTACGACGAAAATCGTAACGAACGCGCAAATGACCGTAAATGCGTAACAAATGGCATTTTTGCATTCCAATCACTAAAATATGATATTTTAATGATTACAAAAATTTTTGGATGTCCGTACATGTTCCAGATAGCGAAATACGCGAATTGGCATAGTTTCGCAGATTTTGCAAAATAGCCCATAGAGCTGAATAAACATGTTTTCGCCATACCGAACCCTTCAAAACTTATTTCTAAGTTATGTAAAGGATATTTAAGGTATGTTTATCTTGTTTCATTGTTCCAAAGTGTACGTCATGTTAAATGGGTTATGTTTGTGTAACGGTTCGCGATTTCACTTCTAGAAAATGTTTGGAAGGTCGAATTTGAACAAGGATTGAAAATACGAAATGGCATAAGTAAATACACAAATATTGGAATAAAACACAATGTTATTGAATATGAAATTGTTTTGGGATTGTATGATGATTGAAATACACAAATGTCACAGTCTCCCCTACTTTAGGAAATTTCGTCCCGAAATTTATTTAGAGGAAACTTGTGAGAATAGATGTGGATATTTCGCCTTCATTTGATCCTCTCGTTCCCAAGTAAATTCTGGGCCACGTTTGGATTCCCAGCGAACTTTAACAAGTGGTATACGTTTACGCTTGAGTTTCTTGATTTCACAGTCCACTATTTCCACTGGTTTCTCAACAAAATGCATCGTGTTATCCACACGAATTTCATCAAGAGGGATGTGGAGGTTTTCATCAGCCAAACACTTTTTAAGATTGGACACGTGGAAAGTTGGATGAACATTTCCAAGTTCAGGAGGTAGCTGTCAGGATCTAAGTTTGAATTGATTGTTGTTTTTGTTTCAAATAATGAAAAACGATTATAATAGAGACTAAGTGCAGCGGCTTAATGGAAAACTTTTACAACGATCAATTGGTCATTTGTTTTCATCACCAACTTGCTTTTAAGTAATTAGACTATTGCAAGTGATTCACAAACTACCCCTTAGCCCAATAACGATCGTTTGATAGTAAGAAATAAAGAAGATATGCCAAATTGATCTTTTTAAGAAGACAAGTAAAACTGTTACAATGAGCGCATATTTATACTAACTATCTAACCACTGATCGTCTTACAATGACATCATGGTTGATAGTGACAGCTAACAAACGTAACTAACTATAAACACTGCTAGACTAAAGTTATCAGTGCAAGCACTGTTACATTGATTTAACTAAGATGAGACTAAACACTGTTGGCCAACCTTTGATCTTGTATTCTTCTATCAGCGGTTGGGAGTTTCTTCTATCAGATGATAGGTAACCAATGTTCTTTATTGAAAGCAGTAAAAGCCTATTAGTGGATAGAAACCTCTGATAGCTGGAGCAAAGCTCGGATGATGTGTTTTGACTTTGTATCATCTGTTCCTTTCCAAAGGTTCAATCCCAACAATCTCCCCTGGAACAGATGATGCCAAAAACACCTTATTCTTAATCTTTATTCCTCAGAAATAACTCTCTTATTTGACCTTTGAATTGTAGCTCAAAGTTAAGAGATTCTAAGTCATCAGCATCCTTCTTAAGTTCTAAACTTAGTAGTTCGTGGAAGTCTTCTACTGTAAGCCCATAAGCAGCTTCCATGGATAGTTTAGTGACCTTACCATCAGACTTGATCAGAGTCAATTCGTAGGTGTCTTTGTTGACCTTCCACTTTAGAATTTTTGGTATCAGAGCTTGGTCAATCGATTTTGATTTAAACGTCAAATTGGTTTGAACAGATTAGCTCTTTGTTGCTAATTTCGTTTGATAAGTTTTGCTTGAATACAGAGTTTTATTACTACAAAAGTTTTTAAAACAAAAATCTGTTGTAAACAAGAGAAATGGGACAAAACACACAAGATTCAAATATTGGATCCATGTTCAAACCACCTATATTGAAACGAAATGAGTATTTTATTTGGCAACATAGGATGGGTCATATTCTCGCTCAACAGAACACCGGATGTTGGAGATCTATTGTGTTTGGACCTCATGTTCCCATGGTTCCAAGCACAGAGGATCCCCACACTCAAGTCCTAAAAAACTCGGAAATTACTCTGAACATGATTTCCTTAAAATTGAATTGGATGCTAAGGCTTTCAGCATAGTTGCTTCAGCCTTGCCCAATGAGATTTATGCGGGATTACTTTATTGTAATAGTGCTAAAGAGTTGTGGGATGCTCTCAAAGAGCAATTCGATGGTACTGAAGAGGTGATTGAGAATAATAGAGAAGTCTTGAATCAACAGTATGAAACATTTTGTCATGTAAAAGGTGAGTCACTAACCCAACAGTTCGAGCGATTTAGCTGTCTCATAAGCGAATTGAAACTGGTAGTTGTGAGCTTTCCTAATTCGACTATCAATAGTCGTTTCTTAAGGTCACTACCAGAAAAATGGGAGATAATAGCTTATGTTACTCAAACATCTATTGATTATAAAGAAATGACCCTCACACAGCTTCATGGTTGACTTCTCACTTATGAGAGAGAGTTGAACCAGAAAAAGAAGCTTCAAGAGTCTGGGAAAGTGACTGATGACTATACATTCAGAAACATTGCTCTCTATAGTCATGAAGAGGGGTCTGGTAGTGGAAAGGATCAGAGTTTTGATTATTACATTGACATAACTTCTGGAAACAATTTCAACTCTGATCCCAGTACATCCAATTTTGCTTTTGCTGCAAATTGTGAAAGCCAAACCTCTGACAATCTGAGTTTTGAGATGAATGACTTACAACACTTTGAATGCATGGATTTGGAAGAAATGGACATCCTACACTAGTTGGCACTCTTGAGTGTCAGGGCTAGTAAGTTTTACAAAAGAAATAGTAGGAGGTTTCCAGGATTGCATGGGGGGTTAAAAGTTAGGTTAGATAAATCAAGGATAAAATGTTACAAGTGCAATAGGATGGGACATTTTGCCAGGGAATGCAGAACTCAAACGGCAGGACCAATTGTTACTCATCCTGGCACCAATCCTCAAAGCACTGTCCAATATTCCCAATTTACCCCTGTACATCAAATGCAAAACACTGCTCATTTTGCAAGTCCTGTAACAACTGTCCCTATTCATTATGTCCAACCCCCTGCTCCACAGATTCAATATGTTCAAGCACCACCACAAGTACATGTGCAACAAACTCCACATGTCACTCAAACTACTCAAACCGCTGCTGCACCAGCAGAGGTTACACAACAAAGCTTCTTTACCCAAGGTTTTGTTGATTGGAGTAGTTTGCCTGAGGATTTAACTGATGAAAACTTTGCTCTCATAGCCAAAAATGATTTTGAAAAAGAAAACTTATGTTTTATGGCTTTTGAGACCTTAGTTGAAGGTGATGAGTCTGTGGAACAGGAGTCAAAATCTGACGTGGTTGAATGTTGTGCAGCAGTGGTTACACCAGAAGTCACACCTATGGTTGAAATGAATGTTGCTGAGATTGAAGAAGATAATCTATCTGACCCATGGAACACTGAGGTGTGTGAACAAGAATGTGATTGTGCTCTTATGGCTGCTTCGAAGGTATCACCTCAGATCCTAAAAGATCTATGTTCTGAAAAATGCATTATTGCTTTTGCAAATATAAAACAGGTGAATGAAAACCTGAAAAACAAAATTTTGGAAGATGAACTTAAATTTGAAAAACTTGTGAAAGAGTTAAAATCAAAATTAAGTGAAAAAGATTCTGAAATGAGTAGTCTAAGGCATGAATCAAGCATAATTAGAGACCAGCTCCAAACCATGGTAGAAAAATACCAGGTTTGCAACTTGAATCTACCCAGATCACTTGTGAAAAATGGTAGAGTCTTGCAAAGGTTATGAGCTTATGCTTGATGCTCAAGTCAAGAGCAACATAGATTTTGGTATAGGCTTTAGGGAATATGACCATACTTGTGAAAATGTTGCAAAAATTGATTCTGAGTTTGTTGAAATAGTCCCAATTAATTTGGCTGGTGAAGAAATTAAAATCACTAGTAAGGAAGGAAACAAAATTGTTCTTCAAAAACCAGAGGTTTCATCAAAGGAAAAGGAAATTGAAAAATATCAGTTTAAACCAATATGGTCAGATGAATGTGATATCTTAGAAAACTTCAAGCCAATGGACTTTTCAACTCTTGATGGTATAAAAGCACCAAAAGCATTGGTGATTCCTATCAAATACTCGCCAGCAGAGGTTACATCATCTGCTCTCAAAAAGTCTGATAGAAAAAGGAAGGAAAAGGTTAAACACTTGTTTTGTAAATTTTGTGAAAAGAAAAATCATGATACAGCAGATTGTTTTCTTTTGAAAGCTAATGATAAAAACAAAACTTGTGTCATGCCTAAATCTCCTAGATGCACCATTTGCAACAAAACAACTCATCCAACTCAGGAGTGTGTCTATCTCAAAACCTATCATCAAAAGGTAAAAGAGATTAGATAAAAAGCTCTAGAAAGAGAAAAATAAATATTACAAAACAAAAATTTAAATCATGTGAAACATCTGTCACCAAAGCTTTGAATCAAACCTCTGTCCGCAGGGAAATTCAAGTAACAGATGCACCTCCATCAAACCAGTTTCCAAGAGATAAAAGCCAACCTAATTACCAAAAGGTGCCTATGACATATGAGACTTACAAAAAGCCTTCTAAGCCAAGGGTAAATAGGCATCCTCATGGTTACCAACAGTTGATATGAGGTAGCTCATAGTAGTGGTTACAAAAATCTGATCCAACCACTGCTCATCAGTCTGAACTTAACTCTGGATCACCTGGTACCCCATCCAAAGCCATTTTTGCTTTGGAGACTCACCTGAACTAATTATTTCAAAACATGTACAGGGAGCTTCTACTTGCCTTGACAGTCTTTGGTATGTAGATAGTGGAGGCTCCAGGCACATGACAGGATGTAAAGCCCTGCTCAGAGATTTTAAAGCTCATGGAGGGGGTGATATATCCTTCGGGAATAATTCAAAAGGAAAGGTGTTAGGATCAGGATGTGTTTCAGCAGGAAAACTCAAGTTTGAAAATGTAAATCTCATTGACAATTTAAAATTCAATCTCTTAAGTGTTTCACAGATGAGTGATAAAGGTTATGGTTCCTTTTTCACAAAGAAAACTTGCCAAATTGTAGGGCCAGAGGTTGTCAAAAAGATTGATCAAATCATTGCAGAGAGCAAAGCACAGCTGACTGCTCATAGAGTAGGAAATGTGTATGTGGTTGATATGTTAAAAGATAATCCTATGTCAAATGCATGCCTGTTCTCAGTTGCCTCCAGCAAAGAGACAGAGCTATGGCATAAAAGACTAGGACACACAAATCTAAAAACTATCTCCACTCTCTCAAAACAAAATCTGGTTAGAGGTTTACCCCAAAAACAATTCACTTGTGAAGAGCATTGTGTTCCCTGCTTAAAAGGTAAACAACATAAAAGCTCTTACAAGTCAATTGAAGAGTCCGGAACAAGTCAGTGCTTACAGCTGCTTCATATGGACTTGTTTGGACCTGTAAAAATCATGAGCTTAAAACACAAAAGATATTGTCTGGTGATAGTTGATGATTTTTCCAGGTTCACATGGACTTTCTTTTTACACTCTAAGGATGAAACAGTAAACATTTTGCAAAACTTTGTTAAACAAGTTGAAAAGAAATTTGATCTTCCTGTACAAATCTTTAGGAGTGATAATGGAACAGAGTTTAGGAACAAGGAGTTGGATGCCTTTTGTGAGTCAAAAGGAATTGTTAGACAATATAGCATTCCTAGAACTCCAGAACAAAATGGGGTTGTTGAAAGGAAAAACAGAACTTTAATTGAATCAGCAAGGACTATGCTTGCAGACTCAGGTTCACCCTTGTCTTTTTGGGAAGAAGCTGTAAACACTGCTTGTTATGTGCAGAACAGAGTTTTGATAAACCCTAGGCATCATAAGACTGCCTATGAACTGCTCTATAAAATCAAACCTCTGATCTCCTATTTCAAAATCTTTGGCTGCCTATGCTTCATTTTAAACATCAAGGATTCAGTATCCAAGTTTACAGCCAAAGTTGATTGTGGCTATTTTCTGGGATACTCAACCACTGCTAAAGCCTACAGAGTTTTTAACTCTAGGACCAAGTGTGTTGAGGAAACTCTAAATGTGAAGTTCAATGAACTCTCATCTTTGAAAATACCAGCAAATGGACCTGCTGAATTGTTTGATTTATCTAAATTTACATTTGAAGATGTGTCTCTCAAGACTAACCCTGCAGGTACTCCACCATCATCTGTTGAAGAGCAAGGATATGATTGTATTCTTGCAAGTTTCAAAATCAATCCTACAGGCAGAGGAGCAGATATTAGTAACAATGGTGAAAACTCTGCCAGGTCAACAGTGGTTAATACTCAAACCTCTACCAGCTCTCAAATCCAAACATCTGTTGATGAAAGTCCACTACAAATGGGTGAAAATCAACACACTTTCACTCCCATACCACGAATCCCTCCACCACCATTTCAATCGGAGGCTGGACCATCAAATTCACCGGTAGAGGATAGCTCAGATGATACACATTTGCAAGCTTCACCTCAAAATGCCATTGTCCCATATCAAGGTGATTCGATATTCCTCAAAAGCCATCCATTGGATCAAGTTATTGGCAACATCAATGAGGGTGTGCTCACAAGAAGCCAAGCCCAAAACATTTGTCTTTTTGTTGGATTTCTATCACTCACACAGCCTGTCAAGTACCAAGAGGCACTGAAAGACAACAGCTGGGTAGAAGCCATGCAAGTAGAGCTCCTACAACTCAAGAGACAACAAGTTTGGGAACTTGTACCACTGCCAAAAGATGTGAGTCCCATCGGCACAAAGTGGGTCTTTAAGAACAAAACTGATGAAAGGGGTATTGTTCTCAAAAACAAAGCAAGGCTACAGACAGGAAGAAAGGATTGACTATGATGAAACTTTTTCTCCAGTAGCAAGGCTGGAAGCCATTAGCCTGTTCTTAGCCTTTGCTACTAACCACAACATCAAGGTGTATCAAATGGACATCAAAATTGCATTCCTGTATGGAAAGATCGAGGAAGAAGTATATGTTTGTCAACCTCCTGGATTTAAGGATCACTTCCATCCTGATCATGTGTACAGGTTAAACATAACACTGTATGGTCTAAAACAAGCACCAAGAGACTGGTATGAAACTCTATCCACTTTTCTCTTATCCATTGGTTTTATCAGAGGTAGGATTGACAAAACCCTATTTTTAAAATGGAAAGGAAAAGATTTTAAGCTAGTCCAGATTTATGTGGATGACATCATTTTTGGATCCACATGCACTGCCATGTGTGAAGAGTTCAGAAAACTCATGGCAGCAGAGTTTGAGATGAGTGCAATGGGTGGGTTGCAATGTTTTCTTAGTTTACAAGTCAAAAATGCAAAAAGGCACTTTCGTTCATCAAAATAAGTATGTGAAAGAACTACTTAAGAAACTTGATATGAATGATTGTAAACCTTGCAGCACACCATGGCAACTTCCAAGCTACTCACTATAGATAGCAAACATGACCTTATTGATCAAACTTTGTATAAAAGCATGATTGGGTCTTTATTGTACCTAACTGCATCACGGCCAGATATTATGTTTGCGACATGTGTCTGTGTCAGATCACAGTCAATGCCAAGAAAATCATATCTTATTGCTGTAAAAAAGATATTCAGATACATAAAAGGTGCTCCCACACTTGGTATCGGTATCCAGCGAATGGTAACATTGAGCATGCAGGATATTCTGATAGTGATTTTGCTGGATGTAAAACAACAAGGAAGTCCACATCTGGAGGAGCCCAATTCCTAGGGGATTGCTTAGTGTCTTGGCAAAGTAAAAAAGGCAAGTTGCAGTATCCACATCCAATGCTGAAGCAGAGTATATAGCTGCTAAAAGTTGCACTGCTCAAATTTTGTGGCTTCAAAACCAACTCTTGGATTTTGGTGTGATTGCCTTGAGGACTCCTCTCAAAATTGATAGTCAAGCAGCAGAAAACATCATCAAAAATCCAGTCTCACATTCCACCACCAAGCACATTGACATCAGACATCATTTTGTAAGGGATTGCTATGAAAAAGATCTGATTTCTTTACAACATGTCCATTCCAAGGATCAACTAACAGATGTGTTGACAAAAGCACTTGATGCTTCCACATTTGACAGCTTGATATCTAGGCTTGGAATGCTAAACATGGATTAAAAACAATTTTTCTTGTGATCCATGTGTAAATAGCAATAAAATGTTTTTTTAGAAAATCATAAATTCATCCTTAAAAATAGTTAAAATTGAATTTTTCAATAAAATCCTTAAAGTCTGTTCAAAGCTCTGATAGCACAAAAACACTGTTGTTTAGAAAAATCTATCCACTGATGCAAACCTCTAATAATGTTTAATATTGGTCATAACCACTGGTAGTTTTTACTCTAACAGTGGTTAGCCAAAACAACTGTTTTCCATTGTCAAACAGAGGTTACACATGGACAGATGTTACTCGACAGATGCTGCATTAGACGCCACGTCAAGTGCACTTTTTGAAAAACCCTATAAAACCCTATTCTATCCCCAAACAGAGTTTCATCTTTCTTGTGCGATTCCAAATTTTTCAAAGCTTTTCTTTCACAAATCATCAAACAATCATGGCTCCTAAAACCAAATTAAAGAAGAAATCGACACAAGAAAAACCCCCATTTATCCTCATCATCAAAACACCACACTATTACACTGCTATTCTTGAAGAAACCGACGCAAACATTCGGTATCATCCAATGATCCGAATTCTCAAAGAATCAAAATTCAAACACATGTTGGAAGTCAAAGCCCCTGTTTACATCGATTCTTTAAAAGAATTTTGGGCAAAAGCTAAACTCCACTCATCCGATGATGATGTGCCCTATTCCATTACTTCCAAATAGGGGGCACACAATTACAGATAAGCCCACAATCTATCTCCCAAGTCTTCATGTTAAATGATATGCAACATCCGGTATAATTTCCTTTGAGGGAGATGCAACATGAATTCGTTGAAAGAGGTTACACCGGACAGTTGAAAGGTATGACAATCTTCAAACCTAATTTTCCAGCAGAGATGAAATTCTTTTCCACACCCTACTTACTTGTGTCTCTGCAAAAACAACTGCTTTCAACGAGATTCCATTGAACATGCAGTATATGAGATTTGAAATTTTAACTGGTTCTGATTTTAACTTCTCCCAGGTGCTGTTCAATGATCTTGTAACTAATTTTAAAAATATTTCAAAACAAAAAGCTTTCTTGATACATCCAAGATTGGTCAAAGCTCTGACCAAAGCTTAAAGCCTGTTCAAAGCTCTGATAGCACAAAAACACTGTTGTTTAGAAAAATCTATCCACTGATGCAAACCTCTGATAATGTTTAATATTGGTCACAACCACTGGTAGTTTTTACTCTAACAGTGGTTAGCCAAAACAACTGTTTTCCATTGTCAAACAGAGGTTACACGTGGGCAGATGTTACTCGACAGATGTTGCATTAGACGCCACGTCAAGCGCACTTTTTGAAAAACCCTATAAAACCCTGTTCTATCCCCAAACAGAGGTTTCTTCTTGTGCGATTCCAAATTTTTCAAAGCTTTTCTTTCACAAATCATCCAACAATCATGGCTCCTAAAACCAAAGTAAAGAAGAAATCGACACAAGAAAAACCCCCATTTATCTTCATCATCAAAACACCACACTATTACACTGCTATTCTTGAAGAAACCGACGCAAACATTCGTTATCATCTAATGATCCGGATTCTCAAAGAGTCAAAAATCAAACACATGTTGGAAGTCAAAGCCCCTGTTTACATCGATTCTTTAAAAGAATTTTGGCAAATGCTAAACTCCACTCATCCGCTGATGATGTGCCCTATTCCATTACTTCCAAAGTATGGGGCACACAATTACAGATAAGCCCACAATCTATCTCCCAAGTCTTCATGTTAAATGATATGCAACATCCGGTATCATTTCCTTTGAGGGAGATGCAACATGAATTCGTTGAAAGAGGTTACACCGGATAGTTGAAAGGTATGACAAGCTTCAAACCTAATTTTCGAGCAGAGATGAAATTCTTTTCCACATCCTACTTACTTGTGTCTCTGCAAAACAACTGCTTTCAACGAGATTCCATTGAACATGCAGTATATGGGATTTGCAATTTTAACTCGTTCTGATTTTAACTTCTCCCAGGTGTTGTTCAATGATCTTGTAACTAATTTTAAAAATATTTCAAAACAAAAAGCTTTCTTGATACATCCAAGATTCATGAGTATTTACTTGCAAGACCAGATCAAATCAAATGCAAGTAAACAAGGCGCAGTTACAAATGCTGGCAGCTTAAACCATGAAACATTTACACGTATAACAAATCAAGACAAAGTTTCCAAAACAGAAGCAGAGGAGGCTGAGCCTATTTTACAAGAACAAAATGTTCAAGCTCAACCTCCGGCTGCTGAGCCCACTGCTCTAGGTGATCAGGGCAACACAACCGCTGCTCTGAAACCCACACCTAAAATCACCAAAAAGAAACCATCCAGAGTATCCCGAAAACCCACCAAACCCAAAAAGGGTCCTCTGGAAGATGATATCCCAGAGGTAAACCCAGTGACACCACCAAAGTCACGAACCACTGCTGCTACTTCTTCACAGCAGATGGTAGAAAGATCTCAAACCGACTTTGAAACTCCTCCTGCATCCTCACAAAAGGATCAGGTTGTATGCACAGGACACCTAATTATGAAGCTCTAGGATCACTTGGTTCTATCTTCTACATCCCCTCTCCCAGGGCAATGTCGCTTTCTACACATCCACTCTCACCAACTCCATCTTTACCACCAACCATGTTACCCTTGCTGAATGCAATAGAAATTGAGCAGACATTATCCAGCACTTCTCACCAACCTATCATTGAGAATATACTTCAACCAGAGGCTGGGTCTGACTTATTTCTAAATGCTAGCCCATCAGCAAATGAAGAGGCAGCATCCCTTGGGTTACATGTAACCCTTGGTGATAGTTCAACAATGGCAGCCACTACAATTTCTCAACTCCCAAGTTCTCAATTGGACAGTGGTTACATAGCTAAGACCTTGTTGAAGGCAACCACTACTGAGGCTACTAAGGTAACCTCTGCTCTAGTGGGAAGTCCCCAGAACCAAGACAAAGGGGCATCTAAGATTGAAGCAAGTGGTAAACCACTTGCTCATGATATCTTGGATAAAACTACCACATCTGGTTGGAGTTCAGATGATCCTATTAAGTTAGGTGATGAGCTAAAATATCAGGAATTGATGGAAAGGGTTACCAAGGTTGAAAGCACTGTTGATGAAATAAAAGATCTTTTGAAACAGTTGATCGCTATACAGAGCTAAACCCCTGTTCCAACCACTGCTGAACTCAAATCTGTAATATCTCCAATCTTTCAATAAGAGAAACACTTCCTGGAATAAAAACATAAGCATCAGATTATGGAACTCAGAAATATGGTTGATGCAAGATATAATGACACTGTTGCAGATATCAAGGCAATCAAAGCCCACTTGCTCACCACCACTGGTATATCTCCTCCTACTGTCATTTTTGTCAGTCCAGATGAAGCCAAAAAGGGGGAGAAACCTTTGGGAAATAAAAAGTTGAAGATGGATGATGATAAGGCAAGGCCTACAGTGAATATTCCTAAGCCAGATGGTTCAAAGAAACCAGACTTAACTGAAGATATCTTGGCAAGGGCAAAGAAGTCCCATAAGAAGTATGTGTTTGATGAAGGCAAGGTGCTGGTTGAGAAAAAGATTGATCAGCAGTTAGAAAAGGGAGAGACTGGTACCTCAACAAAGAGGAGATCTTCTTCAAAAGCAAGACAACCAGAATCGACACCTCTCAAAACTAAAGACGCTACAAATCCAGCCACAAATACAAAATCAACCAGATCTTCTCACACAAAACCCATATCCACCTCAAGAGATGTTATGGAAACTATTGTGCCAACATCTATTGACACAGCAGAGGTTGTAGCAGATGTTACCACAACCAATACCATTCTCACTTTTCCTACTTCCACAAAACAACTACCAACACCACCAAGAATTCCAAGTTATCCATCATCACCTTCGATCAGTTTTAAGAGGAGAAAAGTTACAAAGGTCATAAATGAAGAAAAGATCCCTGCTCCTTTGCCTCTTGCATCTGCACCAATGCTAAATCTAATCTCTGTTTCCCCAACTGAAACGTCTGCTGCTCCCTCAAAAGAAGTGATTCCTGCAGCTATAAAATTTCCTCTTGATTTGCCTGCAGTCAAGAAAGAAATCATATCTTTCTATGATGAAGAAGATCCAGACAAAAGACACTTTCCTTCACTTCAAGTTTATCCAAAGCCTGCAAATATTGATCAGTATCTGGCACTCAAAGAAAAACAGGCAGAGGATATTGCTAAGAAGTTGTCTAAAGGCAAAAGTGATAGAGAAGTGCATAATCAACTCCAGTTTCAATTGAGCAAAGTCCAATCCCTTAAAAGATTCTCAAAGAATTTATCAAATAAAATTTCTGAAGCAGAAGAAAAACTCTTGAAAGAAAATTACCTCTCACATCATGGAAACAAAGAAATATGCTGCTACAAGAGCACAGTTCAAGGATTGGTCTGTGAGTGAGCTTCAAGAAGAAAATGCAAGAATAGAAGCACAATCAAAAGATCCTCACAACAAACCTACATGTCCAGACTGGAACAAATACAAGAAGAATGTACCTGAAAAGACCCTAAAGCTCAGAAGAATGAAGGAAGAGCTAATTCAGAATCACTATGGGTCAAAGAATCAGGTGATGAGATGGGGGAGATAAGAGTGTGGATACATACAAAATGCTTGAAGCTAGAAGGAAAAAGGATCCATCTATGCCTCCTAAACATGATTATTCCAAATAAGATGCTGCTCTCAAAGCTCGACTCTCTAAAAGGCCCAGCTCAACAACTGTCCAATCCACACTTGCTTTGGTAAAACGAAAAAGGCAAGAGGAGTTGTCAGAGAAGGTTGACAAAGAGTTTGAGGAAGTGTTTATCAAAGAAGGAATCAAGAATATGATGGACTATCCAACAGATGATAGAAGTGCCAAGTTGGACAAAGATTTGACAAGAGTAGCTCCCTTCCTATCCTCAGCAATAAAAGCTCCTTGAAGAAAGCCTTCAGACCTATTGTCAGGATCTAAGTTTGAATTTATTGTTGTTTTTGTTTCAAATAATGGAAAATGATTGAAACAGAGACTAAGCGCAGCGGATTAATGGAAAACTTTTACAACAATCAATTGATCATTTGTTTTCATCACCAACTTGCTTTTAAGTAATTAGACTATTGCAAGTGATTCACAAACTCCCCCTTAGCCTAATAACGATCGTTTGATAGTAAGAAATGAAGAAGATATGCAAAATTTATCTTTTTAAGAAAACAAGTAAAACTGTTACAATGAGCGCCTATTTATACTAACTATCTAACCACTGATCGTCTTACAATGACGTCATGGTTGATAGTGACAGCTAACAAACGTAACTAACTATAAACACTGCTTAACTAAAGCTATCAGTGCATAGCACTGTTACATTGATTTAACTAAGACTAGACTAAACACTGCTGGGCAACCTCTGATCTTGTATTCTTCTATCAGCGGTTGGGAGTTTTTTCTGTCAGAGGATAGGTAAACAATGTTCTTTATTGAAAGCAGTAAAAACCTATCAGTGGATAGAAACCTCTGATAGCTGAACCAAAGCTCAGATGATGTGTTTTGACTTTGTATCATCTGTTCCTTTCCAAAGGTTCAATCCAAACAGTAGCTCAAGTCTGTAGGCCACTTTTCGATTCTCTCAACGATCTTGGATGGTCCAACATATCGTGGTGCACGTTTTCCTTTCTTTCCAAATCTAACCACGCCTTTCCAAAGGGATACCTTGAGTAGGACGTGATCACCGACTTGAAATTCCAAGGGCTTGTGATGTTTGTCCGCGTAACTCTTTTGACGACTTCTAGCTGTCAGAAGGTTATCGCCAATCTTTTTAACTTTGTCTGTAGTCTCTAGAATGAGTTCAGGTCCAGTAAGCTGATCTTCACCTATCTCATTCCAGCAGACCTGTGAACGACATTTTCGACCGTATAAAGCCTCGAAAGGAGCCATGTTGATGCTTGAGTGATAACTATTGTTGTAGGAGAATTCGATCAACGGTAGATGCGAATCCCAACTACCACCAAAATCGATCACACAAGCTCTAAGCATATCCTCCAGTGTCGGAATTGTTCTTTCAGATTGACCATCCGTTTGAGGATGATAAGTTGTGCTCAAATTAAGTTGGATTCCCATGGCATATTGCATGGTTCTCCAAAAGTGAGACGAGAATCGAGCATCACGGTCAGATATGATGTTCAAAGGAACACATGTCGCGATACAATCTCATCTACGTATATGTTGGCTAGTTTATCAGCAGATAGATCCTCACGGATTGATAAGAAATATGCTGACTTTGTTAGACGATCAACAACTACCCAAATGGCATCATGACCTCTATTAGTGAGTGGTAGTTTGGTAATGATATCCATAGCAATGTTTTCCCATTTCCAAACTGCTATCTCTGGTTGTTCCAATAATCCAGAGGGATGTTGATGTTCTGCCTTAACCTTAAGATAAGTAAGGCATTTGGACACAAATAAGGCAATGTCTTTCTTCATTTCCGGCCACCAATATTGGGTTCGAAGATCCTTATACATTTTATCTGCACCAGGATGAATTGAATAACGAGACTTGTGAGCTTCATCCATTAACAAGGTGCGGAGATTGTCTTGACTTGGGACCCACAAACGGTCCATGAAATAATATAACCCATTGTTTTTCAGTTCAAGATGAGGCTCAAGATGATATGGTAATTCCTTACCCATCAAGTCTTGTGAAAGACAAGTACGTTGAGCTTGAGAAATGCGGGTTTGAATATCAGATCGAACTTTGAAACAGTGTAGCTTGACCCGTTCCTTACGACTCAATGCATCAGCCACGACATTCGCCTTACCAGGGTGGTAGCGAATTCACAATTGTAGTCGTTTAGGAGTTCAACCCAACGTCGTTGCCTCATGTTTAGTTCTTTCTGATTGAAAATATGTTGGAGACTTTTGTGGTCAGTAAAAACCACACATTTTGTACCATAAAGGTAGTGTCTCCAAATTTTGAGAGCAATAACTACAACACATAACTCAAGATCATGAGTTGTGTAGTTCTTCTCATGGATTTTCAATTGTCTTGATGCATAGGCTATAACTTTGTTCCTTTGCATGAGAACACAGCCAAGGCCTAAGTTTGATGCATCACAATAAACGACAAAATCGTCGTTACCTTTAGGTAGGGATAAAATAGGAGCATTGGTAAGTTTCTGTTTCAGGGTCTGAAAAGCTTCTTCTTGTTTGGGTCCCCACTCAAAAGGTTTATTCTTTTGAGTCAAAGCAGTGAGAGGAACTGCAATCTTGGAAAAGTTTGCGATAAAGAGACGATAATAACCTGCGAGACCAAGAAAAGAACGAACCTCGGTAGGAGTAGTAGGTGTACTCCAATCCCTGATCGCACTGATTTTAGCAGGATCTACATGAATACCTTGTTCATTGACAATATGTCCCAAGAATTGAACTTCCTTTAGCCACAATTCACACTTGGAGAACTTGACGAAGAGTTGTTCTTTCTTTAGGAGTTCCATTTTTAACGGAGATGTTGTTCATGGTCAACTCGGGTCTTTGATAGATCAAAATATCATCAATGAAAACAATGATGAACTTGTCCAAATAAGGTTTACAAACCCTATTCATCAAATCCATGAAAACAGCAGGAGCATTAGTTAAACCAAAGGGCATAACAGTAAACTCATAATGACCATATCTTGTGCGAAAAGCTGTCTTGGGAATATCTTCTTCGAGTACACGAAGCTGATGATACCCAGAACGTAGATCAATCTTTGAAAAGCAAGTAGCTCCCTGTAACTGATCAAAGAGATCATCAATGCGAGGTAGGGGATATCGATAATTGATCGTGAGTTTGTTGAGTTCACGGTAATCGATGCACATACGGAAGGATCCATCCTTCTTTTTCACGAATAGGACTGGAGCGCCCCAAGGTGAAAAGCTCGGCCGAAAGAATCCTTTGTCAGATAATTCCTGAAGCTGTTTTGATAACTCTTGCATCTCAGACGGTATGGGGATTTGGCTATAGGGTTCGCACCAGGTATAAGGTCTATACGAAACTCGACTTGTCGTGCTGGGGGTAAACCAGGTAATTCTTCAGGAAACACCTCAAGATAATCCCGAACAATAGGTGTATCTTGAATGGTTTTGCCCTTGCCTTTCTCCTCTACGATATGCGCCAAGAAGGCTACATAATTCTTTCGTAGGTATTTTATGGCTTGGGTACAGGTCATGAGTTTAAGGCTACTAACAGGTTTTTCTCCATGAATTTCGAAGATCTCACCAGTTGAAAGTGGTACTCTAACAATCTTGTCAAAACAAACTACCTCTACATGGTATTTGGTCAACCAATCCATTCCTACTATAATGTCAAAGCTTCCGAGTTGCATTGGCATGAGCTCAATGGGAAAAAGATGGTTATTAAGGTTTAATTGGCAATCACGGATGACAGAATAAGGGGTTCGCCACTAGCTATTTCGACTGTCAAGGGCTTTCCTAGTTTTGTTCTAGGCATTGAAAGCAAAGGTTCAAAAGCAAGAGACACGAAACATCTATCGGCACCCGAATCAAAAAACATAGAAGCAGGATGGTTGTTAACGAGAAACGTACCGTTCACCACCTAATTGTCTGCGCGTGCCTCGTTGGCATTCATGTTGAAGACTCTTCTACGAGCCTGAGCCTGGTTTGCATTTGCCAACTTCGGGCATTGGTTCCTTTAGTGGTTAGGTCCCCACAATTGTAGCATGAACCAGGAGGACAGTGAGGTCATGCTGGATGGGCTGGCTGCTGAACATGGTTTTGTGCTGCCTGATTTTGGGTCAGAGCAAAACGGCAAGTGTTGGCAAGATGAGCAGATTTCCCATAGTTAGTGCAAATGCGGCACTGTACATGTGGTTGATGGTGGCTGTTACACTTATTGCACAAAGGTGCATTGCCAACATACTGCTTTTTAGCTAGTGGTTGAGCAGGCTGATTAGGAGCAGCTTGGTTAGGTTGTGTAGTGACAGCGAAGTTCTTGGAAGCCTTACGCTTCCTCGACTTTTTAGAAGACTCAGGCTTTTTCCCCTTTTGTTTCTCATTCTTGTTGGACTGTTTCTTGTCACCCTTTCTGTGGAGATTACCTTTCTTGACTTGAGATTCAGTCAAGGTAGCAGCGAGCTCAATGGCTTGTCGAACGGTAGTAGGGTTGCTACCAGTGACGGTATCCTGAACAAGATCTAGCAAACCATCAATGTATTTTTCAATTGCCTTGTCCAAAGGCGTGACCATCGTGGGACATAGCAGACTTAACCCCTTATACCGATCGGTGTAAGCACGGTGCTCACCACTGTCTTGCTTTACGTCGTAGAACTAATTTTCTAGTACCCTTGCTCGTGACGAGGGAAGAACTCTTTCATCATTAGAGCCCTAAGTTCCTCCCATGTCTGACCTATAGCGACATCTGCACCTCGATCTCTCATCACTCCGTTCCACCACGTGAGCGCCCTCTTTTGAAACACACCTGAAGCAAACTCAACTTTACGATTATCAGGACACTGAACATGGCGAAAAGTACTCTCAAGACTCTCAAACCACTGGAGGAGCCCAGTTGCTCCTTCAGAACCACTAAACTTGAGTGGTTTAGCCGAATTAAACTGTTTAAAGTTGCACGGAGCAGGTGCATTGTTATTGTTGTTGGCTTGGTTAATTTGAGTAATGAGATTTGGTAGTACAACAGCCATCTACTGTGCTATGATAGTTGCTAGTTCGGTGTCAGGTTGTTGTACGTTTCGTCGATGAGGCATTCTAAAAGAGGATAACATGAGAGAAAACGAGTGAGACGATATGTTGAATAATCAAAAGGAGATGTTAAAATATCGACGAAAAGTAAGGATGGTGGTCATTCGTTCGTTTCTCAAAACAACAAAAAGACACACAGTGACTAATCAAAGTTAATGGGTTTTTATAATGTATCGCGAAGACATGCTTTAGCCAATAAGTGGACACTCACCCCAAGAGTTCCCAGGTAAGAGTGATTGGTCCGATAATGCGAATTTGTACGAACACTCTAGCCTTAGACAGAAAACTCAGGGTACAGGCACCCACCCTTCTAGATTGCACGTGTTCACATTAATAAGACTCAAACTTTGACGAGATTTTGAAAACTTAGAAGGCATAACGCCAAAGACAAATCATCTAAGGATAGATGATTGATTTTCAAAACGGATTTGGAATTTGTGGATTTGTTTTTGGTAATCACCTATGGATAGGTGATGGTACTGTTTTAAATTATAAACATAAGATAACTTGTGTTAGGGCCCTAGAAAAGTTATAGTCTAGGTCAAACCATTACTAATAACCTAATTCCCTATACCCATTGGCTCTGATACCAATCTTTCTGTCACACCCCGACCTCGTAAAACAACAAACCGCGGCTGAAACGTCGGGGGTGGAGTAACAGAACTATTGTTTCAACAACCATGGTAATTAAAGTTTTGTATTATTGATTCAAATTGTTTACATTGTCTGTAATTCAATGGAAACATAACATAAATTTATTTGTCTTGCTAAATTTTAAGTCACTAAAGCCCAAGTCCGCCTAAGTGTAGCACGATCAATCTCATATATATTAGCTCCTGAAACACATGTGAAAATAGGTACGTCAGCATAAAAAAAATGCCTGTGAGTTACATAGATTTTGTTAATGATGATTCATGACTTTATGTTAAATAATAGTTTAACGAAAAGTAGTCACGAACCTTATAAAATGTTTTCTTTTATAAAATCATATGAAAATCAAATGATACAAAAGAAGGATGTATGGTTAAATAATTAACCAAATGAAAATGAATTGTATAAAATATGCCATAGGTAAAACAATGTCTTGTGAAAAATTATATGTTATTTGTACCAAATGTGTCATGTCTTTGTCTTAGTCGAAGTGGTTTAAATAACGCTATGTATGTAATATCATGAAAGCACTTATATATAGGAAGTACTAGCGGCGTATCCACCATGCTTTTATCATATTACACGTATCTCGTTATTTAAATCACTTATCTAATAACCACCAAAAATGTCTTGTCAAACAAATGTCAAATGTCATGTGTAAACAATGTAATATGTCACAGTGTTAGGTATAAACCATGTCTTGTATAACAAATGTTTTGTATGGCAAGTAAAGAAAAGACTTTACTCAAACCATATGTATAATGTCGTATATAACCAAATGTCTTGTATAACCAAATGTCATGTACAAAACAATGTCTTGAATAAACCAAAGTTTAAATCAAAAATCATGTTTTGCAAAACCAATGCTTTATTTGATATGAACATTTATGTAGTAATGTTTATCGCATACATTCAAGCCTTGAGACTGTCGGATAAACCTTTAACAAGTCAAAGGTTTATCAAAAATGTATTCGGATTCTGTCATTCCCTACTTCCAAACAAACCTAGGAAGCGGGGAACGGGATTTGTCAAGTCCTATGGTACCATTACATACTACCGAGCGGCGTGATCAATGTTAATGAATGTATTCTTGTCCTGTTAAACATACCAAATGTCATAACCAATGTAAGCATGTCATGTAAAAAGCATGTACTAAGTATGCTAAATAAACATACGTAGTAGAAATGTCCATGAAATCAATGTGCTAGCATGCTCAGTCAACATACATAGCAAACTGTAATGTAAAATCAATGTGCTCATATGCTAAGTTAACATATGCTGCAAAATTAATCCATAAATCAATGTGCTAGCATACTCAAGTCAACATACATAGCAAAACATAATTGAAATCATGTATTATATGTGTACTAGATGAACATAGCATGTATATGTCATGAAAACGTGAAAACATGAAAGTATCGAGTAGGCACATGTGTTTCACCCCAAAATATTTGAAAAACGTAAAAGAGGGGACTATGTACTCACTTTAGATTGCAGGTATCCTTGATCTAGTGAACTAAAAAAGCTCGGAAAGTCAAGGAATCAAGTGGCACCTAGTATGGAATCACTATATTAATAAATCGGAACCTACATCGGGAGATTGGATAAAATGAGGTCTTGTAAACCAAATGAGTATTAGAACTCATATGATATGGTTTAACAAAGCCTATATTCTGATTTGAAAGCAATCCTAAGTGCTTATGACCCGTTACGACTAGGCCTGTAAATGAACCGAACGTTCATGAACTGTTCGTGAACTTGTTCGGTGGGAAGTTCGTTTATGTTCGTTTATTTAATAAATTAACGAACACGAACAAAAAATTGTGTTCGTTTAATTAAATGAACAAACATGAACACACCTTGTGTTCGTTCATTTATGTTCGTGAATGTTCGTTTATGTTCATTCATTTATGTTCATGAACGTTCGTTTATGTTCGTTCATTTATATTGATGAACGTTAGTTTATGTTTTAGTAAATACATAAATAGTTATAATTATATATATTAGATTTTCTAACTACTTATATAAATATAACTAATTAGTAATTGAGTTTTTCAGTAATAAAAAATGAAATTTTATTTTTTTCTTCACTTACTTAATATTTATATATAAAAAAACACATAATTTTAGTATCTATGAACCTTAATTTAGATGTGCTTTCGGATGAAATGTTGATATATTAGACTTTTTTGTTTGTGTTCACTAATGTTAAATTGTGTTTGTTTATATTTGTTAATTACGTTCATCAGTGTTCGTTTATATATATTCAATCATGTTAATTTATGTTTATTCACTAAGTTCATTTAAACTTTTTTTTGTTCATGTTCATTTGTGTTCGTTTATGTTTGTGAACTGTTCGTTTAGGCTTTAAACGAACGAACATAAACGAACACGAACATCACGAATTTCTTAATGAACGAACACGAACAAACAAATGTCTTCGATTATATGTTCGTGTTCGTGTTCATGTTCGGTTAAAGTTAAATGAACGAACATGAACATACCAACGTTCGTTTTCGTTCGGTTCGTTTACAAGCCTAGTTACGACTCGTTAAGGTAGTTTAAGCTACTTTAACGTGTCGTTTGCGCAAAAGCGTGTTCGGATGGTCTAACTAGTCCTATGATAAATCTTATATGCCTAAACATGTTTAATAATGTTGCACAATCAGTTTAAGTGTCAAAATTTAGGTTACATATGCTTAGATTGGATTCATGCGCAAAAAGGGCATTTTGGTCATTTTCCTAAGCCATATAAACTAACTATCACACAATTAACTAGACGAAGTAACCATAAGGTATAACCCCTGGAGGTTATTCCCTATACAACTATGGTCACAATATATGTTTGGTCGGATCCTAATGATCGACCAAACGGGTCGGGTTCGAAAGTCTAAGCGGTTGTCGAGACCGCTTGACTTACGACCTTAAATATGCACTAAACTAGAAGTGACGAGTTAAACACGTTAAAACATGTTTAACTAAGTTAGAAAACTGATTTGATATCAAAACAAAGTGTTTTGATACCCAAAAATAGTTCCATCACAAAATGCACATAATCGTCCATTTTGACCGAAACTTTGACTCGTCACTACAACTAGTCAACGTAGTAATCAGTAGGTATAGTCGCAAGGGACTATAACCATCGTGATTACGATCACGTTGTAAAGTTCAAATGAAATTTGTCTTGACTAATTCATGGTCAAAGCCAAAAGTCAAACACTATTTGACCTTTAGCTCGAAATAGCTAAAATAACTAGGCAAGACTAAGATAGAACACTTACTTGTGTTCTAGGATCCAAGAATGCTCAGTAGGAAGCCTCCAAAATAGTGGTAGCCTCCAATTTAGAGCAGAGATGAAGATAGAAAGAAAATGAGCAAATTGGAATGAAGATGATCATGGGTATTTATAGGAATTCTTGAACCATTAGATCAATCCAAGTGTTTTGTGTGGTGATCAAGGAATAATCTACACCATACACTTGTTAGGCTAGGAATTAAAGCCTTGATGATCATAAAACTTGGTCACCAAGCAAGAAAACCATGGGCTGTTAACAAACTGATTTGGGCACTGCTTACGGACCGTATGGGGTCCATGCTTACGGTCCATAAGATCCCCTGCAGGGACCAAGTTTCTCAAAATGGCAGAACAGGCCCCTAAAATTGATTTGTTGCGTTTTGGCACTTTTAACACCCGTTAACCTCATTTTCAAGCCTCATAAGGATGAGAAAGCATAGAGAACTTGAAAAATTCTCGGAAATGTTTCGGATGATGGTTCGTTCGGTCGTACAGTTGCGGTTATCGGTTAATTACGACGAAAATCGTAACGAACGCGCAAATGACCGTATATGCGTAACGAATGGAATTTTTGCATTCCAATCACTAAATATGATATTTTAATGATTACAAAAATTTTTGGATGTCTGTACATGTTCCGGATAGCGAAATACGCGAATTGGCATAATTTCACAGATTTTGCAAAATAGCCCCTAGAGCTGAATAAACATGTTTTCGCCATACCGAACCCTTCAAAACTTATTTCTAAGTTATGTAAAGGATATTTAAGGTATGTTTAGCTTGTGTCATTGTTCTGGAGTGTACGTCGCATTAAATGGGTTACGTTTGCGTAAGTGTTCGGGATTTCACTTCTAGAAAATGTTTGGAAGTTCGAATTTGAACAAGGATTGAAAATACGAAATGCCATAAGTAAATACACAAATATTGGAATCAAACACAATGTTATTAAATATGAAATTGTTTTGGAATTTTATGACGATTGAAATACACAGATGTCACAAATAGTATTCTTGATAATTTAGTGGTGGTGGTGGTTTAACGTATGGATAATATGAGGATGAACCTTTGAGATCTTGATAATCCGCCCTCTCATATCTGTACCTTCCAATGAGGGAGTCTTCCCGATCCTTGTATGCTTGAACCTTCTCATATAGCACACAACATTCCTGCAATAGATGTTCTTGGCTCCCGCAACATTCACACAGGTCATCATCTACCCAATTCATAATGAAAGACGGTGCCTGCAAAACACGTACCTGCACAGACAAGCTCGACTACCCAAAGTATAATCAAAGAAATACAAGAAAGAACACTAAAAACTAAAATTAGCTTTTTTATTTTTTTAAAATAACCCAAAATGAAAAAATCTAACAAGCAATGTAATACTAAACGCACTAGCTCCCCGGCAATGGCGCCATTTTGACAGACCGTGTCGTCCCAATCAGTCAAAAACCCAAATTAACCTAGGTAGCTAGAGTAAGTCGAGTATCGTATCCACGAAGAGCATGTGGTCAGTATTGCACTAGTTGTTCGATTAGTTAGATTATTTACAAAAATGTACAAGGTAATTATGAAGCTTGCTAATTTTCTTTGTTTATTTGAGTGGTAGGAAAAGATATCGGAGTAAACCGACAAGTTACTATTCACTACAAAAGAAATGATTACTTACTTAATTGCAAAAAAACTAGATTACTTAATTTAAAACAAGAATTGGGAATACAAATCACACCCAGTTCGACAATTGCAAGACCTAGGGTTCCTACATGTTTTAACTTGATTCAGTTGCATATAGTGATTAACGGATTTCTATCACGAATCTTAGGTACCAATTGCTATCAACGTCATAGACAACGGACCACATGCACTTCGTCACCTCGGACATGTAAATCCTAACCTAAGATAAGGTATAGTTGCACATAACCATTTCGCAAAGTCAAATTTTATCATCACTCGACAATTTACGAATTCGAAACAAATGCAAGACAATTATCAAAGGTTTCAAATACTAAACAACTTGTCACAAAATCAAATCAAATACAAATGCATAAACCCTAGAATTCTTACAACAATCTACACTGGGGTGAATCCGAGAAAACTAGCCGCTCATAGTTGAATGGATGCGATCACCGGGCGACGAGCACGAACACCGAGCCATGACCTTTGAGTCTTGGAAGAAGGATGAAGGTTAGGTTTTAGGGTTTGGAAGGTGAGTGTGGATGGATGAGGATGATGGTGGCAAGGTTGGGTTATGGTGGTAATGGTGATGGTGAATTAGGGTTTAGATTGGTGGTTGTGAAGATGGTGATGGGTTAAAGGTTAGGGATATTAGAGGTAGGTTAGAGGTGAAGAAGATGCTCAAGAATGGTTCCAAGATGTGTTTTTATGCTTCAAAAGTCGTAACCCCCTGAAAATGGTAAAAAAACAAGCATATAACCCGTCCCCAAACCACGGGAATTGAAAATTCGTGATGTGGATCAGTAGAGGCGTCGGCGACAGCCCTTTTGGGCGTCGGCGATGGCCCGTGCTTCTTCTGGTTTTGTCCGACATTTAAAACTATTGTTTACAGAGGTTTTCGGGCAACGGAAGTATACTCGGGGCGTCGCCGACGGCCCTTTTGGGCGTCGCCGACGGTGCCTCTAAATCGCAGTTTTTGTTTTCTTCATAACTTCTTCGTTATAGCTCCGTTTTACTTACTGTTTTCGCCCACGTACTCGTAATTCAGCCCTCTATCATGCTATCTTAAAATATCTTCATTTTAAATCCATTAACCTCCCGCCAAAACACATCCAATCTTCGCATTTGACCCAGTTTTGTTCATTTCATACCCATGTTTGACCCTGTTCGCTCCCGGTGCTCCGTAAAGCTCCCGAACTCTCTTAGACCTGTAAAACACAAATCCCATTAAAAGTAGGCTATTCAAGATTAAAAGCTATGTAAAAACATCAACTTAAGCATAAGCGATCACCGGTTTTCGACCACGTATCACATCCCCACACTTGTCTTTTCACTTTCACGTGGGTCGAATGAGAAATACACTTCCTATTCATGAGACGTAAGTTAAGGTCTGATGACGTACCCGGTTCAAGATTTTTACAATTTTCAAAACATTTAGCATTAAAATGATTAATCATATAAGAATGGTTACCCAAGATTAACCTGCCCTTGAAACTCACAAATCATACACACCCCTTACAATGTTCTCTCCCCTCGGTTTACAACATGCCTAATTTAATGGTGTATTAGCACTTTTAAAGTAATCACACAAAACCGAATAGATTAAGTACCCGCATAGGCTTGCAACTCAATCGTTCCACCACCAAACACGAATGCTAAGCACAAGTCAAATGGTCTTTTCACGGGTTGTAACGGGGCTAGGCTAAGGGTGTGGAATAGGATATTTGAAAGTGGCTAAGGTGATGAAAATTCGATATTTATTATAAAACAACTAATCTAATAAGGACTACTATAAATAGACAAACTGAGAGGCAAAGAATTTCGCCTTTTAATCACTAGCTAACACACTTCTTTTTGCACTTTTTCACCACAAATTTCTCTTATTTTTCCTGATATTTTCTGAATTTTTTGATTTTTTTTAACAAACCACAACTTTACAACAACTTAATCCTAAAATCGAATTTTCATCACACGGGTTAAAATAGGTTTAAAGGTTAAGGGCTAAATGGGATGATCAAATGAATGGTTTAGGCTCAAAGTTGGCAACTAGGGGATAGATTTTGGGTACGGATAGATAAATGGTTTTAAAGAAAAAGGTTCACCTAATGCCTTAATCATTCTCGTGCTTGTATTCAGTCAATGGTCTCAAACGTATCAAAAGGTGCAAGTTCTACAATACATGACTAATGGTCCACTCAACAAAGAAATGTATGATGTATAACGGTGGCTCAAAGATCTCACGTATACAAAAGGGTATGATATGTGGTATGCATAACTTATAAGTTTCTTAGGCGAATTATTCCCAAATAAGCACCCGCTAAATACCCGTCATGCCATTAACTCAAACTTGACCATGACAAAGACCAAATGGGTTGTGCCATCCCTAGTTAACTTAGTTACTTGTGCTATTTAGATCGCTTCAAACAAAGACATTTTTTTGAAAACTTTTTGAAATTTCCCCCCATCCCCACACTTGAGGTCAAAATTGTCCCCAATGTGTAGTTTTAAATGAACGGGTCAAAAATCAAAAACTTTTACTCCCCAATCCCCACACTTCAGGTCAAACATTGTCCTCAATGTGTAAGAATAGAGGTTTTAAAACGCACAAGGGATGTGACACGACTAACTTCCCCAAAAATTCACCCCGGAAAATAGAATACAATTTACAATCCGCTTATTCGTTAACTAAAAATCAAAGATAAAAAGAATCGTATGCACCTGGTTTTTCGCTCGTTCCTCGTGTGCTCTTCATCCTTCAAAAAAATGGTCGTCTCACGACATGATGTACCTACAAATATCAACCCTTGTGTAGAAGCATGCTTCTCACAACCATCAAATTTGTTAGTTACCTAGTTCTACCACTTTTATGAAAACATTACCAAGCCATACGTTATTTCACTTTTATTTATGTGGAAAAATAATGTACAATAACAACAATCCTAACTCACTTTCGTAGGAATCACGGTTGTATTTAGCTTATGCAACAAGCCCTTTTAAACCCCCCGATAGCTTAGGAGGACGAGTAGGTCTCGTGAGGGTTATATAGGGAACACACCCACAACGTTCCTTTAACTAGGAAAATAAAATAAAACGAATAATTATACAAACTATACAACAATCATACCTGATTTGCCTCTCATGGTGGTCTAAGCGAACATTTTCCTACCGAGTTACCAACATACGCTCGGTAGTAAGTATGTCGAATCCACTCTCTCTTTATTTTAATCGGCATGCATATTGAACAACTTTGGGGCCGCTTCTTAACAAATTGCCTAATGTCTTGCAACACCACCTTTCGGCTCCTTATCCGCGAACCCTCATCCCCAACGTTGTTGGTTGGAATAATAAGTATGGGAGAAAGGTAAGGATAAACTTTGGCTTCTTTCAGCTCTGACTCATCTGTATGTGTTATGTCTTTAATTTGGTTCAAACATTCACTTTCTTGCTCCAGAAGATCTATAACCTCCTCCACCACATCACCATCAACCATGGTACCACTAATCAACATCTCTTGATCCCGTCTAATTTGTGCCAACTCCCCAGCGAGTTGACCCACTTGCTTTTCCAATGCCTCGTGCGACTTGTCTCGCACCTCGAACTCCTTCTTCATCTCAAGCTTAATCTCAATCTTTGAAACTTTTATTGCATTCATAATTGCATCAAGCTTGGAAAGTATTGAATCTTGAGGCTCCTTGTATGCCGATTGAAGGTATTCATGATGGTAATCTTCATACTCCTCCCGGTAACTTGAGAAATGTGGCAATTCAGGTTTGTAGTTGTTGTAACCCCGCTCTTGCTCATAGTGGTAATCCATCAATGAATAATAGTATTCTTGATAATTTGGTGGTGGTGGTGGTTTAACGTATAGATAATATGAGGATGAACCTTTGAGATCATGATAATCCGCCCTCTCATATCCGTACCTTCCAATGAGGGAGTCTTCCCGATCCTTGTATGCTTGAACCTTCTCATATAGCACACAACATTCCTTCAATAGATGTTTTTGGCTCCCGTAACATTCACACGGGTCATCATCTACCCACCTCGTCACCTCGGACATGTAAATCCTAACCTAAGATAAGCCAAAATCGCACATAACCATTTTGCAAACTCAAATTTTATCAGCACTCGACAATTTACGAACTCGAAACAAATGCAAGACAATTATCAAAAGTTTCAAATACTATAGCTTGTCACAAAATCAAATCAAATACAAATGCATAAACCCTAGAATTCTTACAACAATCTACACTGGGGTGAAACTGAGAAAACTAGCCGCTCATGGTTGAATGGATGCTATCACCGGGCGACGAGCACGAACACCGAGCCATGACCTTTGAGTCTTGGAAGAAGTATGAAGGTTAGGTTTTAGGGTTTGGAAGGTGAGTGTGGATGGATGAGGATGATGGTGGGAAGGTTGGGTTATGGTGGTAATGATGATGGTGAATTAGGGTTTAGATTGGTGGTTGTGAAGATGGTGATGGGTTAGAGGTTAGGGATGTTAGAGGTAGGTTAGAGGTGAAGAAGATGCTCAAGAATGGTTTCAAGATGTGTTTTTATGCTTCAAAAGTCGTAACCCCCCGAAAATGGTAAAAAAAACAAGCATATAACACGTCCCCAAACCACGGGAATTGAAAATTCGCGATGTGGATCAGTAGAGGGCATCGGCAATGGCCCGTGCTTCTTCTGGTTTTGTCCGACGGCTAAAACTACTGTTTACGGAGGTTTTCGGGCGACGAAAGTATACTCGGGGCGTCGCCGACGGCTCTTTTGGGCGTCGCCGACGGTTCCTCTAAATCCCAGTTTTTGTTTTCTTCATAACTTCTTCGTTATAGCTCCGTTTTACTCACCGTTTTCGCCCACGTACTCGTAATTTAGCCCTCTATAATGCCATAATCAAATATCTTCATTTTAAATCTTTTAACCTCCCCCCAAAACACATCCAATCTTCACGATTAACCCGGTTTTGTTCATTTCACATCCCCGGTTGATCGTGTTCGCTCCCGGTGCTCGTAAAGCTCCGAATAACTCCCTGAACTCTCTTAGACCTGTAAAATACAAATCCCATTAAAAGTAGGCTATTCAAGATTAAAAGCTATGTAAAAACATCAAATTAAGCATAAGCGATCACCGGTTTTCGACCACGTATCAACCATCAACAAAACACCAAGGTTGATAATAAATTATTTCTCTACATGGAAATGACGATGCGGAGTTTTATCAAGATTTAAATCAATTTCGAGCTATCTTGGAAGGACCATTTGCACTTATGGTTCAATTTGCTGATCATCTAAACAATATGGTTCCAAAAAAATGGTCATTATTCTAATGAAGATCATTAGGGGAGGGAGATTAATTTCAAAGCTTGCAAATGGATATACTACTTTTAAAGCGCTTTGGGAAGCTCTTGAAGAAATGTTTAAAGGAACTGATTATGTGGAAGAGAACAAGAAAGAATTCTTGAAGCAACAATATGAGATGTTTTCTCATGTTAAAGGAGAGTCAATAACTACAAAATACAATAGGTTCAGTTGAATGAACTAGAAATTGTAAAAGTAAAGACTGATAATCACGATATTGTAAAGACGTTCATTAGATCCCGGCCTTCTTCTTGGAAATTCTATATTGTTTCAATCAAAAGAACTGAAAACCTGAAAACACTACAAGTAGGTGAGTAGTTTGGGATAATTGACATATGAAATGGGAATGCGTCAAGAAAATGAATGTCAATCCAAAATAAATCCTTTCCCACCTTCGTTTACTTTTCACTCATCCACTTCTAAACACCCTACCATAGTTCATCAAAAACCTTCATCACTTCCCTTAGTCACTTTTCCAGCTACACGAACCTCATAGAATACTTCAAACTCTTTTGCTCAACAAAACACTTGTGTTACTCATGGATCATTTGTAGTTGAATGTTCAAACAACTTCATTTCATTCAAGAAGATATGGAACACTTCCATCTATATGATCTTGAAGAAATGGATATCAACAATCAAATGGCCATGGTGTCCTTAAGGGCAAGAAAATTTTAGAATAGAATGGAAAGGCCATTTGTTGGGAACACCATGAATATAAGAGTGGGGTTGGACAAAACAAAGATCCAATTTTACACATATGATCAACTAGGACATTTGGCAAGGGAGTGCAAGTCTCCTAAGGCCAATGCAGGGTCACCACGCCATGGTAACATCAGTAGGGGAGGGTCAAACGTTAGAACCATGCCTATAAGTTTAAATGTTGATGTTGTGGTTGGAAACTAACCAAGGAAGTGGAGGTGAAACTTTTGATTAGAGCTATCAAGCTGATGAGATTGGGCAAACATAGATGAACTTCAACCATAGGTATTAGAACACTTATGCTCACCGTCTTGCATTGAAAAACTCAACAACTATAGAAATCACAATGCTAAACTGAATGAAAAGGAAAAAAGTTTATGAATCTATAAAATCTGATTGTTAAAAGATTGAATTTAAAAAAAAGAAATGTGTTTGTTTAAAATTTTGAAATTTCATCATTAAAACTTGAACAAACAAATTTGAAAACTCAAACCGAAGATCTTCTTCAAAGTATAAAAGCAATAAGATCAGAGTTTGTTAATACTAAGTTCAATGTTGAAATATTTCAAGGAGCCTTTGAAAGACTTCGAAAGTTTTTTGATGCACATGAGTGTGTAGGATTGTGGTACTATAATTCATTTATGCACACAGGTTTAAAACACATAATGAACAAGTAAAATGCTAATATTGAATTTTATTAATGTGTAAGTAAAAACCATTTTTGCACACATCTACAACATATACATTCGTCAGACACATATACAAACCGTGTAAAAAGAGAAAACCATCCCATGAAAATGTTAGAACCGCACAATTATATTGCAAAGTTCATTACACCTTTTAGAGATACATCATTTAGAACACTATATCTAACAATATCATATACGTATTGAACATAATATAATAATGTTATTGGTGAAAATCTGAGCCCGTATCCTGGGTTATATCTTGAATTATTGATACTTGTTTCGATCAAGATACTAGATCACGATATTGGTAACATCCTGATGCAGTATCCTGGTAATTACTAACAATATGCTTACAGGTCATGAATGCAGGATCGTAACGTTAACAAGGACCCTTTCTCCTGAAGACTCGCTCAATTTAGTTGGGAAGTAGACGTTGAAGCCGGAAGAATAGGTCTCCAACGTTTAAAAAGGAATATTCCAGAGGACCCCAAGTTTTTAGGAGATTTAATTCTTTGTAACTATATAAACGGATAGCCAGATCGTAGGTCACACACTCGACACACTTCACACTCTACGCTCTAGAACTCTTACACTTTTTCTCTTTCAGTTACACACGAACACTCGTCACTTGCAATCATTGTACCACTTAGGAGTGATCTGAGCATTATCCTGCACTGTATCCTGAATATTCAAGCAATAAGAAGAACAAGGCAGCCGACGTTTGTCAGCTCCCGATGTTTTATGCCGGGATCTAGATTGATCAAGGGCTTTCCTCATATATCCTGTGTCCATTTTTACTTTTTCCGCTCATTGTTTGATTATCGATATGGGCTATATCCTGAAACTGTTTTCATAAACGAACTAACCAATATATTTTTACAAGCATTACTAGCACACTACCTCACAAAACTAATTTGAACACTTAATTGCTTCGGTAATTTTTGACCAAAACAATTTGGCGCCCACCATGGGGCAAGTGGTGCTATCTCTACTAAAAGCTTTGTTAAAATCATTACTTGGCTTTTTATTTCAAAACTTTTTTCACAACTGTTTTTAATGGCTTCAAAATCAAACATGAGCTCTTCCTCCACACCTGCTAAAACCTCTGCTACAACCCCTGCTACAACCGGTTCAGTGCTTCCACCACCTCCAACCCGAGACACTCTGCCTGCTCAGAATGTCTAAAGATCTGGTGTCCAAGGGAGAACTCTTATTATGGCTTCTAATGATGAAATTTTAGCTTTGATTGGTAATATACAGGTGATGACTGTCGTTAGTGTCATGCAAAAACCGAAATAAACTAGTAGCTAGAGTAAGTCGGATGTCGAACCAGAGAAGGATTGTGGAAAGCGTTATAATGCAAAGTATGAATTAACTATTACTGAAATGGAAAATCTGTTTGTTTGATTGTGGAAATTATCTAAATTAACGACTTAAAACGAGATTGTAATCAAATGGAAGAAGAATGGTTCCTCCGGAATTCAGGTTTATAAACGAGTTACATTTATGTGTTGATCAAAACATTCACATAGACATAAATGTTTAACCTAACCGATCAATTGTGATAGTCAAAGACTAAATACCTCCGATTGATAAACAATGGGAGGTTATCATATGATCATCAACTACAATTACCAACCCTAATCCTATGTCAAATATATCCTAATTACTAGAACTCCCAGGAATTGAATGCTTAAGAATTAAGGATAATAAATGTAATCAGCTACAATCAATCAATTAGATTCATGGTGAAAAGCATCGAATGCTTAGATCACCAAGTTACAATGATCAAAAACACATAAAAGTACCAAGTTATGCAAAACCCTCCAACCGGAGGAAACCACGGAGAGTTTAGCCACTCATCTCGCTCAAGAGATCAACAAAGGCTTAGAATGATGAATTCATGATCTCGATCTTCGGATTTGTGGATGATGATGATGATATGGTGAAAAAACCTTCAACTTTGTGCTCTTTGATGCCTATTTCATCCTTGGAGTGAAAAGATAATGAATGGAGGCTTACTCAAACCCTAATATACCTCACAAGACCAATTTTCACGTTTTTTCCAGAACTGGGACCGTCACCAACGGTCCTCCACCATCAGTGACAGTGGAGACTTGCTGTTTCAAGTTGTCTGACCCAACCGTCAGTGACGGTTGGGGAGCCGTCACCGACGGTTCCTTACTGCTGCTGCTTTTACGCCAAAACCTCCTCACCGTCAGTGACGGTGAGGCTACCGTCGCTGACGGTCGTGTTCTCTCTCTCTTTTTCCTCTTTGCTTCAACTTCCATTGAATGACAATCAAGCCCCTGAACTTTTAATCTTTCATTTCCTTGCTTACAAAGACACAACCACTTTCGATTATGCACCGAATAGTCCGTCTGTACATGTGTCTTTCACTCTTACAACTCATAATCAACTAAACAGCTTCCGAAACACACTTCAAACCGTAAAAATCATCCTCAAGCATTCCACTTCCACTTTAACTCCCGTAACTTTGCCAAGTTACGTGTTTTACCTGCAAAACAACTAAATCTCGTAGTTAACATATCCTCGGCAAGTAAACACATAAAACATGCATAAAAATCACCATTTAAACACTCTAATACTCGACTCTCACCCTCTACATCACATTCCCACACATACCTTTGATTGTCCCCAAGCAAACCAACTAGAACTACTCACCACATTAATCAACACCTCTAGACCCTTAACCAATTCAACCTGTTCAGTTCCCAAGTCATACATATCCATAGACTGACACAATCATGATTTACAGCCTGACAATCAATTCATGTAACTTCACAACATAAGACTTGTCTATCTAAAACTAACATGTTTAAAATACTACACATGCTACACACCTCTCACAATATTCTCTCTTTACGGGTTTAGTATCAGAACTAGCGTGTAATGTGCTAGTATATAACACTCAATTAAGCAAATATGAAATCCTATACTCATAGGCTTGTATGACAATCACACATCCACTGTCTCATCTAACATGGCACATATCATAAGGACTTTTCGGTTTTGGGTTTAGGCTAAGGTAGGAAAATATTTTTTTGATCTTTCTTTTCTAATTGGCTCACAAACAATAACCAGACCGTGATAACTTTATTCAAACTCAACATGGGTTAGTTTCTACCCCAAACAACAAACAACAATCAACTTCTTTTTGTTCTTTTCTTTTCATTTTCTATATTTTTGCAATTTCTGTTTTTCTCTTTCTTTCTCTTTTTTTTATATCATCACGGTTGGTCTTCACAAAACAGTGGGTGAACAAACGAAAGGTAATCAGGCTCAACAGGGTACTAAGGGAATTTGGTGGACACAATGCAACAAACACAAACACGAATGAAGAACAAACATCCTAATGCCTTTATCACATATGTGCACATGTCAAACCCACAATCTCAGCATGCATTAAATCACACAAGTTCTAACACAAGATAATACTTAGCCTGCACTCAACAAATGAATTCATCATAAATTGCATCCTATCCATCTACAGGCTCAAGATCTCACCAAGAAAAGGTAAAAAGGTTACGACATGTAGCATATGCGAATAGAAGCATGTTACCCCTAGATAGACATCTCTTTTCAACTCTTTTCAATAAAAAAAACACTTGCCAAGCCTACTCTCATGAAACTTAAATGGACAACCATGACAAGGGAAATAATCTAGTCTACTTCCTGTAAAGAATCTATTAGTGGTTGAAACTTTAGATTTTTGTATCCAATTAGCAAGCTTAAGACGATGAAAAATTTAGCAAAATTTTCATTTTTTTTTCAGTTTTCATCGATTTCCAATCACTAATTCATCTCTTAAACTTTTATCCGCAAATCCCTTCTCGGGCTTCCCATTCCCACACTTGAGATACATTGTTCCCAATGTATGGTGCTTTTAAAATTTTGCCCGGGGAATCCAACCAAACAAACCAAACTGAGCGGCTAACTCCTAACAAATAAATAACACTCATTCCCATAACACAACAGAATAAGTTTAAACACCACCAAACACAGAAACACACCAAAATAAAGCAGTAAATTGTTTAACACAAATAAGAATAAGCACATGGACCTGAACGGGTTAGAGTTTGCTCACTGATACGACGGACCCGGTTGTCCACCGTAATACTCGCCAAGATGTTCATAAAAGGAGCTCATGTCAAAAATATCCGCTAAGCCTCCTGCTTGCGGGTTCTGCTGAGATGAAGATAACGACTGAGCTCCTTGCTGCTGCTGCTGAGACGGGTACTCGTAGGGTGGTGGCTGGTATGGGTAAGAGCTCTGAAAGTGTGGCTCTGAATACTCTCTCGACAACCACATTGATCCGTGAGCTTGAGGCATTGGATGACGGGGGTACCAGGCTCATAGGGAGGTAACTGGCTATAATCCACATACGGTGGATTCTCTGTGTACGGGACTCCATTGTAGTAATCATGATAATGCCGTAGCTGATTTTCGTCGTACGCCCGCATATTCATCTCCATCTCCCCACTAATATGGCGTACCCGATTGAATCGCCTCATAAGCCCCATTAAGTCTCCGTGCTGCCTTTCCCTCGTAACATCCAATTGCGAGCCCTGATCATATAACGACTGCTGCCATGTCTCCCAACCTGTATACTCTGGCGGTTGACTGCTCTGCACCCTCGCCTGCATGTCATCATCAAACACCCCCCCATGAATAATCGGATTACCTCGGCCGTTCATGTTGCCTGCTCGACCATGCACCTACATCTACTCCCGCTTGAATCCTGGTCATCCATCTCTCCTTGACCAGGTCTCTGCTTACCCCAGCAAGATCTTCAACTTAGCACCATCCCCAAATGTTACTTTATGCCACACTTTCATTTTCCTATAGGTCGTTCTATCCCCCTTGGTCGCATCTTCAATAGAGAATGTGATATGTGGCTTATTAAAGGAACTTCAGAAGTTGGCACCACCCCTTGCTTCACAAGAAAAGCACTAATCAATCTCGCATGTGGAATTAACTTCTTCTTTTTCGAATTCCGGGCCTGCCAAATGTGCATAATAACCAATTGCCGGAAAGATAAATGAAGCTGCATGACATGATTGCATACAGAACCAACATCTCCGGTTTACGAATTGCACCCCGATCTCCCAACCTTGGGGTAACATTAGTGAAACACAGCATCAAAAGAAGTCTCACCAACGGTTTGAGATTCTCTTTCTTCATTTCTAAACTCATCTCCGTCACAAACAATTCGTTATACATTGCCGTTTCTGCAACAACGTTCTTCTGCTCACTAAAATAGTCATCTTCCTTGATATATGTATAAAAACTATCAGATTTGGAATCAAACTTGCACAGCTGATTCAGTGATGCCAGAGACATTGTTGTCGGCTTCCCATTGACTTTCCCTGTCAACTTGACTGTTTTTGGCGGATTAGCCCCGTCATCCTGAGTTAGAGTGCTCATCCAGGCCATCACACTCTTGACATAAACATCCCCGTTTCTAGCTCCACAAAAATCCACTACATTCTCCCAACCAAGTTCCAAAAATTTCTCATAAAATCCCAATGCCTTAAAGTCATTCTTTTTAATCATTTTCTCCAAACCCAAATTGTCCTGAATGGTCCGGTTACCCCCATCTTTCCGTAAAACAATTCGGCTTGATAAGCTGCTTGTTGTTTGTCAAGCGGTCCTTCTCTCCATGTAGGACGGTACGGAATATCACCAAGCCCCCTTGTGGGCTCAACAACATCCTCCATTTCTGCCTCTGGTATTTTCACCCCACTTCCTCTTCTTGCTCGTTTTGGAGCATTCGACGAAGCCTCAACTGCAGGTTCCTTGCCTGGCCTTGACCGCACCATCTGCAATCATCCACAATAAAAAAACACCACAAATCAGTTCAAACCAATGCTTACGTAAACTAGAACAAGTGTGTCATACATGGAACCTCCCCACACTTGTTCTATGCCATGGTTATACTTGATTATTAGCTAATTCCTTACCAAACATGTTTAATCTTTGATTTGACTTCTGAGAATCACAATGTGGTTCATTAACTAATATCAATACAAATCCAGTAACACCCCACTAGTCATGACATCTATCCAACCCTCATACAACCTCCTTCTACCCCAATTCCATTCATTAAACAAGATAACAAGAACAATTCATTCTCCAAACATGCTTAATTAGTCATTGAATAACTAAGGAAACATGAACAAAGCATAAACTCAAAATAACTACCTTGGCTTCATCAAATCGGAGCAAAAGAGTAGTAAAAATCATACCTTTGTCGCTTAATTAAGGTTAGACACGCAAGGAGAGCTTAGTATTGAAGTTTGAACAAAAACCCCCAACTTCAAAATCTAGGGTTCTTCGGTTGCGGATGGAATCGAATGAATCTGTGTATTTTCGGTGGAAACTATCAGCAGGGTTTTGTTTCTCTCAAAAAAATAATCAAGATGGACTCTTGAATCGCTTGATTTAGTTGAGAAACGGAGCTTTTACAAAGCTTGGTGGCTATGGAAGTTTTTGGATGCTTTGGAGAAGAAAAAGATGAGATGAAGAAAAGATAAGGATTTTGTGGTCAATTTGTAAGAAAATTCTGACCTAAATTGGTTGGGTATGGGTCTTATCCGAGTGAAATTCGGGTTTAACAAGAAAATTTCGGATCTAAAGTAACCCAACCCGAGCCAACCTGGTTACCATCTCCGAACCGTCACCGACGGTACCTTACCGTCACTGACGGTTAGGTGTTTATGTTGTTTTGTTCCCAGCAATACTCAACTGTCACTGGCGGTTGAGCCACCGTCGGTGACGGTCGCAAGTTTATGCCTAAAAATTTTTTTTAAAGATTTTGTTTAGAGCACAATGTACGGAGACATAATTCACCTCTAACAAATCGAATAATTATTACTAGCCCACTCCACCCCCCCCCCCTTTAACAATGCGTGTCGACCGTGACACATAGACTAAAAACATACCTGGGCGTCTTCACCGTCCCCACACTTACTCAAAGTTGCAGGTGTACTCACAACAAAACTCTTTAAACCACTTAAATAAAAGTAATAATAAAAGAAAAAGAAATATGTACCAACATCCGGGTTGCCTCCCGGTAGCGCTAAGTTTTAGTCTTCAGCCGGACTTCTCATGCCTCTCAATCAGTCGTATATTTCGGTGAACCTGCAAGAAAGCTCACCTCCTCTGGTAAAGGATTCAAATCATCACCGTCAAGATATGGCTTCAACCGGTGACCATTCACCACCTGTCTTCGCTGGTCCCTCGGGTCCTCAATCTCCACATCCCCAAACTGACCCACTCTACTGATAACAAACGGACCAGTCCATTTGCTCCTCAATTTACCTGGAAACAATTTAAGACATGAGTTATACAACTAAACCCGCTGACCTATCAATAACACCAAACACCGCAGTTTTGCGTCATGCACCGCTTTCATTTTTTCTTTATGTGCCGCAGCGGTATCATACGCCTCGTGACGTAATTCATCAAGCTCACTTAGCTTCAATAAACGATGAGCACCTGCATCAGAGTAATCAGTATTAACTTGTTTAACCGCCCATAGGGCACGATGCGCGATTTCCATGGGTAAATGACAACCCTTCCCATACACCAATCTATAGGGTGTAGTGCCGATAGGAGTTTTATAGGCGGTGCGATAAGCCCATAAGGCGTCATCTAATTTGTACGACCAATCCTTACGGTCAGTTCACACCGTTTTTTGCAAAAATTTCTTCAATTTGTCAATTCGACACTTCAACCTGCCCACTCGTTTGTGGATGATATGGTGTAGCAATTCGATGGTCCACGCCGTACCGTTTGAGCAGTTTGCCAAAATTAAAGTTTTTAAAATGAGATCCCCCATCACTGGTGATCACTCGGGGAATCCCAAACCTGACAAATATGTTTGATTGGACAAACTTGCATACTACAGCGTCGTTGTTCGTCCTACTAGCGATTGCCTCAATCCATTTCGAGACATAATAAACCGCCACTAAGATGTAAAGATTACCATTTGAATTGGGGAAGGGCCCATGAAATCGATCCCCCATACATCAAAAATATCAACAACCAAAATTGGTTGCAATGGCATTTCATCTCTCTTAGATATCCCACCCATCTTTTGGCAATTTGTACAATGTTTAGCAAATTCAAAAGCATCTTTAAATAGAGTGGGCCAATACAGACCACACTCAAGAACCTTATGACCTGTCTTCTGACATTTCCACCACATGCAGATGAGTGAGCATGCTAAAGTACTTCTTTAAATTTCATCTCGGGGACACATCGTTGGATTATCTGATCAACACCAATGCGAAACAAATCTGGCTCATCCCAAATATAGTTCTTTACCTGCGTGAGGAACTGCTGCTTCCTACGCTTGTTCCATGCATCTTGTACAGTACCTGTACAGATTTAATTGGAAAAATTAGCATTCCATGGTCCAGAACTTACCTACATAATAAACCCATCGGGGAATTACTCATTGATTTCCGGTGTGATATCCTCCACTTCAGCTGGAAGCCATGACAGATGATCGGCCACCACGTTTTCACACCCCTTTTTATCTCTGATTTCCAGATCAAACTCCTGCAGTAGTAGGATCCACCGAATCAGCCTCGATTTGGCATCCTTATTTTCCATTAAGTACCTAACTGCACTATGATCAGAGTAAACAATCACTTTACTTCCCGGAATTTGTCTAAAGCATAGACAACCGCAAGCAACTCTTTCTCCGTTGTAATGTAATTCAATTAGCATCGGAGAGAGTTTTGCTTGCATAGTAGATAACCACCGGTTTCTTATCTACTCTCTGCCCTAATACAGCCCCGATAGCGAAATCACTTGCATAACACATTATTTCAAAAGGTTTAGTCCAGTCTGGTGATTGCAAGATCGGGGCTTGTACCAGTTGTTCCTTCAACACATTAAAAGCTTTTAAACATTTATCATCGAATTCAAAAGGAACATCTTTTAGCAATAGGTTACACAAAGGTTTTGTTATGACACTAAAACTCCTTAATAAACCTACGGTAAAGCCCGGCGTGTCCTAAAAAGGAACGGACGCCTTTCACATTCGTAGGGGGAGGTGATGTAGAAATCACTTTGATTTTAGCCCTATCGACTTCAATCCCCTTACTCGACACAGCATGTCCTAAAATTATGCCCTCCTGAACCATGAAATGGCTCTTTTCCCAACTAATCACTAGATTTGTTTGGACACATCGTTCTAATACCCTAGATAATTCATTCAAGCAAGTATCAAATGATAACCCAAAGACTGAAAAGTCATCCATAAAAATTTCTAGGGCATCCCCGACCATATCTGAAAATATGCTCGTCATGCACCGTTGGAAGGTGGCCGGGGCATTGCACAGCCCGAATGGCATTCGCCTGAATGCGAATGTGCCATATGGGCATGTGAATGTTGTCTTTTCTTGTTCATCGAGGTGGATAGCAATCTGATTGTACCCCGAATAACCATCAAGAAAGCAACAAAATTTCTGACCTGATAGTTTTTTGCCAATTTGATCTATGAAAGGCAAAGGAAAATGATCCTTTGAGGTGGCATCATTTAATTTCCTGTAGTCAATACATACCTACCACCTGGTTACCGGCTGAGTGGCTATCTACTCGCCGTTTTCGCCTTTTACGATCTGAATTCCTGCTTTCTTTGGAACCGTCTGAGTTGGACTGGCCCAAGGGCTATCTGAGATGGGATAGATAATCCCATTGTCCAACCACTTAAGCACCTCTTTCTTCACAACTTCTCGCATGTTTGGATTTAGCCACCTTTGTGTGTCACGTGAAGGTTTTGCATCTGTATCAGTTATAATTTTATGCATACAAATAGACGGGCTAATACTTTTTAGGTCCGCGAGAGTCAACCCAATCGCTGCACGATGGGTCTTCAGCACCTTCAGTAGTGCTTCCTCTTGTTCCTTCTCTAAATTTGCTGCAATAATTACCAGAAGAGTCTGATCCTCCCCCAGAAATGCATACTTCAAATGCATCGACAGCTCCTTCAACTCAACCTGAGGTGGGTCAATCAGTGACGGTTTAATACCTGAAAGAATCTCAGCTGGAAGGCTCTCCACATGATGAGTCCATGGAGGCCTTCTTTCCTGCACCGCCTGTGCTTCCAACTTATGAACCTCTGTCTCCAAATCACACATGTGAGTTTCCTCTATCCTGTCACAAAGCAAACAAAACTCTGGTGTGTCCTCATCCAGATGAGGATAACATCCATCTATAATATCTGCCATGAAACATTCATCACTAGCAAACATGTCAGAAACGTTAGATACACATTTAGTCGGACCTTTCTATTGCCAAAGGTCATATCGACCGTGCCAGTACGACAATCGATTTGTGCTTGTGGAGTGGCTAAGAAAGGTCGGCCCAAAATCACATTCGGTTGATTAGTTTGATCAGACGAAACATAATCAATCACTAAGAAATCCACTGGAAATAGAATTCTTCCACCTTGACGATCACGTCGCGAACTATTCCTCGGGGAAGCTTTGGGGTCAAATCTGCCAACACCACAGTGGTGTCGGCACGACGAAGTGGACCAAAATCGTATTGGTCATACAAGCTCCCTGGAAGAATGCTCACGCTAGCTCCGAGATCCAATAACCCCTGTGCATTTTAAAATTGCCTACATGGATTGAAATCCAAAGCGATCCCGGATCTCGTAGCTTTGGTGGAAGGATTCCATTCAAAACGACAATCTCTCTATCTGTCAAGTCAATTTTCTTAGGAATCTTGTGCTGTCGTTTTTGAGTGCACAATTCCTTGAGGTACTTTGCGTAAGCTGGGACCTGCTTAATAGCATCAATTAAGGGTAGATTGATTTTCACTTGCTTAAATACCTCCCAGATTTCCTCCGGTTGAGGTCCCCTTTTGTTGATTATTTTTGTGTTACCCGGATCTTTCAAGGCTTCAGGAAAGGGAGGTGGAATAGGTTCCCCTTCCTTAGCCTTGGTTGGCTCGAATATTGTAGCATGGGTATTGCTATCAATTTTTATTTCGTTAGGTCCCGACTAGTCACTACTCTCACCATCCTCACCCAGATCCTCCACCACACCCTCAACAAACTGTGGTGGAATATCGACTCTATTATAGTCTTTTCCACTACGAAGAGTACTTACCTGGTTGAAGGAATTTCCCTTTGTCTGATGAGCAGGATTTGTGGTTGTGTCACTCGATAATCTTCCGTTTGTCTGCTTCAGATCTCTCATTTCCGTTGCGAGTTGGCCCATCTGTGTAGTCAACGTTTGGATGGCCTTATCTCTCATCTCATCTATCTGAGTCCTCTTCTGTAGATCTTGCTGAATCGTTTTTAACATTTCCATTACATCATTACCCCTAAGCCATCTGTATTACCACCCGATCTATTTTGTGCATTGTTATAGTTTCCTTGAAAATTGTTCTGGAAACGATTCAGATTGAAATTTTTCTGACCACTCAACTGATTATTTCCTTGAAACCTGGGATTGCTCTGGTTGTTCGCATTCCGTAGCTCAAGTTTGGATGATTCCGAAGGCCCGGATGATATGTGTTCGATTGCAAGGTAAAATTTCTACCTCCACCTCCACCTTGAACAAAGTGGACATCATCACTTCCACCCAGAACAACTGTACACTGATCGGCTATATGCCCAAAATCTCCACAATGCCCGCATAAAGGATATTGTCCACTCACCGTATCAGGTGTGTCTTTGACCGCTCTCACCACAGAATGTCGTGAACTCCTCGAAGATTGTGCTTTCCGTTTCGAGTTTCTAGCAGTCCGCTCCAGAATTTCCCAATCTACCAGTTCATCATTAGTACCAAAAGTTCCATTAGAAGTAGAACTAATTTCTCTCGCATCATCCTCGGTTAACCCCTCTGGAATGCATTAAGAAGCTCCACAATTGAATTCCATGATGTGGGCAGTTCTTAAGCATCATCTTGAAGCGATTGAGTGACTCATGAAAGAGCTCGCCTTGTTGTTGTCTAAAACCACGAATTTCTTCCTTGCATTGTTTGTACGCAAGGCGGTGTAAAATTCGATGCTGAAGGTAGAGAGTGAAACCATTTCTGAGCTTTGTCTTCTAGTGTGAATTGGAAGAGTACCAATTTCACGTCATCAGCTGTAAATCCTTGACTTGCTATTGTGTTGCACCGAGCATCATAAGCTGCCAAGTGAAAGTAAGGTTCCTCATGTGCATTGCCGTGGTACTTTGGTAAACTAGCGATCGATTGTTCACGCACCTCAAAGGATCTTCCTGCTCTTAACTGGGGAACCACTACGGGTGAAGGATTATTGGCTATCGTTGGTTTAAAGTGGCTCTCCACCCCTCTTAATGGTCCCCGATTGTATCCCATAGGAATGCCTTCCGATGGATTAACTTGGTGAGCTAAATTTCGAGGAAGAGGTCTTGCCTGACCTTGCATCTGAGGTACTGGTGGTGGTAATGGAATGTCCAGTCTATACAGATGCTGATTTAATGGCTCTGGTTGCTGAACTGGCTGCTATTGTTGTGGAACTCGCTGATACTGTGGTAAAGTGCTACCTGGTTGCTGGTTCAGCTGATGTGTTGTCTAAAAAGACTGCTGCTGTCCTGCTGGTTCATACATTCCCCTACCACTTGATAGAATTCCTACATCAGTGCCAACTTGAATTCCCAACCCCATCACTTGCCTATCGATCTGATTTCCTCCATACCCTTTGTATCTGTCATATTCGTCCTCACGACCATTCATACCTTCATGTGGATTCAAAACTGTAGGTCCTGCGGAATAATGTTGTGGCATTTGTGAAGGCTGGAAGTATGTATATTGAGCTGGTTGAAGGCGGTTAGTAGTGGAGCTAGATGGTCCGGTTTGGTCTGGTAGAGCTGTAGTACCACCAGTTACAACTCGAACATATGGTGAAGAGTGCTGGAACGTCGAAGTCTGTTCGTAGGTTGGGCTGGGATAAGGTGGAAGGTCACTCAGGTTCAGAAATAGTGATGGTGGTATAGGTGGCATTTGAGTAACTGCAGGTTGTGTGGTTTGTGCTTGTGATTGTGGTTCAGGTGGTATTGTTGTATTTGGAGCAGGTTGTGATGGTGTTGGTGTAAATTGGGTTTGTGGAGAGGGAGTGACTCATTGCGTATCGTAACTACTTGAGTTCTCCATTGTTTTAGAGGTGGTCGCTGGTGATTGCAAAACTCTGTTTTCCCGATGTACCACTCGAGTTTGTCGAACAGTTCTCTCGATTTCCGGGTCAAAAACTAGCGGTGATGAGTTCCCGGATTTCTGAGTATGATGCATACACGATTGTGATCACCTACACACACAAACAAAAGAAAACCTCGCGTAATTCCGAACGAAATGCAAATAAAAGAAATATTTTTGGATTTTTATTTAAATCTAACTAAACTTAACACTTAAACACTTTGTGCACGCCTCCCTGGCAACGGCGCCATTTTGATGACTGTCGTTAGTGTCATGCAAAAACCGAAATAAATTAGTAGCTAGAGTAAGTCGGATATCGAACCAGAGGAGGATTGTGGAAAGCGTTATAATGCAAAGTATGAATTAGCTATTACTGAAATGGAAAATCTGTTTGTTTGATTGTGGAAATTATCTAAATTAACGACTTAAAACGAGATTGTAATCAAATGGAAGAAGAAAGGTTCCTCGGAATTCAGGTTTATAAACGAGTTACAGTTATGTGTTGATCAAAACATTCACATAGACATAAATGTTTAACCTAACTGATCAATTGTGATAATCAAAGTACTCCGATTGATAAACAACGGGAGGTTATCATATGATCATCAACTATAATTACCAACCCTAATCCTATGTCACATATATCCTGATTACTAGAACTCTCAGGAATTGAATGCTTAAGAATTAAGGATAATAAATGTAATCAGTTACAACCAATCAATTATATTCATGGTGAAAAGCATTGAATGCTTAGATCACCAAGTTATAATGATCAAAAACACATAAAAGTACCAAGTTATGCAAAACCCTCCAACCGGAGGAAACCATGAAGAGTTTAGCCACTCATCTCGCTTGAGAGATCAACAAAGGCTTGGAATGATGAATTCATGATCTCGATCTTCGGACTTGTGGATGATGATGATGATGATATGGTGAAAAAACCTTCAACTTTGTGATCTTTGATGCCTATTTTCGTCCTTGGAGTGAAAAGATAATGAATGGGGGCTTACTCAAACCCTAATATACCTCACGAGACCAATTTTCACGTTTTTCCAGAACCGGGACCGTCACCGACAGTCCTCCACCGTCAGTGACGGTGGAGACTTGTTGTTTCAAGTTGTCAGACCCAACCGTCAGTGACGGTTGGGGAGCCGTCACCGACGGTTCCTTACTGCTGCTGCTTTTACGCCAAAACCCTCCTCACCGTCAGTGATGGTGAGGCTACCGTCGCTGACGGTCGCGTTCTCTCTCTCTTTTTCCTCTTTGCTTCAACTTCCATTGAATGACAATCAAGCCCCTGAACTTTTAATCTTTCATTTCCTTGCTTACAAAGACACAACCACTTTCGATTATGCACCGAATAGTCCCTCTGTACATGTGTCTTTCACTCTTACAACTCATAATCAACCAAACAGCTTCCGAAACACACTTCAAACCGTAAATATCATCCTCAAGCATTCCACTTCCACTTTAACTCCCGTAACTTTGCCAAGTTACGTGTTTTACCTGCAAAACAACTAAATATCATAGTTAAAAAATCCTCGGCAAGTAAACACATAAAACATACATAAAAATCACCATTTAAACACTCTAATACTCGGCTCTCACCCTTTACATCAACAGGATCAGATGAAGCAACAGCAGGAGACTAACCAGATGATAATGAGAGAAATACAACTCTTGAAGTCCAACTCCAAGAGACATACTAAGGCTGTTGTCACCCCTTTGCAGCCAATAAATCTGAACTTTAGTTCAGCCATGTATACTGAGGATAATCAGGGCAATGTCGTACCAAGCCGTTCCCAGAGCAATGTTCCCGAGATACCCCATCAGCCAAGATATCGACTGTGAGGGGCCCAGGATACGCTCCAGGATATGGCCAGAATCAACAGAGTGGTAACTTATCTAATAATGCTAATACTCTTGCTACTAACAATATTGGACCTTCGCGGGATACAAGTGTAACCTCAGCACTCTCCAGAGAGCTTCAGAAGCTAAAGGATATGATATCAAGTGTACCTAGGGTAATGCAACCCATACCGGAAGTATCCCAGGATAGTCATAACATATTGCGCTTCGTTCGCCATATTTGTGATGCTGAAATCCCGAAGAGATTCCAAAATCCCAACATGAAGCTTTATGATGGGACGACTGATCCTGAAGAGCATATTGCTCAGTATAGGGAGAGGATTGAAGTAAACCCTATTCCACCGAATCTTAAAGAAGCATGCCTCTGCAAGGGTTTCGGCTATACTCTGTCAGGATCAGCCTTGAAGTGGCTCTTAAGTGTTCCACCTCATTCAATTACTTCATTTGCTCATTTGGTTAATTTGTTTAACAGTCAATTTTCTTGTAGTAGAAGCCTTGAAAAACTAACAAGGGACCTCTATAGGATAACACAGGGACCTCAAGAATCCCTAAGGGATTATGTTAACAAATTCAGTAGGGAATCTTTGGATATCCCACATCTTGATGTTGCTACAGCTGTACAAGGATTCAAGATGGGATTACAAAAGGATTCTCAATTTTATCAGGATCTTGTAATCAATCCTTGTAGGAACTTGGACGAAGCTCAAAACAGGGCTCTGAGATATATCAGGCTTGAAGACGACATGAAAATGCAAGAGAGGATGAATTCATCCTCAACATACGAATCACAAACAGGAAATCAGAATTCTCATACAAACCGTACTGCTCTAAGCCGTATGGTAAAAACGACAGCAAGATAGTGAAAGCTGTCGAGGACGAAGATGGCGAAGAATATCCTGAGTTATAAGAATACTGTTTTTCTGTTAATATTCCTGAACTGATATATGCCATGCAGGGTTTAGGAGATAAAGCAAGGTGGCCAAGGAAGAACAAACAAAAGGTTGATTGGAAGGATAAGTCCAAGTGGTGTGCATTCCATGAAGATTTTGGACATGTGACGAAAGATTGCATAGCCCTGAGGAAGGAGATAAGCTATCTACTAAGCAAAGGCTACTTAAAAGACCTTATCGGAACGAAGAAGAATAAGGGTCGGGATACTGACAAGGATCCTGAACGAGTAGCATCACCTCCCCCAGACGCCAAGATAATCAATTTCATATCTGGAGGATCCGATATATGCGGAACCTCTTATTCTGCAGCCAATAGACATGCCAAAGAGGCAAAGGCAGAAAGAGGGGATAAGCCAACGAGGATGACAACACTTACAACTGACAAAGTGATAACTTTTGACAGTGACGACCGAGATAGCATTTAGGATCCTCATCATGATGGTCTGGTAATCACGTTATATATAGATAATCATTTTGTACACAGGATATTGGTGGACAATGGCAGCTCGGTCAACATCATTCAGCTAGAGACCCTGAAGAGGATGAACATCCCGGAAATGGAGATTACCTCGAAGTCCACTGTGCTTGTAGGGTTCAGTGGAGAAGCAAAGAACATTGTTGGAGAAATAAAGTTGCCTGTATACGTTGAAGGAATGAACTCAATGCAACGGGTTGGTGTCATGGATTCATTATCCTGCTACAATATTATATTAGGCAGGCCATGGATTCATGATGAAAGTTGTACCTTCTACCTATCATCAATGTGTCAAGATTCCTACTCCTTGGGGGTAGTCAAAGTGGAAAGCGACCAACAGAAGGCGATGGAATGCTACTCCTCTTCGATGAAGGTGTCAACAAAATCCAGAACAGGATAGCAATTAAAGATACAAGTCCAGGATATCGTGGAAACTTCAGAGCAGGATGTTAAGAAAGTTATCCGGGATCAGGACAATCCAGATATCTCGGTGCTTGTAGGGCCCAATATGCCTCAAGATATTGAGAATCAACTTACTAACTTTTTGAAATACAGGATGTCCACGTTTGCATGGAAACACGAAGACATGACAGGTATATCGAAAGATATTATAACTCACAAACTTGGAATTGACAAATCTTTCAGGCACATTCAACAAAAGAGAAGGAAATTCGCTCCTGGAAGGAATGCAATTATACAAGAGGAGGTTGAAAGGTTGCTGAAGTCCAAGATGATCAGGGAAGTTAAATTTCCTAAGTGGCTAGCAAACGTGGTGGTGGTCCAAAAGAAGAATGGGAAGTGGAGAGTTTGTGTAGACTACACGGACCTCACTAAAGCTTGTCCTAAAGACCCATTCCCATTACCTCATATAGATTCGATGGTAGATGCAACTGCCGGCCATGAAATGCTGACCTTTATGGATGCATCCTCGGGATTTTAGCAAATCCAGATGGAGCCGTCCGATCAAGAAGACACAGCATTCATGACACCCACAGGTATATATTGTTATACTACCATCTTTTGGTCTAAAAAATGCAGATGCAACGTATCAGAGGCTTGTCAATATGATGTTTAAAGACAAAAGGGGGTCACAATGGAAGTATATATTGATGATATGGTGGTGAAATCCAAAAAAGTAGAGAATCACCTCCAGGATTTAGAGTGTGCCTTCAATATCCTGGACTAGTATAATATGAAGCTGAATCCTGCTAAGTGCCATTTTGGAGTGGGGGCAGGAAAGTTTTTAGGATACCTAGTGACCAAAAGGGGGATAGAAGCAAGTCCAAAACAGATTAAAGCTATCCTGTATCTCAAATCACCATCCAACATGAAAGATGTACAAAGGTTAACTAGAAGTGTGGCAGTATTGAATAGATTCATGTCAAGATCTTCAGAGAAATGCAAGGAATTTTATGATATCCTGAAGAAGAACAAAAAGTTTGCATGGGATGAAAGACATGAAGCTGCCCTGCAAGAATTAAAGTAGTATCTTTCAAGTCCACCTCTGCTGATGAAGCCTGAGGATGGTGAACCCTTATCCGTATATCTTGCAGTATCAGGGAATGCAGTAAGTGCTGTTTTGGTAAAGGATCACGAAGGTCAGCAGTATCCTGTTTATTATGTTAGTAAAAGTTTGTTAGATGCTGAAGCTAGATACTCACACTTAGAAAAATTGATATTGGCTCTAGTCATGGCATCAACTAAGCTTAGACATTACTTCGAAACACATAGGATACATGTTAAAACCAATTATCCTGTTAAAAATGTGCTTAGGAAACCTAAAATGTCTGGTAGAATGGCTAAGTGGTCCATAAAATTAACTGCATATGATTTAGTATATGAGCCCAGAAATGCTATAAAGTCTCAGGCTCTAGCAGGTTTTGTGGCAGATTTTAGTAGTGATATTCAAACTGAAGCCGACCTAGAAGTACAACAGTTAGGTGAGAATTCAGGATCTTAGATATTATATATTGGCGGTGCATCTAATGTAAAAGGTGTAGGATTAGGGATACTACTAAAATCGCCACAAGGGGACATATTACCCCAGGATATTAGATGTGAATTTCCTGATACTAATAACGAAGCTGAGTATGAAGCCCTGATAGCAGGATTAGAATTAGCTGAGAATATGAATGTTAATTGTTTACAAGTGTATGTTGATTCCCCGTTGATTACTAACCATTTCAATGGATCTTATGCAGTCAAAGGTGAAAAGTTAGCTGAATATCTTGAAACTGTTAAAAAATTAGTAGGATATTTCGAAAATTTTACACTTGAACAGGTACCAAGAGAAGAAAATGTTGAAGCAGACGCTCTAGCAAATTTAAAATCTACTGTCAGGATACGGAAGGAACTCAGATACCAATATTACATATCATGTATCCTGCAATGGAACTTTTCAAGCCTCAGGATAAGGAAGTAGCAAGTATCTAGGATCCTGGTGATAGATGTCTTGGGGAGTATCTTGAATCCTGGATGACTCCAATCGTGAAGTATCTTGAAAAAGGAGACATCCCAAAGGATGAAAATCCTAAGGCTTTCAGAATGAAGGTATCCCGTTTTACTATTATAAATAATGTTTTGTATAAGAAATCCCTTGCAAGTCCATACCTAAGGTGCTTGGAAGATCCTGAAACCAAGGAGGTACTTCAGGATATACATGAAGGAGATTGTGGTAACCATACTGGAGGCAGATCTTTATTCTCGAAGGTGTTGAGAACAGGATATTACTGGCCGACCATGAGACAGGATGCTGCGGAGTATGCTCGAAAGTGCAATGCATGTCAAAGACACAGCAATATACTACATCAGCCTGCCGAACCATTATATCCTATCCTATCCCCTTGGCCAATTATGAAGTGGGGTATGGATATAGTGGGGAAACTCCCTAAGGCTACAGGAGGAAAGGTTTTCATGCTGGCAATGACAGATTATTTCTCCAAGTGGGTTGAAGCCGAAGCCTTTGTCCAAGTAAGGGATCAAGAAGTGGTATCTTTCATCAAGAGGAATATCCTGACAAGATTTGGGATACCGGCTGAGATAATTTGTGATAATGGCTCCCAATTCATCAGCAAAAGAACTACTGATTTTTGCAAAAGTTGGGGAATTAGGATAATCACATCAACACCGGTGAATCCTCAGGCTAATGGACAAGCGGAATCCTCCAACATGATAATTTTCAATAACTTGAAGAAAAGATTAGGTGCTAAGAAAGGACAATGGGCTGAAGAACTACCATTTGTACTATGGGCAGATAGAACAACAGTGAAGAATGCTACTAGAAAAACTCCATTCTCATTGGTGTTTGGGGCAGATGCAGTGATTCCAACAGAAATGGTGATTCCTACAGCAAGATCAAGCCTACGGGATCCTGAAGTGAATCCTGAAGCCTTATGTCTAGACCTAGATACTGTTGACGAAGCATGGGATGAAGGAAAACAAAGGATGGAAACATACCAGAAGAGGATAGCCAAGTCATACAATAAGAATTTAAGGACTAGGAGGTTTCAAGTCGGAGATTGGGTTTTGAGGAAAGCGTTTCAGATACAACCAATCCAGCTGATGGAAAGTTAGCCCCAAAATGGGAAGGACCATGAAATTGAATCAGAATCTGGGAAGGGAGCATACCGACTCAAAACCATGGAGGGGGATATGTTGCCAAGATCCTGGAATTCTATGGATCTTAAAGCTTATTTCAAGTGAGTTTAGAATTTAGTTTCTAACCCAGGATGGTATGAATTCTATCTTTTTTGAGTATATTTGATTAAATTTATTGTTCTTTGAAACCCAATACTGACTTAAGCATTGGAGGGGTGTTAGCCTAGCTAACACCCGCCTTAGTTTGAAGACGTTTTGTAGAATACTCTTCAGGATATTACTCCAAGATATGTACTCAAGATGGATCGAAAGATTAGAGGATTGGCCCCCTCTCTCACGTTTAAGGGATTCATATCCCTTCAAAGGTTTAAAGGTATTCACCTTTCTCCCGAACTGGGTTTAAACACCCCGCCTGGAGCGCAAGTATCCAGGAATAGTTCAAGATAGCGGGACCAGTTCATGTAACAGTGGCTGAAATTTCGTTATTGTTGGCTATATCCTGGATCCTTAAGGTATATGGGGATTGATCACCCTCTCTCGCGAAAAGGGTATTTTCATACTCTCTAAGGTATGTTTGAATATGTATATAAGCATGTATGTTTGACTGAAATGTAAACAAATATGAAACAAATAAATATCACAAGTTTGTATGTAACCACCTAATCAATTAAAATTTAGGCAGACTATAGTATAGGCTCTAAGGGTCTAATAACCTATCCTATATCCCTATAGTCATGGCTCTGATACCAATCTGTCACACCCCGACCCGCAGCGGAAAAGGTGATCGGGGCATGATTGGGTTATCATCAAAGCTCATGACATTTATTAAGCGTTTCACATTCATTAATACAAATTAAATGGAATTTTACAATAAATGTTACAACATGATCTAACTGACAATCTAAACTTCTTTGTTCTCTTCTAAGGCATATCCTATGTTTTCCTTGCTTCAACCTGTTCACCTGTATCATGTGTAAAAAGGGTTTTTGGATCAACATAATGTTGGCGAGTGAATCCTATGGAAAACATTTGAACAAATTTATTTAAATTGATTATGAAATATGTGCACAACCAAACATGAGTAAAAATAGATGTAAACTTAAACAACAATCATAAGATATTAAATGAAACACACATGAACAATAATGGAATATTTAGAGGCACGCGATGCTCAACTCGTCTCTCACGAGGAACTGAGGGGCCTAATGAATGAATTGCATGAACATGATAATATAAATGACACAACTACAAACAATATAAACTCAATGATACACACATGAACAATAATGGAACATTTAGAGGCACGCGATGTTCAACTCGTCTCTCACGAGGAACTGAGGGGCCTAATGAATGAATTTCATATAATTTTGACAAAAGGAAATAAGTAATCACAACAATATAAACAATCTAAGTTTAGGTCATGATGTGGTATGGCACAAGTTTAAATAAATAAGTTAATTATTTTCATAACACATGACACACCCCAAAACGTGTAATTTAAAAGGGGGAGTTGTAAGATTCACTCACAGTGGGTGCGTTCGGTTGATGATGTTGAATGCACGCGAAGTGGTTTTAACCACGAGTGAGATTTAACCTAGATAAATCGCATTATGGTTTGGTAAGTAAACGGATTTTATTAATCTATTTTAGTAGGATTGTTGGGTGTATTTTTGTGAGTTTGAGGCTATTTTCTAACCTTAAAAATGTTATTTTTAAGTATTTTTAATTGATTTTTAATTAAAATAATTAAATAAAATAAATAAAAAAATTTATTTTTTTCTGACCGTTGACCTGACCGTTGACCGTTGACCTGACCGTTGACCGGTTCGAATCGGAATACAAGTGCGCTGAGTGAGGCTCGAACCCGAGACCTCCCGTACGCGTGCACGCAGCTCTACCAACTGAGCTACGTGTCTAACCCGTTATAAATCTGATTTTAATTATATATATATATATATTAATTAGTTTAAACCGAAAATCATTTTATTTTAAAAATGGTTTAAGCGAATCGGACGTGCACTCCACAGGTCTCGAACCCGGGACCTGTGGCTTAAACTAACACACAGTCCACCGCTGGACTGTGTGTTTAACATGTTATATAATCCGATTTTTATTATTCTTAAATACAAACTAGTTATTTCCTTTTCTGCCTTATTTAAAAAGAATAGATAATTGTCCGAGTCGGTGCAGAAGACCGGACTCGAACCCGTGACCTGTGATATAAACAAACACACAGTCCACCGCTGGACTGTGTGTCTAACTTGGTTATTATTCCGGTTATTAATATACTTAACATATACCAGTGGCGACTCCGGTTCAGTTAAACAAAAAAAATGATTTTTATTAAGGCAGCGTGTGTGAAACGGGATTCGAACTCGAGACGTTTATGTTTAGTGTGCACACAGTCCACCGCTGGACTGTGTGTCTAACCCGAGTAATATCCTGATTTATATTATACTTATATGATCCGAATACATCGTCTTCTTCATCAAGTGTTAACCAGATATAAGGTCTGACTGGTTCGAGTTATTATTCAGGTTTCTGTAACGTTTTAGGTTAATTACTGATAAGATAGAAGTAAAAAGAAAGGAAAATAAGCGTGAGGTTTACCGACTAGTTTTCCTCTGTTTTCCGGCAGAACTCCGGCGACAGCGTTTCCTTCCGGCGACGTGTTCCTTGTAGCAGCGAATCTCCAGGAAGCTTGCAAAGGGTGTGGGTATCTCCGGTATAAGCTCAGAGGCTCAGTGGGGTTCAGAAATGAGGAAACCGGTTTTCCGGCGACGAACAGAAAAATTCCGGCGAGAGAGTTTTCGCCGAGAAAGGGTGTGTGTTTTGAGCGAAAGTGTTTGCAGAGGTTCGAGGTGGTTTTTATAGGGCAAATCGTCGATGTATTTGGCCCGATTTCCAACTGGATTCATTGATTTAAATTTTCCGGCGGTTATAATTTTGGTCGCGGACTCAGACGTCGGTTATAACCGATGTCTTGTTAATGGTTTACGTTATAACGTAAATTGTCGTTAAGACTCGCGAGATTTCCGGGATTCCGACGACTAAACTGTTGGGCGCCGGTTTTGAATTCGTAACGTCATGATATTAATTAAATGATTTCAATATATAACAAACTAAACAAGTGGCGCAGTGGTTTGTGTGTGTTAGTTAAGTCTGTTTGTTGGGGCGGTACAGACCCGGGTTCGAAACCCGGCAGAGTACTTTTATTTTTATTTTGCGATTTTTAACAGTTTTTCAAAAACTAAATATATATTCCCGTATAATAATCGATTACGTATCGTTTAAAAATATTTTGGGCATTTAATTCGCAACGAAATTTTTGACTGACTGTTCGGTTGATAAACGGAGCGGGTTTGGTAAATCCGTTTTTTGACGGATGTTACAGTATCCCCTGCTTTTTAGAAATTTCGTCCCGAAATTTAAATAATGATATATTTGACTAAAAGAATGATGATGTTTAGTTTGACAGTTGTATGCTTAGAAAAATAAGGGTTTAAGTTTTTGTTCGAGGCGGTAACGTTCCTTGTAAGGGTTAAGTACCCTATTCAGGAATCGCTTTTTGTTGCCTACTGTATAAGTATTGATAAGCAGAAATGATTTGCTAAAAATGATATCATGCATAAGAGTTTAGATACGTTTGGGAAAGTATGGTTATATCCTAAGGCAAAACTTCTAACACTACAACCTATATGGAACATAAATAAAAACACAACAGCTGATATTCGAACATGAATAAACACATCAGCAAATATTTGAACATGAATAAACACAACAGCAAATATTTGAATCCACATTCTGATAGCATATATGTTTGAATGATGGAAGTTCCTCTCTCGTTTGTTATGATGGAGAGGTTAGTTTATGTAGAAATGGATCACAATCCAATCTCTTTAAATAACATGATGATATAAATGTAACACAAATTCCAACCAAGGCAATACTAAATCCTACATGGAACTTCTCATAACCGCCTGATAATGCCTCTGATCCTTTGGCAAGAATACTTATATATAGGAAGTACCAGCGGCGTATCCACCATATTCTTGCCAAATTTTCATTAGTTTTATCCACAAGTTATGATTGGTTACCAAGAAACTAATAAATCCTACATAGAACTTCTCATAACCGTCCGATAATGCCTCTGATCCTTTGACAAGAATACTTATATATAGGAAGTACCAGCGGCGTATCCACCATATTCTTGTCAAATTTTCATTGGTTTTATCAGTGAATTATGATTAGTCCTATAACTCTACAACCAATACAACAAACATAAAATACTGAAATGAAATATATCTGTGCGATCAAGGCTCAATCGAACGGAGCCGATCGTATTGCATGTACTGAAAATGAAATGGATGTGCGCTCAAGGCTCAATCAAACGGAGCCGAACGTATTGAATGTACTGAAATTGAAATTGTGTGCTCAAGGCTCAATCAAACGGAGCCGAGCGTATTGCATGTACTGAAAATGAATAACTTAACCACACAAACAGCCTATGCATGGAACCTCTCATAACCGCCTGATAATGCCTCCGATCATTTGACAAGAATACTTATATATAGGAAGTACCAGCGGCGTATCCACCATATCCTTGTCAAATTTTCATTGACTTTATCCGCAAGTTATGGTTAGTTCGATGCAACTCTACTACAAACACCACAACCACAAGATACTGATAATGAAATTGTCTGTGCGCTCAAGGCTCAATCAAACGGAGCCGAACGTATTGAATGTACTGAAAATGAAATTGTATGTGCGCTCAAGGCTCAATCAAACGGAGCCGAACGTATTGAATGTACTGAAATTGAACAACTTAATCTAAACAACCATCACACAATCAGCCTATGCATGGAACCTCTCATAACCGCCTGATAATACCTCCGATCATTTGACAAGAATACTTATATATAGGAAGTACCAGCGGCGTATCCACCATATCCTCGTCAAATTTTCATTGACTTTATCCGCAAGTTATGGTTAGTTCGATGCGACTCTACTACAAACACCACAACCACAAGATACAGATAATGAAATTGTCTGTGCGCTCAAGGCTCAATCAAACGGAGCCGAACGTATTGCATCAACTGGAAATGTAAATTGAAATGTGCGCTCAAGGCTCAATCAAACGGAGCCGAGCGTATTGCATGTATTGAAATGTAAAATGAAATAACCGATCAAGGCTCAAACAAACGGAGCCGATCGTGCGGGCACGCCAAGATCAACCGCATAATTAAATGGGGATCCAACTCAACCTCAATGGATGGGGAGCCACGGCCTCGGCAAATGCATATACTGAAAACAATATATAATATACAATAATTACTCTAACAGTCTACACATGGAGCCTCTCATAACCGCCAGATAATGCTTCTGATCCTTTGACAAGAATACTTATATATAGGAAGTACCATCGGCGTATCCACCGTATTCTCGTCAAAGTTTCATTGGCTTTATCCTTAAGTTATGTTTGGTTCTATGTGATAAAGAAAAACATAAAACTAAACGATAGGAGTTGAATCTGGATCTTCGGCGAAGAGGACTAGTTGAGTATCTTCGTTTGGGCCGTCATTATCTTCGACAGGATTGGCGTTGATATTGAAGACTCTTCCTCTTACTGGTGGCATAGTGGTTGGGTTTTCTTGGTTTACTTGGTTAACTGGGTTTGATTGGGCTTGAGTGTTGATAACGTTAACCAATTGAGGGCAGGTGTTTCTAAAGTGGGTAGGGTCGCCACAATTGAAGCAAGCTCGAGCATATGGGAACATGGGGTATTGGGGTTGGTGATAAGTTTGGGCCATGTTTTGAGTAGGGGAAAAGGTTTGGTTTTGAAAGGTGCGACAAACATTGCTCAAATGACCATAGGGTCCACAAGTTGCACATAGCCGGCAAGGTAAGGTAAGGGGATGGTGATAAAAACAGTTGTTGCATCGAGGGTGAGGTCCAAGATATGGTTTCTAATCTGGGTAAGCTGAGTTGGGTGCCACTTGGGTGATTGGGATAGCTCGGATGGGTATGGCGTGTAAAACTGGTGGATTTCGTTGGGTAGCAGCGAAAAGTCGCCCGACTCATCTTCTCTTAGGATTGGGTTGAGAAGGGGATTCGGTTTGAGTGGAGTCGGAGGTTTCAGTCGATTCTTCATCCTTCTTCTTCTCCTCCTTGAAGTCTTTGTTTCGGATTCGGTTCTCGGTGAGCTCTGTTGCTAGCTCCATTGCTGCTTCCAAAGTTGCAGGCTTGGCACTTATTACAGGGTCTTGAATCTTTGACGGAAGACCACGAATGTAGTGCTCGATCAAACGGTAGAGGGGAGTGAACATGTTGGGAACCATTTGATGTAACTCGAGGAATCTTTTGTTGTAGGTGATGTGGTCTCCTTCCACTTACTTCAATGAGTAAAATTCATCTTCTAACTTCTTGATTTCGCTCCTTGGGCAAAATCGTCTGGTCATGATTTCCTTCAATTCGTTCCAAGTTAAGGACATAGCATCTTCCACACCTCGTTTGGCCTTCTCTGTGTTCCACCAAGTAAGTGCTATCCCATATAATCGACCGGTAGCATATCGCACTTTGCGATCGTCAGGGCAATCGCAATTTAGAAATGTGTTCTCCATTTCTTCAAACCAATGGAGGAGAGCAGTGACGCCTTCAGTCCCTTTGTATTTCGGAGGGTCGCATGATTTGAAATGCTTGTAGGTGCATTTAGTGGTATTTGGGGAAGAGTTGAAAATGTTTTGGTTTGCTTGATTGACAGGATTAGCGGTAAATGCTTGTTGAACTTGGATTACAATGTTGGGTATTACGGCAGCCATTTGTTGAGCGATTAAGGCAGCCATGCGCTCGCGGGCTTTTCTTGCTCTCGTCTTCCTACGGGCGAGGTTAGAAGACATCTACAAGGAATACATGACAAGAGTATGAGTTGGATGCTTTTGGGTTCATGGGTCGCATTAGGAATGAACATTCATAAAATAATTATAAATAAATGAATCTACTACATCCATAGGATGTCTTGGGTTTTGCTCGCTGTTAGGCCCTACATGCCGCCATACTTTACCTGTGTAATCATGTGGGCCCCCATGAATACCGGTTTTTCATATGGTTCGCACGGGTTTGCCAGGTTGCGTACACAAAAACCCGGAGAAAATCGAGAAATATGTATACAACGTGTGATATTCGGAATGTGTCCAGGTGTAGACACGGTGACAACTCAAAGTAGGGTTAGTTCGAACGACGTTTGGTGTGGCATGCTTTGGCCTAATAGGTCCTTCGTACTCTCATCGTTGGTCCCCAGGTAGGCAAACTGGTCCGTTATATTGGATTTATACGAATGCCAGCCTAGACAGGACGTTCCGACTACCGGTACTTGTACCCATCCAGTTACTACATGCCCGTCGCAGAACTTACTTTGATGAGATTTGAAAATTGCACAAAATCTTTGGATAATGAGAGTATGAAAATAAATTAAATACATGAACATCGATATATGTATAATGAATATGTATATATGTATAATGAATATGTATATAAGCATGTATGTTTGACTGAAATGTAAACAAATATGAAACAAATAAATATCACAAGTTTGTATGTAACCACCTAATCAATTAAAATTTAGGCAGACTATAGTATAGGCTCTAATGGTCTAATAACCTATCCTATATCCCTATAGTCATGGCTCTGATACCAATCTGTCACACCCCGACTCGCAGCGGAAAAGGTGATCGGGGCATGATTGGGTTATCATCAAAGCTCATGACATTTATTAAGCGTTTCATATTCATTAATACAAATTAAATGGAATTTTACAATAAATGTTACAACATGATCTAACTAACAATCTAAACTTCTTTGTTCTCTTCTAAGGCATATCCTATGTTTTCCTTGCTTCAACCTGTTCACCTGTATCATGTGTAAAAAGGGTTTTTGGATCAACATAATGTTGGCGAGTGAATCCTATGGAAAACATTTGAACAAATTTATTTAAATTGATTATGAAATATGTGCACAACCAAACATGAGTAAAAATAGATGTAAACTTAAACAACAATCATAAGATATTAAATGAAACACACATGAACAATAATGGAACATTTAGAGGCACGCGATGCTCAACTCGTCTCTCACGAGGAACTGAGGGGCCTAATGAATGAATTGCATGAACATGATAATATAAATGACACAACTACAAACAATATAAACTCAATGATACACACATGAACAATAATGGAACATTTAGAGGCACGCAATGCTCAACTCGTCTCTCACGAGGAACTGAGGGGCCTAATGAATGAATTTCATATAATTTTGACAAAAGGAAATAAGTAATCACAACAATATAAACAATCTAAGTTTAGGTCATGATGTGGTATGGCACAAGTTTAAATAAATAAGTTAATTATTTTCATAACACATGACACACCCCAAAACGTGTAATTTAAAAGGGGGAGTTGTAAGATTCACTCACAGTGGGTGCGTTCGGTTGATGATGTTGAATGCACGCGAAGTGGTTTTAACCACGAGTGAGATTTAACCTAGATAAATCGCATTATGGTTTGGTAAGTAAATGGATTTTATTAATCTATTTTAGTTGGATTGTTGGGTGTATTTTTGTGAGTTTGAGGCTATTTTCTAACCTTAAAAATGTTATTTTTAAGTATTTTTAATTGATTTTTAATTAAAATAATTAAATAAAATAAATAAAAAAAATTATTTTTTTCTGACCGTTGACCGTTGACCTGACCGTTGACCGGTTCGAATCGGAATACAAGTGCGCTGAGTGAGGCTCGAACCCGAGACCTCCCGTACGCGTGCACGCAGCTCTACCAACTGAGCTACGTGTCTAACCCGTTATAAATCTGATTTTAATTATATTATATATATATATTAATTAGTTTAAACCGAAAATCATTTTATTTTAAAAATGGTTTAAGCGAATCGGACGTGCACTCCACAGGTCTCGAACCCGGGACCTGTGGCTTAAACTAACACACAGTCCACCGCTGGACTGTGTGTTTAACATGTTATATAATCCGATTTTTATTATTCTTAAATACAAACTAGTTATTTCCTTTTCTGCCTTATTTAAAAAGAATAGATAATTGTCCGAGTCGGTGCAGAAGACCGGACTCGAACCCGTGACCTGTGATATAAACAAACACACAGTCCACCGCTGGACTGTGTGTCTAACTTGGTTATAATTCCGGTTATTAATATACTTAACATATACCAGTGGCGACTCCGGTTCAGTTAAACAAAAAAAATGATTTTTATTAAGGCAGCGTGTGTGAAACGGGATTCGAACTCGAGACGTTTATGTTTAGTGTGCACACAGTCCACCGCTGGACTGTGTGTCTAACCCGAGTAATATCCTGATTTATATTATACTTATATGATCCGAATACATCGTCTTCTTCATCAAGTGTTAACCAGATATAAGGTCTGACTGGTTCGAGTTATTATTCAGGTTTCTGTAACGTTTTAGGTTAATTACTGATAAGATAGAAGTAAAAAGAAAGGAAAATAAGCGTGAGGTTTACCGACTAGTTTTCCTCTGTTTTCCGGCAGAACTCCGGCGACAGCGTTTCCTTCCGGCGACGTGTTCCTTGTAGCAGCGAATCTCCAGGAAGCTTGCAAAGGGTGTGGGTATCTCCGGTATAAGCTCAGAGGCTCAGTGGGGTTCAGAAATGAGGAAACCGGTTTTCCGGCGACGAACAGAAAAATTCCGGCGAGAGAGTTTTCGCCGAGAAAGGGTGTGGTTTTGAGCGAAAGTGTTTGCAGAGGTTCGAGGTGGTTTTTATAGGGCAAATCGTCGATGTATTTGGCCCGATTTCCAACTGGATTCATTGATTTAAATATTCCGGCGGTTATAATTTTGGTCGCGGACTCAGACGTCGGTTATAACCGATGTCTTGTTAATGGTTTACGTTATAACGTAAATTGTCGTTAAGACTCGCGAGATTTCCGGGATTCCGACGACTGAACTGTTGGGCGCCGGTTTTGAATTCGTAACGTCATGATATTAATTAAATGATTTCAATATATAACAAACTAAACAAGTGGTGCAGTGGTTTGTGTGTGTGAGTTAAGTCTATTTGTTGGGGCGGTACAGACCCGGGTTCGAAACCCGGCAGAGTACTTTTATTTTTATTTTGCGATTTTTAACAGTTTTTCAAAAACTAAATATATATTCCCGTATAATAATCGATTACGTATCGTTTAAAAATATTTTGGGCATTTAATTCGCAACGAAATTTTTGACTGACTGTTCGGTTGATAAACGGAGCGGGTTTGGTAAATCCGTTTTTTGACGGATGTTACACAAGACCCTACAATGCAAGGTATGAATATCGTTATAACTAACCAGGATATCAATCCAGTATATACTCGCAGGATATAGGATGAGGTTATTTACCTGGTTGAGAAGGGAAGTCATGAGGCTACTAGATTCTGCGAATCCAAGAGTAGGAAGGAACCTCAATATGAGTAGCAGGGGAATCGGTCTCCTTTCTCTTATGGGAACTGGAGGCACGAGGCTTGGAAGTTGAAGAAGGCTTGGGGACAGCAGCAGGCTTAGAGCTGGAGGAGGGCTTCGATGCAGCTGAAGGCTTGGAGCTTGGCTCTTTTTTCACTAGTGTAGGTCCAGAGTAGCTATCCAGCTCATCGTTATCGAAGACTTCTGGGATCTTGGCTGGTTCTTCACAAAAGGGAGGTAACCATATAATTTCAATATACCTTGGATAATGAATATTTGCAGGATATAGGACAGGATCCATACAGATATGTTTGAGCTTGAGTATTGGCTTGAGTTTGTTGGGTTTGGTACGAAACATCTTTCAATCTCTGGTAGCTTGTAAATGGCTTCAATCCTCTTTGCTGAACCAGTACGAGGGGGTGCTAGTTTCCTGAAATCTGCTGCGAAAGGAAAGACAAGGATATCAGAACAAGATATTTTACAGGATATTAAACAGGATATGTTTGATGATAACCTATAACCCTGATTCCTACCCTTGGTTAACCACTTCACCGGATAATCCGCTCCACCAGGGATTGAACTTCTTTTTACAAAAAAGAACTTGGTTTTCCATTCCTCTTCATTCCAGGTGGCTCGGAGTATCAGAGGGTTGTTGGAAGTAGAGTAAAACAGGAACCTGCTAGACCCGTGGGATCTCAGTCGGTATGCTAATGGAAGGTCATTAGCGGAAAGCTCAGGAATGTGGGTATTCTTGATCCGATCACGACCAAGACGCGCCAAAGCATGGGCATGGTTTGACAGATACTGAGGCCGTAATATTGAAGAAATCAGTGATGAAATCAGAAAAGGGGAATCGAAGGCCTAACGTAAAGGGGAAAGTTGTGAAACAAAGACATTCTGTAGACGACATGTCCGACCGGAGTTCCTGATCGTATGGCCGGAATACGGCGGTATCCGAAAAGATACCAGAAGATTGAAGGGCCGATAAGTGTGCATTGTCGAACGTACAGACCTCTTTCTCCGGATATTGGAGAAGATTATGTGGTGTGAACGTAGGGGATGAGTCGCCGGAGCTAGATCTTGTTTGCCTCGCCATTGTTTGACCGGAAACTGAAGAACAGAAAGGAAAGAAGAAGAGGATGAGAGAGAAACTTTACCTTTTCACTTTCTTGATGAAGGTTAAATGAGGATAAGGACGAGAAAATATAGGGAGGCAATGAGTAGATATAGCCTGGGCAGTTACATCATATCATATCAGGGGTCTTATCTCTTAAATTGCCTCGCTAAACGTAAAAATATATCCATTAGGATCAGGATCCAAACAGGTATATTTTTTGGGATAATTGTTATCGGTGAAATTCTGAGCCCATATCCTGGGTTATTCTTGAATTATTGATACTTGTTTACGATCAGGATACCCGATCAGGATATTGGTAACATTCTGACGCAGTATCCTGGTAATTACTAACAATATGCTTGCAGGTCATGAATGCAGGATCATAACGTTAACAAGGACCCTTTCTCCTGAAGACTCGCTCAATTTAGTTGGGAAGTAGACGTTGAAGCCGGAAGAATAGGTCTCCAACGTCCAAAAAGGAATATTCCGGAGGACCCAAGTTTTTAGGAGATTTAATTCTTTGTAACTATATAAACGGATAGCCAGATCATAGGTCACACACTCGACACACTTCACACTCTCTGCTCTAGAACTCTTACACTTTTTCTCTTTCAGTTACACACGAACACTCGTCACTTGCAATCATTGTACCACTTAGCAGAGATCTGAGCATTATCCTGTACTGTATCCTGAATATTCAAGCAATAAGAAGAACAAGGCAGCCACGTTTGTCAGCTCCGAGGTTTTATTCCGGAGATCTAGATTGATCAAGGGTTTTCCTCGTATATCCTGTGTCCATTTTTACTTTTGGGTTATTTACATATATCCCCTTCCTAAGATCATTTATTACATATTTACCCAATTCTTAAAATAAATTACACATTTTCCCTTATTAAACCATGTATATTACATATATGCCCATTCATTAAAATTACTCTCATTTAATTATTATTATACCCTTGATTGTTATTTATTAAGTATTTGCATATTATCTTTTCCAATACCATCAACTAAAAAAATAAAAAATCAATTGATGTAACTTTTCAATTTGCAAACACACTTCATGAGAAACAAAGAACCGCCATAGTATACATGTCCACTAATCAAAATCAAATCAAATCTCACATATCATAAACAACTATTTACTCCATAAACAAAATTAAACTAAATTCGTAATGAATACACACCAGCGGCGCCATCTCGTTTTTTTTTCCGGTGACCTACCTAGCCACCGACAAGAAGCTTCATTCGAACAAGATAGGTTCAGCTAACCATGCGCGTGTTGGAGTGTAATCTTGATGTTACGTCCTGTTCGGGTCTCGGAAGTCGAATAGTTCATAAGTTATAAACAAATTAGATGGTAGGGATAATATTGCAGACATGAATTATTTCTTCCAAATCGATTCTTTTTCTTCAAGTTAATAAAACCAAAAGTTGTCGTGGGAGTTCACCCACAAAAGTTCTTGTGTTCGAGTTCGTTAATTCCGATTGTTTCCAACAACGCGAACCAGATCTTCCTCTTCAGATAACCAGAACCATGAGAAAACTAACTGCCACAACCGCTATCCATTCACCGATTGGAATAGTTCCGGCGAGCCGTCATTCAAACTAAACAGACCCAAGTAACCTGAGGGCGGAAACATACAATTTTATGAGTCTCATCATTAGCACTTGATTTTAGTCGAATTGTCGTGGGTTAGGGAGGGAGAAATCAAACTTTGTGCAGATGCAAGGAACAGGAAGGTTAAAGAAAAGGGTAAATTGTTTTTAAGAAAATTTATAAAAGGGTAAATGGGTAATTTCTTAAGAAAAAAAAGGAAATATGTAATTGATTTTAAATATTGGGTAAATATGTAATTAGAGATCTTAATAGGGTATATATGTAAAAAACCTAAACAAAAATATCCTTGATTTTATAGTATATGTCTTTTTTTTCAATTATAAGGTACGTAAAGTTTGTTTAAGCTCAAAAAGCTTGTAAACTAATATTAAATATAAAAACATAGGAACACAATGACGATATTTCATCTTTTACCTTTCACAATTAATACTAACCTCCAATTATTTCTTTTTATTTTAGTCACTGAATTGATTTCATCGACGACCCAACTTATTTTTTACACTTTTAAGTTAAATATTTTATTTTTATCCGCCCTATAAACAGAGAGAGAGAGGAAATAGAAGACTTAATTGTTTTTTCCAATAGAAACCTAATCTGGTGATGATGTTCTGGTGCATTGTCAATCTTATGATCTTTTAAAGTGAAGGTTATGGATTCAAGTCTCCTTTGAAGTAAAAATGTTATGGGTTGAGCCAAGAGTTTTCTCATCATAGGCCTTCGAGCGATGAATTTCATTTGCAATGGTAGTGGGTTGGATCACTAGCATCGTCTGCATTCATGGACGTGAGATGACCTTTTGCCATTAGGCCAATACGGATCATCATTTTTTGTTGATCATTAAAGAAATAGAAAGCTAAGCAAAAAAGAAATAGGAGAATTGGTCATACACCATTAAAATGTATATACTAGTATATGCCCCGCTTACGTTGCAGGGCGTTACGCCAAATATTTTTCTCTATCAACTAAAACAAAACATTATCATACTTTAGCTAGAAAAAAAATGAAAATGATGAAAAGAGTGTAATTTTAAAGAGTAAATTGCACAAAACATCCTTTATGTTTCCTCAAACTTGCAGGTTCCAGCCTTAATGTTTAAAAGTTGCTAAAAACAGTCTTTAAGTTTATTTTTGTTGCGGGTTCAATCCTTTACAGCTAACCACGTTATTTTCTTCAGTTAAGTTCCCTCACATGCATAACATGTGAGGGTATATTCGTCATTTTGGTTGATCTTCCACCCACGTCAATTATAAGAAAAAAGAATATTTAAGGTTAAACCTATTTTAAAAAAATTCTAACCGCAAGGACTAATGTGCAATAAAATCAAACTTTTAGAAACCAAACACCCTCTTTTCCGGTCTTCTTCTCCGGCGACTTCGCGGGTTCGGCGAACCCGGAATTAAGATAGGAATCTTGTTAAGCTAGCACACTAAGCTGTAAAGATTAACACAGATTTTGATTATGCTAATCAAACTCTTCAGGATTATCATCAGTTGGAAGAATCGGTGCCTTATTCGCATCAGACAGAAACGACAAACGACTCTTCAACCCTAGATGCCTCTCACGGAACTCCGATGCCGTCAAATCAGAGAACTTCGTAACACCGTGTTCAGTAGTCGGATCCAGCAACCGGTGACGCTTAGGACGCCGCAAGTTAGACTTAAACACTATCAAACGGTAATCGTGCTCCTTTGTAGTCGCGTACATTTTACCAAACTTTGTTTAAACTAGGTTAAAACTTAAATATTCTTTTTTTTATAATTGAAGTGGGTGGAAGATCAACCAAAATGACGAATATACCCTCACATGTTATGCATGTGAGGGAACTTAACTGAAGAAAATAACGTGGTTAGCTGTAAAGGATTGAACCCGCAACAAAAATAAACTTAAAGGCTGTTTTTAGCAACTTTTAAACATTAAGGCTGGAACCTGCAAGTTTGAGGAAACATAAAGGATGTTTTGTGCAATTTACTCTTTTCCTATTGAACTTAGATCTTGGGATCTCCAGTCAACTAAGTTAGGTGTCCTTCACATACCTTTTTAATGGGTTTTAGTCTCATTCCACAACTTGGTCTCTAATAAACCCTCGGGTTGTTGGATCCATAACATTAACAAATAACTTTACGTATTTGTGATCAGTTGTCATGATGTGTTCTTAACTCGTAAGTTAATTTTGCCTATTGTCAACTTCAAAGACTATAACCTCAGTGGCCATCTGAATCTGGTTATAACATATGTCTTTGTAAGATACGCGTATCATTTAAGCAAACACATCTCCATTATGCACTACTACCTTTGTGTCCTCCACTTAGTCGTCTGTTTGCAATACTCGATTGGATTACAAAATCCTTATTGCCAAACTTTTATGATACAAATGCAAGACACCCCCACATTTAAGTGTTATAGGATCTCACCCAGATGGGTAATGAAAACCATTTCTACATACCATTATAGGGTTGTTTCTAAATGGATCCTCTCCATTATGCACTACGACTTTTGTGTCCTCCACTTAGTCGTCTGTTTGCAATGTTCGATTGGATTACAAAATCCTTATTGCCAAACTTTTATGATACAAATGCAAGACACCCCCACATTTAAGTGTTATAGGATCTCATCCAGATGGGTAATGAAAACCATTTCTACATACCATTATAGGGTTGTTTCTAAATGGATCCTCTCCATTATGCACTACGACCTTTGTGTCCTCCACTTAATCGTCTGTTTGCAATGTTCGATTGGATTACAAAATCCTTATTGCCAAACTTTTATGATACAAATGCAAGACACCCCCACATTTAAGTGTTATAGGATCTCATCCAGATGGGTAATGAAAACCATTTCTACATACCCTTATAGGGTTGTTTCTAAATGGATCCTCCCCCACATTTCTTGCTATTAGATCAACATATTTATGTAACTTCACTTATGACGACATATACAAATATGATTGTACAAGAACACCTCATTGTATCAGTGAATTCAACTCATATTGCATTAGCTTACATAAGCTTCCGAGCTGACCAAAGCAACACATGTCATTGTCATAAGTTTATCACAAACTTAGAATAATTCTCATGTCTTTTCCTTATAACGAATGAAAATTCTTCCTCAACTTTGTCTATACACAAATTCTTATTGTGTTCATACACATTTGAATGTTTAGAGTTAATTAGTCTCCGTCAAGACCCATATTTAACCAAGTACTAGTCTAGCATGCTTTAGACTACAATACTTTAGCATGTGAACAGAAGATGCATCATTCTGGTTCTTCACAGCCCCAAGGATATCATAATTACACTTTGCAACATTCATCCCTTGTTAAGACAAAATAATGAGACTTATTCATAATCCTAAAACATCAATATTTAGGAAAGTCTCACAAATTATTGTATATAGCACATAGCTAAAATTTATCATTCAATTAAGGAACATAACTTGTTTAACTTTGATCTCCAACGTTTTACCATTGACTCATAAGGATTTAAACATAAGCCTTAATCTAAGTCACTTGGCGAACACATTCATCACCGACAAGATGAATGTTCCTCGTCTACACTATTATGTGTGAGATAGAGTCAACTAGATCGACACTCAACAACGTGGCATTCATAATTTTTTCCGTAAGTGATTTGTACATATGTATTGTTATTCATTAGGAGATATGTATAATTAGGATGCTCTCCTAAACGAATATAAAATCTCCATATAGTTCTAACAATAATCAAGTGATGGACGTGTCTACGTAGAGATCACTTGGAACAAATCTCGCAAGATTTATCAAATGTATACAATAACATATAGTACTTTTCATTCATATGTTAGAATTCACACTTGTGAATTTTCCCATGACTTCTTACAAAGTACTTCAACATGAATCTCGTTTGTGTATTTCATCTCAATACACTCACCACTCACTCGTGATGTGGTTACACATTTGATGTCTCGTCTTTGACTTTTAGTCAATGCAACAACTCTCAAGTTGTTCATGTCCAAATATTTTCATGTACTATCCGTTTTGACGTTATAATTATTTTCCACAAAATAATTTATAAGTCACAAAACATTAGTGATTTATTTCTTTGTAAAAAATTGCATGTGTTATCCGAAGATATTGAACACAAAACAATAATTACACTAGAAACTAAATCATAAGTGTTAACCACTTTTGAAATTTAAACGGAAACATAGACGATATAGAGACATCAAATATAAAGTATTTATATCTTTAACACTTTATAATTTGACCGAAATCTTCTCAACGGTATCGTCCCATGGCATGTCTTGAGGTACTCCCTCAATAAGACACCATGCAATAAGTACAAGTTTCTCATTTCATCTTGAAACTTTAAACTTAGACAATTCTTGCTCAAAACAACACATATTGTTATAAAGACTACATTTAAGTAGTAAACTTAAACAATTAAATTTGTTCACAACAACATCAAGTTTTTTCCACCAAATAATATCCACGAGAACGAATGTTTACATAAAACATTTTCCAAGGATAAGTTTATAAAGTAAATCATTTCTCATCATTTTTAATGCATACATAGGCAATTAAATGTTTACATAAAACATTTCCATTCATTATGGCTTATACAACGTATAATCTCTAACATTGTATTTGTGATACACGTTTTCTAACACACGTGTTAGAAAATTTAAGTCATTTTTATATATAAAACATGACCATTTAGATTTAGCAATCACAAATTAAAGTTGGTGATAAATCACACACAACTACACCATCACTTTATGGTGATTTAATTCTTGTATTCTTACTCTTGTAGTATTCCAATCTCATCAAGTTAGGCGCATAGCCTACTTTTAATACAAGAGACATGGGGTGGAGAAAAGTCTCACTCAATTAGAGATGTTATTAGAGACATAAACTCTAATAAAAACTAATAAATTGACATAAAACTCTAATAAAAACTAATAAATTGACATAAAACTCTACTTAAGAGTTTATCTTCCATACTCAATTAGAGATTTTATTAGAGACATAAATTCTAATAAAAAATAATAAATTGACATAAAACTCTACTTAAGAGTTTATCTTCCATACTCAATTAGAGATTTTATTAGAGACATAAACTTTAATAAAAACAAGTAAATTGACATAAAACTCTACTTAAGAGTTTATCTTCCATATGAAGAGTCTAGTAAGTGATTTTAATTTCATTAAATTCATATAAATACCACACATCACTTTATGGTGATTTAATTCTTGAAGCCTATCAAACATCAACTTCAATGTATGACCTTTTATTTGTAAACCATACAAAGCATTATATTTATTAAAATCAATGCCACAACAAATTACTTATATAAAATGTTTACATAAAACATTTCAAAGCATTTGTGTTTTAACCATTTTTAACAATCATGTTAAAACGAAAGAAATTCTAACGCGCACGTTAGAAATATTAACATTTCCGTAAAATGTTAATTCGACTTGCTATAAACACATATATGGTTCAAATAAATAAGTCATTTCCAATACACACGTTAGAAATAAATAATTAAAAAATTGCTTCCAAACTAACGCTTTCCATGAAAGTTTCTAACACACATGTTAGAAGACAAATGATTACAAAAATCATTATAAGTCTTATTTGTTCATATCAATCCATAGGTGGATGAAGAGTCTATTTTTAATAGAGACTTAAATAGAGACATAAAACTCTAATCAAGTAACATAAAACTCTTATTTAAAGACATGAAAATTCTACTCAAGAGAATTTAACGTTTACAAAAACGTATGGTCTACACCCACAATTCCGGTCTAACACACAAGTTAGAGAAATTTAACGTTACAAAAACGTATGGTTTACACAATAAACCCATTCTAACACACATGTTAGAAAAAATTAACGATTGTCTAACACACAAGTTAGAGAATTTAACGTTTACAAAAAACATATGGTTTACACAATAAACCCATTCTAACACAAATGTTAGAAAAAATTAACGATTTCTACAATCTCAATAAATCCAAACGCACCAAGTTGTACTACATACATATTTCCCAAAAATAATATTTATAAGATCATAATCTCTAAAATATGTTTTATAATAAATCCTTTTGTGAACCAAAATCCTTATAAAGTTTTAAGATTGTAGCAACGATCTCACGAAATCTGTTTTAAGTTTGTAAGAACTACGTTCACTTTTATTAAAATATATTACGAAATATATAATAACGAGACTTTCGTTATTCATAGGAAATATGATAGTACAATCCGGTTACAAAACTATATGAAATAAATGAAATACAAATACATTGTACCAATCTTGATTCAAGTCGACGTCTTCGAAAAACTTCAACCGTACCTTGTTGTACGAATCTCCGCTGCAAGACAAACAAAAATTGTTAAACAGTTTTGGTTGAGGCAAGTGTTCAACACGCTTCCCTTAAAACAGATTTCGCGCCTCTACTAAAGACGACGTGACTGTTTCCCAGGGTGCAACAGCCGAAGCAGTCTGTACTGCCGAAGATGGCCACGCGCCCGAGGTTACACCGTGTAATTATAGTGTTTGAACTTATGGAACAAATAATGATGTGATGGTGGTGAAATCGAATAGAGAAAACATGTCTCTCTAAGTACCCAACACATGGGTCTTCAAGTATTTCTTCTTTTCAATAACTCTTCATATATTCATGTAATTTTCTTGTATCTTCTCTTGTATTTTTCTAATTTCTTCTTGTCTCAAAATAAGGCACATAACCTACTATTATACAAGAGTTGAGGATGAATGACAAGTCTCACTTAATTAGACACTTAATTAGAGACTTAAAGAGTTTAGTCTTTAATTCACCATATAAAGAGTTTATTAATAATTATCATTTCATTAAATTATAATTCACTAAATATTCATTCACCAAATTTCCAACAGATGTCACTATTCTATAAAACAATCGGCATATATCTAACTCAAATATTATCATGCTTCATATATTTAAACTCAAAGGTGTCTGTAAAGATTGTGATGGTTTAACTCGATTATAATTATTCTCTTCTTAGTACAAACATTTTTTTTCTTGTTTTAAATTGCATCAATGATTTCAGTTACTATGTCGATCTAATTTAAAAACGAAACATAGAAAGTCTAGAGTTATATATCTCGGAGAGGAAAGATTGGGCAGAGCGCTCATTGGGGATGTGGCCCGAAAGATTTGGGTCTCAGCCTTTCAAAATTACAGACTAAAACTCAAGTTCGTAACTCATATGTGAGATGACAACTTTACTAAACAAGTTAATAAGATGAATTAAGCGCCTTAAATAATACATATAAATTTTGTGTATATATCGAATCTAATTGAATCGAATTGAATCAAACCAAATCAAATGGAATCGAAAATAAGAAACTAAACTAACCGGTTGTCAATTTGATTAGAAACTTTTCAAATCGTATTCAGAATTTGGAATTTTCTACGGTGAAAATGAAAAGACATGATAATATAATACTGTTGTATGGGTCCACAAACTCTTCTAAGAATTATATATATTTTTTTGAGTTGTATGGGTCCACAAACTCTTCTAAGAATTATATATATATATTTTTTTAAAGGTGTAGATTGATTGAAAACCCACTAAAGACTGCGCTTCAACTCTTTTTATCGAAAACACAGTCACCCGAGTTCGAATGAGGGGGATTGCAGTGCAAAGGCCTTCCTCGCATCTCGTGGAAACTTAATCCCGACTGCCAGGCTCGAACCCGTGACCCCAGTCAGAAACCTCATCAAGATGGGTAAACCTTACCATCTCACTTACAGCGAGTGGAGATCAAACCTGAGCCTCTTTAAAAAACTCAAACATTTTCCACACTGAACCAGTGGAGTCATTTGCTTCTAAGAATTATATGACAGAAAAGTAAAAATGTTTAAATACATATTTTGTTTTATATTAAAACAAGAATTATCATTTGAATTATATATTAAATAAATGGAATATAGCGAAATTGGTCAATTCACTCATAGAGCCTTTTACCTTTTTTTCTTTTTATGTGACACCATCTAATAATATCTAGTTACGTGTCCAGTGTCATCGAGTACAAACAGATCAACGAACACAAACCAATTAAATTACGACATTTCATCCTATTAATTAACTGCAAAAGTTTACTATAAATTATAACTCTAGTTATTAATTTATTTAAAGAGGGTTTATTTGTTTTTCTTATCAGAACTATTTCTATTTAATTTCCAAATGATTTCTCTCTAAGTTTTAGCTATGCTGATCTTTGATTTCATGATTTACTCTGTAATATAACAATTTTTCTTGTAAATTTCAAATTTTGCTAAGTCAAGATACATGAAAGAAAGATCTATCAAATTAATGAAAAAAAAACTTTATTTTTATGGGATATTGGATATAAATAACCTCAACTTTCATCAATTGTTCAATAACACTCCCAACTTTCGATTTGTATACCAGCACTTCTAACTTTCAACTTATTGGCTGAGAACACTCCCTAACTAACTGAACTCTAACCCAGTTAGCTGATGTCAGCTGCCACGTCATAAGAAATGTCATGTCAGCTGCCACATCAGCTGCCCGTCATAAAAAAATGTCACCTCAGCTGCCACATCATAAAAATGTCACATCAGTTGCCACGTCATATGCCACGTCAGCAAATGGGCCACATCAGATGTCACATCAGCAAAAACTAACTGGGTTAGGGTTCAATTAGTTAGGGAGTGTTCTCGGCCAATAAGTTGAAAGTTGGGAGGGCTGATGTACAAATCTAAAGTTGGGAGTGTTATTGACCAATTGATGAAAGTTTTGGTTATTTAAATCCAATATCCCTATTTTTATCTTATGCTATGTTTGTCTTGTTATAGTTTTATTTAACATAACATATTAAATCCATGCTTTTTATATCTTTTTTTTACTTTTTTTTGTGTGGTGATTGTTCAAATTAACCATAATTTTGAGAGGGTATCGTTAAAGAAGAGAGAAAAGTATAAGTTATAAATTACAGGAACCGGATCGTGCACTCCAGACGTAATTGAATATATGGATTATTATTAAAAGTCTGTATATATTGTACCTAGTTAATCTATAATATATAAAGTGATAATATATTAAAATAAAAATTTAGAATAGTATATAATTATTTTTTAGAAATAATAAGACATCAAAAGTTAGAAACTTAGGCTCGTTTTGAATTCATTGTCACTGGTTTTCAGGTTTTTCAATGCTATATTGAAAGTACAAAGAAAAATCTTTGAATGGTTAACTTTTCAATATTCCTAGGTGTTTTTGTTTCAATGATTTTCCCGTGAAATTTAAATAGTAGAGCAATCAGTTAACAATAAAGAAAAAGAGGAAAAAGTACTTTGTGTGAAAGTGATCGATTAACATTATAAAGACGAAATCACCATGTAGTTACTTTTATGTCTTATACTTCTACACTTAAATTCATACACAATAATATCCCGATATATACTACTAATATCCATGAATCACAGTTTTCCTATACGTACCCAGGCTGATCCAGGTGTATTGCTTGTATAAGGGTGTGGCACTCGGGTAGGTGAGGGAACACCGGCACAATTTTTGCAGGTAGGGGGTGCGACATTGGCTTGAGGGCAACGGGTCTCTTGAATTTGAAAACATATTTTCGTTGAACGGTCATTAAACTTAATAAAAAAGATTAAAATAAGACGTATATATTTACAGACCCCCGATGTTTTCTCAATTTCCTCAATTCTTTTACCCAAATGTTTTACACCATCATATAGATCGTAATTTATATCTTCCTCCTGATTCGTTGGATGATTTGATCTGCTCCATGATAGTAGCTTACATTTTTTCGTGGATATTGTCACCCAAGCCGAAGTTGAAGACACATAAACATAAAAAACATATATGCCATGTGATCGTGAAAAACCTCTCGAGGTCCTAAAGGAAGATTATTTTGTCGATAACCCAAAATACGATGGGGCTACGTTTCGGTCAAGATTTCAGATGTCGAAGACATCATTTTTAAAAATGTTGAAGACATAGAATCCAAATTTGAATGGTCTTAAGAGAGCGTAGATGGGATAGTGAAAAAGAGTTTTATCGCTTTGCAAAAATGCACATCGGCAATTAGGCAACTCATAACCAATAATCCTCTTAACGAATACGATGACTTTATGTATGACCGATTAGACTTCACGTGAATGCCTAAAAATTTTCTACAATGCCATAATTCAACAAGCCAAGACATTGTACTTTTGTATCAAACATATAAAGAGAGACATCATCTATACACATCCCGCCAGGCGAATGTGTCTGGCCATGCCGTGTGGCCAATATATGAGAGGTGATCCCCATTAACGGACAATCAAGCTCGAGGTGGTGGCTTCAAATGATTTGTGGGTTTGGCATACGTTATGTGGTCCTTCGGGCTCAAATAACATCAATGTTCTCAAACATTCTCCAATATTTACCTCATAGTAACTTGAACCCCGCTTAGGTGTCCATTTCTTGTAAATGAGCACAATACAATCGTGGATACTAGCTTACCAATGGTATCTATCCAACTTAGTCAAAGTTTGTGAAAACGTTCTCATATCTAAACGATCTAAAGAAAAAGAAATTTAAGAAGGTGCAAAAATCGGCAAGAAAAAAATGTCGAGCGAGCTTTGGGTGTGTTAAAAGCTATATGGAGTATACTTAGGCAACCTGCCCGGGCTCATGAGTAGGATAAGATTATGAATGTGACGTATGTGTGCATCATTTTGCACAATATGGTGTTAAAGGACGACGGAAATGAGATATCACTGGTTTATATAAGGGATCCTCCAATCGATCTTGTAGTTGATGATAATGTCCTAGCGAAGTTGTACGATGTAGATATACATGTCTGACTTCGATTTAATCTTGTGGAGCATATTGCAAGTCTAGACATCCCGTATGCAGAACCTAAAAAAAGTATTTTAAGCAGGTAATTTTTGAGGGTTTTTTTAATTGTTTTTTTGTTTAATGAAATTAGTTTTAAATATATAATTTTGTTTAAATGATAATAAAAGAGATGCATGAGGGTACTTAAGAGTTGTACCTCTATCAATGAGGGTAAGTGAGTGTATGTGTAATGATGTGGTGTTTTCTGGTTGAGTAAATAAGTGAAGGTTGTTGAGTGTAAATAATGTGGTGTTTTCTAGTTGAGTAAACAAGTGAAGGTATGTGTGAGATGAAGGTTGTGCCCCTAATACACTGTTATGTAATATGCAACCACAACACCTCTATTTGGGAGGAAGGGGTACTTGAGGGTAAGTACCCTAGCATCGACCAAACATTACTCGTCACATCAAAAGGTGCTCAAAGTACTCATTAACTACTAAGTAGTGGCGACGTCGACACATGCTACAAACTTAATTTTATTTTATTTTATTTTAATTTGGTCAAATGGATATAACGGTAAAAAAAAGCTTGGAAGAACACAAATGTGGAGCGGGTACATGTGCTAGCCAAGTGAATCCACCCAGCCTATCCTTGGGGGTGATGACGGTGTGCTGACATGAGTACTTACTCTCAATGCCCTACCCGTGGAATACACCCCCCACTCAACGTTTATCTTCAATTTTATCATCAAATACTTTTGTATTAGGAATCTCTATTATGCGTGACCGCAACCCACGTATGTAGTTTATATTTGTTAGAACTTATTTTTTTACTCTACCTTTTGTAGTTTTGTTCCTAGTAAAAATACTAGTTGCTAAAATCGCAAATAAATAAACTTATGATTATGTTTGAAATCACAAATTTTACCTTAAACATACTTTGATAATAGTAAGATCTTATATAATACAAAAGTAAGTTATTAAAAATCATTTAGAATAATGCAACAAACTCTAGGGCAAAATACAAATAACCACACATACAAATACCGACTAATCAATAAACTAAGTAGAGAAATAATCCCATGTTAGTCAATCTTTATTGTTACTCAACCAGCCTTTTCATCTTTACATTTCAAACTTTCAAACTATCAGTATTTTTTATTGTAGAAAAAAAGTATCCTATTTTTTAACATTTTCATGATTTTGTTTGATTTTCTTTCTAGCACAAGACAAAAGGTTGTTGAATTTATTGAAACTATAATTGTCAAGTAATGCTTAATCCGTTTAAACTCGAATAAATTAACACATTATGTAATTCACATGGGTTAACATCAATTCAAAGATTTATTGTTGCTACAAACGGTTTGCGATTGTGCCTTGTCTATAACTACAATCAACCAGAGACAAAAAAAATATTGTTAGACTTGTCACAAAAATAATATCATATGGTTAAGCTCTAACATGAGAATTAGTATGGATTTTTATATACCTATAATCTAGTGTTCTAACTATGTAGGGGGGGGTGGGGGGGGGGGGGGTTGTGCAAGCACGCTACACACAGAGAACCAAATTTGGGCCTTTCTTAAAAGGGGAGTATTAATTGGGGTGAAGAGGAGTTAATCTTTGCATCGACATTGTATCTCGTGTTAATGCCAGCATGTTGATCAGTTCTTTATTAAAACATGATAGAAACAAGAAGATAGAACATGTGTACCTGTTAATCTAGAAATCAAAGAGATGGAGGTAGACATGTTCTTGACTGACGAGTTCCCGTTTAGGATATACACTAAGGATGGCTTAGGTAGGTTGATAACCCACGGATTTAGTAGAGAGAGACGGGGTACGAATGACATGATGTTATGATTGTTTGTAACCCTTTAACCTCTCTAGTAATCTCTATTTATACACCCAAGGGGAAGTCCTGTTTTATCTAGTAAGAGTAATTGCGTAATCGAATAATTATTGTTCAATGATATAAGAGTAATAAAGTCGATGGTCAATTTATTAGATAAATGATAATAATAACCATATGATGTTTTTAATATTAACATATTCTTACAGAGCATTGTAGCACCCATGTACCCGTCTTAGGCTCTTAGCCCCTGGTGGCTGTCGAGTAGCAAGTGAACCATGATCCGTTAAATAATATTGTCAAAGAGGGCAAAGGCTGAGCACGGTTCAAAGTGTTTAACGGACCACTGACTTACTGGTTAGAGTACCATGAACCTCACCCTGTTGACTCAGACTGCCTTCTTTTTGTTAAACTAATGGTCCTCATCAAATTTTTCTTTAGCGGGCTGTTTCACAAGGTGGACTAGATCCGCAAGCCCAAATAGATACCAGCCCTGTGATTTTAATTTTTAAGCTTATGTATTTTAAAACTTTCATTTTAGAAAATGTAAATTTTTAGGTTTACGTATTTTAAGTTTTTATTTAAAATATATATTTTCATTTATAGATATAATATTTTATTTTAATAATTTGATATATATATATATATATATATATATATATATATTATATATATTATATATATTATATAATAAACGAAAATAAATTTGGGACATGTGTCGTTTGATTAGAGTGCGTTTTCGCGGGAAAACAGTGGGTTGATATTTTTGGCCTAGAATGGAGCTATTTGACCCGTTACATTGTTCGGATCCTATATAAACACCCAAACACATTCTTTTCTTTTTCAACCATCTTTTTTCAGACACTAAAAAACCCTAATCCTTCGCCTTCTTCATTCGCTTCCCAAAGATCATCCAGTGGTGATGCTTCAATAGAGGAAGATGGTGATGGTGGTGCTTGCCCGAAGAGGAACTATGACGGCGACGTTAATTTAGGGTTTTGTCCAACGATGGTCTTGTGATCGTTGTGGGTTAAGGCAAGGACTACATGGTGGCGGCTAGGGTCGACCACCACATGAATCCAACACTTCTCTCTCCTTTTTTTTATATTCTCTCTCTTTAAGCTGATGATCTGACCTTAATCACGACAAAAGGGAAGACAATGTTGGTAGTTGGAGTCTTCATCATACATACTTTCCATCGTTGATGACAGAATAGTAGATCCATATACCCTGGTATGTGACAAGTTGATATAATTTTTATGTTTTGATTTAGGGGTTTTAGGGTTTTTTTTTGGAGTAATGTTTTGATTTGGGTCTTTAATTTGCGTGTTTTGATTTTGGGGCTGTTGAAGGTTTCTTGGTTTTTTTAAAGTTGGTTGTTTAGGGTTATGTTCTTGCTTTTTTGTTGTTGACTGTTCGATTTTGGGAAAAAGAACATCAGATTCATATAGGATATGGTGATAAAAATGATTGTTTTTCGTTTCTTTTGGAATGATTGTTGACAATAAATTTTGCCATCCTAAATACGACGACTTCTACTTATGTGCCAAGAATTTACCGATTGTGAATATTGTATTTCAAACCAACAACTTTATACGTGATAAAAAGTATGATGACTAAATTACATGTTGATTTTTTTATATAGGGAACCACATGACTCACCCACCATCATGTACATATCGATCAGATTGGTTTTTTTGCAGGTCAGCTGCAAGAGCTCGCATTCGATACATGTGTAAGTCGTTAACTAATGAAATAATATACAAATGAGCCTTGGATTCTTCGTGAATATGATTTTAATACATGATGATAAGCAATTTTGTTTCAGAGGGTTTTCGTATTCATTTTTTTTTTCATTTGCATAAGATGATATCAAAGATGACATGTTAGTTGTGATGATTGTGTTAATCTTAGGCTTAGGCTCACTTACTGGATCATGATATTTGCTTCTGTCCACTTATTGCTTTCCTATCTTCCGAATTTCAATTCCATTACCAACATCTCTTTGGCTGCAGTTGTAATGTCCATCAGGTACCTTACAACCTTACACGTGTGTGCGCAAACGACCCAAGTCTAGAATAGACTCATGTGCAGCAGTAAGATATAAATATAATAGTACTCGCTATTTGTATGTTGTATAGTGCATAACAAACTAGACATAAACTTGTGTTGTAGCTAAATTTAAAGAAGTGATTAAAGTCGGAAAACATAGCAACATCATTTAATAATCTTCAAAGGGCGGGGCAGTAGTAATTGCCTTGTTTCGTCTAACTGTTGTCTCATGTACGAATCAAGCATAACCTCACATGCGTTTTACGTGGTCCCATAGACTAGCATGAGTTTAGTGGTCCCATAGACTAGCATGAGTTTAAGTAAACCTATGTTACAAAAAAATTTGTGCAAACTGACACAACATGTATGTTGTACTTACTCTAAAATCGCCTGGGTGGCTGCAGTGGACTAGGGTGTGTAACAAGGTGTCGATTATAGCATAGGATACAAAGAAACTACCAAAGCATAGGAAATAAAAATGTCCTCTGCGATGTGGAAATTATTTTTTTTCTTTCATCAATAGACGAAGTGGTGCCCTGCTCTTGGTTGTGACTGTGCCATTGACTTTGATATTAGAAGTGGAAGCCATGATGTAGCGTGCCATTGCTCATACATATTTTGTTGGAATGTGAGTGTTAGTTTTTTTACCAAGTTTATGAATAATTTAGTCTATATTATTGCTTCATAGATGTCTTACAATGTGGAACAAAGTCAACTTCAAGAACAATGAAAGATGCAAAATGAACATTCACTATCTTATCCCACTGTAAGTGAGCTCGAATCCCAGATTGAAAACTTAAACAATGAGCTTAAATTGAAATCTAACGAATTAGAGGCATCGCTTCTTGCAATTAAAGAACTCAAAAGTCATATCAAGAATTTGGAAGAAGATTTATGTAATCAAGCTCATGGGTTTGAGGCAGATATGGGAGATTTAGTTCATGCAAAAGTTGAGAATGAGCAGAAAGCCATTCACGTCAAGGAGAATTTAAGAAAAGTTAAACCATAAAATGATAGCACAGCTGGCATACTTCAATAGGAATTTAGAAAATTATGGTATGCAACTTGATTAATGGTATGTGATGGATACGCCTTTTTTGTTGTTGGGTATGCTAAAATTTACATAGTTTGATCATTTTTTTTATTTTTATTTTATATCTACTATAGAAAGTGTTTTGTGATCCAATGATTGACATTAACTGTTTGTATTTTATATCGGAACGGGTTATGATGAGTGGACAAATGACAGAAGGGGAACTTACAACAAGTGGGATGGCATTGCTCGTAACACCACCCAGGTATCATGCATTTCTTGAGCACAACAAAATTTTTAAATAAATGTTACAAAAAATTGTCACACAGTTGACACAACTGATATCCGATCATGACTTTTTAAATTTTTATGTCACACATGTATACTAAGTAGGTTTATCCTAGGGCATGGAAAAAAAATCTTGATCTCTCTTGATAATGTGGGAGGTTGGAATCTGAACTGAAAACCTTGACTCTTGGTATATTTGACAAGAAACTTATGGGAGGATTGTGAATACTGAGAAAAACAAAAAAAACCGAGTTACCCATGCCGGGCACTACTCTTTTCTGTGGGGGCCCTTAGTTGTATGCAAAAGTATGTATCAGTTTCTTCCTTTATTTCAAATAAATACATGCATTCCAAATTTCTTTTGGTCAAATTTTGACTTTTGGAAGACTGATGTGTATAAAATGCAACATATAAATTACATCAAATGAGGCATAAAACTAACCCTTTTCTAGTATTAATGTTGGAAAAAACACGTTTCTTTGTTCCTTTTGAATTTACAGGACCAAATGAGCTTAAAAGAACAAAAGAAGCAAATAAGCAGGCAAAACCAACATAAATACAAGAAGCAGGAATAACACAACATGCCTGACCCCTCAGCAGCACCTTAAAGACAAAAACAAGAAAACAGAAGCTGACCACGGGGCCATGCCCAGCCAAGCATGGGGCGTGGTCAGACCTTACACTTAAAGACAAAGCATGCAGAAGCTTCTACGCCAACCATGGGGACGTGCCCAGATCACCATGGGGCGTGGTCAGACTCTAAGATTTGCAGAATCTTGATAGTACAACGAAAAGTTGACCACGGGGCCGTGTCCAGGAGCCACAGGGGGTGTATGGGGCCCTCTGCTGAGAGCTACAATTAATGAAGGAAGAGAAGAAGCTGGCCACGGGCCGTGCCCACTGGACACGGGGCCGTGGTCGGGGTACTGTTCTGACTATAAATAGGGGTGTTTAGTTCACTTCAAAGGCATCCCTTGGCAAACCACTTCTCTCTCACTTTGCCACCATTCCACCACCACTACAACACCAACACCAACATCCACAACCATCATCCATCTATCATCTTTAGAGTGTGTAGTAGTCTCACGATCAAGATTGACCGTAAGAGTTCTTGTTAAACAAAGGCCATGCTTGGCTAATCTCTTACATCACTTGGTGAAGACAAGTCTTTATTGTATTACTTTTGATTTTTAATCTTTCGGTACTATTTAATTGGGTACGTATTAATGACTTTAATAACTAGTTTCTTATGTTGAAAGTGAATTTTCCTAACCATTTCTTCGTGAGGTCATTGATTTACTCATTCGTGTCTTTACGGCCTATAGATCCTGCGAGGACTTAGTTCAAGCTTACTAGGACCTTCTTCAATGCCCCATGGGTATTGGATGGCCGGGGTGCGAATAGCTTGAACCCCTCATATGTAAACTACTATTAAAACATTAAACCGACTTCTTGGGATTGTATCCTTGCTGACTTAAACCACTTAGCGAGGGTAACGTCACCTTCAAAAGAGGGGCCTACTTTTCGCATTAATAACTTATTTAATTATCTTTCAATATTCCGACCCTTTGGGATTGTATCATTGCGGACTCAAACCACTGGGTTGAGGGTAACGTCGCCTTCAAAAGAGGGGCCTACTACTTTAACTTAGATAATCTCTTGAAAAGTCCGAAAGTGCATTAAAGAGAAGTTGGATCCAAGTGATTCTATCGTGTCTATTTGTATTTCATTTTATTTATCTTTTTCATTTTTAAGATTTACTTTTATGTTTAAAACTTTTATCCAAAAATTAGAACGATTAGAGGTTGACAATAAACCTGTATTAAAAGCTCTTGTGTCCATGGACGACCTCGCTATCTTACCAACACTATACTACACTCGCGATGGGTGCACTTGCTGAAGTGTGTGTTTAGTGTTAGTACAATATCATGTTTTATAAATTTAATACTTGACTAACGCGTAAAACGAACGTAAGATATTAATAAACGCTTGACGCACACCAAGTTTTTGGCGCCGTTGCCAGGGACACAAAGATTTTAAGAAAATTTAAAATCGGCGGCCTAATTATTTTTAACATTTTTTCATTTTATTTTTTGGATTTTTTTTAGTTTTTAGCGATTTTTGCACTTTCTGCAGGCTGCAGCACAGGGCCGTACCCATCCAACACGCACCGTGTCTAATAACAGCAGCAACAAATCTGTTTTAAGTCAGACAGTAGCTTACCACGGGGCTGTGTCATACGAACACGGGGCCGTGTCCAACCTCCGGTTACTGAAAACATGACCGTCAGATCCCAACGGTTGGTAATGTCTGACAAAAATATGGATGATGTCGATTATTTTTGCTTTCGCCACTCTTACTGTGAATGGTGTCAACTATGTGGTGGGTTACATCAAGATTTAGAATGTTACATTCTAAATTTTGAACCCCACTATTTAGTGGACCCATCGTTTTCCTGCAATAATGACCTTAAGATGGGTGAAAGTAAAAACGATTCTTATTATCCAGCCCAATGTTCTCAACCTCCTCTTCCACACGACATAACCTCCCCCGAAATATGTCAACTAGAAGAAAAGATTCTCCTAAAGTTAAAAGAAATAGAGCTTATGATGAAAATGACGTATTCATCGCAAGGCCAAAGCCTAAGAGAATCATTGAGTCCACATTCGGAATCTAGCAACATCAAAGCCATCGAAAGTACCTCAACCTCTTGTGAAAGCATTAGCGATAGTCGTCCCTGTGTCGATTGTGCCATGAAGGACTCTCCATCGGTTACCACCGATGCGCTCATAGACCTGAGCGATTCGACATACACCTTCTTTAACAAGAGCCCGGATAAGAGGAATAAAGGTTGGTTTCGCCCACCGGTAAGTAGGTTAGGTTTTACCCTTTCCGATAACCTCTTGCGTTCGTGCTTAAACCAAGAGCAATTACGGTACCTTAGGCACTTCGGTGTTGTCCCCTCCAGTAAGGAACCACCCGATCCGAATAAAATCCTTAAAAATAATATAGACATTACTTCATAGAATTCTAGCCACAAGGCCGTGCTCAGCCAGCACGCCCCGTACTCACCTACAAGTTTCACCACAAGGCTGTGTCTATCCAACAAGCCCCATGCTCATAATACGGATAAAATTTTCTGACCCATCTCTGACCACGGGGCCGTGTTCAGCCAACACGAGGCCGTGGTCAGCGTACTGTCACTTTCTATAAAGTCAGCTTTGTGGCAACATGTTTGGACCCATCCTAAAAACCAGATCTGCTCTGATTTGTACACATAAAGGTATACTCTTAAAAAGGTTTTACACAAACCATCTTGTCTTTGCCACTTTGTCAATTTCCTTCTTCTCCAAAGAGCTTCCACCTCCATTAGAGCTTGAAGTTTCATAATTTCAAGCTTTATTCATAGCAATTACAAGATTTTTGCCAATAAACTCTTAATAAACATACATTCTACAACACTGTTTTGAGTTATTTACATTCAGAAATGCTTTAAACCAAAGAAAATAATATAAAACTATGAGTTTTTAGGTTCAAAAATCTTGCAGAGGTGTGACCACGGGGCTGTGCTCGTGTTTTTATCCTTGATTTTTGAAGCTTCTTTCTTGTTCTATTAGTATGGCGAGCCAAAACAGTGAGACTTCATCAACCAACTCCAGAAACACGCGAAGAGGTAGAAGACCGTCAATCGAAGCAACCCTTGTCCGCTATATGTGTATGCTCTAAGGGAGGCTATCGATGAAATGACAACGGTGGAAGAGGTCCTAATCGACCGTATTAACTACTTGACGGTGGGGCTAGAAAATAGCTTTCAAGAAATCAAGCTCTTGCACCAAAGGTTGAACATTCTTATGATGCCTCCCATGGAACCAATCTTCCCACAAGAAGATTGGAACCTCGCGTAAGAAGTCATTATCCCAACCAGATGGGATGACCTTCCTCCGGAACCTCCTCTAAGCACATTACACGAGGTTATGGTGGTTGTCGCACCTCCCGTACCTCCCCCGTATGAAAATGCGGAAGATGACCCTTCCTCTTCCTCCCTAGGGAGATTGAGGAAATGCTCAATGACTTTTGAGGGGTGCACCCTCCGGGATGAAGTTCTAAGAGCCCTTACTTACCGAAAAATCATTTTCGGGTTTTTGTTGGTTTAAAATGTAACATTTAGGGTAAAGCTTCATTATGGTTTAGATTTCTTGCATCTATTTAATTCTAGGACTTTTGTAATTTTTAAATTTTTAGGATCTATCTTAGGGTCGTTGTATCTCGCACTCTAATATATGGTGGTTTCAGTTATTGTTGTGGTGTTTGAATCTTGTATAATAGCCTAACAAATGAGAAAAAGGTAAAAACTGCCAAAAGGACGTTAAACCTGCATCCCATGTGTCACACCCCGACCCGCAGCGGAAAAGGTGATCGGGCATGATTGGGTTATCATCAAAGCTCATGACATTTATTATAACGTTTCATATTCATTAATACAATTTAATGGGAAATTTACAATCATAATTGCATCATGTCCTAAACATCAATCTAAGCTTCATTGTTTTCTTCTAAGGCATTTCCTATGTTTTCCTTTCTTCATCTTGTTCACCTGTATCATGTGTAAAAATGGTTTTTGGATCAACAAAAAGTTGGCGAGTGAATCCTATGAAAAACATTTGAACAAGTTTATTTAATTGATTATAAAATAAAGTGCACAACCACACATGAGTAAAAATAGATGTAAACATATTCACCAATCAATTAATATTAAATAATGCACACATGAACAATAATGGATCGTTTTGAGGCAGCGTTGCTCAACTCGTCTCTCACGAGGAACTGATGGGCCTAATGAATGAATTGCATATAAATTGACAATATGAAATACATAACTACAAACAATGTACACAATCTACGTTTAGATCACAATATGGTATGACACAAGTTTAAATAAACGAGTTAATTTTGGTGACACATGACACACCCCAAAACGTGTAATTAAAAAGGGGAGTTGTAAGATTCACTCACATTGGGTGCGTTCGGTTGATGATGTTGAATGCGCACAAAGTTGGTTTTAACCACGAGTGAAACTAACCTAGATAATGGCATAATGGTTCGGTAAGTAAACGGATTTTATTAATCCATTTTAGTAGGATTGTTGGGTGTATTTCTGTGAGTTTAAGGCTATTTTCTAACCTTAAAAATGTTATTTTTAAGTATTTTTAATTGATTTTTAAATAAAATAAATAAATAAAAATAATAAAAAAATGTTGACTTTTTGACCGTTGACCATTGACTTTGATTGTTGACCAGTTTAATTGTGTGTAAGTATGCGCCGGGTAGGACTCGAACCCGAGACCTCCCGTACGCGTGCACGCAGCTCTACTAACTGAGCTACGTGTCTAACCCGAAATATTTATGTTTTTAATTATATTTATATACTAATTGAATTAAACAGAAAATCATTTATTTTTAAAAACGATTTTAATGCATCGAACCGGTGTTCTCCACAGGTCTCGAACCCGGGACCTGTGGGTTGAGTTAACACACAGTTCACCGCTGGACTGTGTGTCTAACTTGTTAAATAATCTGATTTTTATTATACTTATATACAAACTAAATATTTTCATTTCTGTCTTAAATAAAAAGTTTGATAATTGTCCGGACCGGTGCGGTAGTCCGGACTCGAACTCGTGACGTGTGATTAAACATTCAAACAGTCCACCACTGGACTGTATGTCTATCTTGGTTATTATTCCGGTTTTTATTAAACTTAACATCTTTAAGCAGTGGATCCGGTTCAGTTAAGAAAAAAAACATTTTTATTAAGGCGAAGGTGCGTGGGACATGTATCGAACTAGAGACGTAAGCGTGTTTTATTTGCACACAGTCCACCGCTGGACTGTGTGTCTAACCCGAGTTATATCTTGATTTTAATTAAACATATAAACTACTGAAACTTCATCTTCTTCGTCAATCTTAACCAGAATCGGAAATCCGACTGGTTCGAAGTTTTAATCAAGTTCGTTAGTGTCTGGTGGTTAATTACATGTGAGATTAATAAAAAGAATGAAAGATTAAGTGTTAGATATACCGAACTGGACTCCTCTGTTTCGCCGGCGAAACTCCGGTGACAGCAGCTTATTCCGGCGACGTGTGTCTTGCGGCAGAGAGTCTTCAGCGAGCTTGAGATGGATGTGAGTGGCTTCGGTATAAGTTCTGGGTGTGCAGTAAGGCTCAGAAGTGAAGGGCTCGGTTTTCCGGCGAGTTGCAGAACTTTTTCGGCGAGTGGAATTACGTCGGGTAAAGGTGTGATTGTGAGCGAAAAAGCTAGCAGAGGTTTGAGGAGGTATTTATAGGGCGGGACATCGATGAATTTGGTCAGATTTCCGTCTTGATTCGTCGGTCATTACGTTTTCCGGCGGTTATGACTTGCGTCGCGGGTTCAGACGTCGGTTATAACCGATGTCATAGTTAAAGTTTACGTTAAAACTGAAGAAACCGTCCAATCTTGGCGAGATAGTCGGGATTTCCGACGACTGCAAATAGGCGCGTCGGTTTTGAATTCGATATTCATGTTATGAATTAATTGTCTTCAATATTGAACAAGAAACATAAGTGGCGCAGTGGTTGGAGGGTTGAGTGTTAAGGCTTTGCTGACTCGCTGGCTGACTCGGATTCGAAACCCGGCAGCACTAATTTATTTTTATTTCATTAATTTCAATACTTTTTCAAATAAAACTTTTATAACCCAATATACTTATTAATTATGTATTGTTTAAAAATAATTTGGGCACTAAATACGCCACGAAATTTTTAACTGATTGTTCGGTTAATAAACGGAGCGGGTTTGGTAAATCCGTTTTTTGACGGATGTTACAGTATCCCCTGCTTTTTAGAAATTTCGTCCCGAAATTTAAGTAGTGACATATTTGTCAAAAAAAAAGATGGTGTTTAGTTTGACAGTTACATGCTTTAAAAAAAAGAGTAAGAGTTTAAGTTTTTGTTTAAGGCGGTAATGTCCCTTGTAAGGGTTAAGTACCCTGTTACAGGAATCGCTTTTTGTTGCCTACGGTAAAATATTGATAAGCAGAGTTGATTCGCTAAATATGATATCATGCGTAAGAGTTTTGATATGTTTGGAAGGATAGGGTTATAACCTAAAACAAAATTTCTAATACTACAACCAACATGGAACTTCTCATAACCGTCTAACAATGCCCCTGATCCTTTGACAAGAATACTTATATATAGGAAGTACTAGCGGCGTATCCACCATATTCTTGTCAAATTTTCATTAGTTTTCTCAGCAAGTTATGATTGGTTACCAAGAAACTACTAAATCCTACATAGAACTTCTCATAACCGCCTGACAATGCCTCTGATCCTTTGACAAGAATACTTATATATAGGAAGTACCAGCGGCGTATCCACCATATTCTTGTCAAACTTTCATTGATTTTATCAGTAAGTTATGATTGGTCCTATGATGTAACTCTAGAACATAAATAAACACAACAACCAATATCTGAGTCCAAATTCTGATAGCATACATGTTTGAATGGTGACAGTTCCTCTCTCGTTTGTTGGAGAGGTTAGTCTATGTAGAAATGGAACACAATCCAATTTCTTTAGATGATGATATGATATGAATGTAACACAAATTTCAACCAAGACAATACTAAATCCTACATGGAACTTCTCATAGCCGCCTGATAATGCCTCTGATCCTTTGGCAAGAATACTTATATATAGGAAGTACCAGCGGCGTATCCACCATATTCTTGTCAAATTTTCATTGGTTTTATCAGCAAGTTATGATTAGTTACCAAGAAACTACTAAATCCTACATAGAACTTCTCATAACCGCTTGACAATGCCTCTGATCCTTTGACAAGAATACTTATATATAGGAAGTACCAGCGCCGTATCCACCATATTCTTGTCAAACTTTCATTGGTTTTATCAGTAAGTTATGATTGGTCCTATGATGTAACTCTAGAACATAAATAAACACGACAACCAATATCTGAGTCCAAATTCTGATAGCATACATGTTTGAATGGTGACAGTTCCTCTCTCGTTTGTTGGAGAGGTTAGCCTATGTAGAAACGGAACACAATCCAGTTTCTTTAGATGATGATATGATATGAATGTAACACAAATTTCAAACAAGACAATACTAAATCCTACATGGAACCTCTCATAACCGCCTGATAATGCCTCCGATCCTTTGACAAGAATACTTATATATAGGAAGTACCAGCGGCGTATCCACCATATTCTTGTCAAATTTTCATTGACTTTATCCACAAGTTATGATTAGTTCTATGTGACTCTACAACAAACACAACAACCACAAGATACTGATAATGAAAAATGTCTGTGCGATCAAGGCTCAATCAAACGGAGCCGATCGTATTGCATGTACTGAAAATGAAAAATGTCTGTGCGATCAAGGCTCAATCAAACGGAGCCGATCGTATTGCATGTACTGAAAATAATAAATTTAATCTAAACAATAATCACACAAACAGTTTATACATGGAACCTCTCATAACCGCCTGATAATGCCTCCGATCCTTTGACAAGAATACTTATATATAGGAAGTACCAGCGGCGTATCCACCATATTCTTGTCAAATTTTCATTGACTTTATCCACAAGTTATGATTAGTTCTATGTGACTCTACAACAAACACAACAACCACAAGATACTGATAATGAAAAATGTCTGTGCGATCAAGGCTCAATCAAACGGAGCCGATCGTATTGCATGTACTGAAAATGAAAAATGTCTGTGCGATCAAGGCTCAATCAAACGGAGCCGATCGTATTGCATGTACTGAAAATAATAAATTTAATCTAAACAATTATCACACAACCAGTTTATACATGGAACCTCTCATAACCGCCTGATAATGCCTCCGATCCTTTGACAAGAATATTTATATATAGGAAGTACCAGCGGCGTATCCACCATATTCTCGTCAAATTTTTATTGACTTTATCCACAAGTTATGATTAGTTCTATGTGACTCTACAACAAACACAACAACCACAAGATCGTATTGCATGTACTGAAAATGAAAATGTCTGTGCGATCAAGGCTCAATCAAACGGAGCCGATCGTATTGCATGTACTGAAAATGAAAAAATGTCTGTGCGATCAAGGCTCAATCAAACGGAGCCGATCGTATTGCATGTACTGAAAATAATAAACAATAATCACTCAAACAGTTTATTCATGGAACCTCTCATAACCGCCAGATAATGCCTCTGATCCTTTGGCAAGAATACTTATATATAGGAAGTACCAGCGGCGTATCCACTATATTCTTGTCAAATTCTCATTGGCTTTATCCTTAAGTTATGATTGGTTCTATGTGATTCTAAAACATAAAGAAAAACATAAAACTAAACGATTTGAGTTGAATCTTGATTTTCGGTGAAGAGGACTAGTTGGGTGGTTTCGTTTGGGCCGTCATTATCTTCGTCAGGATTGGCGTTGATGTTGAAAACTCTTCCTCTTGCTGGTGGCCTAGTGATTGGGTTTTCTTGATTTACTTGGTTAACTGGGTTTGATTGAGCTTGAGCGTTTATAATGTTAACCAATCGAGGGCACGTGTTTCTAAAGTGGGTAGGGTCGCCACAATTGAAACAAGCCCGAACATATGGGAACATGGGGTATTGGGGTTGTTGATAGGTTTGAATCATGTTTTGAGTAGGGGGTGTGGTTTGGTTTTGAAGGGTGCTGCAAACCTTGCTCAAATGACCATAGTGTCCACAATTTGCCCATAGTCGACAAGGTAAGGTAAGGGGATGGTGATAAAACAGGTGTTACATTGAGGGTGAGGTCCAAAGTATGGTTTCTTATTTGGATAAGTTGAGTTGGGCGCTATTTGAGTGATTGGGATAGCTTGGATGGGTATGGCGTGTAAAACTGGTTGATTACGTTGGGTAGTGGCGAAAAGTTGCCCGTCTCTTTTTCTCTTAAAAGTGGGTTGAGAAGGGGATTTGGTTTGGGTGGAGTTTGAAGTTTCAGTTGATGCTTTATCATTCTTCTTCTCCTCCTTGAAGTCTTTGTTCCGGATTTTGTTTTCGGTGAGCTCTGTTGCTAGCTCCATTACTGCTTCCAAAGTTGCAGGCGTGGTACTTATTACAGAGTCTTGAATCTTTGACGGAAGACCTCGAATGTAGTGCTCGATCAAACGGTAAAGAGGACTGAACAAGTTGGGAACCATTTGATTTAACTCGAGAAATCTTTTGTTGTAAGTGGTGTGGTCGCCTTCCTTTTGCTTCAACGAATAGAACTCATCTTCTAATTTCTTGATTTTGCTCCTTGGGCAAAATCGTCTGGTCATGATTTCCTTCAATTCATCCCAAGTTAAAGTCATAGCATCTTCAACACCTCGTTTGGCCTTCTTTGTATTCCACCAAGTAAGTGCTATTCCATATAAACGACCGGTAGCATATCGCACTTTGCGATCATCGGGGCAATCGCAATTTAGAAAAGTGTTCTCCATTTCTTCAAACCAATGGAGGAGAGCGGTGACACCTTCAGTCCCTTCGTATTTTGGTGGGTCGCATGATTTGAAATGCTTGTAGGTGCATTTAGTGGTATTTGGGGGAGGGTTGATAACGTGTTGATCTTCTTGATTGACAGGATTAACGGTAAGTGCTTGTTGGACTTGGATTACAATGTTGGGTATTACGGTAGCCATTTGTTGAGCGATTAGGGCAGCCATGCGCTCGCGGGCTTTTCCTGCTCTCATCTTCCCACGGGCGAGGCTAGAAGACATCTACAAGGAATACGCATCATGAGTATGAGTTGGATGTTTTTGGGATCATGGGTCGTATTTAGGAATGAACATTCATAAAATAATTATAGAAAAATAAATCTACTACATCCATAGGATGTCTTGGGCTTTGCTCGTCATTAGGCCCTACATGCCGCCATACTTCACCTTCGTAATCATGTGGGCCCCCATGAATACCGGGTTTTTCATATGGTTCGCATGTTTTAGCCTGGTTACGTACACTAAAACCCGGAGAAAATCGAGAAATATGTATATAACGTATGATATTCGGAATGTGTCCAGATGTAGACACGGTGACAACTCAAAGTGGGGTTAGTTCGAACGACGTTTGGTGTGGCATGCTTTGGCCTAATAGGTCCTTCGTACTCTCATCGTTAGTCCCCAGGTAGGTAAACTGGTCCGTTATATTGGATTTATACGAATGCCAACCTAGACAGGACGTTCCGACTACCGGTACTTGTACCCTTCCAGTTACTACATGCCCGTCGCAGAACTTACTTTGATGAGATTTGAAAATTGCAACAAAATCTTTGAATAACAAAAGTATGAAGATGAATTGAATATATGAACATTGAAATATGTATGATGAATGTGTATATAAGTATGTATGTTTGACTGTAAGTATAAACAAATATGAAACAAATAAATATCATAAGTTTGTATGTAACCACCAAAACAATTAAAAATTTAGGCAAACTATAGTATAGGCTCTAAGGGACTAATAACCTATCCTATATCCCTATAGTCATGGCTATGATACCAATCTGTCACACCCCGACCCGCAGCGGAAAAGGTGATCGGGCATGATTGGGTTATCATCAAAGCTCATGAAAAATTTATTATAACGTTTCATATTCATTAATACAATTTAATGGGAAATTTACAATCATAATTGCATCATGTCCTAAACATCAATCTAAGCTTCATTGTTTTCTTCTAAGGCATTTCCTATGTTTTTCTTGCTTCATGCTGTTCACCTGTATCATGTGTAAAAATGGTTTTTGGATCAACAAAAAGTTGGCGAGTGAATCCTATGAAAAACATTTGAACAAGTTTATTTAATTGATTATAAAATAAAGTGCGCAACCACACATGAGTAAAAATAGATGTAAACATTTTCACCAATCAATTAATATTAAATAATGCACACATGAACAATAATGGATCGTTTTGAGGCACGCGTTGCTCAACTCGTCTCTCACGAGGAACTGATGGGCCTAATGAATGAATTGCATATAAATTGACAATATGAAATACATAACTACAAACAATGTACACAATCTACGTTTAGATCACAATATGGTATGGCACAAGTTTAAATAAACGAGTTAATTTTGGTGACACATGACACACCCCAAAACGTGTAATTAAAAAGGGGAGTTGTAAGATTCACTCACATTGGGTGCGTTCGGTTGATGATGTTGAATGCGCACGAAGTTGGTTTTAACCACGAGTGAAACTAACCTAGATAATGGCATAATGGTTCGGTAAGTAAACAGATTTATTAATCCATTTTAGTAGGATTGTTGGGTGTATTTCTGTGAGTTTAAGGCTATTTTCTAACCTTAAAAATGTTATTTTTAAGTATTTTTAATTGATTTTTAAATAAAATAAATAAATAAAAATAATAAAAAAATGTTGACTTTTTGACCGTTGACCATTGACTTTGACTGTTGACCGGTTTAATTGTGTGTAAGTATGCGCCGGGCAGGACTCGAACCCGAGACCTCCCGTACGCGTGCACGCAGCTCTACCAACTGAGCTACGTGTCTAACCCGAAATATTTCTGTTTTTAATTATATTTATATACTAATTGAATTAAACAGAAAATCATTTATTTTTAAAAACGATTTTAATGCATCGAACCGGTGTTCTCCACAGGTCTCGAACCCGGGACCTGTGGGTTGAGTTAACACACAGTTCACCGCTGGACTGTGTGTCTAACTTGTTAAATAATCTGATTTTTATTATACTTATATACAAACTAAATATTTTCATTTCTGTCTTAAATAAAAAGTTTGATAATTGTCCGGACCGGTGCGGTAGTCTGGACTCGAACTCGTGACGTGTGATTAAACATTCACACAGTCCACCACTGGACTGTGTGTCTATCTTGGTTATTATTCCGGTTTTTATTAAACTTAACATCTTTAAGCAGTGGATCCGGTTCAGTTAAGAAAAAAACATTTTTATTAAGGCGAAGGTGCGTGGGACATGTATCGAACTCGAGACGTAAGCGTGTTTTATTTGCACACAGTCCACCGCTGGACTGTGTGTCTAACCCGAGTTATATCTTGATTTTAATTAAACATATATACTACTGAAACTTCATCTTCTTCGTTAATCTTAACCAGAATCGGAAGTCCGACTGGTTCGAAGTTTTAATCAAGTTCGTTAGTGTCTGGTGGTTAATTACATGTGAGATTAATAAAAAGAATGAAAGATTAAGTGTTAGATATACCGAACTGGACTCCTCTGTTTCGCCGGCGAAACTCCGGTGACAACAGCTTATTCCGGCGACGTGTGTCTTGCGGCAGAGAGTCTTCAGCGAGCTTGAGATGGATGTGAGTGGCTTCGGTATAAGTTCTGGGTGTGCAGTAAGGCTCAGAAGTGAAGGGCTCGGTTTTCCGGCGAGTTGCAGAACTTTTCCGGCGAGTGGAATTACGTCGGGTAAAGGTGTGATTGTGAGCGAAAAAGCTAGCAGAGGTTTGAGGAGGTATTTATAGGGCGGGACATCGATGAATTTGGTCAGATTTTCGTCTTGATTCGTCGGTCATTACGTTTTCCGGCGGTTATGACTTGCGTCGCGGGTTCAGACGTCGGTTATAACCGATGTCATAGTTAAAGTTTACGTTAAAACTGAAGAAACCGTCCAATCTTGGCGAGATAGTCGGGATTTCCGACGACTGCAAATAGGCGCGTCGGTTTTGAATTCGATATTCATGTTATGAATTAATTGTCTTCAATATTGAACAAGAAACATACGTGGCGCAGTGGTTGGAGGGTTGAGTGTTAAGGCTTTGCTGACTCGCTGGCTGACCCGGGTTCGAAACCCGGCAGCACTAATTTATTTTTATTTCATTAATTTCAATACTTTTTCAAATAAAACTTTTATAACCCAATATACTTATTAATTATGTATTGTTTAAAAATAATTTGGGCACTAAATACGCCACGAAATTTTTAACTGATTGTTCGGTTAATAAACGGAGCGGGTTTGGTAAATCCGTTTTTTGACGGATGTTACACCATGCACGTAAACAGTGCCTTCAGACAACTTGTCCAGCTTTCCAGCATGTGCAGCACGGGGCCGTACCCAACCCAACACACCCCGTGCCCGGAGCTCTGCAGAAAAATTATTGGTCAGGTAACTGACCACGGGTCGTGGCCAATGGACACGCCCCGTGGTCAGCCTTTTGTATATTTTTATACTAGCACTCTGACCACGGGGTCGTGCCCGGACAACACGGGCTCGTGGCCAGGTGCCCAGTAACATAAAAACATGTTTTTAACACGCTTTTACACATTCGAATCAACCGAAAAACTTATTTTTGGACACATTGAGGACAATGTGTAATTTAAGTGGTGGGGTGGGGGGGAGCTAAAGCCTTGAATCTAATCACCCCGAATAACAAGCCTTACACAAAACTCGTATTGGAACCGCTAATCACCCCAAATCTTTTCAAAACTTCTCATTTTTTTACGTGTCTTGGTTTAATTTGGGAATAACAAGTTCTAAAAAGTTATGTTTTTACAAATTTACAACCGATAGCGTCGTAATAAAAAGACAAACAAGAAAATTATAAAAAGGCATGACAAATCTTTTAAAATTTGATTATATATACTTGTTCACACTATAAACCCATTCCCACAATAAGTGAGTTTAGAGCCTTTATCGAGCATACATACATACATCATTAAACTAAATGCTCATTTTTACGTTTCTTGTGCGAATAGCCGCTTGGTTATTACGACTCTAGAACTTGCCAAGACGATACATTCCCGATCCTTACCAACTTAAATCCAAGTAAGTAATGATGGAGGCATTAGGACTAACCCGTTTTTTTTCAACACCATTATTTTCATTCTTTTTACTCCCCTGCCAAAAATCCTCCTAGTTAAATCCTTTGAGCCTAAACCTTTTCATTTCAAAAACCCGTAAGACAAACACCAATTACCCACCAAAGCCTTTTTCTTTCAAGCCCATTTATTTTAGTAAAAATCTCGGTTATCTTGTGAAAAAAACATAGTTCTTGCAATAACCAAACAAGTTCCTCAAAAATCTTGTTTAAATATGCTTAGTTTAAATAAATGTCACAAAAACAAAAAATGTTTTACGACAACCGACGCTTTACGCTTTTCGCCATTTTTTGCTAACTACTAACCCAAAAATCACCTATCCTCAGCCCAAGCCTAACCCTTCCAAAAGTCCTCTTGATATTTACAAAAGTTTATAGTTAAAGAGGAGGAGGTTTGATCGCTTAGAAATCATATGCTAGAAGTAAGTTCCATACCGGAATTGAGTGTTATCACAAAAATACATCTTCGAAAAATAAATAGAATTTTAAAGAGGCATGTTATGCCCAAACAAATAGTTTTTCTTAAAAATGTTCTAAATAAATCATGACGAATAAGATTGTAAATAAAATAAAAAAAATTGAATAAATATCTTGGATTTCCGACACTCAAGACTAGCAACAAAACTTTTTCTCTAACTATTCCATTTGGGTGTGTAAGCCACACTTAAAGAGCTTTTTTTGAGGACAAGTAAAGATTCAAGTGTCGGGATATTTAATGTGTATAAAATGCAACATATAAATTACATCAAATGAGGCATAAAACTAACCCTTTTCTAGTACTAATGTTGGAAAAAGCACGTTTCTTTGTTCCTTTTGAATTTACAGGACCAAATGAGTTTAAAGAACAAAAGAAGCAAATAAGCATCCAAAACCAACATAAATACAAGAAGAAGGAATAACGCAACATGCCCGACCCCTCAGCAGCACCCCAAAGACAAAAACAAGAAAACAGAAGCTGACCACGGGGCCATGCCCAGCTAAGCATATGGCGTGGTCAGACCTTACATATAAAGACAAAGGCTGTAGAAGCTTCTATGCCCACCACGGGGTCGTGCCCAGATCACCATGGGGCGTGTTCAGACTATAAGATTTGCAGAATCTTGATAGTACAACGAAGAGTTGACCACGGGGCCATGTCCAGAAGCCACAAGGGCGTGTGGGGCCCTCTGCTGACAGCTGCAATTAATGAAGGAAGAGAAGAAGCTGGCCATGGGCCGTGCCCACTGGACACGGGGCCGTGGCCGGGGTACTGTTCTGACTATAAATAGGGGTGCTCGGTTCACTTCAAAGGCATCCTTTGGTAAACCACTTCTCTCTCACTTTGCCACCATTCCACCACCACTACAACACCAACACCCACAACCATCATCCATCTATCATCTTTAGAGTGTGTAGTAGTCTCGGGATCCAAGATTGATCGTAAGAGTTCTTGTCAAACAAAGGCCATGCTTGGCTAATCTCTTACATCACTTGGGAAAGACAAGTCTTTATTATATTACTTTTAATTTTTAATCTTTCAGCACTTTTTAAATGGGTATGTATTAATGACTTTAATAACTAGTTTCTTATGTTGAAAGTGGATTTTCCTAACCATTTCTTCATGGTGTCATTGATTTGCTCATTCGTGTCTTTACGTTCTATATAAAGCGCGTTAACTACTTGGAAGGGGGTTAGAAGGTTGGTTTGGTAAAGTTCTTATCTCGTTAAGTGTATAGATCCTGCGAGAACTTGGTTCAAGCTTACTAGAACCTTCTTCAATGCCCCATGGATATTGGATGGCGGGGGTGTGAATAGCTTGAACCCCTCATATGTAAACTACTATTAAAAAATTAAACCGGCTTCTTGGGATTGTATCCTTGCTGACTCAAACCACTTAGACGAGGGTAACGTCACCTTCAAAAGAGGAGCCTACTACTTTTCGCATTAATAACTTATTTAATTATCTTTTTAATATTTCGACCCTTTGGGATTGTATCCTTGCTGACTCAAACCACTGGTTTGAGGGCAACGTCACCTTCAAAAGAGGGGCCTACTACTTTAACTAATATAATCTCTTGAAAAGTCCGAAAGTGCGAAAATCAAAAAAGGATACATTAAAGACGAGTTGGATCCAAGTGATTTTATCTTGTATATTTGTATTTCATTTTATTAATCTTTTTCATTTTTTAGATTTACGTTTATGTTTAAAACTTTTATCCAAAAATTTAGAACGATTAGACGTTGACAATAAACCGATATTAAAAGCTCTTGTGTCCTTGGACGACCTCGGTATCTTACCAACACCATACTACGCTCGCGATGGGTGCACTTGCCTAAGTGTGTGTTTAGTGTTAGTGTTGGGATTGAACCTGTACAAAGGAACAGATGATATAAAGCCAAAATACTCTATCAGCAGATTGGAAATTCTATCAGTACTTAGAACCTCTGAGTACCTAAGCTCTGCCTTCTAAAGACTGATACCTTTACATCATCTGATATGCAATTGCCCAAGGTCTGATAGAAAAAAAGAAGCAGAGCTTATCCATCAGAGTTTAGATTATTGTTTTTATTTTCAATGTAACAGTGCTTTTGCACTAACAGTCATTAGGGATCAGTATTTAGATAGTTTGTTATTATTGTTAGATGTCACTATCTACCCTGACGCCATCAAAGATGCTTAGAGGTTAGATAGTATAAATAGTAGTGTCAATGTAACAGTACAATTTGTCTTCTTAAAAAAATCTTTACTCCAATCATCTTCTTCCATTTTCTGTACTATCAAGCTTTATTATAATAGGCTGAGGGGAGTTTGTGAATCACATGCAAAGTTTACATACTTGAAAGCATGATGATGATGAAAACAAATGACCTTTACTTGTAGTAAAAGTTTTCCATTCTATTCCGCTGCATTTACTTTAAACTTCAATCATATTTCCTTTTTTGAAACAAAACTACAGGTAAATCAAAATCAGATCCTAACAATTGTTATCAGAGCCAATCAAAATTTGATTAATATCAATTTGATTTGAAAGATCAGCTCTCCCTGCTAATAAGTTTGATAGTTTTACTTGAATAAAGAGTTTTATTACGTTCAAAGTTTTTAAAATACAAATCTGTTGTAAACAAGCAGAAATGGCTCAAAACACATAGGATTCCAACATTGGATCCATGTTTAAACCACCAATGTTGAAACGAAATGAATATTTTTATATAGCAACGTCGGATGGGTCACATCCTGGCTCAGCAAAACACCGACTGTTGGCGATCTGTTGTGTTTGGACCACATATTCCTATGGTTCCCAACACAAAGGATCCCAATACTCAAGTGCCAAAAAGTCCCAAAAATTACTCTGAGCAAGACTTCTAAAAAATAGAGTTGGATGCAAAAGCGTTTAGCATCGTTTCTTCCGCGCTACCCAACGAAATCTATGCTGGATTGCTCCACTGCAACAGTGCAAAAGAGTTATGGGATGCACTAAAAGAAAAGTTCGGTGGGACTGAGGAGGTGATAGAGAATAATAGAGAAGTTTTAAATCAACAGTATGAGACGTTTTGTCACGTAAAAGGTGAGTCGTTAACAAAACAGTTCGAATGTTTTAGCTGTCTCATTAGTGAACTGAAACTGGTTAACGTGGAATTTCCTAATTCGACTGTCAATAGTCGGTTCTTAAGATCGTTACCAGAAAAATGGGAGACTGTAGCTTACGTTACTCGAACATCTATTGGTTTTAAAGAAATGACCCTCACTCAACTTCATGGTCGACGTCTCACTTATGAGAGAGAGTTGAATCAGAAAAAGAAGCTACAAGAGTCTGGGAAAACAACTGACGACTATACTTTGGGTAACACTGCTCTTTATAGTCATGACGAGAGTTCTGGTAGTGGGAAGGATCAAGGTTATGATCATTATAATGACATAACATCTGGAAACAATTTTACCTCTGATCCTTTCATAACCAATTTTGCTTTTGCTGCAAATGGGGAAAGCCAAAACTTTGACAATATGTCCTTTGAAATGAATGACTTACAACATTTTGAACCCACTGATTTGGAAGAAATGGACATTTTACACCAGCTGGCACTGTTGAGTGTTAGAGCAAGTAAATGTTACAAAAGGACAGGTAAGAAATTTACAGGATTGCATGGGGGTTGAAAGTGGGGTTGGATAAATCCAAAAACAATGTTATAAGTGTAATAGGTTAGGACACTTTGCCAGGGAATGCAGATCTCAAACTGCAGGTCCAATTGTGACTCACCCAGGCCCTAGACCTTAAAGCACTGCTCATTATTTCCATTATAACCCTGCACCACAAATGCTACATACTGCACATTTTGTACATCCTGCTACTAATGTCCCTGTCCATTATATCTAAACTCCTGCTCCACAGATTTAGTATGTTCAAGCATCACCTCAAGTGCATGTGCAACAAGCACCACAAAGCACTCAAACTACTCAGACAGAGGTTAATCAGCAAAGCTCTTTACACAAGGCTTTGTTGATTGGAGTAGTTTACCCGAGGATTTATCTGATGAAAACTTTGCTCTAATGACTAAAAAATGATTTTGAAGATGAAAATTTTTGTTTAACGGCCTTAGAGACAATTGTTGAAGGTGACGAGTCTGTGGAACAAGGGTCAAAGTCTGATGAAGTTCAAAGTTGTGATGAAGCAGTGGTTACACCAGTGATTGATCAAAACACTGTTGATGAAGAAAAGATCTCTCTATCTGACCCATGGGATACTGATTTGTGTGAAGATGATTGTGATTGTGCTCTCATGGCTGCTGCTAAGGTATCATCTCAGATCTTAAAGGATCTCTGTTCAGAAAAATATACAATAGCTTTTGCTAACATTAAACAGGTGAATGAAAACCATAGGAACAAAATGTTAGAAAATGAACTTAGTTTTGAAAAACTTATTAAAGAGTTGAAATCAAAATAATTTTCAGAAGATTCTGAGATAAGTAGCATGAAGCTAGCATAACCAAGGACCAACTCCAAACTGTGCTAGATAAATACCAAGTTTGCAAAAAGGAGTTAGAGGATACCCATATCACATGTGAAAGATGGGTAGAATCTTCAAAAGGTTTTGAAATTATGCTAGACAAATAGATTAGGAGTAACATAAAATTTGGCATTGGTTTTGTAACTGAAGAAGAAGCCAAAGAAAATGTTACAAAAATTGATTCTGGAAAGGTTGAAGTAGTTCCAAAAATTTGGCTGGGAATGAGATAAAAATCACTGATAAAAATGGTAACAAAATTTCTCTTGAAAAACAAAAAGAATCTTCAACTTTTAAATAAACTGAGAAATACCAATTCAAACCCACATGGTCTGATGAATGTGATATTCTTGAAAATTTCAAGCCAATGAACTTCTCAACTATTGAAGGTGTCAAGGCACCAGAGGTTACAACATCTGCTGAGAAGAAATCTTATAAAAAGAAAAGGGAAAAGATCAAACATCTGTTTTGTGAATTTTGCAACAAAAGAAACCATGTATCTGAAAACTGTCTTTTAAAAGCATATGACACAAACAAAACTCATATAATCCTAAATGATTCAAAATGCTTTATCTGTCGGAAAACAAATCATCTAACTCATGAGTGTGCTTACCTTCAAACATATGATCAAAAGATAAAAAAGATCAAAGCAAAAGCTCTTGAGAAAGAAAGTTAACGTTCTGCTTGAAATAAATCTAAGCTGACCTTTGAACCTGTTGAAACATCTGTCACAAAAGCATTGAACAAAACCTCTGTTCCCAGAGAGATACAAGTGACAGATGCTCCATCTGCCAACAGGTATCCAAGAGGTCATGGACAACCAATTTATCAAAAAGTTCCTATGAGCTATGAAGGTTACAAGAAACCTTCAAAGCCCAAAGTGAATAGATATCCTCATGGTTACCAACATCTGACAGGAAATGGTTCATAACAGGGATACAAAGGCAAACTCAAACCATTGATCAAACTCCTGGATTTAAGAGTGGAACATCTGTGAACCCATCCAAAACCATTCTGGCTTTGGAACCTCATCTAAACTAATTGTTTACTTATGTGCAGGGAGCTTCTACTTGCCTTGACAGTTTATGGTATGTAGATAGTGGAGGCTCCAGGGTGTGTCCAGGCTGAGAATTTGAAAATGTTAACTTAATTGACAATCTAAAATTCAATCTTTTGAGTGTCTCACAAATGAGTGACAAAGGATATGGATCCTTCTTTACAAAGAAAACTTGTCAAATTGTAGGATTAGAGGTTGTTAAAAAGATTGATCAGATTATTGCTGAGAGCAAAGCACAACTTGTTGCTCATAGGAGTGGCAATGTGTATGTGGTTGATACGTTGAAAGATAATCCTATGTCTAATGCATGCCCGTTCTCAGTTACTTCAAGCAAAGAGACAAAGTTATGGCATAGAAGACTTGGGCACACAAATCTAAAGACAATCACCACTCTCTCTAAAAAGTGTCTTGTTAGAGGTTTACCACATAAACAATTTACTTGTAAAGAACATTGTGTTTCCTGCTTAAAAGGTAAACAACATAAAAGTTCTTACAAGTCAATTGAAGAGTCCAAAATAACCCAGTGTTTGCAATTGTTGCACATGGATTTGTTTGGCCCTGTAAAAATCATGAGTTTAATGAAGAAAAGATTTTGTTTAGTCATTGTTGATGATTTTTCAAGGTTTACATGGACTTTCTTTTTACACTCCAAAGATGAAACAGCTGGTATATTGCAAAATTTTGTCAAATAAGTTGGAAAGCAATATGACTTCCCTGTAAAAATCTTTAGGAGTGATAATGGGACAAAGTTTAGAAATAAGGAGTTAAATGCCTTCTGTGAGTCAAAAGGGATTGCTAGGCAATTTAGTATCCCAAGAACTCCAGAACAAAATGGGGTAGTTGAAAGAAAAAATCGAACTCTTGTTGAATCTGCAAGAACCATGCTAGCAGACTCATGTTTACCCTTGTCTTGTCTTTCGGGGCAGAGGATGTAAACACTGCTTGTTATGTTCAAAACAGAGTTTTGATTAACCCCATGCATCAAAAGACTGCCTATGAATTGCTTTACAAAATCAAACCTCTGATCTCATATTTCAAAGTTTTTGGCTGTCCTTGTTTCATTTTGAACTTAAAGGATTCTATCTCTAAGTTTGCAGCCAAAGTTGACTGTGGTTATTTTCTGGGATACTCAACCACTGCCAAAGCCTATAGAGTTTTCAACTCGAGGATCAAGTGTGTTGAAGAAACTCTGAATGTAAAGTTCAATGAACTTTCATCTTTGAAAATCGCAGAAAATCCTGCTGAATTGTTTGAACTAGATAAATTTACATTTGAAGATGTGTCTGTCAAGACTAACACTGCAGGTACATCACAATCATCACCACAAGTGCAAGGATATGATTGCATTCTTCCAAATTTCAAGATTTGTCCTTCAAGCAGAGGAACAGATGTTAGTAACATTGGTGAAAGCTCTGCTGGTTCAACAGTGGTTAATTCTCAAACCTTTGCTAGCTCTCAAAACCAAAACACTATTGATAAAAATCCATCAAATTTGGATAAAAATAAAAAACATCCACTACTATACCACCCATACCACCACCTCAATTCCAATCAGAGGCTGGACCATCAAATTCACCAACAGAGGTTAGCTTAGATGATACACATTTGCAAGCTTCACCTCAAAATGCACTTGTCCCATATCAAGGTGATTTGACCTTCCTCAAAAGCCATCCATTGGATCAAGTGATTGGCAACATAAATGAGGGAGTGCTCACAAGAAGCCAATCCCAAAACATTTGCCTCTTTGCTGGCTTTCTATCACTCATCCAACCTGTCAAGTACCAAGAAGCACTGAAAGACAATAGTTGGGTCGAAGCTATGCAAGAGGATCTCCTTCAGTTTAGAAGACAACAAGTTTGGGAACTTGTACCACTGCCTAAGGATGTGAGTCCAATCAGTACAAAGTGGATCTTCAAGAATAAAACAGATGAAAGGGGTATTGTTATCAAGAACAAAGCAAGGCTCGTGGTTCAAGGCTACAGACAGGAAGAAGGCATTGACTATGATGAAACCTTTGCTCCTGTAGCAAGGTTAGAAGCCATCAGACTGTTCTTAGCTTTTGCTGCTAACCACAACATCAAAGTGTTTCAAATGGAAATCAAAAGTGCATTCCTGTATGGAAAGATCAAGGAGGAAGTGTATGTGTGCCAACCTCCTGGATTTGAAGATCCATTTCATCCTGATCATGTGTACAAGTTAAATAAAGCATTGTATGGTCTTAAACAAGCACCAAGAGCCTGGTATGAAACTCTATCCACTTTTCTCTTATCCATAGGTTTTTCAAGAGGTAAAATTGATAAAACCTTGTTTTTAAAATTGAAAGGAAAAGATTTGATGCTTGTCCAAATTTATGTGGATGACATCATTTTTGGATCCACATGCACTGCCATGTGTGAAGAGTTCAGAAAACTCGTGGCAGCAGAGCTTAAAATGAGTGCAATGGGTGAGTTGTAATGTTTCCTTGGGTTACAAGTCAAACAAATGCACAATGGCACCTTCATCCATCAAAATAAGTATGTCAAAGAACTGCTTAAAAAGTTTGATATGATGATTGTAAACCTTGCAGCATACCCATGGCAACTTCAAAATTGGTCACTATTGTTGATAAAGATGACTTGGTTGATCAAACACTTTATAGAAGTATGATTGGGTCTTTATTGTACCTAACTGCTTCCAGGCCACACATCATGTTTGCAACATGTGTTTGTGCTAGAACTTAGTCACAACCTAGAAAGTCTGATCTTATTGCTGTCAAAAGGATATTCAGATACATAAAAGGTGCTCCCACACTTGGTATCTGGTATCCTGCTAATGGAAATATTGAGCTTTCATGTTACTCAGATAGTGATTTTGCTGGATGCAAGACAACAAGGAAGTCCACATTAGGAGGAGGAGGTGTCCAATTACTAGGTGATTGCCTAGTGTCTTGGCAAAGTAAAAAGCAAGTTGCAGTTTCCACAAGCACTGCTGAGGCTGAATACATTGCTGCAGCAAGTTGCACTGCACAAATTGTGTGGCTTCAAAATCAACTTTTGGATTTTGGTATCACTACTTTAAAGACTCCTCTCAAAATTGATAGTCAAGCAGCAGAAAATATCATCAAAAATCCAGTTTCTCATTCCACAAAAAACACATTGACATCAGACATTACTTTGTGAGGGATTGCTTTGAAAAAGGTTTGATTTCCTTACAACATGTCCATACTAAGGATCAGCTAGCAGATGTTCTAACAAAAGCATTGGATACATCTACTTTTGAAAGCTTGATCTCTAGGATTGGAATGCTAAACATGGATTAAAAACAGTTTTCTGGTGATCCATGTGTAAATAGGATAAAAATGTTTTCAGAAAATCAAAATTCTTCCTTAAAAATAGTTTAAAAATTGAATTTTTCAATAAATCCTTAAAGTCTATTTCAACCATTGATAGCATCAAAACACTGGTCGTTTAGTAAAGTCTATCCACTGTCAAAGTGTATCCTCCGGTAGTGTTAAAACACTGCTCATGTTCTTAAACAGTGTGTATCCAAACAATTGTCTTCCATTGTTAAACAGAGGATACACGTGGACAGAAGCTATTCGCCAGTTGTTTGCATCATATGACACGTCATCGTCACTTTTTCAAAACCCTATAAAAACTCTGTTCTATCCATAACAGAGGTTTACCTTGCCTTATCAAATTCAAAATTCTCAAATCAATTTTTCTCTCAATCATGGCACCCAAAGCTAAATCAAAAGCGAAATCTAAACCAGAACCACCACCATTCACCCTCATAATCAAAACTCCTCATAACTACACAGCAATTCTTGAGGCAACCGATTCAAACACTAAGATATCATTCAATGATAAAAATCTTGAAAGAATCAAAATTTTTGCATATGTTAACCGTCAAAGCTCCTATTTATCGAGACTTACTATGGCAATTTTGGGCAAATGCAAAGGTTCATTCACAAAAGAATGTTCCTTATGCTATCACATCAAAAGTGGACAAAACACTGATGCAAATTAGCCCTCAATCGATTTCTCAAGTTTTCGAATTAAATGATATGGCACATCCTGTGTCATTCTCTACAAATGAGATGCATGACAAATTTTTGGAAAGGGGTTACATTGGCCAACTCAAAGGTATGACAATCTTCAAACCCAATTTTCCGGCTGAGATGAGATTTTTCTTTCATACTCTTTTAACATGTCTCTCAGCAAAGACCACAACTTTTAATGAAATACCATTGAACATTCAGTATCTGGGCTATGCCATTTTAACTGGATCAGATTTAAACTTTTCTCAGATACTGTTCAATGATCTTGTGGCAAATTTTAATAATATTGCAAAACAAAGAGCTTTTCTGATACATCCACGTTTCTTGAGTGTTTATTTTCAAAGTCAGTTACCTGACAAAGATGCTAAACAAGGCGATTTTACACAACCAAGCGGCCTAACTCATTAAACTTTTACAAGAATAACAAATCAGGATAAAGTTTCTAAAACACAAGTAGAGGAGGTTGAGCAAGCTTTACAAGAACAAAATGTTCAATCTCAACCTCCTGCTACTGAGCCCACTGCTCCTGGTGATCAGGGCTTTGCAACCACTGCCCTGAAACCCACACTAGCAATCTCCAAAAAGAAACCAAAGAAAATATCCAGAAAACCCACCAAACCCAAAAAGGGCCCTCTGGAAGATGAGATCCCAAAGGTTAACCCAGTGATAACACAAAAATCACATAAAAACACTGCTGCTAATTCTTCACAGCAGATGTTAGAATCTCAACTTGGCTTTGAAACTCCTCATTCTTCCTCACAAAAGGAAAATGTTGTAAACACAGGGACACCAAATTATGAAGCTCTGGATCCACTTGGTTCCATCTTCCGAAGCCCATCTCCTAGGGCAATGTCTCTTTCTGCACCACAACCATCACCAACAAAATCACTCCCACCAACAATATTGCCTTTGCTGAATGCAATTGATCTAGAACAGATATTAACCAGTTCTTCTCAACAATAAATCAATGAGAATATACTCCAACAAGTGACTGGGTCTGATTCTATGCTCATTGCTAGCCCATCAGCAACTGAAGAGGATACATCCCTTGGGTTACATGTAACTCTTGGTGATAGTTCAACGAGAGTAGCCACTACAATTGCTAAACTACCAAGTTTTCAATTGGATAGTGGTTACATATATAAGACTCTTTTGAAGCCAACCACTGCTGAGGCTACCAAGGTAACCTCTGATCCAGTGGGAAGTCCCCAGTACCAAGAAAAAGGGGCATCTATGTTTGAAACAGGGGTTGAGACTCTTTTTCATGATGACATAGATAAAACTACCTTTTCTGGTAGGAGTTCAGATGATCCTATTAAATTAGGCGATGATCTAAAATATCAGTATTTGACGGAGAGAGTTACCAAAATAGAAAGCTTTGTTGATGAAATCAAGGATTTGCTGAAATAGTTGATAGCTACAAAGAGCCAACCCTCTGTCCTATCCACTGATGACCTCAAAGAAGCCGTAAACCCTCTGTTTCTACAATAAAAACATTATGCTGATCTGCAACACAAACATCATATGCAAGAGCTTAGAAACATGGTTGATGCCAGGTATATGGACACTACTGCAGATATTAAGGCAATCAAGGGTCATCTCCTTCAAACCACTGGTACTTCTCCTCCTACAGTAATCTTGGTCAACACTGCTGATGCCAAAAAGGGGGAGATACCATTAAAAAAAGAAGTGCTATAGCTCAATGACAAAGATGCATGACCAACAGTGGTTATCCCTAAGCCAGATGGTTCTAAAAAGATTGATGAAACAGCTAACATCTTTGCAAGGGAAAAGGAGAATACAAAGAAAAGGGCAATTGTTGAGAGCAGAGCATTGGTGGAGAAAAAGATAGCCCTGTAAAAAGAAAAAGAAAATGTTGGGTCTTCAACAAAGAAGATGCCTGTTAGAAAAACAAGGCAATCAACATCAACATCCATTCCTTCTAGACAACTGCTATCCTAACCATATCATCTGCTCCCTCAAAAACACTTACACCTTCTTCTTCAAAAGCAGTTGATAAACAAATCCCAACAGATCTTACAACACATGTTGTGTCAACATCTGTTGACACAGCAGAGGTTATAACAAATGTTAATCCAACCACTGCTATGATAATCTTTCCAACTTCCACCATATCTCTACCCACACCCACAAGAATACCACAACCACAATCACCTGATCTCAAATTCAAGAGGAAAAAAAATCACAAATGTTATACTTGATGACAAGATCATCCCTTCTCCCATACCTGTGTCATCAAAACCAGTGTCCACCACAGCAGTTACTCAATCTTCTTCTTCTCAAATTACAAAAGTGTCTCTTGCCACTCAATTCCCAATGGAGCTACAAGATGTTAAACCAGAGATCAAATCTTTCTTTTCAGAAGAAGATCCAGATTAAAGGGAATTTCTATCTCTGAAAGGTTATCCCAAATCAAGAAACGTGGAAAAATATATGAAGCTTAAAGTCAAACAAGCTGAAGATATCACCAAAAAGGATACTCAGGGAAAGTCTGACAAAGTAATTCAAAATTATTGGCAATTTCAGTTGAGCAAAGTCAGAAGTATTGAAGACTATGCAAGAGACTTGTCCAAAAATCTGTCAGAGAGAGAAGACAAAAAAGCCTTAAAGAAGACTACATCAATCACATCATGGAAACCAAGTTATATAAGGCTACAAGGGCACAATTCAAATATTGGCCTGTGAGAGAGTTGGAAGAAGAAGTGCAAAGAATGCAAGAAATGCTGAAAGATCCTCTAAAAAAGCCAACTCCTCCAGATTGGAACAAACAAAAGAAACTGCCTGAAAAGAACTTGAAGTTAAGAAGAATGAAGGAAGAGAGGCATGTTTGGAACTGCGTCTTTGATCACGGATATTCGATAAATACAGCACCTCTAGTAGTTGGAGAAGGAGCCAGGAGGATATGAAAAATCCGTTGATTCCCTTTTGTTTTCTTTATTCGGATCAGATTTAACAAAAAGACTTGTACAGACCACGGAAGTTACTCCATCTCCCACGGTCCAAAGATGGAAATCTTTGGAATATTCTAAACCATTTGTGAACATCACAGCAAAAATGATTAAAACATTTATGGCTCGTGATTGCTGTAAACTATGGGTCGAAGAACCAAATCATGAGGTGGACAGAGGTTCAAGTGATTGAAACATACAAATGGTTTGAGAAAAGAAGAAAAACTGATTCATCATTGCCGAAGAAGCCAGAGTATCCAGCAGAGGATACAGCTCAACAGACCCAACACTCTTCAAAACCATTTGAAACATCTGTTATATCAATTCTGGCCTTGTATCAAAGAAAAAGGCAAAGGGATATGGTAGAAGAAGACAAAAGAGTGTTTGAGCACATAAAGGAAGGTATCCAAAATATGATTGACTTCATACTGATGAGACCAGTCAAACGCTTACAGAAGATCTGTCTCAAATGGTACAACAAACAATTCTACCTACCTCAACAATAACTTTCCATTCTAGAAAGCCTTCAGACCCAAAAATTCTAAAGTGTAAAGTTGACAAAAACTCCCACGAATTGACATTGCTCAAGTCTGATGGCAAAGCTACCAAGATGAGAATGGAGGATACATATGGGCTGTGTATAGAAGACCTCCAAGAACTTATGGATCTGGTACTTGAAAAGGATGATGATGATGAGGAGTCTCTGTGTTTTGAATTACAGTTTAAAGGCCAAATCAGAGATCTCCTGTTGAGGAATAAATACCAAGAATAAAAGGTGTTTTTGGCATCATTTGTTCCAGGGGGAGATTGTTGGGATTGAACCTGTATAAAGGAACAGATGATATAAAGCCAAAATACTCTATCAGCAGATTGGTTCTTCTATCAGTACTTAGAACCTCTGAGTACCTAAGCTCTGCCTTCTAAAGACTGATACCTTTACATCATCTGATATGCAATTGCCAAAGGTCTGATAGAAGAAAAAGAAGCAGAGCTTATCCATCAGAGTTTAGATTATTGTTTTTATTTTCAATGTAACAGTGCTTTTGCACTAACAGTCGTTAGGGATCAGTGTTTAGATAGTTTGTTATTATTGTTAGATGTCACTATCAACCCTGACGTCATCAAAGATGCTCTGAAATTAGATAGTTAGTATAAATAGTAGTGTCAATGTAACAGTAGAATTTGTCTTCTTAAAAAAATCTTTACTCCAATCATTTTCTTCCATTTTATGTACTATCAAGCTATATTATAATAGGCTGAGGGGGAGTTTGTGAATCACATGCAAAGTGTATATACTTGAAAGCATGATGATGATGAAAACAAACGAACTTTACTTGTAGTAAAAGTTTTCCATTCTATTCCGCTGCATTTACTTTAAACTTCAATCATATTTCCATTTTTTAAACAAAAACTACAAGTAAATCAAACTCAGATCCTAACTGTTAGTACAATATCGTTTTTTTGTAAATTTAAAACTTGACTAATGCGTAAAACGAACTTAAAATATTAATAAAATCATATCACGCTTGACGCACACCGAAGACAAGCGTGCTTATGAAAAGATCTTCGCTGTAATTAAGTTATTAACTTTTTTCAGGCCTCAGGACGTGTTTATCAGTATTGAGAATGCATGGATCAGTGGTGGTGGTGGTGGTGATGATGGGTCTTTTAATGGTGATGTTGAGTTTTCTGGTGCTGTGATTTTATTTCTAAGCAATAACATGCTCTAGGTGAAAATATTTATGTGGTTTTATTTATGTTGATGTAAGTTTTTGTTGATTATTTCACTAAATTCCCAATAATTCTTGTGCTAGGTTAGGGGGATTCCATCATTCATTTATCTTTACATGATTGATTGTGTAGTTGAAGAGGATATATGCATAAAGTTATTTGTTTTAATGAATATTTTAATTAATCTAAGGAGGATTAAGATTTTGGTCTGAGCTTTTTAAGAAGCACATAGACAATTTAAAAACTAACTATAAAGTGAGTTTCCGAACCCAAATTGTACAAATAGAACATTAGAAGCTATTGTAAATTTGTGATTAATTGATATCGCGACTTATTTATATATAATTATCTTTGTCACAGGGTATGTTTGTGTCGAGGGATTTTAAATTTAGCTGGCTTACACGTGCCAACATCATATTTTCATTTACAATTCTCAAAATCAAACTTCTATTCATTGACAACATAATGATAACAGTCGTAGGGATGTTCTTCATATTGCATTGTGTATGTTGCGTGCAAGACATCATGAGTGAAAGATTGGATTTCTTTACTACAAAAATGTAGGTAGGAACATGGAAAAGGAGACCAAATGAAAAATCTAAAACATTAAAGGAAAACAGACAATTAAATATTTTTGGGCATATGGTCTAGGTAGTCGGGTAAGGTATCACCAAATGCCTTGACAATGATGATTTCGAGCAAAGCAGAGGTTATGGTTGGAAGGATTAAGCAACATGTTTGATGATGTTGAAGATGTTCCTTTGTACAATTGGATTGAATATGAATCATCTTATATTTAAGTAGGGTCTGTATAAAAATTTGCATCGAGCTCAGTTTTTTTGGAAATCTTGCTCTGAATAGTTTTCCGGCTTCTTTGGCTCTTGGACACTTAGGTTTTTGGCACTAGGTACCACTGGAACGTGAGGTCCGAATATAACGGACTTCCAACATTTGTGTTCTGTTGAGCAAGCACGTGAGCCATCCTACATTGGCAGATATTATACTCAAATCTAACAAGTATAGGAGGCTTGTTATTGAAGCTGGAGTTACGGGGATCGTTTTATGCCATATTTTTGTTCTTTTGAAGAAAAATAGAGTATGCATGAAATAGTTTTGACTTCAACACTTTACAACTCTGAGTTACGAATAGTTTGGATCTGCATAAGCTAATCTTTGAATATTGAACTGATTGTGCCATCAAGTTTAATGTGACCAAACTCTGATACCAATTGTTGGATCTGGTCTATAATACTTATGGTTTTAAGCAAAATTAAGACCAGAAAATAGGGGTGAGCATAAAACCCAAATAACCATACCGCAACCGAAATAACCAAAAACCAAAATAACCGAAGGGTCGGTTAATTATATTTTTGATAACCGCATGTTGCGGTTCAGTTATGATTATTATTAGTTTCATAACCGCAAATAACCGAACCTAACCGAACTGAATGTTTTAAACATGGCCGAATCCATAAGACCATAGGTTTTTAAGTTAGTGTTTAAGTGTTTAACCATGGCCAAATCCATATTTTTTTGTGAAGTGTTTAAGTCTTTTAACCATGATCCAACCTCATTGAATTTAAAACTCTAGCCATATTTGTGTTCGTATGTATGCTTCCACATAACACGTGGAAGTAAAATATAATTGATAATTCTATAAGCTTTAACTATGTATATTTATTTTTTGCGCATGATATTTGCATAACCCACACATATAAAGCCTAACTTTAGAAACGATAAAATAACCGACCTATAACCGAACCGAAACCATATTAACCGCAAATAACTAATTAACCAAAACCGCATTAACCGAACCGAATGGTTATTATTTTTTTATAACCGAAGTGTGCGGTTATGGTTTCTGCTATAAGCAATAACCGAACCGAACCGGATCATGCTCACCCCTACCAGAAAATTTATATATTAAAAGACAAATAATGCAAACACACGTGTAGGAAGATATATCAGAACTGCTTTGCATTGAATTCCAATTATTACAATTACAGTCTAATGATTTTACAATCTCTCCCTCAGCCTGATCACTCACAAATCTGTTCGTACAAAAGAGAAAGTGTGTGAAGTGATAAATAGATCTTTAACACGTGAGATCTATTTATACTAAGTACAAAGGTATGTTTGCAATTAGATGACATCACCTTGATAGTGACATCTAGCATTCCTAACAAAAAAGATTCCACAGATGTTAGCAAACATCTACTGAGATCTAACATCTTATCTATTACATGAAGAGTTTGTTACAAAGTAAGTACTGTTATATTGATGAAACCTACGATATTCAAATCATTGTTGATTTGTTCCAAACATCTATTTGGTTTGAACAAATGTTTGGTCTTCTTGAACAGATCTTGGCTTAAATAGGGCTTTAGCCTTGATCAGTGCTTGGTTCTTCTTCAATAGTGGTTCCAAGGCTTGAACAGATGTTTCCATGTCTTCAACAAATGTCTCGATTAGTGCTCAAGATTCACTATCTTTGGGAGAAGAATGCTTCATCTACTGTTTATTTCTTGATCATCTAGGTCATGTTTTGGCTTTTGAATATAATATGTTCTTTTGTAGGTCCAACAAACTCTTAGTACCTCAACCTTGTTACTTTCCACAAGGACTAACTGTGCAATTAACTCTTATTTTTATAATATGAATCTAAAAAAATTGGTTATTGAAAAATAACTTAGTATATAGAAAATAAATGTAAAATTAGGAAATGATGGGAAAATTAAAAGAATGTTTGCATATGACTAGCGTTAAAGGAGAAATAGATGTTTGTGGGTGCTTGGAACTTTGGAACCAAGAACCGGCAATTAAGTGAATATCTCCAACCTGAAATGTGAACTTAAACCTCTGTCTTATTGTTTGTGATAAACATTAAATCGGGAAAAACCAAACATCAATAGGCTTGGTTATAACCCGTATAACATTTTTCTGTTTAATTGTCAACTTACATGTTGCATGCAAGCAAAAGCAGAAACTTTATTGATTGAACTTCCTTAACTATTTTATCGAGTCTTAACCTTGCTTGCTCATCAACTTTATAGTTGACTCCTTTTAGCATATTTTCTCAGGTGATAACAATTGACATAGCTAAGGATGTGGATTTATTTAGTAGCGACATGCATCTAAGGATATGTTTGCACAAACTACTTGCTCGCTTTCTTGAGACATAGCATGATAACTATTGGTTCATCGCATTCCTGCATTTCTGCCTTGACGAGGGTGTGCCACTAACCTTTAGGGCGTAAAGGGCACCAATCACACCATCACTAAAAAACCAACCAATCACAAGTTTCCATATCATTCCACTTGTGAGGCATCTAATGGGACAATCGATCAATTAGTGAAGTTAGCAAACTTAATGAAGTTAGTTAACTTAATGTTGGGGCCATATATATTAAGTCTTAGCTTTAAACGTAACTTTAAGAGACTCTAGAGGGTGTTTTCACATACACATATTTCTAATATAATCTAGTGTTTGAACGTTCAATAATACAAGCAAGATTATATATAGATCTCGTGGTTATGATTCTTTTTTGTTTTACCACATCATGTTTGATGGATTTCACAAATCTAATACGTTAATTGAATGAATTTGTATGTGATGTGGACCTACACAACTCAATTTTATCAAATTATCACCAAATCACTTGCAACACCCATCACTTGAACCATTTCTATCACATGAGTTTTGTTTGAAATTTAAATATAAAACAAAATAAGTTAAAAGCAACTTTTTTTATTTACATAAAATTTAATATAGAAACTGGATAATAAAAGAAAGTAAACCTATAATCTTTATTAATTTAAATTAATTATTAAACCAAATAATTAAATACAAATTTGGAAATAAAAAATACCAATAACAAAAAGAAACATACAAAATAAAATTAAAACTACAGTTGTCAGAACCACAAATGTGTTCCACTAGATCAGACCATAGTCGAAAGTGTGGTTCTTCATAACGCATCTCCAACATACTATCATCGGGAACAACTAGTTTAGTCGAGGTTCCATAACGTAGTCTGGTAATATTGCATTCATGTCATCCTTTATTATTATATTTTGCAATATGATACACGTATACACTAGGCTCCTTAATTTTTATTGCTAATTTGCATATGCCAGTCGATTAAGTAAACTCCATTTACTTTTCAAAACATCAAACACTCGCTTAACATCTTTTCTCATTCATTCCTACAACTTCTTGAAAAAATTTTCTTTGTCATCGTTTTGATATGAAAAAGCTTTTACCAAAACAGACCAAGCCAAGCAAAGACCATCAACAAGATATTAGTCACATCCATAATATCTCTCCTTGACCATAAGCGCTCACCTCGATGTGGTTCCATGCATTTCATTATTGAATAACGGGGAATAATGTGGAACAGTACTGTCACTGTGGAACTAGGAACACCAAAGTATGCATGTCAAATTTGAAAGTCGTTCGATGCCACCACTTCGAGCATGACCATTGTATTTTTGTGATCACCTATCATGCACAGGTCTCATAAAGGTGTTGGACACATTCTCTAAACAATATATGTCTCGCTAATACTACCAAGCATTCGTGGAAGGTGCCATGTAGATTCATGTGTAGCGTACATAAGTGTAATGTTGTAGCTAGCGAGTCTTTATAGATACTCTGTACCATATAAGTTAATAATCGCATTGAAAAAAGTATTCTATACATTCATGTGGACTCCTAGAAGACATAGCTAAATATTCATCGCATTCGGTAGGAACATTATGATTGCAAGTTAACAAATCATGGATATGCATTTTTGTAGCGACACGCAACTCTTTTTGTTCCTCCCATCATAACTTACTTAAAACCATTCAAATTGAGCAACTATATTTCTCATGATTGTTAAACATAAATCTTTCGAAAAACTAAATCTCGCTCTAAACATCTCAACATTGTACTTTTGGTTTTTCACAAAGTAAACTTTCATTAGAACTTCATTATCTCCTTCTCGATCATGACACACACTTTTTTGTTTGATCTCCCCAACCTTCATGTTATTCTGCTACTTCGGCACCCATGGCAAGAAATTCAAGAGTAGAATCGGAATGGAATAGTCGAAAGAAGTTTATGTGTCACGTGAAAACAAAGTGCTTGAACCCTCCATTTGTATTTTTTAAGAGTGTTGTAGAGTAAATGAAGATATGTGTTTGAAAAAAATTTAAATATTCGGTTTATTTATATAATGGGAAAGTGGTTTTTCCAATCCCAACTGTCAGTTGATCATCTGACAACGGCCATAAAGTTTCATCACTTGTCGTGACCGACATCACATAAATTCATCAACCACCATGACCACCTAAGTTGTAGCGGTGTATCACGGTGGTCACGCCATCACGATGCTCCACCACGGGGTGGCCCATCCACCCTTATCTATTGGCGAACATAGATATTTATACTTATGTTTTAAGCTAACCTGCCATTCTTAGCAATTATGGTGTGACCACCAAGTTGTTAATGAGAGCACTTAGCATGAGCTGTGTATTTTACCTTTAAGTTATCTCCATGGAGCATGTTAGTAATAGCCATTGGAAACAGATGAGGAACATATGTATGTGGAGTAAATGTTTGCCCATGTTCTAAATGTTTTTCGTAATAGAAAGGGATAAGTAAAATATCATAAATATGCAGGTTGAACATAGATATTTATACTTATGTCTTAAGCTGACCTGCCATTCTTAGCAATTATGGTGTGACCACCAAGTTGTTAATGAGAGCACTTAGCCTGAGCTTTGTATTTTACCTTTAAATTATCTCCATGGAGCATGTTAGTAATATCCATTGGAAACAGATGAGGAACATATGTATGTGGAGTAAATGTTCGCCCATGTTCTAAATGTTTTTCGTAATAGAAAGGGATAAGTAAAATATCATAAATATGCAGGTTGAGACAAGTGTTATGTCAGAGACATAGGCCCAAAATTATTTATAATAAATGTAATAGTTTGGAGTTATAGCCTCGGAGACGATAATACAAAATAGTCTAGACTCGTAGCTTCGAAAACAAATATATGTAGTTGTCATGCTTTGTAGCTCTAGATTGGTTGTGTATATAAGTTTCTAGTGTCCAAAGCCCTAATAGATCCTTTAGTGGTTAAAAGGAAGTTAGGGGTGTAGCCTCTCTTGAACCATTCATGTTGGTAAACCAATGTGTTTACTGCTTTTGATAATACTTTAGAAACACAAATTATCCCTAGTTTATATATGATTGAAATTAGGAACTTGTGTTATTAAGTTGTTAGAAAATATGCATATACCACATACATATACCTAAACACTTAATGTATACTTCAAGAATAGTGATAAAGTCTTAGAGGTTAATTTTTAATAAGTCAAGTACTGATCAAAATCAACAATCAACAAGTGCAAAGATTAACAAGCTCAACAAATCATCAAGTGCAACATTTTATCAAGTGCAACACTCACCAAGTGTTACATATTTCTATATTCAAAGGTGAAAGATCTAAGCTAAAAAAAATTGATGAAGACTTGAAGATACATAGATCAAGAATTAAAGAACATCTAAAAGTAATCAAAGCTTCAAGAAATTGATTAGAAATTGATTGAGAACTATAGAGAAAATGATTTCTATTAAAGGTAAAGTACAACAAATTATTTTCTTATATATTATTTATTAACCAAAATTCCTAATTGAACTACAATAGTTGATTACCAATTGGATGGACTTTGAATTTTGAAAATGTAAGTATTTAGATGGTTTCTTTCCATGTAAGGCATGTAATCATGGTTCGAGACACAGTTTCCAAAAATGGAAAGAAAGCAACAACGCTTTACCAAATCCCAACCCATGCTTGGAAAGTAAGGTAGAAAAGATATGGGTGATTTGATAAGTCAAAAATCAAAGGTACGAGCATGAAAAAGGTATTGGTAGCCGTTTATAGTCGTTGCTTTTCGTTGCACAATGTTCAAGAGTTGAAAGCAACGGTTGATTAGATTGACCGTAGGATCGATTACCGAGGTGGCTGTGCTATTTTCCTTGTTTGTTGTGTTTTGCCTATAAATACAAGCCAAACCCAAACTTATACACTCACCCCCTTTGCTCTAAACTTTTAAAATAATATTCTATGATATATATATATATATAGGGTAAGGTTCATGCGATAACCACCTTTATTGCGAGAACCGCGAGAACCACCTTTATTCCAAAATAAAATCTAAAAAAATCAAAAAAGCACTAAAAAATTAATATTTATTTTATAAAAATCGCTATATTTCGTTTCCAAAAAAACCAAAAAAAAAACTTTTTTTTCGAGTAACAGTTATCCATGCACATGTGCATACGTATCATAACTTCGACAAATTCCATAATACATTATCAGTTCCGTTATACATTATCAGTAATAGACAATTGCACTTTAAATTACAATACTATCCCTAATACACTACTTTTTACATTACCAATATTCAAAATGTACATGTGCATCATTATGTATAACCATTATATAACGTGTTTTTGTAAAAAGATTTAGGATTTTGAATGATGAAGTAGGCCCATATACATGTTTTTTGATTAGTTATATCTATTGATTGATTGTTTGATTATAATTGTTATTTTATGATGTAATATGTTGATTGGATGGTATAAATGGTGTTGATATACATGTAATAAAGTGAAAATATTGGTATTGGTATTGTATTATAGATAGTAGGAGGTAATAGTATTGTATTATGGATGGTAGGAGGTAATGAAAGTGTATTATGGATGGTATGATAGATGAAAGAGAAAGTATGTTCAAAGTAGTGTACCAAAACACCTTACTTCATGTTGATACATATAGATGCACATGTGCATTTCTAATATTCGTACCGTAAAAAGTAGTGTATTACACATGGTAGTGTAAATGAGAGTAAAATTGTCTAATATTTATAACGTATTATGGAATTTGTCGAAGAAATGATACATATGCACACGTGCATGGTAGTGTATTATGGATGGAATGATAGATGAAAGAGAAAGTGTATTCAAAGTAGTGTACCAAAACACCTTATTTCATGTTGATACATATAGATGCACGTGTGCATTTCTAATATTGGTAATGTAAAAATTAGTGTATTACACGTGGTAGTGTAAATGAAAATACAATTTTCCAATGTTTGTAATGTATTACGGAATTTGTCAAATAAATGATAAAAATGCACATGTGCATGGATAACTGTTACCCAATTTTTTTTTTTTGAATTTTTTTTATTGTTGACGAAATATAGCGAATTTTTCATAAAAAATATTAAAAAAATAAAAAACAATTGGGTGTTTTTTAGATTTTTAAGGTATTACTGTTTGTGTTCACACTGGTTCCCGCGGTTTCACAATAAAGGGTGGTTCCTAACGGATCCTTATCCTATATATATATATATATATATAACACACACACACACACACACACTAGCAACATGCCCGTGCGATGCAGCAGGGGTGACAATTTGCATTGCGATACTCGGGTAGATTTATTGTTCATATAATATTTATTGTAGTATTATTGTGGTGGATATACATTCATAAGCGAAGTTATAACAAATTAAACTATTTCATTGTGGTGTGCATGGTTCAGTTGGTTCAGCTATTATCCTCAACCAAAGTCATCGGTTAGTCTATTTTATTAACCAATCGGTTTTCTGTTAAACAGTTCGGTTTATTCGGTTAGATTAACGATTTTTTCTCAGTTCTTTTAATTTTGGTAATCAGCCAAAACAACAGTTGCGTTAAAACTTATGCTTAAAAATATAAGAAATTGAGGTATAAATTCGGCTCGTAGATAATTTTTTCATGCTCTAGCTCAGCTCGGGCTCGGCTCGTTTGATATGTATTAATTAATTATTATTATTTTAATTTTATTTTGTTATTATTTCATAATATTATATATAATATTTATTATTATGTCTATATGTATTTAATATATTAATTAAAAATATATACATGGCTCATCTAGGGGTCGTTTAGGCTAATGAGTCGGCTCGAGCTCAAGCTTGTTTAGGCTAATTAAAAACTATCTCTAATGCATTCTTACCCCTTCCCTTATAACCCCTTACCAATGAAGCAATCGAGCTCTTAATTATCGACGAAAGTTTGTCTTGGTTTTAATGATGAAGTAAACTAAAAAAACTTTTATTTAAATATAGTGCGTAGTGGATAAGTGTTGATGTGGAAATTTAGAAAAGTGAGGATATTTGTAAGGTTAGAAATGAAATAAAGGTTTTAAAGCTTTGTAAAGATATAATCTAGTAGATGACATGCCATCCGTAAAATTAGAGATAAAAATGTATAACATAAAATATAACATCAAATTAATTAGGTCTTAAAAAACCAAATATGAGCTACGTTCTTCCTTGTTTTCCTGAAATGTAAAAACACATCTAAATCACTATACTGATTTGGGTAGCAATCACATTAAAATAATATAAAAAAACCTAATAATTTGTTCAAAGTTATAAAGATATTAGTTAGAGTAAATTGCACAAAACATCTTTTATGTTTCATTAAACTTGCAGGTTCCAGCCTTAATGTTTAAAAGTTGCTAAAAACAACCTTTAAGTTTATTTTTGTTACGGGTTCAATCCTTTACAGCTAACCACGTTATTTTCTTCAGTTAAGTTCCCTCACATGATCAACCAAAATGACGAATATACCCTCACATGTTATGCATGTGAGGGAACTTAACTGAAGAAAATAACGTGGTTAGCCGTAAAGGATTGAACCCGCAACAAAAATAAACTTAAAGGCTGTTTTTAGCAACTTTTAAACATTAAGGCTAGAACCTGCAAGTTTGAGGAAATATAAAGAATGTTTTGTGCAATTTACTCTATTAGTTATTCAAAACCACTTTGGTAATCTGAATTGACTTTTCTTTTTTTAGATAAATAACTGGTTTATCAAAACCACTTTCGCATACTTTACTGGTTGGGTACATCATTTGTTATTTCGTTTTCTGATTTAGTCTTTATTTTATTCGGAAGGAGAGAGTTTTTTTTCTAGTTTGCCTGAATCAAGTCTTAACCGGAATGACTTTGTTCTCCGATGATGTCATTTTCTCAAGTGTGAATGATGATTGTTAAGAGCTAATTTACCCTGTTGCGGAGCAAGCCGTCAAAATGAAGATCAACATGATCACTGAGAAAAAGATGACGTTTTAAATAACAGAGGTCTACCAGTAGCCCCACGTTTTGCCGTAAAGTTACAACCGGCGGTACGATGGGGTTTCGTCAAGCTGCATAGCCTTCTATTCCACTTGAAAACCAACGTCATCAACAACCCCACCAACCGGTACACCGTCAAGCCGGCTCCAATGTTTTCACTGCCAGTGGTTTCGGCAGTGTCAAGATGGAACGCGCCGATACTGAATCAGGTACAATTGTTCATCTAAATTCAATTCAGCTCTTTTGGTTTCCAGTCTTAAATGCATGTCTTATTTTATTTAAATTAAATATTTATTATATTATTTTGGGGTGAATTAATTTTAAAGAGCAGGTTTGCTACTCACATGTGAGCTGGAGTGGTTCACTTATTATACAAAAACATGGACAAGATAATTGCACAACTACGACAGCAACCACATGTCGGTAACTGATTTGCCTCACATTATGAAGTTCCACCGCTAACAAAACGCTTTAATCATGATGAACTTGCAGATCTGGTAACGGAGAGACGTAACTCCGTTATGCTGGTGCATTAATAGCGGCGGAGCGACATCCATGCTGAAGACATGTTGTCTCAAGAACGTCTGTATTGATTGTTGAGCCTTTGAAAGTGAAAAGAGTAGATAGAAGTTAGGGAGTTTAAAAGTGCTTTCTTCTCAGCTGACTTTGGTGCCATTGTTATTGACTGTGTGAAGAAAATGTGAGAGTTTTGTGTGTGTGTGTGTGTGAGAGAGAGAGAAATGTGGTTTGGGAGTTTGTTTATGTAGATTGTTGGATGATGTTTTGATTGGTTGGTGGTAAGTGATGCGGATCTGGATGCTTGGCCATTGATTTGAGGAGTGGTTTTGGACGGTAGAGATTACAAGAGATTGTGTTATGGTTTCTGAAAGGTGAAAAGGGTTTGAACCCATTTTAGTGTTTAAGTGTAAAGGTTCAATCCTCATGAAATACTCCATTTAAAGCATTATGTGAGGTTTTTAAAATATAAAAAGTATAAAAAGTGGTTGTGAGTGGAGGAGAGAGAAAATGTTACTGTTCATCTGTATATTTAGAGGGACAATATTCACCCCTATACTTTTTTAATATATATTGAAAGTGGTTGTGAGTGAAATAGAGAAAAATGTAATGATAAAGGTATAAAAATATTATTTAATTGAAAATGAGAGAAAAAATATTTGTCTTTAGTAGATATATATTGATATAGGAGTTGTTTTTAGTGGGATGTATGTATATTTTTAGAGAGCTGGATGTGAATGCTCTTACCCCATTTAACTGGTTAAGCTGGTGTTGTACACTATGTATCAAGAACAGTAAAACTCTTAATTTTAAGTTCTCTCTTATATCTATTATATATTAGTATAGATAGATCCCTTGATATTTTCACATCAATAAAAGAGAAATTCAAGATCAAAAGAAATATCGAAAAAGAAGAGGTGTTCCATGACTAAACATAATTCACTCTTGTATGTAGTTTGCTTGTAAATTTGTAGTTGTGAATAGTTTATGCATGGCATCACTAAGCTTGTTTAGTGATTAGAGAGAGTGGTGATCACTACCACGTGAGATTAGTGTGACGTAGAAGGTGATCACTTCTTTGGGAAAAATGAGATGATTGTACAAGGTGATCATTACCTTTGCTTAGTTAGAAGATTGTGTAACATGTATCTTCACTGGATTAAGGGGTATGATTAGTGGAGAAACTTTAGATTGAAGGATCGGGGACAGGACGTAGCAAGATTAATTAGTTGATATCTCTCGAACCTTTAAAATCGGTTTTGTCATTCCTTCCCTTAACTATATACATACTTGCATACATTATTGTTTATAGTTTACAAGAATATTTTTGGGTTGATAAAAAGTGATAAATGAAGTAAAAACAGGTGCTTAACAAAGAAATTTTAAGAAAACCTATTACCTCCCCCCTCTGGTTCTCTACATTCCGGCTATTAGACGCCTTGACACTTGTTGTGTAATGATCCGAGCTCTGTAGCCTGTTGGATTGAGGACTTATCTCCATATAATGTGAAGTTGAGATGTTATCCATTCATATTGTAAATAAAAAAAAAATCAAAAGATTAAGATAGTTATATAACCCTAATGATTTAAACTATTGTGTCTTGACATTTATAATATGAATATGCGTATATAGTTGAGTACCTATACATTTGATATTGGATACTATTGATTCATAAGTAAACTAACATTATGGTCTATGTGATTTGGCCGTTATCATATAATTGTTTTCTCACATGAAGGCCCTGTGGGCTGTGGTTTCTGAAAAACTTGGTCGTTTTCATCCACTTTACTAACTTCGTTTATTTACTAACTTGAAGGGAATTTTAGTCTCTTAACTAGAGTATAAGTTTATAACGCTTAAGATACGAATTCACTATATAAGTTAAAAAAAATAAGAACTAAACCTTGCTCTTTCTTTCTCTCTCTCTCTGACTTCATCCCTAATCTATCTATCTCGATCTAACTAAAAAACAAAGCCATTGTTGTTCCTTGGTTAGATTAGATTCATGGTTTAGGGCCAAGTTTAAATTGGAAAAACGAACCCACCAACGATTATGTCTTTAATCGAAACTGCGATATGTTTTAGGTGTTAAACTGTAGTTGAATAGAGGCATGAAAGGTTTATATCTGAAAAACGAGGTGGCCAGGGATAGTTTGGATCTGGCTTGGTGATGATGGAAGAAAAAAGTGGTGGCAACATGTTGCTCTCCATAGAGAGAAGACGATATGTAACACTAATGGTTGGATGTGTTTAATGAAGTGGATGAAAACGATAAGTTTCGAAACCACCGGATAGAAAAAATAGGCTTTTTTAGATAAAAGAGTCATAAATTGCGAAACTATAAAAAGACAAAATGATAGTTTACTCTTGATTTAGGATTTTCAAAAGTTAATATATAAGTCATCACATGCTAGCTAGTCAAGGCCTTGTGGTCTAGACAATCATGGGCGGACCTACATACGGTCGTCCGGGTTTACCGGAACCAATTGAGTTACGGAATTTTAATAGAGCGTCTATACTAAAAGTAAGTCTGAAGTGAATCCACGAATAATTTATGGAAGAGTGAAGAGTGAAGAAGCGTTCCGGTGGTTATGGCCATGCCTTATAAGCAAATCACCCCCACTCGCTGACATTTTTTAAATACAATCTTAAACCCAAAATTAGAGTTTCCCTTATCATACGTTGTAGCCCACACAGTCACGAAAAAGGCGTAACAGAGACAGAGACTAACATGCAACATCTCACATTCACGACGATCGCCGCCCACCTCCATTGGACCACTTTTCCACCTCTGTTTCTGTTTCAGTCAATCACAACCCACCTCCACCTCCACCTCCACCTCCGTTTTAGTCCAATTTCTTGCTCCATTGGAATTTTAAGAGTCAGGCCTCACCATTTAGATTTTGAGAGTCTGGTCGTACTAAGTTTTTGTTTATGTTCCGTCACTAGTAATATGTTAATTTTTTCTTGAGTGTTTTATTAATTTGTTAACTGTTAATTTACTAATTGTTATTGATTGTTTTGTTCTGTCAATTTATTAATTATTAGATTACAATCCCATGTATTGCAAGGGTTGACTAATGTAATGTTATATATTATAATAAATATTTTTATTTTTTAATTAAAAATTTAAGTACCTATAATTAAGAGGCTGGTAGTAGATAACTCTAATGTATGTCACGTGTCGCCTGTAAGTTTCTTTTATTATATAAAAGGTAGAGTAAATACATATATATAGGTTTTACGTAACATTTGGCCTGGTTTTTATTTATACTAACTTATGAACTTTTACCTTTGTAATCATAAATTACAAAATAGTCTACGTATTAATTATATTTTTTGTTGGGTATTATAAGAAAGTGCAAAATTAACCAATTGTTTATTTATTTTTTATGTTTCTTTTCCAGTGCACGACTTTTTTTTTAAACTATAAAGTACGTTCAAATTTGTAATTCAAATGTAACTCAAGATTTACGAATATATATAATATAGGAAATAATTTTCACATATTTTATTACTATATTAAAGCTGATTATCACGACACATGACTAAAATTAATATGTTGTATTAAAATTGGAATTTCTTTTATTATAAATTAGTAGGATAATGATTAAAATTATTTTTGAAATAAAATATAAGTAAAATAGTAAGTTAAGGAGAGAATGACATATTGCATTAATTAGGCTATAGGGTATGATCATGATCCTCATGATCACCTCATGATCACCATGACTCTCTACATAGGGCGTAATGGCATCCATCTTAAATTCACCATTCAAAACCACTACCCTAAGGGTGTGGTCATGACCCAAAACACTATCCCCTTAATTCTTTTAATTTATTTTTGTCTTAAAATTATCAAATGGGAGGGTAGTGGTAATCGTGGTTTAATCCATAAGAACCACCATCAATCAAGGAGGGGGTAATGTACCATTTAATTAATGGTCCTATGTGGAAATAATGTTCCAAATCCATTACCCCTACAACTCATGGCCTTAGAATATTTTATTATAAGTTAGATTATTATTGACACTTTTCTTTCAACATGTGTAAAATCATAATATTCATTTCAACGATGATATTGAAGTTATTTTCTTTTAGCAACCCGTATAACACACGACTTCTTAAACTAGTTCTATAAATAAAGATATAGGTAATGAATGATTGAATGGAAACTTGTTCTATTTGTTGTATATGTTTTCTAACGTAGTGTTGTGGACCTAAAACGTAGCTCCATGAAACCAATATTTGTGTTTGATGTAGCATTTAGAGGGCAGTATTATCCTACAAGCGTATTTTCCATATTATGTGACAGTATAAAAAAAATAATTTTTTTAGATTTTTTGCGATAGTGTTGGTAAAAAAATTCGACAAAGGCCATTTTCTGCTTTTGGCCCTGATTAGTGGTTAGCACTTCATAGCAGCGGAACTAGAAGAAAAATTTAGGGGTATCCCAAATTTTTCTTTTACCGTGACTGAGAATTCAAGGGCCACTAGGGGCTTTGTGCGGCTAGTAAAAATAGGCCCTTAAAATACCAAATGTTGGAATACTATAAAAATGAATATTGTTACCGATTTTGTTCGGACGTTTGTTTCAACACGGTAAAGAAAAAAATCAATTATGTTTGACCCAATCGATTTTGAAGGATAATACAGACACCAATATAGACATATCGGTCGTTATGGTACGGTAGCGCCACTTGATATAGTCTATGTTACTAAAAAGAATTACTCTATTTCAAACAAGTTTATAACAAAGTTTATACCGGATTATTAAAAAAAAATAAACATAACAGTGTTTTTATTTTTTTAATTAAAAACCAACGCATACACGTTATTAAAGAAAAGTAAATTACTTAAAAATTAAAAACGCTAAAAAACTAAAATACATAAATTTTATAAGGTGTCGGTTTCAAAAAATAAAATATATTGGAAAGAATGTTAAGCAATTATTATCTTACATTGCTTATAATTTATGAGCGACACATTATTTTAGTTAACAAAATGTAATGTGCTGCAAGATCTAATCGACACCGCCCATTTTAAATGAAATTTGACTATATTTGTTGCATTGACTTTTTGCTTTTTCAATCATCATCCAATAAACTTCATCTTCTCAATAAACTTCATCTTCTCCATGCCGCTGCAAGTTTGCCGACCAGAGTTTTCATTTCCGGTGAAGGAAAATTCCATCTAATCTCATTTTCACCTATATTTTGGGTTTATCCTTATATTTGTTCAGGGGTATCCTCAATGAATAAAATGAAGATGAAAAAGAAAATTACACTTCGCAAAAAAGTTGAGCCGTAGCCCGTGCTACGGCTAGTTCTTCATTAGTTCCTCCCCTGGCACTTCAATGAAGCTCAAGTCATACAATTTGTTGTTATTTGATCCTTTCTTTTCTTTAATCTATTTTTCTAATGTTTTTGTATTTTATGATATCGTAACATATTTTATTATCATCCCGGAAACCTGACATGACTCAATTGACTCAAAACATTTAAGATTTTGTGATAGATTTTACCACTGAAAAGAAGGTAAACCCGAAAAAAATCATGGATCTACTGCTAGAAGATGCTTACCTAAACAATGAAGAATAGATAAATCTACAACATTTACATCTTTTTACGACTAATTCTTTAGAGAAGGAAAATACAAATATATTTTTATGTATAGTATGACTTCAAAAAACGGTGAATATTTAAATTGTATTTAAGTAAAAAGTCAAGACAGATGTCCTAAAACATGTGATTTTCATACACAATAATTATTCTATAAACTAACACTTGCTTAATAGAGATATCATGTTTTTATATACTATGAACTTGGACTTGAGTCTTTTCTATACAACTACGAAGACGCATGCATAATTAAATACATACACATGTCATGAGTTGGACGTATAACTATAAATATTTAATTCAGTAACGTTGATTGACTGGAATGTGTGCAATTGTTGAATAATATTATTTATTAATTTTATTAATATTAATTATAAATGTAGTTGGAATCTTTGATTCTCTTCTTCCCCGGATGTCACCTATCTATCAAAATATCCAAGACAAATTCACTTTATATTAAGCAAAAAGGTAATGGATCACTTTGTATATCATCAATAAAATGGATCACTTTGTATAACATCACCCATCTGGTTGGATTTAGTTCCTCCACTTGATTTATAATGGAATATCTTTTTTGTCAACAAGATCCTAATAATTAAACACATAAAATTTATGTTATAAATCATGGTTTTATTTTAATTTTATTTATTTTGTAAATCTAATATACATGCCAAATACCCTTTAATAGATCTTCAATGGTGCACCCGTGTAAACATAAGGAAAACAAAAACGTACCCTAAACATAACTTTTAGTTTTGGTGTTCCACTAGCTATAATATACTTTTAAGAGGCAGTCTCTTTCGTGTTTCAACCATCTTAAAGGTTTATATGTTACTAAATTGGTTGAATTAGGATACACACTTATCTAAAGGTTTATATGTTACGAAATTGGTTGAAAATGGTACACAATATATTTAGACACAGAGTCGTGACAATGAAAGACACAAACTTTAGTAATGTTGAAATCTTATTAGGTGGGTTGTACGTTTGATCCTCACTGATGATTTAAGTGTTGCATTAGGTTTGTTCCGATATTTTTTACTTACCATCTGAAGTATTAGGATCATAGGATATATGGTAGACTAAAATACTAGACGTGTGATACTAGATATACATAACCATCGAACATGGCCATCATATCTTTCGATTGACCTCACCATTTATATCTAACATACCCCAACATTAAGCACACACGTTCTTCCTTCCTGATAGAATACGAACTTGGTAGAAAACAATCAATTCCCTAGGGTTTATACAAATTCTCAAAATAGGTTGATTTAGAAATCTAGTAAAGTGTTTAGCTTGGGTTTTTTTTTCCAAGTTCTTCTCTTTTAAGAAAATATGCATTACATCCAAGCCCTAGTGTTCTAGCAAGGTTGCATTATGTTGTTGACACAAGTGACTAAATTATTAAGGTCATGACATATCACACCCTACCACAACAGAAAAACAGACTACACGAACGTAGTTTTCATAGAAATTGTTTACATGTACACTTAAATGTAAAACATTCAAATTGATTCAAAATTTCACTACATGATAATTGTTTGAAGTAAAACAATTGAAGATTCATGAACATGGCCTAATAGCAAAGGCTATACTAAAATATTAAGGTCATGACGTGTCACACTCCGCCACGGCGGAAACACAGTGTGTAACGAACATGGTTCATAGCAATTGTTTACATGAACACTTAAATGTAAAACATTCAATTGATTCAAAATATCACTACATGATAATTGTTTAAAGTAAAACAACCAAGATTCATGAATATGGCCTAACATCAAAGGCTATACTATAAAATCTTCCAAAAGTACTCCTATCATGCATGCATCCAAAAAGTTTGTAAAGCCTAATGCTTAATTGTTTGTGACAACTTTAAAACATGTTTAAAAGTGTCAACCAAATGGGTTGAGTGAGGTCATAGGTTTTATATCATACTTTGTTTCACTGATACAGAAATCTAGTAAACTGTTAAACTTGGATTTTTTCACCAATTTCTTTTCTTTCAAGAAAATATGCATTACATCCAAGTCTTAGTGGTCTAGCAATGTTGTATTATTTTGTTGACACAAGTGACAAAATTATTAAGGTCATGACATTCCACACCCCACCACGGCGGAAACGCATAGTGTAACGAACATGGTTTTCATAGCAATTGTTTACATGAACACTTAAATGTAAAAATTCAGATTCATTCAGAATGTCACTACATGATAATTCTTTGAACTAAAACAACCAAGATTCATGGATATGGCCTAACAACAAAAGCTATACTACAAAATCTTTCAAAGGTGCTCCTATAATGTATGCATCCAAAAAGTTTGTAAAGCCCAATACTTAATTGTTAGCGACAGCTTTAAAACATGTTTAAAAGTGTCAACCAAATGGATTGAATGAGGTCACAGGTTTTATATCATAATTGTTTTCACTGTTACGTCATGCCACGTGTGTATGAGTTACCATGGACAATGAAGTGTGTCAGTGTGCTTGTAAAAGATGGTTAATTTTAGTTTGTTTTATGTACTAATTCAAGTTTTAATATTTATAAAAACACGATATAATACAATCACACTGCAACTCACGCTGGGCAAGTGCACCAATCCTTGGTGTAATATAGTGATGGTAAGATACCGAGGTCGTCCAAGGATACACGAGTTTTAGTACCGAGTCGTCGTTAACGTCTAGCTAAGTCCAAAAGTTGAGTTTGTTAAAAGAATAAATAAAAAGAAAAGGAAAAGAAAATTAATGGCTCAAGAGGAAAACAATAAAGGTAGGAAGCAATGATAGGAAATGGAGTGTTTAGGATCAACTTACCACTTGATGCTTCGTTAACTAGACCGGACCATAGGGTTGCAAGGGCTCGATTATCAGACGAGGAACTGTGTGTGAAAATGCGTATTATTGTGCAGTATCTAGGTCGGAATCCGAATACATTCGATCCTTCCGCTTTGAATCAGCAGGGAAACGCCACTCGAGGCCGGAATTTATTATTAATTAATAAGATAGTTCAAGGGATATATATAACTAGTCTCTATTAGTTCACCGGTGAGTCATCAATTCCCCTGAGGTGGTTACTTTTATATATATCAAGTCCTTTAAACTTTGGTGTTATCCCTACGCGAAGGCAAGAGCTTATCCAACCCGACGTGTAACATCCGTCAAAAACGGATTTACCAAACCCGCTCCGTTTATCAACCGAACAGTCAGTCAAATTTTTCGTTGCGAATTAAATACCCAAAATAATTTTAAACGATCCGTAATCAATTATTATGCGGGGATATGTATTTAGTTTTTGAAAATCTGTCAAAAATAACAAAATAAAAATGTTTTACTCATGCCGGGTTTCGAACTCGGGTCCCTACCGGTTCAAACCAACACTTATCTCTCAGCCGACAAACCACTCCGCCACTTTGATTTTCTGATAAAGAAAGGAATCAATTAATTCAAATATTAAGTTTCGGAAATCAAATTCAGTTATTGCGCCCAAAATAACAGTCGTCGGAAATCCCGACGACTTCGCCGATTATTTACGTTTTCGCTCAAAGTAACCGATAACTTAACTATTACGACGGTTATAACCGACGTCTGAACCGCGACATCAGCCATAACCGCCGGAGTACGGTTGACTTCGAATTAAGACCGAATTCAGACCCCATTCATCCCAATACTACCCTATAAATACACCCACAACTCGCCAGAAACCTTACACACTCAAATCGCACATTTTCTCGGCGAAAACTCACTCGCCGGAACTATCTTATACTTCGCCGGAAAACCGTATCCGTAATCTATGAGCTTTACTGAACCCCCTAAACCTTTACCGAAGTCACCCACACCCTTTGTAAGCCTTCGGAGGACTCTCTGCTGCAAGATACTGTCGCCGGAAAAAGATTGCTGTCGCCGGAGTTCTGCCGGAAAACAGAGTAAAACCAGTTGGTACTTTTCACGTCTAATTCCTTTCCTTTTTACTTTTATCTCGTCTGTAATTGATCGTTAAACGCTAAAAGAACATGAATCAACCTTTCGAACCAGTCAGCCGTCACTTCCGGTTAAAAACAGCGAAGAAGACGACATTTCGGTAACGGTTAAGTATAATTAAAATCAAGTTATTTACCGGGTTAGACACACAGTCCAGCGGTGGACTGTGTGCACATTTAACGCTAAGGTCACGAGTTCGATTCCGGTTCCACACACGCCGCCTTGAGAAAAATTCTTTTTTTTCAGCAAACTGAACCGGAGTCGCCTTGAGTATATGTTAAGTATATTGATAACCGAGTTTATAACCAAGTGGGACACACAGTACAGTGGTGGAGTGTGTGTCCGCTAACCCACAGGTCCCGGGTTCGAGACCTGTGGAGCGCACCGGTTTGTGAATTAATTCGTTTTTAAAAATAAAAGGATTTCTGTTTAACTCTAATTAATATATATATATATAATTAAAATCGGATATATAACGGGTTAGACACGTAGCTCAGTTGGTAGAGCTGCGTGCACGCGTACGGGAGGTCTCGGGTTCGAGCCTCACCCGGCGCACAACAATACGCCTTCCGAACCGGTCAACGATAGTCAAAGTCAACGGTCAAAGTTACTGTAGCAAAAATAAAATATTTTTTTTATTATTTTTTTATTTAATTATTTTTATTTAAAAATACTTAAAAATAACATTTTTAAGGTTAGAAAATAGCCTCAAACTCACAAAAATACACCAAACAATCCTACTAAATAGATTAATAAAATCCGTTTACTTACCAAACCATAATGCGATTTATCTAGGTTAATTTCACTCGTGGTTAAAACCATTTCGCGTGCATTCAACCTCATCAACCGAACGCACCCAATGTGAGTGAATTCTTACAAACTCCCCTTTTTATTCATGTTTTGGGGTGTATCATGTGTCGTTTAAACTAATTCTCTTATGCAAATTTGTGTTATACCATTATATGAACTAAACTAGAATGTAACTATTATTGGTTGTGATGTATTCATATTGTCAATGTCATTCATTAGGCCCATCAGTTCCTCGTGGGAGACGAGAACAACGCGTACCTCAAAACTCATACATTAGGCCCATCAGTTCGTAAGAACAACGCGTGCCTCAAAACTCATACATTAGGCCCATCAGTTCGTAAGAACAACGCGTGCCTCAAAACTCATTCATTAGGCCCATCAGTTCCTCGTGAGAGACGAGTCGAACAACGCGTGCCTCAAAACAATTATTTGGTGATGTGTGTTCAATATTCGATATTATGTGTTGTGTGAATAAACTTACATCTACATTTACTCATATATGGTATGCACCTTATTTATAATCAATTGGATAAACTTGTTCAAATGTTTTCCATAGGATTCACTCGCCAACATTATGTTGATCCAAAAACCTTTTTACACATGATACAGGTGAACAGGTTGAAGCAAGGAAAACATAGGATATGCCTTAGAAGAGAACCAAGAAGCTTAGATTGATAGTTAGAACACGTTGTATCATTTATTGTAAATTTCCATTAAATTGTATTAATGAATATGAAACATATAATAAATGTCATGAGCTTTGATGATAACCCAATCATGCCCCGATCACCTTTTCCGCTGCGGGTAGGGGTGTGACAGATTGGTATCAGAGCCATGACTATAGGGATATAGGATAGGTTATTAGACCCTTAGAGCCTATACTATAGTCTGCCAAAATTTTAATTGATTAGGTGGTTACATACAAACTTGTGATATTTATTTGTTTCATATTTGCTTACATTTCAGTCAAACATACATGCTTATATACATATTCATTATACATATATCGATGTTCATGTGTTCAGTTTATTTTCATACTCTCAGTGTCCAAAGATTTTGTGCTATTTTCAAATCCCATCAAAGTAAGTTCTGCGACGGGCATGTAGTAACCGGAAGGGTACAAGTACCGGTAGTCGGGACGTCCTGTCTAGGTTGGCAATCGTATAAATCCAAAATAACGGACCAGTTTGCCTACCTGGGGACTAACGATGAGAGTACAACGGACCTATTAGGCCAAAGCATGCCACACCAAACGTCGTTCGAACTAACCTCACTTTGAGATGTCACCGTGTCCATGCCTGGACACCTTCCGAACATCACACGTTGTATACATATTTCTCGATTTTCTCCGGGTTTTGTGTACGCAACCAGGCAGAAACCGTGCGAACCATATGAAAAACCGGTATTCATGGGGGCCCACATGATTACACAGGTAAAGTATGGCGGCATGAAGGGCCTAACAGCAAGCAAAACCCAAGACATCCTATGGATGTAGTAGATTTATTTATCTATATTTATTTTATGAACGTTCATTCCCAAACTCGACCCACGATCCCAAAGGCATCCAACTCATACTCTTGACATGTATTCCTTGTAGATGTCTTCTAGCCTCGCTCGTAGGAAAATGAGAGCAGGAAAAGCCCGTGAACGCATGGCTACCCAAATCGCTCAGCAAATGGCGACCGTAATACCAAACATCGTAGTACAAGTTCAACAAGCCCTTACCGCTAATTCCGTTAACCCAACCCAACAAGAAGATCAAAACACTATCAATCCTTCAGTCACTAAATGCACCTACAAACATTTTAAATCCTGCGATCCTCCAAAATACGAAGGTACTGAAGGTGTCACCGCTCTCCTCCATTGGTTCGAAGAAATGGAGAACACTTTTCTAAATTGCGATTGCCCCGATGATCGCAAGGTGCGTTATGCTACCGGTCGTTTACTTGGAACGGCACTCACATGGTGGAATACAGAGAAGACAAAACGTGGTGTTGAAGAAACTATGACCTTGACTTGGGAAGAGTTGAAGGGAATCATGACAAGACGGTTTTGCCCAAGAAGTGAAATCAAGAAATTGGAGGATGAGTTTCACGCTTTAAAACAAAAGGAAGGCGACCACACCACATACAACAAGAGATTCCTTGAGTTAAATCAAATGGTTCCCAATTTGTTTACTCCCCTCTATCGTTTGATCGAGCACTACATTCGTGGTCTTCCATCAAAGATTCAAGACTCTGTAATAAGTACCTCGCCTGCAACTTTGGAAGCAGCAATGGAGCTAGCAACCGCACTCACTGAAAACCGAATCCGAAACAAAGATCTCAAAGAAGAGAAGAAGAAGGATAAAGCATCAACCGAAACCTCAAACCCCACCCGAACCGAATCCTTTACACCATCTACTTCTAAGAGAAAACGTGATGGGCAAATCTTCGCCGTCACCCAACGCAACCAACCCGCTTCACAAGTTGTACCTCCTCAAACTATCCCAAACGCCCAAATAGCACCCAACTCAACTTACCCAAACAAGAAGCCTTACATTGGACCTCACCCTCAATGCAACACCTGTTTCTATCACCATCCATCTACTTTACCCTGTCGGCTATGTGCGAATTGTGGACGCTACGGTCATTTGAGTAACGTTTGCCGCACCGCTCAAAACCAAACCTCAACCCCTACTCAACCCATGATCCAAACATATCAACAACCTCAATACCCCATGTACCCATATGTTCGAGCTTGTTTCAATTGTGGCGACCCTACCCATTTTAGAAACACATGCCCTCGTTTGGTTAACATCATAAACGCCCAAGCTCAAGCAAACCCAGTTAACCAAGCAAACCCAGCTCCGCCGCCAGCAAGAGGAAGAGTTTATAACATCAACGCCAATCCTATTGAAGATGTTAACGGTCCAAACCAACCACTTAACTAGCCTTCTCTCATCAAGAATCTAGATTCAACTCCAATCACTTAGTTTTTATGTTTTCTTTATGTTATCTCAATTTTCACGTATCTCAATTGGAATTTTATCCAAGAATTTTAAATTAATAGTTCAGTTTGTTTTATACTCATTGATTTAATATTCATATCATCATACTTCACGACATATCTCAGTTTCATCATTTAAAGAAGTTGAGTTGTGCCTCACTTCTACATAGACTAACCTCTCCATCATATTAAACGAGAGAGGTTTTGTCAAACACGGATACTATCAGAATTAAGACTCAAGCGCTGGTTGTTGTGTTTGTTTATGTTGTAGAGTCGCATAGAACTAATCATAACTTGCGGATAATGTCAATGAGAATTTGACAAGAATATGGTGGATACGCCGCTGGTACTTCCTATATATAAGTATTCTTGTCAAAAGATCGGAGGCATTATCAGGCGGTTATGAGAGGTTCCATGTATAGGTTGTTGTGTGATTAAGTTATTCATTTTCAATACATGCAATAAGCTCGGCTCCGTTTGATTGAGCCTTGAGCACACAGACAATTTCATTTTCAATACATGCAATAAGCTCGGCTCCGTTTGATTGAGCCTTGAGCACACAGACAATTTCATTCTCAATACATACAATACGATCGGCTCCGTTTGATTGAGCCTTGATCGCACAGATATATTTCATTTCAGTATTTTTATGTTTGATGTATTGGTTGTAGAGTTATAGGACTAATCATAATTCGCTGATAAAACCAATGAAAATTTGACAAGAATATGGTGGATACGCCGCTGGTACTTCCTATATATAAGTATTCTTGCCAAAGGATCAGAGGCATTATCAGGCGGTTATGAGATGTTCCATGTAGGATTTAGTATTGCCTTGATTGAAATTGGTGTTACATATATATATCATCTCACTATTTAAAGAAATTGGAATGCGATCCATTTCTACGTAGACTAACCTCTCCATCATAATAAACGAGAGAGGAACTGTCACCATTCAAACATATATACTATCATAATGTGGATTCAATTATTTGTTGTTGTGTTTACTTGTGTAGATTATAGTATTGGAAGTTTTGCCTTAGGATATAACCATACTTTTCCAAACATATCTAAACTCTTATGCATGATATCATTTTAGCAAATCATTCCTGCTTAACAATACTTATACAGTAGGCAACAAAAAGCGATTCCTGTATTAGGATACTTAACCTTTACAAGGAACGTTACCGCCTCAAACCAAAAACTTAAACCCTTATTTCTTCTAAAGCATGTAACTGTCAAAACTAAACACCATCATTCTTTTAGGCAATTATATCCCTATTTAAATTTCGGGACGAAATTTCTAAAAAGCAGGGGATACTGTAACATCCGTCAAAAACGGATTTACCAAACCCGCTCCGTTTATCAACCGAACAGTCAGTCAAATTTTTCGTTGCGAATTAAATACCCAAAATAATTTTAAACGATCCGTAATCAATTATTATGCGGGGATATGTATTTAGTTTTTGAAAATCTGTCAAAAATAACAAAATAAAAATGTTTTACTCATGCCGGGTTTCGAACTCGGGTCCCTACCGGTTCAAACCAACACTTATCTCTCAGCCGACAAACCACTCCGCCACTTTGATTTTCTGATAAAGAAAGGAATCAATTAATTCAAATATTAAGTTTCGGAAATCAAATTCAGTTATTGCGCCCAAAATAACAGTCGTCGGAAATCCCGACGACTTCGCCGATTATTTACGTTTTCGCTCAAAGTAACCGATAACTTAACTATTACGACGGTTATAACCGACGTCTGAACCGCGACATCAGCCATAACCGCCGGAGTACGGTTGACTTCGAATTAAGACCGAATTCAGACCCCATTCATCCCAATACTACCCTATAAATACACCCACAACTCGCCAGAAACCTTACACACTCAAATCGCACATTTTCTCGGCGAAAACTCACTCGCCGGAACTATCTTATACTTCGCCGGAAAACCGTATCCGTAATCTATGAGCTTTACTGAACCCCCTAAACCTTTACCGAAGTCACCCACACCCTTTGTAAGCCTTCGGAGGACTCTCTGCTGCAAGATACTGTCGCCGGAAAAAGATTGCTGTCGCCGGAGTTCTGCCGGAAAACAGAGTAAAACCAGTTGGTACTTTTCACGTCTAATTCCTTTCCTTTTTACTTTTATCTCGTCTGTAATTGATCGTTAAACGCTAAAAGAACATGAATCAACCTTTCGAACCAGTCAGCCGTCACTTCCGGTTAAAAACAGCGAAGAAGACGACATTTCGGTAACGGTTAAGTATAATTAAAATCAAGTTATTTACCGGGTTAGACACACAGTCCAGCGGTGGACTGTGTGCACATTTAACGCTAAGGTCACGAGTTCGATTCCGGTTCCACACACGCCGCCTTGAGAAAAATTCTTTTTTTTCAGCAAACTGAACCGGAGTCGCCTTGAGTATATGTTAAGTATATTGATAACCGAGTTTATAACCAAGTGGGACACACAGTACAGTGGTGGAGTGTGTGTCCGCTAACCCACAGGTCCCGGGTTCGAGACCTGTGGAGCGCACCGGTTTGTGAATTAATTCGTTTTTAAAAATAAAAGGATTTCTGTTTAACTCTAATTAATATATATATATATATAATTAAAATCGGATATATAACGGGTTAGACACGTAGCTCAGTTGGTAGAGCTGCGTGCACGCGTACGGGAGGTCTCGGGTTCGAGCCTCACCCGGCGCACAACAATACGCCTTCCGAACCGGTCAACGATAGTCAAAGTCAACGGTCAAAGTTACTGTAGCAAAAATAAAATATTTTTTTTATTATTTTTTTATTTAATTATTTTTATTTAAAATCAATTAAAAATACTTAAAAATAACATTTTTAAGGTTAGAAAATAGCCTCAAACTCACAAAAATACACCAAACAATCCTACTAAATAGATTAATAAAATCCGTTTACTTACCAAACCATAATGCGATTTATCTAGGTTAATTTCACTCGTGGTTAAAACCATTTCGCGTGCATTCAACCTCATCAACCGAACGCACCCAATGTGAGTGAATTCTTACAAACTCCCCTTTTTATTCATGTTTTGGGGTGTATCATGTGTCGTTTAAACTAATTCTCTTATGCAAATTTGTGTTATACCATTATATGAACTAAACTAGAATGTAACTATTATTGGTTGTGATGTATTCATATTGTCAATGTCATTCATTAGGCCCATCAGTTCCTCGTGGGAGACGAGAACAACGCGTACCTCAAAACTCATACATTAGGCCCATCAGTTCGTAAGAACAACGCGTGCCTCAAAACTCATACATTAGGCCCATCAGTTCGTAAGAACAACGCGTGCCTCAAAACTCATACATTAGGCCCATCAGTTCGTAAGAACAACGCGTGCCTCAAAACTCATTCATTAGGCCCATCAGTTCCTCGTGAGAGACGAGTCGAACAACGCGTGCCTCAAAACAATTATTTGGTGATGTGTGTTCAATATTCGATATTATGTGTTGTGTGAATAAACTTACATCTACATTTACTCATATATGGTATGCACCTTATTTATAATCAATTGGATAAACTTGTTCAAATGTTTTCCATAGGATTCACTCGCCAACATTATGTTGATCCAAAAACCTTTTTACACATGATACAGGTGAACAGGTTGAAGCAAGGAAAACATAGGATATGCCTTAGAAGAGAACCAAGAAGCTTAGATTGATAGTTAGAACACGTTGTATCATTTATTGTAAATTTCCATTAAATTGTATTAATGAATATGAAACATATAATAAATGTCATGAGCTTTGATGATAACCCAATCATGCCCCGATCACCTTTTCCGCTGCGGGTAGGGGTGTGACACGACGTCCCATCCAAAACCTTTGACCTCCGCTAAGAGCATCAACATGTTTTGACTCTATATAGACATAGAAAGCACGGATGACCCAAGTTAATGGTGTCAGAAGATTATTGGTAGATTTTAAGGATTTAACATAAACTCTAATGACCCAAGTTAAAAGCGACACTATTATTTCATTCATGTCAATAAATTATTTTAATAAATTAAAGTCATGAACACACATAGACATCTTGCTTACCTATGATCTTTCTTAGTTAGCTTGTCATGAAGGGGATAAGTTTCCCCCAAACACCCTCAAGAATCTAGTCAAGAATGGGCATGGAAGAAGATATGATCAAACTTGTAAAGATCATATAAATTATAAAAAGCTTGATTACACTAATGATTCGTTAGTTTTTCCTAATGATTACAGTGATTAAAGAGTGTGGGTAGAAGAGAAGTGTGTAGTGGAGAAGAGGGGAGAGAATAAGCAAGTGAAAATGGTGGAAATGAGCTTCTATTTTTAGGCAGTTGCAGGCGAGGCACGGGTCATGCCTGGCTAGATGACTGGCTATACTTGGTATCTAAGGCACGGGTTGTGTCTCGTCAGCACGGGTCGTGGTAAACTTTGTGGGCCCCACAGGATTTTCAAATCTTCTAGAAGCTTTTCTATGTCTTGTACTACCGAGGCACGAGGCGTGCCTAGATTCATCTGCCCTATCTTCGCGCGGTGGGCTTCTGGAGGTATTTTGATCCGAGGCACGGGGCGTGTCTGTCGAGGCATGAGGCGTGTCTGGACAATTTCTTTAGTTTTCTCCATTTTTCGCCTGGTTTTGCTTCATTTGTTAATCTTGGGTTATTGTTTACCTGAAAAATCAATATAAACCAATTTAAACCTATTTTGAAAACTTCATTAACAAAACATATTAGAAATGAGTGATAATTTGATATAAAAACGTGTGCATTTTTGCTCATATCAAGAAACAGAGCCAAACCTAAATGATTATTGTGCCATGTCAATGTTCCACCGAGACATTGAATGTGTGGATAATATATAATTGTATTGATTGCAATCGATGTTAGCGCGACTAACCACAAAAGGGGGTGTCAAAAACAAATAGCGCTATCTATATTATTCCATGGCTATACCGAAAGCTAATTGTTATGGTTGAGTGAAGGGACTTAAGTGCGGCGAATCCAACAACTCATGAAATACCATATAATGTGGATAACATATATACCAAAGTATTATGATTTTCCCCAAAAAGTATAAAGCAAGTATAAAAAAGGGGTTGTGAAACTCATAGTTCAAAAACACTCCTCGTAGTTGTGGAATAAATGATTTGTAAAAGTGTGCCAAGTTTTAGGGCTTGTCGGTTCAATAGCACTTCTGATACTTGTCGGTTTTACCGTTTATTATAATTGTTTTCTTTTACCAAAATGGCTCTAAACCTTTGGTATATTTTAAAAATAGTTTTGATATATGCCATTTTTGAAATAAACATCGTTTAAATGAATGCTAAAACTCTAAATTCACTAAAAATACTCCCAATGCCCAAATAATTCCCCCAAATTCCAAAGTCACTTTTGACCTTTATTGAAAAAAATATTATTTTTGATATTTTTAGTATTTTTGTTAAGAAAATGTAAGTAAAAGTGTTTAAAACGTAAAGCCATTAATCAAAACCATAGTTCCCTAACTCATTTTCACTTGTATTTGTTTTATTAGCTTAGAGTAAAGATACTATACAAATAAGCTTATCACACAAAACGTATGAATTGGATGAAAAAGTTAAAAAAAACACGATGACATTTTCGTAATTCTTTTACTGTTAGGGTAATTATCAAAATGAGAAGATAAAGTTGAAATATCTAAGATCTCTTAAAATAAATTACCAATTTATTTAAAAAAAAAACACCAATGATAATATTAATTAAAGGTCACCAAAAATGTCACTATGAATTTATATAAAGGCAAATACCCAAATTTCTGCAACTCGTATATATGTTCCCATACTTGTTCAACTTTCCTCAAAATATGTATCATATCATCCCTCTTTCTTTGTAGCACATGTTTCGCAGACCAAACATTACCCACTTTTCCTCCATTATAATCTCCACCACATAAACCCTAATCATTCAATTAATCCCCATTAGCCGATCCCCTTTTCAATTTTTTAACTTCACCGGATTAATGGGACTGAAAGGATTTGTTGAAGGCGGGATAGCGTCCATAGTTGCCGGATGTTCAACGCACCCACTTGATCTCATCAAGGTCCGGATGCAGTTGCAGGGAGAAAACTCTCCCATGCGCGCCGCTCGGGCCCAGCTGGGTACCAGCATCCCCGTTTCTGCCCCCCCACGCATGGGGCCCATTGCTGTGGGGATGCGGATCATCCAGCAGGACGGAGCAGCAGGATTGTTTTCAGGTGTGTCTGCCACTATGTTGCGTCAGACACTTTATTCCACGACTCGTATGGGTCTATACGATATGATGAAGAATAAATGGACGGATCCGGAGACCGGAAGCATGCGGTTGTGGAAGAAAATCGGTGCTGGATTGATCGCTGGTGGGATCGGTGCCGCGGTTGGGAACCCGGCTGACGTGGCGATGGTTCGCATGCAGGCAGACGGGAGGCTCCCGGCTGCACAACGTAGGAACTATAAAAGCGTGGTTGACGCAATATCGCAAATGGCAAAAAACGAGGGGATTGGTAGCTTGTGGCGCGGTTCATCGCTTACAGTGAACCGCGCCATGTTGGTGACTGCGTCACAGCTGGCATCATATGATCAGATCAAAGAGACAATATTGGAAAAAGGTGTAATGAAAGATGGGTTAGGGACCCACGTGACCGCGAGTTTTGCTGCTGGGTTCGTGGCTTCAGTGGTCACGAACCCGATTGATGTTATTAAAACTCGGGTCATGAATATGAAGGTGGAGCCTGGAAAGGCTCGGACTTATGCAGGTGCGGTTGATTGCGCCCTACAAACTATAAAAGCCGAAGGGCCGATGGCGCTTTACAAAGGGTTTATTCCTACGATATCGCGGCAGGGACCGTTTACTATCGTGCTCTTTGTCACACTGGAACAGGTCCGGAAATTGCTAAAGGATTTCTGAACTAATTGATGATTGAATACATTGATCTATTTAGGAAAATAAAATAGGAATATTATTATAAGACGCAATAATTTATTTGAGATAGTAAATATAATATTAAGATTCATATATCTTTTTTAAGGTCATTACGAATATTTTATTATACTTACAGTTTTATTTAACTGATTTTTTCTGTAAAATGATTGATGCATATAAAAGTATAAAAATACAAAAAAGTGGCAATGATCAGTTGAAATTAAGCACAAAAGTTAATGGTGCGGTTTGAATTTTTGATAATAAGATGATTGTAGATGGTGGCTATACCTACTTTTTCCAATAATTTATTTGAGATAATTCGACAAATGAACTATGTGGTTTGATTTATATATTTATAATAGACTAGAACCTTCTGTATTACACGGGCTTTATAAATGTAATTTATTATAATAAATAATAAAAAGATATATCTTTAAAATTATTATTATGTAATATGATCATAATAAAAATAAACGTTTATCCTTATCTTAATTTTTGTTTAAAATTATTTACAGAAAAACGAATAAAATAATATATTTTTTACTTGAATCTTATTTATTAACATATATTATCTATATCTATTTATTTAGGGTAAAGGATATAAAGATGAAATTCATGGATTAAAATAATATTTTTAATTTGAATCTTATTAACAAATATTATCTCTATCTATTTATTTTGATATTTTAATTAAAAATGGTAAAAGATAAAAAGATAAAAATCATGATAAAAATAATATAACTTTTTATTTGAATCTTATTTATTAACAAATATTATCTATATCTATTTATTTAGGGTAAATGATAAAAAGATAAAATTTATGGATTAAAATAATATTTTTTATTTGAATCTTATTAACAAATGTTATCTCTCTCTATTTATTTTGGCGGGAAAACATAACTGATAGAACGACATGTGTCCACATATAATTTACTTTATTATAAGTATAAATTATACTTATAAAGTTACAGTCTTGGACTATGTCGTATTTATTTTGTAATATTTTTTTTGAGTCTTTCAATTTTCAAAAAGTCACATTTATAAAATGACTATTTTACCTTTTTATTTATTAGTTTGTTACCATATTCAAAAGACTCTCTCTCTTTCTCACATCCGCCTGTCCCTCATATATCCGGTGATGGTTCCGACTGAACCATGTTTGTGAATCGATGGCGTTTATTGCAACTTCAACGCAGAATTTTGCCCATTCCTAGTGTCGCCATTTGTTGTTCGGATAGTCACTACTTTCAGTGATTTAAAAGAAGAAGGAATGTCAGAGAATTTATCATGCGGTGCTAGGGTCGGTAACATAGATGACCACTTCACTCAAAACTTCCTCAATGAGAATTGTATGTCATGTTCTATTTTATGTGTTTGGTGTTGTGGTGGTGACAATATGGAAATTGAGTGTTTGATTTATGCATATATCCATTGCCCTAGAAATTATTTGTTTCTTCATTATATCTTTTTGGTTGTGCTTAAACTACCTACCCACTCTACTTTTTCTTGTCGTATCTTCCTTTAATTATCAAATCACTAATATTTCTATCTTTTTAATATCAAAAGATAAAAAAAGATCTCGACAATTTAAGTTTTCTAGGAGAGTACAATAAAATATTTGACAAGTGAGGCGCGTTTAGCAACCATATTCACCTACATGACAAAAATGTAAACCCCTTAGATTTCTTATTCATCCTTGTGTTTCAGTCTATCTATTAGCTACTAATAAAATTAATTATTTAAAAAAAATTACATGAAGAAAAGTAAGGAGTGAGTCTGACTGAATAACCCAAATGCCGACCTAGGACAAATCCAAGAACAGACCGATTAACCATGTTTCGTTCTCGGTCTTTAATTTTAGGAATGGAATTAGGTTCGAGTAAAAACCCACAAACTTTTGAATTTCGTAAATCATTATGTTATTGTTAATGATACATATGAAATATGGATTGTACGAATTTGATTTTTATAAATTTTGAATTTAACATTTTGTCGTGTCTTATAAATTGGATTGTACGTAGTCTATAAGTTAATGATAGATGATTACATATGAAACATCATAACATAAGTTAATCTAACCACACTTAGCTCAACCCGAAAATACCGAGACCAACCAACCATATATCAGTCCAAGCTCCGGATTTGATTTCCAGCAAATTGCAATCCGGTTTCAACTAGACACCCTTAAAAATAGCTTTGTATACGAGAAAAAGAGAAAATATCACAGAATAGTAACAAAGTTTTAATTGGGTCACTCGTGTCATTTTTGCTCCAATTAGAGAACTTAACATTCAAATCTAGCCATTTCCTTTTCTCCGTGTGTCAAGAAAAAAATGTAGCATAAGACTCTGGGGTCGGATTATTTTAACATATGAAAATATATATATTAAAAATAAAAACACTTTAATTACATTAAAAATTAAAAAAAAACAAGTTAAAATTCATGTCATCACTATCGAAGTTAGCATCAAATAAAAGAGAAAAAAACAACAAAAATCCATATCATCACGGTTACCTATGAAATGCATGAAAAATCCTTAATTTTAAGGGAAATTGGATTTTAATAATCCGAAGTTTCACCCGCTGGCCACTAATAATCCCAACTTCAAAAATTCTCTGTAACAATCCCAACTTGTAAGATTTTGGCCCCCAATGATCCTTTGCTAACTGGGTTATAACCCAGTTAGTTTTTTGCTGACGTGGACACCAAACCTAGTTATCTGCTGACTTGGCTGCTTATGTGGCACCATCACCATCACCACCACTTCCTCCTCCACTGCCACCATTCACCATATCCACCGAGCACCCCACCCTTCCAACCTCCGGCCACCACCATTAAAGTTCCATCCACAACTCCAACCGCCTCACCGGAAAAACGTGAGACCCAGAGATGGTAAAATTTTGAAGTTTTGAGTAGCGGAGAAGGTTACTAGAGGTTGGAGATGACTAGTGGTGCTCTCCTTTGGTGGTTTCAGGGGTAAAGAGGGTTGTCGGAATAAGTTGCAGGTCACCGGAGTTGCGTAGATGGTGGAAATTTCGAACTTTTGAGCAGCTGAGAAGATTACAGGAGGTCGGAGATGACTGGTGGCGGTCTCGTTTAGTGGTTTCATGGGTAAAAAGGGTCGCCAGAATAAGTTGCAGGTCACCGGAGTTGCGTAGATGGTGGAAATTTCGAAATTTTGAGCAGCGGAGACAATTATAGGAGGTTAGAGATGACTGGAGGTGGTCTCGTTTGGTGGGTTCAGGGGTAAAAATGGTCGCCGGAATACGTTGCAGGTCACCGGAGTTGCGAAGATGGTGGAAACTTTGAAGTTTTAAGCGGTCGGGAATGTTAAAGGGGGTCGAAGATGATCGGGGTTGCTGGAACAAGTTGGTGACGGCGGGAGGTGGTGATGGTGGTGGTGGTAGACTGTGGTTGTAGGTGGTGGTGATGATGATGGTGCCACATAAGCAGCCAAGTCAGCAGATAACTAGGTTTGGTGTCCACGTCAGCAGCCACGTCAGCAAAAAACTAACTGGGTTATAACCCAGTTAGCAAAGGATCATTGGGGGTCAAAATCTTACAAGTTGGGATTGTTACAGGGAATTTTTGAAGTTGAGATTATTAGTGGACAACGGGTGAAACTTCGGATTATTAAATCAAATCCCCTAATTTTAATGAAAAATGAATGTTGAGTGACCTAATTGAAACACTTTTGAAACTTGAGTAACCTAATTGATACACTTTTAAAATTTGATAACTATTCTACAAAGCTATCCTGAAAAAAAAAAGCAAAAACCACATAAACTCTTGATATCTCACAAGATATTGAAAAGTAAAGATACATAAGTTACTAAGGACAATATTAACACAAGTGTGTGTATATATATATATATATAAAATAAACAAAAAGAACGATTTAATTTTAAGGGTATCTTTCAACACCCATTTTAAGTCAGTATTGATTGTCTAAAGAATTGGATGATAGCTCTAAATAATGTAGGGCAGCATGAAGGTAAATAGAGGTATGAACAGGTCAATGAGTCACAAATGCAGGGGCCCTCTTCGATGGACTGTTTACCAACCTCATCAATTACATCAAGCTACGGTCCAAGTGATGTTACCTTTGATGGCTGGATATTTTGGAAGATGATTAGAAGGAACAAAATTACCCTATTGCCCCTCACGTGTGCGATATGCGATGACCATCGATCCTAATACCAACATAATCCGTCAACTGGTAGAAATGCTAGCGAGTTGAATTATTTGTGAGCTATTTACAATCGGGGATAAGAGTTTAAAGTGAGTGAAGTTTAAACAAGCTGAAGCCCAATTTTAATACGTTAAGTGCAGGCCTATAAAAATAAATATAATATTTATGGAGGGTTAGGATACACTAGCAAGTTTCTATGGGTAGGAAGACTAGGGAGTAATCGTGACAATCAATTTATTAATTAAAGGCCAAGATTAAATGTATGAAATTGAATGAAGAAAGAAGGCGCGTGAGTTTATTTGGGGGTATTCTAGTCAATCCAGGTAATAGTTTCTCTCTCCTCTAATTTCCTCTCATTTTTTAAACGTTAATAAATTTTTCACACGACATTATTTTTTTTATAAAATTGCACCATAAAAACGAGTTTTTTTTTATCTTTAAAATGAGTATGTTATTGCTATACTTTTGAAAAAAAAGTTTTCGATAACTCAGATGCGTAAAACGCAATGAATAAAAAACACAAAAAATGATTTTTTTTTTCTAAAACGCAATAAGCTAAAAAACACCAGAAAATGTCTTTTTTTAAAACGCAATGAAAAAAAACATAAAAAATGTCTTTTTTTTTTTTTCTAAAACGCAATGACTAAAAACACAAAATAAAGTGTTTTTTTTTTTCTAAAACGCAATCGTCTAAAAACATAAAAGAAAGTGTTTTTTTCTAAAACGCAATGGATTATAAACACAAAACAAAGTGTTCTTTTTAAAACGAATGTACTAAAATACAAAAAATAGTGTTTTCTCTAAAACGCAATGGACAAAAAACCCAAAATAAAGTGTTTTTTCTAAAACGCAATGCACTGAAAACACAAAAAATGAGGTTTTTTTAAAAAAAAAACGCAACAAACTTAATACAAGAAAAGATTGTGTTTTTCATTGTATTATAACACGTAATGGACTAAAACACACAATAAAGTACTTCCATTGTCTTTTAAATTTTACAAAATTCTATTCCTTTTTTGAAAAATACACAGTTCATATGTAATAGTGTATCAAAGAAAGAAACATAAAACGCAAGAATGAAAATACAATAAAGTTGTGTTTTATCACTTTGTTTGTAAAACCCGATTATAAATATTTACACATATACTCATTCAAAACTCACAGGTATGTTTTTTAAACTTTTAAAACTACAACTTAAAAACATATTAAAACACAATTCAAAATTTATCAAAACATGCATAAAAACAAATCCCTATAAAATATTTGTTTTTTAAACTTTTAAAGTTACAAATTAAAAAACATCCTAAAACCGCAATACAAAATTTATCAATACAATGCATAAAAAACAGATCCCTACAATCACGTGCTTTTTTTTTTCTTTTAAAACTACAACTTAAAAACACAAATCATAAAGATAAACACATGGATACCTAAAACGCAATACACAATTTATTAAAAATAAAAAATGCATACAAAAACAAATACTTAACTACTTCCATTAAATTAGTGAATATATTTAATAGGCTCACCGTGCATCCTCACCATCTGTCTCAAATTGGTAGTCTCTTTGTTTGGGAGGTATGACTTCAAAGTGAAGCAATCTGGTGATAGGTCATAGCAAGGTTTTGAGAACAACTAATCACGGAGAAGATAGAAGGGCGACCTGCAACCGTAATCTTAACCAGATCTGAATCCCACTCGTCTGTATCGTCTTCGCGGAATTGGTGTTACGTGTGTTGATTAGCAGAGTAGCGGTGGCGGTGATTGTTGTGGTGCCGGTGGTTGTTGTGGTGGTTTAGGAGGTGGCGGTGGCAGTGGCGGTGGGGTGGTGGCGATGGAGTGGAGTGGAGTGGTGAAGTGGTAGTGGTGTGGGGTGAGAGATAAACAAGATCTGGGTTTTTCTTTAGGTAAAACATTAATTTGAATGGACTAAATTACTTCTCTTTCTTTTATGTTTTTTTAATTTTGTCACGTGTCAACCTGTGATTGCTTTCTAGAGTTCTTATCTAAACCATACTTCCTATTTAATCCTTACCCTATTTATGTAATATGTTATAGTGATAAATGTGTAGGTTGTGTAGGACATATACCTCTACATATGATTTGCATATTTGTAGGTTCTATAAATAAACAAATTTTTATGTTTATATTTATAATATTAGAAGGACAAATATACATTGAATTCCAACTATTTTCTTAAAATTTATTTTTTGATGGATGAGGAAATGAAATGGAAGAGATAATGGAATGAATAAAGAAATGAAATGCATCATTACATTCTATGGACTTGTTTCTTTACCATGTTGGAATGGAATGAATCGTTACCTTGTGTTGTTTGGCAGGCATGAAAAGAAGGAACAAAATTGGCGATCGGTGGTCGATGGCGCAAGTGGGTGGTGGCAGTGGTCGATGGCCGCAGTGGGTGGCGGCGGCGCATGGCGCCGTTGTTCGGTGGCGAAGGGTGGCGGTGGCGTCGGTTTTCGGCGGCGGATGGTGGCGGTGGGCGGTAGCGGTTGTGGGGGCAGCGGCGAGTGGTGGCGACGACAACGAACACTGGTGGCGGAGGATGGTGGAGGTCGGCGGTGCTTCGGTGTTCGGTGGCGGAAGGTGGCGGCGGCGGTGGATGGTAGCAACGGTGGTGGCGTCGGTGTTCGGCAGAGGCGGATCTACTTAATGCCAAGGGGGATCGCCCGCTACCGCTTGGGGCTCCGGCGGTAGTGTAAAATTAGTGTAAATTTCGAAACAAATTGACGTTTTTTCAATTTCGTTACCGCTTTTTTATAAAATGTTACTGCTTGGCGGATTTTCTAGATCCGCCACTGGTGTTCGGTGGCGGAGGGTGGCGACGACGGTGGGTTGTGGTGGTGGTGTTAGCGGTGGCGCCGTTGTTCGGTTGTGTAGGGTGGCGGTGACGGTGGGAGGCGATGGTCGGTGGTGGCGGGTGGCAACGAAAGGTTTTGGCGGCATTGTCGGCGGTGGCGTCGGTGGTCAACGGTGTAGGGTGGCGTCGGTGGTGGGTGTCTAGTAGCGGGAGATGTTGGCGATGAAGGTGAGAGAGGGAATGGAATAGTAAAATAATAAATAAATAAATAAATAAAAAACGAGCCAACTTGAGCTATTGACATTACACACGAGCCAAATTCGAGCTTTAGTAATGGCACTCGAAATGAGCCAAGTTCAAGCTTTATTCGGGCTTTATTGTTACCGTTGTTAAGTATAACCATTTTGCACTTTGGTTGCAGCGACCAAACATGTTAAAATGCAACCTAAATTGATATTATAGGATGATTTCAGTAACCTCAAACATCAATTCCTTGATCCCAGAACTTGTTGCTTAATCTCTTCGATCTTCGATGCCAATTATCTCTGTTTCTCTGCAAAACGTACCAAAATCCAGCTTCTAAATAAATTTATTTTTAAAGAAAATCACAAAACTAGCCATTTTTCTTTGTGTTATACTTATATAGTCATGTAAGAGAAAAATCAACGTAATACGTGGTAAAAATCGGCATTCTTTATATATTTGTCCATATTTTGTTAATATTCATATCAGGTTTTGTTGCACTTATTACTCAATTAGAAAAAAAAAACGGGCTAATCATCGTTAAAACAATGTAATATATTTTTCCTTTTATAAGATACTTTAGACAATTTGGGAGTGAAAGGGTGATACACGACTATAGGTCGCAATAACAATGCACGAATGGGCATAAACGGCGATACACGAGAGAAAGTACAGACAGTCTCAGTTACATACCTTGAAGAGCAAGTAACGTGTGCTGAACCAAATACTGTAGCCAAGACCCACCAACTCCATCAATTTAGGAAACTAGTAACAGAAAATTGAAAAAAAGAAGAGAAATTATTGATTATAAGACACATCATGATATTAATTTTTTTTACTTTAACAAGTACAAAAGCTATATAACACACCAAAGGTATATGATCAATAGCTCCGACTATAGATGTGGTCAACCAGAGGGCTGTAATGCCGCTTACACCAAATAAAGCAATTGACAAGGAATCTTCGAGACCCAACTACAGAATAAGCACAAGTATGTTGTCAGTATATAGAGAGGATACACAATGATGTTCTAAAATAATATCCACAAACCATTCCTTTGAAAACCTTGGCAATTTCTAATTTGAGATACCATGAAAATGCCAACTATTTTTTTTTCTTCAATTTTGGGCAATTTCAAGATATGTAACCTGTTTGTTCATTGCTGTCTTTACAATATAGAGATGGCAACTATTTTCACACACAAGTAGGGGTGTTCATCGGGTTTTTTTTTCTGGTGTTCGGTTTTTCAGGTCGGGTTGTTCTGGTTTTCGGCTACGAAAACGTGACCCGATAACCGACCCATTCAAAGCTTAGGTTGGTCGGGTTTGGGTTATTCAGGTTGTAGTTAGTTCGCTTTTCAAATTTAGATGTAAAATGAAAATATTTTTTTTATTACAAAATATCATCAAAATTCATATTACTACGAAAATATATCAACAAAACTCAAACATCATTTGTGATTTGACAATATGATATTATAATATTCAAAAGTTCCAAAACTATACTAGAGACTCCAAACCAAAACATATTTAAAGAAAAAAAAAGACAATTAATGTTTGGGTTTTTTCGGGTCGGGTTGTTCGGGTTTTGGCTGGGAAAAAGTGGCCCGATTACCGAATCATACCTCATCTTTGATAATGCTATTGGTCGATCTTGAAGGGCATTTAAGAAAACATTTTGAGCTTATAGTTCAGAGATTTAGCCATGAACAGAATCACACCTCGACTTTGAGCTTATTTAGAAAATCATACTGAGGAATTTGATCATCAGCCGCGCCATCATCTTTGAATAGACCAAACCCACTACTCTCGTCGGATTGACTTTCGTTGACTCTCACTACATCATCAGTTTCTTCTTTGACATACTGATTTACTCCATATGATGCTTCCTCAGGCTTTGTTGATTCAATAGATAAGTCGTTGACTGCGTCTGTTTCTTCTTTTGACATACTGATTTACATTATCTGATGGTTCCTCAGGTGTTGTTGCTTCTGTAGATGAGTCGTTGACTGCATATGTTTCTTCTTCGACATATTGATTTACTTCATTTGATGCTTCCTCGGGTGTTTTCGCTTCTATAGATTAGCAGTTTGCAGCATGGTTCTTCTTTGACATACTGGTTTGACCCATTAGATGTTTCTTCAGAAGCAGTTGCGTTTATAGATGCGTAGTTGTAGCAGTGTAAGCCTATAAACATCAAATTGTTCAATTAAGGTATAACTAAGTTTACCAGTTTTTTAATGTCTACCCAGATAACCAACTGACAGAGCCTTTTTTAGTAGGCAAACACTCCAAGAAATTTAGAGAGAACAAGAAGCTTTTGGGCAATTTTCTGATATTTTTTTCCAATGCAAAAATGCAGAATTTAAACATGCAGGGAACCCAAGGCTTATCACCCATGTTCCTTATTTCATGGACATCATGCACCACAACCTAATCCACTAACTAAACATGATAATGCAGTTAACTAACATGTGAAAACATAATAAAAACATGTGGAATTAAACAAAATGCAGCGGTGGATTTCCAGCGATAACTTGCAGCTTCAATCACTCAATCTGATGGGCCTTTTAGTTTGTCTCTTGGGCCTGCCTTCCATGTTGGGTTCCAGTTGGACTTGTTCAGCTGTGGGGCCAGCCCAGTTCGTAACACCAACTTCATAAATTGATATGTGAATTAGTCTTGCATGCCTATCGAGATATGAAATTGTGAATAAGAATAACATGTTCATTTCAAACTGAATAGGCTAGACATTATATAAACAAGCAAGCAAACGTACCCAGTAAAATCTCATTCATAGCACACCTATTGGTCGGATCTGGACTCTGGAAAGGGTGGGATGAGGGAGGCTGCTCCCACTAAAACCCTGGCTCCAAACATCTTTTTAATACATGTACAGGATAGTAATTCATGTAACATATAATGTGGTTAAAAGAATCAAACCGACAGAGTACTAATAAATATAGTAGTAAACTACTGCTAGCATGATGTAATGAGTAAAGTAAACTATAGTAGCAACATACAAAGGAGCAAGGAGACAAGCAAAAGTAGCTCTACGCCCCTTGAAATTACCTATACACTCCCCTACATGATGATTAGAACCAAATAACACAAAGTTTGGCCGAAATAACATAATAGTTGTCGTTTTTGCCTAGGCCTAGCAGAAATATAACCAGTTCAAAGTAATTTTTATGATTGGAAACTTGGTATGCGATGACCTTCACAAGTGAGGTCCGTGAATCACACTCACACATCAAGGAAAATGACCCACATTCACAAATACACTTGAAAGTTTAATAGCTCGCATTTTGTATTATCGTGACGACCGACGATCCTTTTTAAACTCACTTTAGTTTCACCAGTGATGTAAAAATCGGGATTAATTGTGATTTTACATAATCGGACCATAAAATGGGTAGGCAGTCAAAGGCGGTCCTAATCGGTCTTCGAACCATAAAATCCGACATCGACCCTCCTGTTCTCCAAAGTATTTGAACTGATATGTTATTTTTTGAATTTTTAAGTACTTGACTTATTATAAATAAGTTAATTGCTTATGTTTGAAGTTTGAACCTATGAAGCATGGGGACGTTAGGTATCATTGAGTACCCGTACAAGGGACGTTTTGGGAACGGAAACGCCATGGGGACGTTCCCTAAACCTTTCCGGTAAAATGGGGATGGCGGTATGACGTTTCGGGGACGTTTCCTATTATATTTAGGGTTTTAACTTTTAAACCTTTCAAATTCCAAAACATAACGGCGGCCTTTCAATTAAACATCGTGATCCACATTCAAGTTCATCGACAGTCTTCAGTTCTTCACTTTTCAATTCATCAATCATCATCTCTATTCATCAATCATCCGCTGTATTGATAATTAATTACCTATGGTTGATTTCATCATCTCCATTATCTTTATTTTTTTTTGCCGTAACCGTATCTTGAATTTTTGAATTTTTCCGTTCCCCGTACCCGTATCGCCCCCGTACCACAGTCCTGTACCCGTTCCCGTGCTATATTTTGAACTACACTATGTGAACTTTGAAGTATTATATTCATATCTATGTGTGTGTATGTTTGAAAAGTTACATACAAAATTCCAATTCAACCAATCTCTATTAATCGCTAGTTGGTACCCTAGCGTATAGCGAATTTTACAACACTGCACACCCCATACCTCAGGAAGAGAAACATATTACTTTCAACAACAGAATTATAACTCCCAATTGACCTTTAAATCTAGGGCAAGCAAACCTACTTACAAAAAACTAACCAATATCAAACAAATAAAACCATTAAATTACATATTTCCAACAGAAACGAACCAACTTAATAAGTAATTGAAATTTGATGGAAATTTGGGTTTTACAGTAGTAACAGAATAAATACTTACGAATGTGAATGTGTATCTTGATTGTTGAGTGCAATTGTGTTCGGTTTCATACGGAGAGAAAGTTTCCATCGGAAGCTGCAGGGCATCATACCGGTAGGACTGCATACCGACTTCACTTAAGAGGGGGGAGATGCAGGGCATCATACCGGTAGGCTCCCACGGGGTGCTATTCAGGCCAGCACACCACCGCCACCTATGCGTGTTAGCTAGGCCAACTCCTATACCGGCTAACCATCACACACATCGAGAAAAAATTGACCGTTTGAATTGTTTTTTTACCGTTTGGTCATAAAAAAAATCATTTCAAATAATTTATTCACCTCTCTATATAAAACTATCCACACCATACAATCAAACCACAAAATTCTCTACATTTTATATTCACATTCACCAACAATTTTCAATCTTTCACATTCACAATCCAATGGCAAACTCGTGGACAGAAGAAGAAGACAACAACGAAGACATTGCGATGACGCTATCTTATGTAGTGCTCTAACACGCACTCACATCTCCTACGAGACAGTCCATCTTTTGGAGTCGGGTGTATTGGCTATTACAACCTATGTGGGTGACATGAACCGAATCGCGAATCAATTAGATTCACGATTCACTCAGTTCTGTTACCAAATTTCTAGATTCCATGCCACATTCTTGAATGTGCCAATCCCAACAACGAGCTCTCGGAGGACGAGCTTATTCAAGTTGCTTGTATCGACTACAAGCACCACTTCGACGATGATTTAACCCACGTAGCGGCGTGCGCATTCTTGCTAACTATGTTTAAGTTATAATTTTTTAGGTTTTAGGATTTTAATTTTATGTGATGTTTTAAATTTTAAGTTTTAATTATGTGTAATGTTTTAAGTTTAAGTTTTAATTATATGAAATTTTTTAAGTTATAATCTTAAATTTTAAGTTTTAGGATATTTAATTTATAGAATATAATTAAAAAAGTAAAAACTATCCACAAGTCTAGAAAAAATTGACCATTTGAATTGTTTTTCGACCGTTTGGTCAATTTAAAAAAAATCCATTTCAAATAATTTATTCACCTCTCTATATAAAACCATCCATACCACACAACCAAACCATAAAATTCTCTACATTTTATATTCACATTCACTAACCATTTTCAATCTTTCACATTCACAATCCAATGACAAACCCGTGGACAGAAGAAGAAGACATTGCGTTGTGTAGCGGTCCAACACGAACCCGCATCTCCTACGAGAAGGTCTACCTTTTGGAGTCAGGTGTACGGGTTATATGCAACATATGTGGGTGACACGAACCGAACCACGAATCAATTAGATTCACGATTCACCCAGATCCGTTACCCAATTTCTTGATTCCGTGTCACATTCTTGAATGTGCCAAACCCCAACAACGAGCTCTCGGAGGACGAGCTTATTCAAGTTGATTGTATCGACTACAAGCAGCACTTCGACGAGGATTTAACCCACATAGTGGCGTGACACATTCTTGCAAACTATGTTTAAGTTATAATTTTTTAGGGTTTAAGATTTCAATTTTATGTGATGTTTTAAATTTTAAGTTTTAATTATTTGTAATATTATAAGTTTATGTAATGTTTTAAGTTTAAGTTTTAATTATATTTAATGATTTAAATTATTTAATCTTAAATTTTAAGTTTTAAGATATTTAATTTTGAGAATATAATAAAAAAATGAAAAAATAAAGTTTGTGGCTAGGGTAGGTGCCGCCACCATTTGACTAGTAAATGAGTACTTGGTGCACGTTTTGAGTTTGTCAATGGTGATTGGTTGGGGTTATGGTACTCACCATAGGGTGCCCCTTCCTCCCTAAAAGGAAGAAAGGAAAGGAAGAGAAAAGATAAAGGAAAAAATGTCTTTCTTTTCATTTCCTTCTAAATCGGAAAGAAAGAAAAACTAAAGAATTTAGCATAGTTTCCTTCCGTTTCCTTTTTTAAGTGAACTCGGGAACACAACATTTTTTATTTTCCTTTCTTTTCCTTTGTTAAATGAAACTCAAGAACATAAGCATATTTTTATTTCCTTTCAATAAAAAAAAACCTTTGGAAAAAATTCCTGAATCAGTCATCTGCCATTTTCAAGTCTGCACTTTGTGAGTTTGCGAGGCAATAAAAACGCAAAGTGCACGATTTTTTTACATTTCTATGTAGGCCATAGACGAATCGAACCATGTTTGTTCATTAAGGAAATGAACGTATTCATGAACTGTTCACTAACACTTACCAAACAAAAATGAAGTCAAACAAATGTTCATGAACATAAATGAACACAAACAATGTTTATAAACACAAATGAGTACACACGAACATATATTCATTTTAGTATAAAGTTGCATTTTTCTTCACAAAAGATTACGAAGAATCCACAAAAATAAGCGTTTAACATAATTATCCGAACACAATTGACATAATTATCGGACTCATGATTAACACAAAGTTAAAATAGTTTCTTAAGCTTAAATTGAAATGGTCAAAAAGAGATGTTGGGGGAGACATATGGTATAACTAGGATTTCAAACTTTTAAAAACTAAAAATAATTAAACAAATACAAATTATAAAATCCTTTAAGTGACCGAATACAAATGAAAATAAACGTGCGAAGATAAATGAACATATTACCGAACGTTCACGAACTAACACAACCTTTGTTCATGTTCGTTTGTTGAACTTAACAAACAAAATTTCTTGTCCGTGGCTGTTCATTTATTAAATGGACGAACATAAATGAACTTCACGAACTTCCTATTATACGGCAGTTCGTTTACAACCCTATCTATACATGTTTTGTCCTTTAGATCTAAACGAGTAAGAGTTGCAAGTCTAATATACCTGAGATTCCATAAATCTCGTATTGTCATTTCACTGTTACCAAATACTACCCTAAAACATCATAATAGGTGGCAATACTACCTTAAACCGTGGATCCCGTCACTTTTACTCTACTCTCTCTCTACTATCCAAGTCATTCTATATCTTTCTCTTGCCCACACACACACCAAGTCGACAAGCACCACCTACCTAACACCCATATCCAATAACTGGCGGGCGTGTTACCAATCGGGTAGGAGGTACCTGTGATCCCTAGCCGGGAACGCCCCGTCCCCGTAACCCAGTTTAGTTTTAACATTAAATGCAACTATATATACCTCACTCACGTGCGGACATGTTCGTTTTTTTCTTCCGCGTCTTTATTAAATGTCATCTACTAAACCCAACTCTACTAAACCAAATAGTCTATCTTCATCACTGTCTCTGCACTTAATTTGTAAATGAAACAAATTGTGCATCTTCCTTCCCCAATCAAGCCCTTGTAATATGGAAAACTTCTACATACAGGAAAACCTATAACAACATAAAATCGATGAAATATATTGTAATCTTGTAACATCATTCTTTAATGTTTCGAGTTTGACTTAGTGTTTATGTTTAACGTTTGTGAAATAAAAAACAATTAAATGCAAGGTTATATCCTACTCTTTTTTCTTTAAGGTTGCATCATGGGGGTAGGTTTACTCCATCTCTAGGTCGTATATACATAGTAGGTAAGGTTGATATTTGTTGCTACAACAAATAAAAGACCAAGGATAATGGACAGACTGGTTAGGCAAAAGGCTTCAAGGATTTCGGTTTGCTTAACGCGGGTCATGGGGTCTTCCCACGTTTGCAGCACGTGGGGTTGAATCACTTTGTTATTGTTCATTTTTTATTCTGGATTGAAGGGAATTCAACCTAGAATGTTAGCATTAGTGAAGTTGCAATATTTGAAGTGAAGAAGAGAACAAGCATATAGCATTCTCGAGAGAGAAGAAGGAGATCAAAGATTAGAAGTAATCTGAGCTGATGTGGGAATGGAATGCATGTATATCAAGGCTGTCTTTTATAGGAAAGACATATTCTATTCAAGGAAACCTTTGACTGATGATCCAAGGCTGCAGTGGGGGTTTACCCATTTGGGGGTTGAAGGCTTCGGACCTGCAGACAAACGAGAGTCTCCTTTGCACATGTCTCTTTTTGCGGCTGAGGGAGAGTCTCACAAGTTAACAGTGATGTGACTGATCACTGTGTTCATTCTTTTTGCTATTCACCAAAGCTCGTGGGTTTTGAACCTTTTAACCTGTTAACCTTTTAACCTTTTAAGCTATTATGTGCTTTAGTCATTTTATTGAGACTTGAGCTACCCCCGTCGTCAGCTCCTCAAGTCAGAGGTTTTTGGGATGTATGCTCAAATGCTTCTGACTTTTACACATTATTTTTATTGCTTGAAGTCTTCAAGGCTTTAAGGGTTCCTGAGCGGTTGAGATTTGAATTTTTGGAAATGACAACTGATGTGATGGGTGGCAGTTTTCGCAGGCGGCGGTTTTAATTGCCCTGTGTATAATCATAACTTCCCTTATTATTATTTTCTTTTCTTTTAACATTACAACTAACTCTTCACATTTATCTCAAACGATCCATCGGTTCCTTCTAACATTCAGGTTAGTTTCCATCCTGCTTTCTGTTTTTCATTTTTAGTCCTTTCTCATGGGTGCTCGCAAGGATCTTTCGGTTAGTTATTCTCGTCTCACTCAGGAAGAAGTGGAGGAGTTTTGTCTAGAATGGGGGCATTGGTTTGAAGTTTAAACCGGTTGCACCAGGTTGTGGCAAATCTATCGATCAATGTCCTTCTGGTTCAATCGCTTTGTATTGTCGACATTTCGAGTTTTCAAATCTTCATCATCCCTTTTCGACCTATGTGTTAAATGTTTTGGCATATTATCGTGTTTCTCAAATCCACCCTTAGGGTTTGCCTAGGGGTTTACACTATGAATCAGGGTTTGATTCGTCTTTGTTATCGTTCCGTCGATTCTTCCGTTTAGCGAAGAATGGTGTCTGGTTTACTTTTGAAACGTCCCAAGTTTATACTTGCTTGGTTTCATCCATGGTTACCACTCTTAGTGCCTGGAAGGACCGATTCTTTTGGGTTTCCGAATCGATTGTTCCTTTCAAGATGGTTTGGAGACATCCAGACGCTGTTCTTAATGAACCTGAACCCTCTGATCTAGAAATAAATAGTTGTTTTCTTAAGGCTATCAGGCAATGTCCCTCGAGGGTTCGGCCTTTTCCTGAACACTTGCTAGTTTTGTTGGGTATTAGCAAGTTGTGGGACAAACCAAATCGGGATCCAGTACTCATGAGAGATGGTCAGGGTATGCATTTTTGATTTTATGCCTTTATATTCTTTTTGTTTGTTTGCTTCTATCCAGTATCTAGTGAATGTTGTAGTCATGTCTGCGTTGGATTTTGACAAGAGTGATGACACGTCAGATGTTGTTTTCATGGATGCTGAGGCCACAGAAGGTGATGATGCTGTTGTTAGGGGGTCTGAACATAGGTTCAAGGGTTCAGGGTATGTGAATGTTCCAAATGTCAAAGGTTTCACAAAGGTTGATGCTCCCAAGACGTCTACTCACCGTTTAAACCGTCGTTTATTAAAAGCTGCTGATCAGCCATCATCTTCTGAGCCTATTGACCTTACAGATGATGTTGACGTTTCTGGGGATCAAGGTCCTGGTGGTGATGTGAAGAAAGATTTGGTGGTCGTTGGGAAGAAAAAGGCAGGGGGTAAAAGGGTTATGTTACCTTCTGTTCAAGGATCTTCAAGGAAAGGTATTGAAGGTTCGATCGCAGATGAGGTTTATGTTCCCAACTGGGGGGTGAAGGTTGGAGATAGTTTCAAAGATGCCAATGTTTGTGCGGATGTTTTGGCCAACTTTGCTCCTCCGGCAGTTCGAGGTTCTATTTCTGAGATGGAGGGTGATACCATGCTTTCCCGGTTGATCTTAAGTTCTTGCAACCTTTCTACGTTGTTAGCTGAGGGAGTTAACCGTTTCTGCAAAGGGAGGAGTACGATGAGTTTTCCAAGAAGAAGGATAAGATGAAAGCTTCTACAGATGCCATGAAGAAGGATATTGATGGCTTTGCTAAGAAAGAGGAAGCTTGGGTGAAGAAGGTTGGCGAGCTTACTCGCAGGCATGAGGTTGAGATTGGGGATTTAAAGAAAAGGATGGAGGAAGACAAGTTACAGCTGAAGGCTGATAAGGAAGCCTTGGATGTCAAAAGAAAGCTTTTGCCGAGGAGAAGGAAGGCTTGAAAGCTTCTGTGGTTCAGGCTACCAGCGACAACCAGTGGCTTATTGAGCATGGATTCTAGCAGGTTGTCACTTACTTCCTTCACTCAACTGAGTATAATTCAGCCCTTGGTAATGTTTATAAAAAGCTGTTGAACTATGGGAAGCACTTGGGTTTAGTTTCCGGTTTCAAGCTTCATGAATCGGGTCAGGCTTTGGACCAATCTCCCATGTTTCATCCTGAAGCTTCAGAGATATTTTATGAATCCGTTCGTAGTATGGAATGGTTGACATATCCTTACGTTAGTGAGGTTTCTTCTTGCTTTGGTAAGCCTCTTTCTGTGTTACAGGGATTAAAACCTCCTGGGCTCAATGAAGCACTCTGTTCCGAAGTGCTTGAATTCCTTTCTAAGAAGCGTTCCCGTTCAGGTGCTAGTGAATAAATTCTGTCAGGTGGTGCTAATGGTTCCAATACAGCAAGTCTTGAAGGTTCAGCTGTTGCTGGTGGTGGTGCCCCGAAGGCCAAGAAGGTGAAAAGAGCTAAAAAAGGCCAAGGTGATGAAACCGAGGCTTCAAAACCTTCTTCTGGTGTTTGAACATTTTATTCGTAGCTATCTTAGCACCTTTAAAACAATGTTATGTTTAGTGTGTTGAACAATTTAGGATTTGTGGAAACCCTTAAGGTTTCTTCTAATGTTGCTAGCCTTGATGGCTACTTGAACAATATTTAGGTTTTATGGCCCTTAAGGCCTTTTATGCTATGATTATGGAACTTATCTATTTGATGTTTTGTGTCTTCTTTCTGTATGTGTTGATGATCATGATTGTCTTGTTTGTTTGATGTGTCTATTTATCTATTTTTTCTTAAGAAGTTTAGTGTTGCAGTCACTCTAGCTTCAAGGCTTCATTAGATAAAAGGCACATGTTGTCTATCCTTTTTATACCATCACTTAGTGTATTTTGAAAACCGTTTTTCTAAGGTTTAAGGAACACTTGATGTAGGCTATCCAGACCCGTCTATAAGACAAGTCTGTTGAAAATTTCTCTAAGTCTCATGGAGTTGTCATGATGTAGGAACTCACCCCTTATATAGGTTCATTCAACCCTTGAACCTATTGAGTGATGTGCTCTGGAAGCTCATCCCCTTACATGGCCCTTGCCATGGAGTTTTTTGCTAGGTTCTCAACCTGATTAATGGATGGGGAAGGCAAACTATGATAAAAGCTTCATCATTCATTCAAGAGGTTTTTCGTTTACAAAAGGGGAAATTGAACAACTCTTGAAATACATTCTTAATTTTCTTGACTAGACATGGAACCTTTTTATGGTTTTGTCGTTCCAGTGTCGGGGAAGCTTTTTGTCTTCTGCATCGGCCAGTTTGTAGGATCCTCCTTTGTAAGCTTCGAGGATTGTGTATGCCCTTCCCATTTTGGGCCAAGCTTTCCTCGATTTTCTTTTTTACTGGCCTCGTTGATTCGAAGAACTAGATCCCCGGGCTTGAAACGTTCACGTTTTACCCTTTTATTGTAGTAGGCTTCCATCTTTTTCTTATACTTCGCTTCTTGTATAGCGGCTTGATCACGAATTTCTTCAAGGAGTTGCAAGTTCTTTGTTGTTTGATTCGAGGTCTATGTTGAGTGTTCTTTATGTTACAACTCCGATCTCCGCTGGAATCACTGCTTCTGATCCAAACACCAGGCTGTACGGTGTTCTCTTGTGACTTGTTTTTTCCGTTGTTTGTATTGACCACTGAACATTTGGGAGCTCTTCAAGCCAGTTGTTGTCATGTCTCCCTAATCGAGCCTTGATTCCTTCTAGAATGCTTCGATTCGTTCTTTCAGCTTGGCCATTAGACTGTGGGTATGCAACTGAGCTGAACACTTGAGTTATTCTGAGTTCTTTGGACCAAGTGTTGAAAGGCTTCTCAACAAATTGTTTCCCGTTGTCCGTGACCAATACTCCTGGCAGTCCGAAGTGACAAATAATGCTTTCCCATACGAAGTCAATGACTTGTTTGCCTGAGATTTCCGCAAGTGGCTTGACTTCGGGCTACTTGGTAAAGTAATCCACAACCACCAATAAGAATTTTACGCCTCCTTTGGCCGGTGGGAATGGACCATCCATTCCCCATTTGTAAAATGGCCAGGCTGAAGAGATTGGAACGGGGTCATGTTTTGGACTCTTGGGCACCGGTGCATGTATTTGACGGGCTTTATATTTTCTTAACTGCTCGGTGGCATCTCGATGCGTAGAGTGCCAGAAGTATCCGAGATTCATCAGCTTTGCAACCACCTTCCTTGGTCCATGATGAGCTCCACATATTCCCTCGTGAACCTCTTTGATCAGATATTGGCTTTGTTCTGGGCCAACACATCTGAGTAGTGGTGCAAGGTAACCTTCTTGTAAAGGGTTTCTTCTTGCAGCACATACTGCCTGGATTTGATTCGGACCCTTTCAGCCTCTGTCTGGTCAACGGGTAACTCACCATTTTTGAGGAATTTTTCAATAGGAGTCATCCAATTAGGGCCTTCTTCAATGATCACATCTTGAACTTCCAAGTCTTGAATTGAGGCAGTTTTTAACACTTCTACCAATGCTTTCTTGGTAAGATGAGCGAACGTGAGAGATGCAAGTTTGCTTAAGGCATCAGCTTTTTTGTTTTGAGATCTTAGGACTTGATTGATGGTACATGCTTGGAATGTGTTCATCAATTCTTTTGATTTTTCTCGATATTTCTTCATGTTGGGCTCTTTTGCAACATAGCTATCGTTGACTTGACTTGAGACAAGCAGCGAGTCTGTGAAGACTTGAAGCTTTTGAACTTTCATTTCCTTGGCTATTTCAAACCAACAATCAATGCCTTGTACTCAGCTTCATTGTTGCTGGTCTGAAATTCAAGTCGAAGAGCATAAGTAAATTCTAACCCTTCAGGGTTAATTAGAATGAGCCCGACTCCTGACCCCTCTATGCTGGAAGCTCCATCGGTAAAAAGCTTCCAGGCTTCAGGGTTAGAAGGTTTAGTGGTAGTTGCATTAACTTCCATGGTGACTTGCTTTGGGACTTCTACAATAAAGTCAACCAAGACTTGGGCTTTGACAACTTTTCTTGGAACATAGGTGATTTTTGTTCACCTAGTTCCACAACCCATTTGGCCATTCGTCCCGAGTTTTCTGGTTTTTCAAGCACACTTTTGATAGGTTGGTCGGTGACCACTTGTATTGAGTGTGCTTAAAAGTACCTTCGAAGCCATTTGGACTAGGGCCAGAGCAAGTTTTTCCAAAGGAGGATACTTGATCTCTACTAATTTTAAAGTTTTACTGAAGAAGTAGACGGGTACCTGAACTTTGTTTTGTTCAATGGTTGAGACCGCACTTATTGCTTCTTCATCAACTGAGAGGTAGACAGAGATCGTTTCTCCTGTTTCTGGGGCTGCGATGGCTGGGAATGAAGCTACGTGCTGCTTCATCTGGTTGAAAGCTTCCTCTGCTCCCTCTGTCCACTTGAAATCTTTTTTGTTGGCACATCCTTTAAGCGTTTTGAAAAAAAGGCAAGGATTTCTCAGCAAGCTTTGAGGTAAAACGCTTCAAGGCTGCAAGCTTTCCATTCAGACTCTCCACTTCTCTTTTTGCTTTGGTGGAGATTTAGTTTTGAGAACAACTTTGACTTTGTTGGGATTGGCTTTTATACTTTGTTTTTCCACAATGTGCCCCAGAAACTTGCCTTCTTCAAACCCGAACGAGCACTTTACTGGGTTGAGTTTTATGTTGATCTTTCTCAAATTTTGGAAGGTTTCTTGTATGTCGTCGAGCATTTGGTATTACGTCTTACTTTTGATTACTAAGTCGTCGATATACGCTTCCATATTTATGCCGAATTGACTAGCAAATGCTTTGTCAACCAGGCATTGATAGGTTGCACCTGCATTCCTTAGGCCAAAAGGGATCTTTTGATAGCAAACGATACCCTTGTCCGTGTGAAATGCGGTTTTTTCTTCATCTTCTTCTTTCATGACGATCTGGTGATAACCTTTAGAAGCTTTAAGGAAACACTTAAAAGGGTAACCAGTAAGGGAGTCAACCTTGAGGTCGATCTCCAGCAAGGGATAACAATCTTTTGGGCATGCCTTGTTCAATTCGTTAAAATCAATGCACATTCTCCAGGATTTCTCGGGCTTTCAAACCATAACGGGATTGTCTACCCAGGACTGATACTTGACCTCCCGGAGGATCCCAGCTAGAATAAGCTTTTCAACTTCTTGGCATGCTGCCAGGCTTCTTTCAGGATCTAGGCTTCGTTTATTTTGAACGACAGGTTTGAAACCAGAGGGGATTTTTAACTCGTGTTCGGCAATGCTTCGAGGGATGCCGGTCATGTCTTCCGGGCACCAAGCAAAAACATCACTATAGTGCACTAACAGCTTCTCAAGGTATGAGAGGATTTCCTTGGAAAGGCTTGTGTTTACCCTTATCCTTTGTTCAGAATATTTGGGGTTTATGATTAGCCCTTGCTCGTCGTCTTCATTTATTTGAATTTTTTCCTTCAACCATATAAGCCTCCTGGGTAGGTTGAAGGGTTGCAATCCCTCTTTCGGTGGGGAGCTTTACAGTTCCCTGACCAACCGAGACAGCCATGCAGAATGTGCTTTGCCCTGGCCTTCCTATGATAAAATCATAATTGGAGGGAACGTTGATAACTACAAAAGTGAGTGGTTTGGTTCTTTCCATCTTGCCTTCACTAAAACATACATCAAGGGTTAGTTGGCCCAAAGGCTTGAGGGGTATATCAACAATACCTTTTATAGAGGATCCGGAGGGTTGAAGCCTTGAACGCTCGTTGTCACCGAGACGGTTGAAGCACTTTTCAAACATAATTTCTGTTGAGGCCCCTGTATCAATGTAAGCTTTATGCATCTTGATAGTTCCCAACATTGCTTCTACACCAAGGGTTTTTCCAACAAGTCTCCTTCCGGTGGTGGAAAGCAGATACATTGTCGTTCCCAAGCTTCTAATCATGGTCGTTTATAAGGAGCCTTACCATTGACTTCTACCATGCTCACCTTTTTGCTCTTTCCTTCGGCCATTTTATCCCTTACCCCTTTTACTAAGTGAGCTAGTTCTCCGGATTTAACGGCTTCTCCAATTCGTTTCTTGAGCTGGAAGCAGTCGTTTGTCTGATGGCCCCTTTCCTCGTGGAAATCGCAATATTAAGTGGAGTTCTCATTCCTTTTACTTTTTGGCAGAGGTCGGGATGCCTGAAGCTGTGCTTAACTTCTTATGTGGCTAGGATTTCTTGAGGGGTTTTTGTCAAGGCTGTGAAGTTTACTCTTTTTTCCCGGCTCGGAGGGTTCCTGCCTTCAAGCCTTCTAGGGTCTTGCCCTCTAGGCCGTTTTTCAAATGAACTAAAGTTCCCCCTCATCCTGTTGGGACTGCGACTTCGCCAGCTAGGAGCTCGTTTCCTCTGCTCCTTAATATCCACAACCTCTTTTCTTCGAATTTGTGCCTCTGCCATCTCAAGGGCCTCCTCTAGGGTTTTAGGTAGGGTGTAACACCTCGAAAATTTCGCCCAATAAAATTCCAACACGTGTCCTGAAAATCCTTGGTTGCCACATGTAGCCGAGAGGGACCAACGACGCCGTCATGTTATTTTAATAACCTCTGAACGAGCATCAAGGAAAGTCAGGGGACCTAAGTGGTGAAAATGCCAAACTTCAATAGTCTGGAGGTCCTTACGGACCGTAACCACTTCGGGTTACGGACCGTAAGATTAAATAAACCTTGGTTTCAGTAAGGCGGTTACGGAACGCAAGCCTTTATGGTTACAGTCGTAACCAATTCAAATTTGTGGATGCCAGAGGTCCTTACGGACCGCAAGGCATAACCCTTACGGTCCGTAAGGGACTGCCAGCGACAGAATGCATGGCAGCCTGCTACCCTGCCACCTTGCTCGCCATGCCACCCTTCTCCTTGGTTATGCCAAGACCAAAAACACTTGTCTTCATCTAGGAGCATGCCTCAACACCTGTCTTGATCCTATGCATTCCCCATTGCTCATCCTTCTCTTCTTCTCTCTATTGCTCACTTGGAGGTTCCTGAGCTTCATGTGGACTTCCTCTGAGTCTCTTAGTCATCTTTGGTTCACTAGTAAGTGTTCCAACCCTCTCCTTTCAGTATTATTAAGTTTTAAGTCAATGTCAAAGCGCTGACGTAAAAACGCTTTGACTTTGAGCTAAGACCATTATGGTCCAGCCAATGTTCGTAACGAACATGGCTAGGTGATCGTAATAAGGTAGGTGTTAATCCCTCAAAAGGACATCTCCTGATTACCACGTTTGCTTGGTTAATTGACGGGTCAAAGTTATGTTAATAAAAAGTCAAACGGGTCAGTTTTGAAATAAATTCACAATTAGCCATGTAGGTGTTATAAAACCTATTTTGACATCCTAATAACTTGGTAATAATCATAAGAACATGTAGGAACATGCTCGGCTTGTCAATTCCAGGTCTAAGGTCGGTTCGCAACCAAAAGTCGTAAAGTTTGACTTCTGCGTTGACTTTCAGTTCTGACCCGATTTAGCCACATTACCTACTGTCCCTAAGTTGCATTATGACCATGTTATAATGTACTAGAACCCTCTGGAGTTATGGGACATGGTCATGTAGAAATATGAGTCATTATGCAAGTATCCGTTAAATATGCCTAAAACGCCCTTTTTACACATAAAATGGTTTAAACATAATTTTGACAACAAAACTCTATTCCTACTGATGTAATATCATTATTAAGGTTATTTGGGATATTTATTCAGGTTGCAAACTGAGTTTAATCTCTAGTTTACACATTATGTCCTTAAATGACGATACCGCCCTTTCGGCACTTAAAATGAGTTTTAAACATTTTTATGAACCAAAACCTATGCTTACTGGTGTAATATATGTATTAACATATTTTGGTTATACAAAACTGGTCTAAACAACAGTTTTACCTAAACACCGTTTAAATCGTCATTTAGCGACTTAATCGTCGTTTCGGCGCATAATGTGATTTAAAACCATATTGGAGCATTGAGACTTGATACCTACTGATTTCAAAACATATTTTCAAGTTATAACAGTAGGTACATGTCCTAAACTCAGATTTCCAAACAAGTTATCAATTATATGTGAAATGACCAAATTACCCTTTCGGGATATAGTTTGATCTTAAACTATAAACCACGCATATAATTGATATCCTATTGATATAACACCATAAAATAGTTATTTTTACAGAATTCTTATATTAATAACATCAGTTTACATATAAGCTCGATTACTACATTTCAAAATGACCAAAATGCCCTTTAAGGCATAATTTACTTTTAAAAACCATAAGGGGCCGTCATATCAATAACCTACTGTTATAATAACATATTTTAAACTTAATGGCATATGGAACTTGTGTAGGACTCACCCGATTACCCAGTTTCGCTTATATGCGTACGGTTAAGCCTACGTGACTACTTTACGTAATTTAATCGAAATGGGTTTAACCATATCAAAATACTCTCATATTCCAGAATGTAAAATGGTAACCCATATTATACAAGTCCATGTACATGTCAGGTCCAAAATACATTCTTTTCCGGTCACCGCTTAATCTAACGTTTCGTATTGTTATTTTTATTTTAAGTTAGCCGGTCTAAGTCAATGACGAAATAAAGACCCACTAACCAACTAATCGGTTAATAATACCATACAATCCAGACTAGAGATTTCCGGTAGATTGTCGCCGAGCTAGTTTATTTTGATTACGGTTGTGCTTTGCTTATTTTCTTATTACTAGAGGCTTTTGCAAACCAGGTAAATACTTTAACTTATTTTCCCTTATACGGGCTTGGGATACAGTATACTAATACCGCATGGTTGGATATGGGATCGAAGACCAATGAGTCGGGAATTCAAATAATCCATTTTAATTCGTATTGCTTAATATTAAACATTTGGGGGTTAAAACGACCGTGTTCTGGATATCCATGGCTCATTTAATTGTAAATGGACAGGACCTAAGCACGGTGTGTAGGCATACACCCGTCAGATGCTAAATTAAAATTATGACCCATTAGGGGTGCACCTATTAAAGGTGTTAAAGTGGTGTGTCGATTAATTCTCGGCATAGTTTTCGGGCTCTAAATGTATTATTAGCATGTAAAACTGATAGCATGAAAAATTATTTATCCCAAGTTATTTATAAAACGAAGTACCATTGTGTACACTAAACGTTTTCAAAATGTTTTCAAAATGAGTCGGTTAAATGTATTTACTAGTGAAAACTGATGTATTTTCAAAAGACTAAGCGCAGGTAACAAGTATACGTAATTAGGCTGGAAGTGCTCAGGCGAAGCTTAAGTGGAGTTGCAACCCTTTGCTTAGAAGGCCTTAGTCTGCCAAGTTTTCTTTTGTTTTCACATTTTCGATCCGTTTGTGGATCTAGTTACAAGCGTTGTATTTATTATTTTTGAACTTTGAAACATTCAAACGTTTGTAATAGTAATTATCCAATCTTCCGCTGTGTAATATTGTATTGTTTGGTAATGATGATATCAACTTACGTCACGATATTCCCCAACCGGGCCCACCGGGTTACACGCGGAAATAAGGGGTGTGACAGGTTGGTAACAGAGCCAACTCTCGAGTGAATTAAACACTAGCCTTTTGTGTTTAATATCAGGAATACATAATAACACACATCTCTTGGACTTTTGAGCCTAGACTTTGACCTAGGTTTAATCATTTCCATCTTATTATTCTAGCTTTGTATTTTATTTAACTTGTTTTTGAAACAGGAACAATGCCGCCTAAGTTTAGACGTGGAGGAAAGGGTAAAGGACTCATGAGGGGTTGACCCTCAATGACTGGACCATCTTTCACTGGACCATCCTTTAGACCACCATACATACCGTCTTTAGCTGGAGCAGCCAATTTACCTGAATACAACCCTTACGAAGGATCCAGAGATTCTTCATCCCCCTTTGAACCTTACCGACATTCGATCTCACATGAATACTCCCCACCTCGTTCACATTCTCAGCATTCCTACCATTCACACCATTCCCATCAATCTCACCATTCGCACTCCCATTCCCAACAATAATACTTCAACTCCTATTTCGATAACCCAGTCAACCAACCCTCACCCGAAACTCCTCCAGTTGACTCACCGGCCCATATGGAGGAAGATTCCAACCTAGAGGAATTTACACAAACCGGATCGTACGGTCACCCTATTGAGCTGTCTAGTGGCTCGAACTCCTTGGCAGGATCTCCGTTCCGAGGTCCTGATGATTATGAGCAGCGATGGGCGCAATATGTGTTCGTCAACACGCCCTCATACCATAGCACCCCCCAACACCAAAACCCGTCACCCCATCCTCACCAAGAGGATGTTGAAATGCAACATGTGGACCAACCTCAGCCACCACCTGAATCATCATCACAACCACGCCGAAAGCGTGGGGCATGTATGTCGGTATGTGCTGGTCAAAGGTCGGGTTCGCTACCACCTTTACCACCCTCTTACCCCATCATCCCTGAGGACCCACAAATGGGTGGACCCTCAAACACATCACCAGTGGTGGAACCTCCACCACAACCAGCTGTTGAGCCTCTGCCTCAACCACCTCTACCACCGCCGGATTTTGCCAACCCAATACCTGCATATACAGGACCATCAGGGTTTCACACTGTTGACCCTCCTGGCTTGTATAATTACATCCATCATGGAATGGAGCAGGATCCTTATTATGATGCAGTTATTCATAATAACCTTTACCATTCTTCTTACCCTAATTACTCACCTCCTTATGCCACTACCGGATATCTGCCTTACGGGTATCCGTATCCAGTTGCGCCTCAGCCGCAACCATCTCCACCTCAGCCTCAACCACAAGGACCACTTGAGGCTATTAACGAAGCCTTGGATCAAGTGAGGGAAATGCGACAACAGGTCAAGAAATCAGAGAAGAAAACAACGAGGTTTATCAAGAAGCTTTACAAAGCCGTAAAAGGAAGGAAGGATGACTAGTATTGTATTTTCATATATGTAATTTAAATTCCAAAAGTCCCTGCGTGGACAATGTTATTTCCTTTTCAGTCCCTGCGAGGACATTATTATTTCTGTTAGGTTCCTGTGTGAACCATTTTGTTATTTCAAGTCCTATATATATTAGGAAATCATGTAATGTTTTCTTTAATGGAATTTCTCCATGTTATGTTTTTCAATCATCATGATTCAATCAAATTTTATTGATCCGCTATATTATCCCAAGATCTATTAGCCAGTGACTATGAACAACTAGGAATTGGCAAATGAAAATTTCGGAAGTAACCTTCTGTCTAGCAAAGGTGAAAAATGTTCAACTTCCAAATTTATCATTTCTCTATATTTAACTCTCAACGAGGAGTTACCCTTTAATTCCCTGTGACAATTATTGTCACATTAGTCAGTTGAGTAAATGACAATGTTCACACCCTATCGCCTAAGTGATCAAGTTAGATCCTGGCAAAAGTATTCAAACACTCAATGGTAATGTAAAGCCAATGTGCAAAAGACAGTAGTGTAACTTGATGCACTAACTGAAAATTCTGGATTATGTCCAATCTATAAATGCCTATGATGGTCTTTCAAGACCTAGGTTATATATATATATATATATATATATATATATATATATATAAATATACTACATTTAACATTCAAATCATATGTGGTCTTAGAACCATGTCGTGAATAAGGGTACACCATAGCGACTAACCGAATTCATCTTGATCTATCGAAGTAAGCTACAGCAATGGCTGATTCAAATGACGACGATGCCAACGAGAAAATCCTTATTAGTAAGAACGATTTAAGAGAACTTATTGCCACAGAAGTTAGCAAGGCCTTTAAAGGATAGATCTGATCGTTAACCAGAGTCGAGTGCTACTCGCTCTAAGCCTGTTTCCAAACCTAAGTCTCAGCCTAATCCCTCTAAACCGAAAAAGAGTGAGGCACACTATTCGAATGTGAAGAGTATAGCAAAGAGTGATATGCATCCCAAGAAACCGAGTGTTGATGGCGATGGTTTCTCCTACAAGTACTTCGTGTCTTGTAGACCCCGAGACTTTAATGGGGAAAAAGGAGCAGTAGAATGTTTGAAATGGCTGGATGAGATGGAAACGGTGGTGGATATCAGCGGTTGCGCTGATAAAAACGTGGTCAAGTATGTATCACAATTGTTCAAGGGCGATGCCCTTATCTGATGGAAAGCCTTAGTTCAATCTACAGGCAAGGTACATCTCTACAACTTGAGTTGGTCCAAGTTCGTAGATCTTGTGAAGGATACCTACTGTCCACTTCATGAGGTGGAGAAAATCGAGTCAGATTTTCTAAATCTGATTATGAAAAACATGGATTGTCAGAAGTTTGTCACCGACTACAACTCTCTTTCAAGACTAGTCCCGTATTTAGTTACTCCGGAGCCCAAACGCATTGCGCGTTTCATCAATGGGCTAGCTCCTGAAATCAGGAGTATGGTTAAAGCAGTGCAGCCTGGCACCTACAAGTCTGCTGTGGAATTATCCCTCTCCCTCACACAAGATTATGTGAGGCAATTGTCAGCTAAGACTGACACTGATGAAAAGAGGAAAAGGGAAGATAACAACTCCCAAAGGTTTAGCAAGAAGGGTAAACATGGGTTCAACAAGGACAGTCAGAAATCGGGCAACAAACCCACGTGCAAAACGTGTGGGAAGCAACATTATGGGCAGTGTCGCCTAGAACAAAAACCGAAGCAATGTACCATCTGCAAGAAAACTGGGCACCGGTCTCATGAGTGCCGTAATATTAAGGACGCTACTTGCTTCGGATGTGGTGAGAAGGGCCACATCAAAACAAGTTGCCCAAAGGCCAATACCGAGGGTAAACCCAAAACCTCAGAGGCAAAGAAAGCCACTGCTAGAGCCTTTCAAATGAATGCTAGGGAAGCAATGAAGGATAACAATGTCATAAAGGGTACGTTCCTTATCAACGAAGCTTTTGCTAGAGTTCTTTTTGATTCGGGTGCCGATAAATCGTTTGTAGATCATAAATTTAGTGAACTATTAAACTTGCCCGTAAGAACTCTAGACATAACCTATGAAGTAGAGCTCGCTGATGGAACTATAGAAACCGCTTCTTCCATTCTTGATGGGTGCTTCATATCCATCAAGAATCATTTTATCCCTGTCTCTCTTTTACCCATGAAACTAGAGGGATTCGATGTAGTCTTAGGCATGGACTGGTTATCGCATAACCAAGCGCGCATTGCCTGCGATAAGAAACTCATCGAGATCAAATCCCCATCTGGTAAAATCCTCACCATTCATGGTGATAAACACTTTGGATTGCCGGATAAAGTAGTTTTTCTTAAGGCATCTAAATGTATGATGAAGGGATGTGTCATCTACATGGCACAAGTGACCGTTGATGAACCCAAATCGAGGATTGAGGATATCCCTATCATCTCTGAATACCCGGACGTATTCCCTGAAGAATTACCTAGCCTACCTCCTAATAGGCAGGTAGAGTTTCGAATTGACATCATACCTTGAGCAGCTCCCATAGCTAAAGCTCCGTACCGATTAGCGCCAACCGAGATGAAAGAATTAAGGACCCAACTGGATGAACTCTTAGAGAAAGGTTTTATTCAACCTAGCTCTTCGCCCTAGGGAGCTCCTATCCTTTTTGTCATAAAGAAAGACGGATCAATGCGGATGTGCATTGATTACCGTGAGCTCAATAAGATAATGATCAAGAACCGTTATCCTTTGCCCATGATCGATGATTTGTTTGACCAATTGCAAGGTGCAAGTTACTTCTCGAAGATTGATTTAAGGTCAGGATATCACCGGCTTAAGGTTAGGGATGAAGATGTTCTGAAAACTGCTTTCACTACAAGATATGGACATTACGAGTTTCTAGTGATGACTTTCGGACTCACAATGCACCCGCAGCATTCATGGATCTCATGAATAAAGTCTGCAAGCCATACTTAGATAAGTTTGTCATTGTCTTCATAGACGACATACGCATCTACTCTCGAAATCAATCGGATCACGAGAATCACTTGCTGTGCATTCTTGAAATTCTACGCCAGGAAAAGTTGTATGCAAAATTTTCCAAATGCGAATTCTAGCTACGTGAGGTTCAGTTCCTTGGTCACATAGTAACTGAACATGGTATTCAAGTAGACCCAGCAAAGATAGAAGCAATAGTGAATTGGGAAGCCCCAAAGACACCTTCCGAGATACGTAGTTTCTTAGGATTGGCTGGTTATTATCGAAGGTTCATCGAGAACTTCTCTCGAATAGCCGCTCCTTTGACAATCCTAACTCGTAAAGATGCTAAGTTTAACTGGGACCCAAAATAACAAGAATCCTTTGAAACGTTAAAGCTTAAGTTGAGCAATGCCCCGGTGTTAACTCTGCCAGAAGGAATTGAAGATTTGTAGTTTATTGTGATGCATCGCACACATGCATGGGATGTGTGCTTATGCAGAGAGGCAAGGTGATTGCCAATGCATCACGACAACTAAAAGTGCACGAGAGAAACTACACCACCCATGATTTAGAATTGGGTGCGGTAGTATTCACACTTAAACTTTGGAGGCATTATCTATATGGAACAAAGTGTATCATCTACACCGACCATAAAAGCCTTCAGCACTTGTTCAATCAGAAGGATTTGAACATGAGGCAACGTCGTTGGATGGAGACGCTCACCGACTACGACTGTGAGATTCGATATCATCCAGGAAAGGAAAATGTAGTTGCTGATGCGCTTAGTCGCAAGGAAAGAGTCAAGCCTTTAAGGATCAATGCTAAAAGCATCGAATTGAAAATAGCCTAAATGAAAAACTGCTAAATGTACAAAGGCAGGCCAAATATGAAGACAACATTGCCAAGGAAGGATTAGGTGCAACTATCGATCAGTTAGCACCTGGAAAGGATGGGATGTTAAGACTTAATAATCGGATATGGGTTCCGATCTTGGAGGACTTAGAGATGTAATCCTCTAGGAAGCACATAACTCTAAATACTCGGTTCATCCGGGTAGCGACAAAATGTCAAGATCTTCAACCCAGTTATTGGTTGATGGGTATGAAGAAAGATATAGCCAGTCATGTAGCAAAGTGCTTGACGTGTTCTCAAATTAAGGCAGAACACCAGAAACCGTCAGGACTTTTACAACATCTTAAGATCCTAGTATGGAAATGGGAAATGATAACAATGGACTTCATCACTAAGTTGCCAAAGACCAAGCGTGGCAATGACACGATTTGGGTTATTGTGGATAGACTAACCAAATCTGCTTACTTCTTGCCAATTAAGGAAACATACGACTCTGACAAGCTGGCTAAGCTTTATGTTGATGAGATTGTGTCCTTGCACGGTGTACCGATATCCATTGTATCTAATAGAGATACAAGATACACATCTCACTTTTGGAAAAGCTTCCAACAATCTCTGGGCACGAGATTAAACTTCAGTACTGCTTACCACCCTCAGAGGGACGGACAAAGTGAGCTTACCATTCAAACCTTGGAGGACATGCTTCGAGCTTGTGTGATCGATTTAGGTGGAAGTTGGGATGATCACATACCCCTAATCGAATTTTCTTATAATAATAGTTACCACACAAGTATAACTCCTTTTGAAGCCTTATATGGGAGAAAATGTAGAACGCCTGTATGTTGGGCCGAAGTTGGAGAAGCCCAACTATCTGGACCCGAAATCGTTCTTGAGACCACGGAAAAGATTGTACAAATCTGTGATCGACTTAAGGCAGCTCGAGATAGACAAAAGAGCTATTCCGACAAAAGGCGTAAACCTTTACAGTTCCAAGTTGGGGACAAGGTTATGTTAAAAGTGTCACCTTGGAAAGGTGTAATGCGTTCTGGGAAAAAGGGTAAGTTAACATTGGACCATTCGAAATAATCGAATGTGTCGGACCCGTAGCTTATAGGCTCAAGCTACCGGAAAAGCTCAGTGGAAATCATGATGTTTTCCACGTCAGCAATTTAAAGAAATGCCTCGTGGACGAGTCATTGGCAATGCCTCATGAAGATATACATATTGATGAAAACTTGCGTTTCATAGAGAATTAATTGCGATCGAGGATCGACAAGTTAAAAAGCTTCGTAAGAAGCATGTACCTATTGTGAAGGTCAAATGGGATGCCCGTCGGGGACCCGAATATACTTGGGAGGTCGAGTCCAATATGCGACAAAAGTACCCTTATCTATTTAAATAAATCTCGAGGTCGAGATTTTTATTAAGGGGGTGAAGATGTAACACCTCGAAAATTTCGCCCAATAAAATTCCGACATGTGTCCCGAAAATTCTTGGTTGCCACATGTAGCCGAGAGGGACCAACGACGCCGTCATGTTATTTTAATAACATCTGAACGAGCATCAAGGAAAGTCAGGGGACCTAAGTGGTGAAAATGCCAAACTTCAATAGTCTGGAGGTCCTTACGGACCGTAACCACTTCGGGTTACGGACCGTAAGGTTAAATAAACCTTGGTTTCAGTAAGGCGGTTACGGACCGCAAGCCTTTATGGTTACGATCCATAACCAATTCAAATCTGTGGGCGCCAGAGGTCCTTACGGATCGCAAGGCATAACCCTTACGGTCCGTAAGGGACTGCCAGCGAGAGAATGCATGGCAGCCTGCTGCCCTGCCACCTTGCTCGCCATGCCACCCTTCTCCTTGGTTATGCCACGACCAAAAACACTTGTCTTCATCTAGGAGCATGCCCCAACACCTGTGTTGATCCTATGCATTCCCCATTGCTATAAATAGCAACCATGGGTGAGCTCCCAATTTGCTCATCCTTCTCTTCTTCTCTCTATTGCTCACTTGGAGGTTCCTGAGCTTCTTGGGGATTTCCTCTGAGTCTCTTAGTCATCTTTGGTTCACTAGTAAGTGTTCCAACCCTCTCCTTTCAGTATTATTAAGTTTTAAGTCAATGTCAAAGCGCTGACGTAAAAACGCTTTGACTTTGAGCTAAGACCATTATGGTCCAGCCAATGTTCATAACGAACATGGCTACGTGATCGTAATAAGGTAGGTGATAATCCCTCAGAAGGACATCTCCTGATTACCACATTTGCTTGGTCAATTTACGGGTCAAAGTTATGTTAATAAAATGTCAAACGGGTCAGTTTTGGAATAAATTCATAATTAGCAATGTAGGTGTTACAAAACCTGTTTTGACATCCTAATAACTTGGTAATAATCATAAGAACATGTAGGTACATGTTGGGCTCTTCAATTCCCGGTCTAAGGTCGGTTCGCAACCCCAAGTCGTAAAGTTTGACTTCTGCGTTGACTTTCAGTTCTGACCCGATTTAGCCACATTACCTACTGTCCCTAAGTTGCATTATGACCATGTTATAATGTACTAGAACCCTCTAGAGTTATGGGACATGGTCATGTAGAAATATGAGTCATTATGCAAGTATCCGTTAAATATGCCTAAAACGCCCTTTTTACACATAAAATGGTTTAAACATAATTTTGACAACAAAACTCTATTCCTACTGATGTAATATCATTATTAAGGTTATTTGGGATATTTATTCAGGTTGCAAACTGAGTTTAATCTCTAGTTTACACATTATGTCCTTAAATGACGATACCGCCCTTTCGGCACTTAAAATGAGTTTTAAACATTTTTATGAAACCAAACCTTATGCTTACTAGTGTAATATATGTATTAACATATTTTGGTTATACAAAACTGGTCTAAACAACAGTTTTACCTAAACACCGTTTAAATCGTCATTTAGCGACTTAATCGTCGTTTCGGCGCATAATGTGATTTAAAACCATATTGGAGCATTGAGACTTGATACCTACTGATTTCAAAACATATTTTCAAATTATAACAGTAGGTACATGTCCTAAACTCAGATTCCCAAACAAGTTATCAATTATATGTGAAATGACCAAATTACCCTTTCGGGATATAGTTTGATCTTAAACTATAAACCACGCATATAATTGATATCCTATTGATATAACACCATAAAATAGTTATTTTTACAGAATTCTTATATTAATAACATCAGTTTACATATAAGCTCGATTACTACATTTCAAAATGACCAAAATGCCCTTTAAGGCATAATTTACTTTTAAAAACCATAAGGGGCCGTCATATCAATAACCTACTGTTATAACATATTTTAAACTTAATGGCATATGGAACTTGTGTAGGACTCACATGATTACCCAGTTTCGCTTATATGTGTACGGTTAAGCCTACGTGACTACTTTACGTAATTTAATTGAAACGGGTTTAACCATATCAAAATACTCTCATATTCCAGAATGTAAAATGGTAACCCATATTATACAAGTCCTTGTACTTGTCGGGTCCAAAATACATTCTTTTCCGGTCACCGCTTTATCTAGCGTTTCGTATTGTTATTTTTATTTTAAGTTAGCCGGTCTAAGTCAATGACGAAATAAAGACCCGCTAACCAACTAATCGGTTAATAATACTATACAATCCAGACTAGAGACTTCCGGTAGATTGTCGCCGAGCTAGTTTATTTTGATTACGGCTGTGCTTTGCTTATTTTCTTATTACTAGAGACTTTTGCAAACCAGGTAAATACTTTAACTTATTTTCCTATATACGGGCTTGGGATACGGTATACTAATACCGCATGGTTGGATATAGGATCGAAGACCAATGAGTCGGGAATTCAAATAATCCAATTAATTCGTATTGCTTAATATTAAACATTTAGGGGTTAAAACGATCGTGTTCTGGATATCCACGGCTCATTTAATTGTAAATGGACAGGACCTAAGCACGGGGTGTAGGCATACACCCGTCAGATGCTAAATTAAATTATGACCCATTAGGGGTGCACCTATTAAAGGTGTTAAAGTGGTGTGTCGATTAATCATGATCTCGGCATAGTTTTTGGGCTTTAAATGTATTATTAGCATGTAAAACTGATAACATGAAAAAATATTTATCCCAAGTTTTTTATAAAACAAAGTACCATTGTGTACACTAAATGTTTTCAAAATGTTTTCAAAATGAGTCGGTTAAATGTATTTACCAGTGAAAACTGACGTATTTTGAAAAGACTAAGCGCAGGTGACAAGTATACGTAATTAGGCTGGAAGTGCTCAGGCGAAGCTTAAGTGGAGTTGCAACCCTTTGCTTAGAAGGCCTTAGTCTGCCAAGTTTTCTTTTGTATTCACATTTTAGATCCGCCTGTGGATCTAGTTACAAGCGTTGTATTTATTATTTTTGAACTTTGAAACATTCAAACGTTTGTAATAGTAATTATCCAGTCTTCCGCTGTGTATTATTGTATTGTTTGGTAATGATGATATCAACTTACGTCTCGATATTCCTAACCAGGCCCAGCGGGTTACACGTGGAAATTAAGGGTGTGACATAGGGACTTGTTGAAGTCCCTTGTGAGGTATTTGGAGGCGATGGCGTTCATGAAGCCAGCCACCCTCATTTTCTCGTTGGACCCCACGTATGTTAACCCTTATTTTTTGTATCTCTCGATGAATTCCCTGAGGCTTTCATCATCTCTTTGCTTGATCTGGAAGATCACAGTAGCGTCTTTGCCGTACCTTCTTTGCTGCGAAAAGTTTGCCAAGAAACCTTTGCTTAAAATCGTCGAAGGCTCGAATGCTTTTGTCAGGTAGGTCATTGAACCATATCCCGGCAGACCCAACAAGGGTTTGCATAAACATAAGGCAACAATTAGCGTTGGACCAGTTTTATATCCTTGCTGCCCTAGTGAAGATTTGCAAGTGATCTTCCGGATCTTCGGTTCCATCATACGTTCGTATGAGACGGCATTTTGATTCGAGTTTGAAATTCATAGTTAGCAATTTTTTGAGAGAAACATGACAAATTTCTGGGCTTATAGGGTTTAGCAAGATCTTCCTCCGCTCTCATGGCTGCATTGTTGTTGGAGGTTCCTTGGTGTGTGGACAACACCTGGTTAATAAAGTGCTGCCAAGGAAACTGTGCCATCATCTGGGTCATCAACTGAGGCATGAGGTTGAAGCCTTGAAGGTTTTTTGGTGGGACAATATAAGGCATTTCGATGGACATGCTCATGAATGCACCCATGGCCAAAGGCATGGTGGCCATGGCTTGTTCCCATGATGTTGCAACAAGTGGGGGAATGCTCGAATATGGAGATTGCCATAACTGGTCAAGAGTGACCTCGTGTCCGATGGGTGCGCTGGTTGTCATAGGTTGAGAAGTAAACAAAGGGAAGGCCGTAGGATTCGGTCTTCCAAAATCCCAGGGACTTGGGTTGATTGGATGACGAGTCACACTAGGACCAGCTTCAAAGGTAGATGTGGTTGGCTGTGAGTTGCCGAAGGGGAGAGGTGGAGGGCCAGGTGATAAGGATGGTTCAGACTCTCATAATCCAACCTTATTCGTACCCCTTTTTCCCTTTCCCTACTCACGTGTTGATTGAGAAGGGATCCCAGTTGTAAGAAATTACTTGCTACTCCTTCCGATGTCAAATCGACGAACTCCGGTGTGTTAGTTGCACTGATTTGAGGGGAAGGGACTCCCGAGCGGGAAGGAGTCGGTGTTTGAAAGAACTTCGGGAATGTAATACCTATGGGAGTGCCTCCTGGGGTGGAAAACAGAGTAGAAACTGCTGGTGATGCTTGACCAGCGACTGGTGTTGAAGTACGAGGTACTTGGTTTACCTCACTAGGAGACTCACTTTCAGACATGATAAACTTGATGGAACTACACTATTGGTCTTTTGAGAAAAGTAAGCGGCGTAGCCCCACGGTGGGCGGCAACTTGTTGTTACAACAAATACAAGACCAAGGATAGTGGAAAGACTTGTTAGGCAAAAGGCTTCTAGGGTTTCGGTTTGCCTAACGCAGGTCGTGGGGTCCTCCTACGTTTGCAGCTCGTGGGGTTGGATCACTTTGTTATTGTTCACTTTTGATTCTGGATTGAAGAGAATTCAACCAAGAATGTTAGCATTAGTGAAGTTGCAGTATTTGAAGTGAAGAAGAGAACAAGCATATAGTAAGTTCTCGAGAGAGAAGAAGGAGATCAGAGATTAGAAGTAATCTGAGCTGATCTGGGAATGGAATGCATGTATGTCAAGGTTGTCTTTTATAGGAAAGACATGTTCTATTCAAGGAAACCTTTGACTAATGATCCAAGGCTGCAGTGGGGGGTTTGCCCATTTGGGAGTTGAAGGCTTCGGACCTGCGGACAAAAGAGTGTCTCCTTTACACATGTCTCTTTTTGTGGCTGGGGGAGAGTCTCACAAGTTAACAGTGATGTGACTGATCACTGTGTTCGTTCTTTTTACTGTTCACCAAAGCTTGTGGGTTTTGAACCTTTTAACGTTTTAAGCTATTATGTGCTTTAGTCATTTTATTGAGACTTGAGCTACCCCCGTCATCAATATTGTTGATCTATTTGACATTGAAAAGTTCTCTATACATGAGATGGATGGGGCTATCATCATGTTAGATTTCAATGAAGGTTTAACCATATAGTACCTTTTTTAATGCTAGAACAAGATTTAGATTTTGGTCTTTGTGGCCTAGCTAGCGACTCAGATGTTTTGAAGTTGTATTTATGTGTTTGGTAAAAGGCTCATCTTTATGTCTACTGAACATAGTGAAACAATCATACCATAATATTTGCACACATCCCCACCACAACAAGTTATTATTGAAGAATTGATAGATGAAGCAGAGAATGGTACTAAGGTTATAAGCAATATATAGTTCTAGAATGTTGTAGTTGGGATGGGATTAGCAAGCAGTTGGAGTAGGCCAATCAATGGCAGGTAACAAGATCAAATTAACAATATTGTAGATCAAGAAAATGCTATTATCTTAGATTAAGAAGAACTCAACTCAGATGAGAATGATAATATGCAAGATGAGAATCTTAATGTGCAATATGAGACATATAATCTGCTACAAGAGACTGATAATGTGCATGATGAGACTGATGATGTGGATAGTGATTTTACTAATAATGAAAACACTATGGATATGACCCTAAAGTAGACATGAGGGATTTTAGGTTGAATATTTATCTTGATGTAGAGGACACTAACACATGTGTTCAAAGAGATGTAGAGAAAGATGAAGAGGTGATAGACAATGAGGTTTTGAAACTAAGTCAGATTTTGATGAGAACCCTACAAGCATTAAAAGACGCAAACTAAAGTATATGATCAAGAATAATGAAAACAATATAAATTTCTTATTGGGATTCGTACACGTGTTTTTAAAATTTTGATTGAGCGGAGGTGTGCATTCAAACCGATCCAAACCAGACTTTGGATCTAGTGACAGCGGTGGTGTAACACCCGACATTTTCAGGTTAGCACCATTAACATAAACCCCGTTATCTCAAACATTCATTCACGCATTTCACTTGATTAGGGTTAACTAAGTGTGTCTGTTATTGCACAAACACTCACGTAACGGTAATCGAAGAATTATTGAATCACGCACGAGTATGTCCCCAAACGTTTGTGAACAATCGGAATAATATTCTTGAGCAATTAAATAACATAATTCATATGTTTATTGTCTCGACTTTTGTGAAATCTCATATATTTACGCGTAATAATGTGCTAGTAATTTTTAGCAATTTCTATAAAAGAAAATATGACACCATGTGATACTAGATGGAAATAAGTTAAGAAGAAACATGCTTTTCAATTTTATTTTATTATGATTTAATAATAATAACCCATGACAAGTAAAATGGGTTATTTGACTGATAACCTGGCCAAAGCCCTAACTATTTAAACCACTCCTTCTTCCCCATTCATTTCTACAAACCCTAGCCCCCATCCTTATTTTCTACACACACACCGAATTTAGAGATAGCATCATAGTGATAGAGAGGGAGTAGAGATTGGGAGGGAGATATGGAGCCACCATCAACATTCAGGGCGGCATGCGGCAGAACCGCTTTCCCTCCAACGAACAACAGTGGCGATGGTCATCACTTGGTGGTACCGTTTTGTGTGTTATAGAGACGAAGGAGAGAATATCGAACTATGAGGCGAGAAGAGGGTTGGGATCGAATTTTGGGGAGGACTTCTTAAAATCCTGTTTTCCTAGTGTGTAACGAACTCTGGTTAGCTATTCTCCGTTTGTTTTACGTTCATTTTGTTTAGATCCATTTTATTCGAGATCAGATACGACGTGTTTGGTGTCGTTTGTGGTTTTGGTGATTGCTTGGAGACGGAGACGGCAGCGTAGACGAAACCGACCGCTGGACAATGTCATTAGTGGTGATAGATGGTTACTCGAAGCATTGGGGGTGTTTGGAAACCGTTTTATGCGGGTTATTGGTTTGGTCAAATATGGTCAACTGTTGGTCAATGTAGTCAAGCGAGTCAGATCAGGTAAACCTTTTTACCAAGGCTTTTGGTTGTATCTCAGGTTATAAACGTAATGTTGAAAGGAATTACACACGTTTGATTTTTCTATATTTACACTCATGTTTTAATTGTAATAATAGAACGTGAAACGAGCTCTTGTGAACCCGACCCAATTAGTAGGATTGTAGAACAACAACAACAATAATAATATATTGATTGTATGTGAGATATTCATATGTAATTGGAATGCATCTATATGTGCACATGTGTATAACTATAAAGATGCAATAGTGACTTAGACTTTTGATTTTGGAAAACTTCTGGGCAACTTGGGTTGTCAGGTTTTTTCAAAAAAACAGAGGAAAATCTACCCGTTTTTCATAAAACATGCATACGTAATAAACTCAGAAATTTGAGTATTAGTTTTGATATTTCATTTCATCTAGTTTGAGTGTTGATATGAAATAATATAACTAAATAAGTGTGTGTGTATGTGTGTGTGGATATTAAATACGATATGGAACATGATAATAATTGTAACTAACCAATATAAATATTTGAAATGTTGTACCTAACTGTCACATCCCGACCCGCATCGGAATAAAAATCAGGGCATGATTGGGTTATCATCAAAGCTCATGATATTTACTAAGAAGTTTCATATTTATTAATTCAAAATTTAAAATTTAAATATCCAACAAAATTTCATACAAATACAAATAATAATCTAAATGCTTGTTCCAACGAAATAACTTGCTTATTCTTCTAGGCCATCCTAAGTGTTTCTTTCCTCAACTTGACCACCTGTATCATGCGTAAAACAAAGGAAATTTTGGGTCAACAAAAGTTGGCTAGTGAACCTTGATAAAACATTTAAGTAAATCAATTTTATCGTTGTTTAAATAAGATTGTGCATAATCACATGTGAACATATGTATAATGTAACAAATCACAAACCACATTGAATGAATACATGACATGAATGATGATGTGTCTGAGATCAAGGCTCAATCGAACGGAGCCGATCTAATGAGGCACCTGATGCTCAACCCGTATCCCACGAGGAACTGATGCGCCTAATGAAATGAGTGCATGGAAATGATAAAATGTATCCACATATAAACCACACTACAAGCAATACACATTTGATCACGAAATGATATAAGCACAAGTGTTAAATAAAATAAGGAAATGATACGACACATGATACACCCCAAAACGTGATTAAAACGGGGAATTTGTAGAGATTCACTCACCTTGGGTGCGTATTCTTGAGTGGTAAAGAAAGCGCACAAGTTGGGAATTTATCCGATGAAGGATTACTAACCTAGAAATTATAACGTGGTAATTCGGTAAATAAGTAAACTATTATTTAGGTTATAATCTATTGTTTTAGGTTTTTAAATTATTATTTTTTGTGATTTGTTTTAATATCGATTAGTTTAAAATTGTGTGTTTTCTTTTTAAAATATAATCCCCTTTTAAATAAATCATGAAATGATAAAAGAAAGATAAAATAGAATAAAATAGAAATAAACAAAAATTAAAAGGAAAATAAAATAAATAAAAAAATAAGAAAAACGACAGTCTGACACGTGTCAGACTGGTTCGTTCACTGTTGTAGGTATGCGTGTGTGAGGCTCGAACTCGTGACCTCTCGGTTGCGTGCACGCGGCTCTTCCAACTGAGCTACGTGTCTAACCCGAAGGAATCTGAATTTTAATTTATACACAAGTTAAGTCCATACAGAAATGATTAATTTTTTAAAAACATTTTTAAGTGATCAGACCGGTGTAAGGGCGTGGACTCGAACCGGCGACCTGAAGTTGGTTTGTACCCGGCCCAACCAGTTGGGCTGGGTGCTTAACCCGTAAAACATAGAATTTTTATTCATTTTAACAACTTGTTGAGGGATCAGAGGGGTTTGGTTTTTTTTTTTTAAATTTGTTCATTTCGACAATGTTGATGGCAGGAATCAAACTCGGAACGTGTGTGTTTAAAGTGCACACAGTCCACCGCTGGACTGTGTGTCTAACCTGGTTATGATTCGGATTTTATTATATAACCCACTATACACTTCATCTTCTTCGTTTAAAATTTTACCTAGAACACGTTCTTGATTTCAAAACTCGATTAAGCTTGATTACTATACTTTTGCAGTTACCGAAATGAATGAAATGATATATGAAATAATATACGAACTAAATTAGAAGGTAAGGAACCGGTCGGCAGTGGGTTCTCCGGCGAGTTAATTCCAGCGACAAGCTGCGGTTTCCAGTGAAACCAGGGGGGTTTGAGCAGAGTGATCTTGTGATTAGTTGTGAAAGAATTGAGCGAGGATTAGAGGTATAGATCGATGGTATTTATAGGGGGTTTGATTACTCAAGTTTCGGTTTTGAATTTGCAAATTTGGAAAGGATGATCGATGACAGAGGGGCCTGATTGAGGTTTACTCTAATTAGATCACATAACAGCTGTCGTCAAAGAAACCGCGTTTGAAGATTGGCGGAATCTCCGGTGCAGCGGTGATGGTGGTTGCAGGTTTTCCGCCCAGGTTGCATATGTATATAATGAGGGATAAAACTAACACATCTTGTGTGTGTAGCGTAGTGGTGTTGAGTGTGTGTGACTACCCGGGCGACCCGGTTCGATCCTGGTTCCCAATTTCTTTTTGTTTCAGTTTTTGATTGATTAATTAAAAGGTTTTAATTTACCTTTTTATTTATTTGTTATTTCTTTTAGTCTATTTTAATTTGATTATTGTTATTTATAGATTTTTATATCCTTATTAAATAAATAAATAAATAATAATAAAAATACATAACGATATATAAATACACCCTTGATTAATGAAAATGGTGCGGGTTTTCGAAACTCGTTTTATACAAATGTTACAATATCCCCTACTTTTAGAAATTTCGTCCCGAAATTTAAGTAGTAGTTGTAACTGGAAAAAGATGCGGGTACTTCTCGCGTATTGAGTCTTCACGTTCCCAAGTAAACTCGGGCCCTCGTTTTGACTCCCAACGCACGATTGGAATACGACTTCGCCTCAAGCACTTCTCACCGAAATCCATGACTTCTACTAGTCTTTCAACGAAGTGCATTGATTCATCAACTTGAATGTCTTCTATAGGGATATGGAGGTTTTCGTCAGCGAGGCACTTTTTCAAGTTTGTTACGTTGAATGTGGGGTGAATTCTGTTTAGCTCTTCTGGTAGGTCAAGCTTGTATGCTACAGGACCTACTCTTTCGAGTATCTTGAAAGGTCCTACGTAGCGTGGTGCTAGCTTGCCCTTCTGGCCAAAACGAACCACTCCCTTCCACGGTGATACTTTCAAAAGTACTTGATCACCAACGCCAAACTCTAAGGGCTTTCGTCATTTGTCAGCATAACTCTTTTGACGACTTTGAGCCGCTAGAAGATTGTTTCGTATTTGAATGATTTTGTCAGTTGTTTCTTGAATAAATTCAGGTCCGGTGATTTGCGCTCCACCAATTTCGTGCCAACATACTGGAGATCGGCATTTACGACCATATAAAGCTTCGAAAGGAGCCATGCCGATACTTGAGTGATAGCTATTGTTGTACGAAAACTCGACTAACGGTAGATGAGCGTCCCTGTTCCCTTTGAAGTATATGACACATGCTCGAAGCATGTCTTCAAGGGTTTGGATGGTGCGTTCAGATTGACCATCAGTTTGAGGGTGAAAGGCGGTGCTAAGGTCTAACCGTGTACCCAAAGCGGTTTGTACGGCTCGCCATGTTCGTGAAGTGAAACGACCATCACGGTCTGAAATGATGCTTAACGGTACACCATGACGGCTTACGATCTCGTTGATGTAGATACGAGCTAACTTCTCGTTCTTGATATCCTCGCGAATCGAATCGGAATGAAGTGAGCTGATTTTGTAAGACGATCGATGATTACCCATATGGTGTCATACCCACTGGAGGTGTGAGGTAACCCGGTAATGAAGTCCATGGTTATGTTTTCCCACTTCCATACAGGTATTTCGGGTTGGACTAGAAGTCCTGAAGGTCTTTGATGTTCAGCTTTCACTTTGGAACATGTAAGGCACTTGGAAACAAAAACAGCGATATCCTTTTTCATGCCAGGCCACCAGTAGGTGTATCATAGGTCTTGATACATCTTATCGGCTCCTGGGTGTACAGAGTATCGTGTTTTGTGTGCTTCATTCATGAGGAAATCACAAAGGTTGTCGCGATCGGGAATCCATATACGGTTTAAATAATATAGAATACCGTTGGATTTGGTTTCAATTTTGAGTTCAGCTCCACATGACAGCTCATCGCGTACGTCATTTTCCGTTACAGAGATATGTTGAGCTGCCCGGATTCGATCCTTGATATCGGTTATGATTTGCGGACATAGAAGACTAATAGAGTTCACATATCCCTTTCGACTGAGCGCATCAGCCACCACGTTTGCCTTGCCAGGATGATACCGAATCTCGCAGTCGTAATCGTTGAGCAGTTCGACCCATCTTCGTTGCCTCATATTCAACTCTTTTGATCGAAGATATGCTGGAGACTCTTTTGGTCAGTGTATATTTCACACTTGGTACCGTATAGATAATGTCTCCATATCTTGAGAGCAAACACAACGGCTCCAAGTTCCAGGTCGTGGTTGGTGTAATTTTTCTCATGAACTTTGAGTTGCCTAGAGGCGTAGGCTATCACCTTTCCTCTTTGCATCAATACACAGCCTAGACCTTGCCCTGATGCGTCGCAGTAAACAACAAAGTCATCGCAACCCTTAGGGAGTGTAAGGATAGGTGCGTCACAAAGCCTTTGCTTTAAAGTTTGGAAGGCCTCCTCTTGCTTAGGTCCCCAAATGAAGGGTTTTCCCTTGTGAGTCAAGGCAGTGAGCGGAACGGCGATACGAGAAAAATTGGCGATGAAGCGTCGGTAGTAACCAACCAAGCCAAGAAATGACCTAACTTCGGTAGGGGTACGTGGCCTTTGCCATTCTTGTACTGCCTTGATTTTCGAAGGATCGACATGAATCCCTTTGTCATTGACGATATGACCAAGGAATTGTACTTCTCTTAACCAGAATTCGCATTTTGAGAATTTAGCGTAAAGCTTTTCAGTCCTTAAGAGTGTAAGAATGAGTCGAAGGTGTCGCTCATGATCGGATTTTGACTTGGAGTAGATGAGAATGTCGTCGATGAAGACTATGACGAAACGGTCGAGATAGGGTTTGCATACCCTATTCATCAAATTCATGAAGACAGCGGGGGCGTTGGTTAAACCGAAGGGCATAACCATGAACTCGTAATGACCATAACGAGTTCAGAAGGCAGTTTTTGGAATATCTTCTTCGCGCACTCTAAGCTGATGATAACCAGAACGAAGGTCGATTTTGGAAAAACAGGTGGCGCCTTGAAGTTGGTCTAGAAGGTCATCAATACGAGGCAGTGGATAGCGATTCTTAACCGTCAACTTGTTGAGTTCTCTATAATCAATGCACATGCGAAACGTTCCATCTTTCTTCCTCACAAAAAGAACGGGCGCACCCCAAGGCGATGAGCTAGGACGTATGAATCCTTTGTCGGTCAGCTCTTGCAGTTGACTGGCCAACTCTTGCATCTCGGATGGGACTAACCTATAGGGAGATTTTGCGACCGGTGTAGCACTAGGCACAAGATCTATTTGAAATTCGACTTCTCGCGCAGGAGGAAGTCCTGAAACGTCGTCGGGAAAAACTTGCGGGAATTCTTTAACAGTTGGAATATCTTCGAGCTTCCTTTCCTTGCCTTCATTCTTGATGACGTGAGCTAGAAATGCGACGTAATTTTTGCAAAGATAACTTCGGGCTTGAAGGCAGGACATCAATTTGAGCCCTTTTGAAGGAGTTTCCCCAAAGATACGTAGTGTCTGACCGTCGGCGAGAGGAATACGAATGAACTTTTCATGACACACCACTTCAGCGTGATGCTGGCTGAGCCAGTCCATGCCGATGATAACATCGAAACTTCCCAATTTCATAGGAATGAGATCAATTGAAAAATCGTGATCATTTAGGGTGAGAGTACAATCGTGTATAATTGAATTTAATGCAGTGGGTTTTCCGTCAGCAACTTCCACCGTCAGAGATTCAACGAGATTATCACGAGGTTGGTCGAGAATAGATTCGAATTCTAAAGACACAAAGCTCTTATCTGCACCAGTATCGAATAATATGGATGCATAACTACCATTTACGAGAAACGTATCGTTGACCACATTGTTGTCAGCCCTGGCTTGGTTGGCGTTGATATTGAAAGCTCTTCCTCTAGTAGGTGGAGGAGCTTGGTTAGCTTGGTTTACCGGGTTTGCTTGAGCTTGGGCATGGATGATGTTCACCAGGCGTGGGTATGTATTCCTGAAGTGGTTTGGGTCCCCACAATTGAAATAGGCTCGTATAGATTGCATCATGGGTAGTTGGGTTGGTAGTAAGGTTGGGCTGCGAGTTGTGCAGGTGGTAGAAGTAACTGTTGTTGTGCTTGGCCCACCATTTGATTTTGGGTTTTGGGTTGGAGGTTGACTACAGTTTGATCGCTGAAGGGTACGGCAGGTTTGGATAGTGTGACCCGCACGGCCACAACTTGTGCAATGTTGGCAAGGGTTTTCAGGAGGGTGATGGTATTGACAACGGTTACACTTTGGGTGTGGGCCAGTGTATGGCCTTTTGAATGGTGCGGCTGGAGGGGCGACTTGCGTGATTGGAGCAGCAGTGATGGGAGGGTTGGTTTGGGTGACAGCAAAGTTCTTGCCAATTCGCTTCCTCTTACCAGCAAACTTCGAGGATGAACCTGAGTGGTTTGGAATTGGGGTCTCAATGGGTGCTTTCTTCTTCTCATCTTTAAAATTGCCATTTCAAATGCGATTTTCAGTGAGTTCCGTAGCTAACTCCATTGCGGCTTCGAGTGTTGCAGGCGAAGTGCTTAAAACCGAATCTTGGATTTTCGAGGGGAGGCCTCGAATGTAGTGTTCAATTAAGCGGTATAATGGGGTGAACAGACTGGGAACCATTTGGTTCAACTCAAGAAACCCCTTGTTGTAGGAGGTGTGATCCCCTTCTTTTTGCTTTAGAGCATATAATTCATCTTCAAGCTTCTTGATCTCGCTTCTAGGGCAAAAACATCTTGTCATGACGTCTCTTAATTCTTCCCATAATAAGGCCATGGCATTGTCTACACCTCGCTTTCCTTTTTCCGTGTTCTACCAGGTAAGAGCTACCCCAAACAATCTTCCAGTCGCGTAATGTACCTTACGGTCCTCAGGACAGTCGCAATTGAGAAAGGTTCCATCTCCTCAAACCAGTGGAGGAGAGCGGTGACACCTTCAGTCCTTTCATATTTTGGGGGATCGCAAGACTTGAAGTGTTTGTAGGTGCATTTAGGAGTTTTGGGAGGAGGGTTGGCGACGCTTTGGTCTTCTTGGTTGGGAGGGTTAATGGGATTAGCGATGAGAGCTTGCTGAACTTGTAGCACGATGTCAGGAAGTACTACGGCCATTTGTTTAGCAATTTGCGTGGCCAAGCGTTCGTTTGACTTTCCTGACCTTCTACCTCCACGTAATTGCCTAGCAGACATCTACAGGAGTATATGTAGGGAGATTGTGAGTTCCAGAATTTCCTAGTAGTCATGTGTCGTGAAAAGAATGAAAACAACATAACTGAAAATAATTTAACTAAATCCCTAGGATGCCTTGGGTTTGCTCATGTTTGGGCCTCCAAATGTCCCCCATACCATTCCCTGTGTAGTCATGTGGGCCCCCATGACTATTGGTCTTGGTAGGATTCACATTGGTGTCGGCGGGTTAACACTCGCACCACCCGAATGAAAATCGTAAAAAATGATTGTGAGATGTATGGTCGGAGGGTGTCCAGGTGTGGACACAATGACAACTCAAAGTGGGGTTAGTTCACACGACATTTGGTATAGCAAGCTTTGGCCTAATAGGTCCTTCATACTCTCGTCGTTAGTCCCCAGGTAGGCAAACTGGTCCTTTATATACGAATGCCAAGCCTAGACAGGACGTTCCGACTACCGGTACTCGTACCCTTCCAGTTACTACATGCCCGTCGTGAAAACTCACTTTGATGTGATTTGAAAAACATGAAAACATTGCAAAAATTCTTGAAAAGAAATAACGGAAATTGTGGTGCGTGCTTTCATAGATATGATATGATATGAGGATATGATCTATGATGAGCATTGCATATTAACATGTACTTGTGAGAATGTTTGCATAATGTTGTGTGTGAATATAAACATGAAACATATAAACATCATGAATTTTGCATGTAACACATAAACAATTTAAATCTAGTCAACTATAGTATAGGCTCTAAAGGTCTAATAACCTATCCTATATCCCTATAGTCACAAGCTCTAATACCAATCTGTCACACCCCGACCCGCAGCGGAATAAAAGTCGGGGCATGATTGGGTTATCACCAAAGCTCATGATATTTACTAAGAAGTTTCATATTTATTAAATTCAAAATTTAAAATTTAAATATCCAACAAAATTTCATACAAACACAAATAATAATCTAAATGCTTGTTCCAACGAAATAACTTGTTTATTCTTCTAGGCCATCCTAAGTGTTTCTTTCCTCAACTTGATCACCTGTATCATGCGTAAAACAGAGGAAATTTTGGGTCAACAAAAGTTGGCGAGTGAACCTTGATAAAACATTTAAGTAAATCAATTTTATCGTTGTTTAAATAAGATTGTGCATAATCACATGTGAACATATGTATAATGTAACAAATCACAAACCACATTGAATGAATACATGACATGAATGATGATGTATCTGAGATCAAGGCTCAATCGAACGGAGCCGATCTAATGAGGCACCTGATGCTCAACCCGTATCCCACGAGGAACTGATGGGCCTAATGAAATGAGTGCACGTAAATGATAAAATGTATCACATATAAACCAAACTACAAGCAATACACATTTGATCACGAAATGATATAAGCACAAGTGTTAAATAAAATAAATGATACGACACATGATACACCCCAAAACGTGATTAAAACGGGGAACTTGTAGAGATTCACTCACCTTGGGTGCGTATTCTTGAGTGGTAAAGAGAGCGCACGAGTTGGGAATTTATTCGATGAAGGAGTACTAACCTAGAAATAATAACGTGGTAATTCGGTAAATAAGTAAACTATTATTTAGGTTATAATCTTTTGTTTTAGGTTTTTAAATTATTATTTTTTTGTGATTTGTTTTAATATCGATTAGTTTAAAATTGTGTGGTTTCTTTTTAAAATATAATCCTCTTTTAAATAAATCATGAAATGATAAAGAAAGATAAAATAGAATAAAATAGAAATAAAGGAAAATAAAATAAACAAAAAATAAGAAAAACGACAGTCTGACACGTGTCAGACCGGTTCGTTCACTGTTGTAGGTATGCGTGTGTGAGGCTCGAACTCGTGACCTCTCGGTTGCGTGCATGCAACTCTTCCAACTGAGCTACGTGTCTAACCCGAAGGAATCTGAATTTATATTTATACACAAGTTAAGTCCATACAGAAATGATTAATTTTTAAAAACATTTTTAAGTGATCAAAATGGTGTGAGGGTGTGGACTCGAACCGGCGACCTAAAGTTGGTTTGCACCCGGCCCAACCAGTTGGGTTGGGTGCTTAACCCGTAAAACATAGCATTTTTATTCATTTTAACAACTTGTTGAGGGATCATAGGGGTTTGGTTTTTTTTTTAAAATTTGTTCATTTCGACAATGTTGATGGCAGGAATCAAACTCGGAACGTGTGTGTTTAAAGTGCACACATTCCACCGCTGGACTGTGTTCTAACCTGGTTATGATTCAAATTTTATGATATAAATACCCACTATACACTTCATCATCTTCATTTAAAATTTTACCCAGAAAACGTTCTTGATTTCAAAACTCGATTAAGCTTGATTACTATACTTTTGCAGTTACCGAAATGAATGAAATGATATATGAAATAATATACGAACTAAATTAGAAGGTAAGGAACTGTTACCGGTCGGCAGTGGGTTCTCCGGAGAGTTAATTCCGGCGACAAGCTACGGTTTCCAGTGAAACCAGGGGGGTTTGAGCAGAGTGATCTTGTGATTAGTTGTGAAAGAATTGAGCGAGGATTAGAGGTATAGATCGATGGTATTTATAGGGGGTTTGATCACTCAAGTTTCGGTTTTGAATTTGCAAATTTGGAAAGGATGATCGATGACAGAGGGGCATGATTGAGGTTTACTCTAATTAGATCACGTAACAGCTATCGTCAAAGAAACCGCGTTTGAAAATTGGTGGAATCTCCGGTGCCGCGGTGATGGTGGTTGCAAGTTTTCCGCCCAGGTTCCATATGTATATAATGAGACATAAAAACTAACACATCTTGTGTGTGTAGCGTAGTGGTGTTGAGTGTGTGTGACTACCCGGGCGACCCGGGTTCGATCCTGGTTCCCAATTTCTTTTTGTTTCAGTTTTTGATTGATTAATTAAAAGGTTTAATTTAACTTTTTATTTATTTGTTATTTCTTTTAAGTCGATTTTAATTTAATTGTTGTTATTTATAGATTTTTATATCCTTATTAAATAAATAAATAATAATAAAAATACATAACGATATATAAATACACCCTTGATTAATGAAAATGGTGCGGGTTTCGAAACCCGTTTTATACAAATGTTACACTAACGGACAATATAAAATGAATATAGAAATAAATTTATTATGGTGATTATAAATAAGATACGAAAATTACCTTTTTGAATTATCGATTGACTACTTGCATTCATACACTTAAATTGTATATATATATCAAATAAATATATGTGCTTTTGTGTACACGCCCCTGTGGGTACCTTATCTATTCGTGGTAATGATATACCCTCGATTCATAAGTATAGTGAATCCATAGAGCTCGGTCACACATGACACAACACTACTTTAATTTTGGATACTTATTATATGTTAACTATTAAGGTCATTTTCGGTGAATATGTGAACACTGTCAGATGTCTCTCACACATATCATACTTGCATGAGAATAAGGTGAGTTTCACGACCCCTCTTTACTTGGTTTCCAGTTGGGGGAGAAACATGCACTCAAACACACACGAATCACATAATATATCATTGTTAATTGTTTACTTAAGTGCAAACATAACATGAAAAGTCTTTACATTCTCAAACCGTTAGTATACGGGGTATGGCAAGGAAATTTAAGTAGTACTGCAGAGGTTGAAAACCTCACCTGGCTAGTCTTGCTAGCATGACTGGGATTCGAACGGGTGTGAATTGTCCTAACATTGCCATTGTTGGTGTTAGCAATGGTGGAAGGAAAACAATCACAAACAGTCAGCCTCGGTTGCGAACGCTTAAAGTATCTTGTAGATTGCTTGCTGGCAATAGGTGTGACTTATGTATGTGGATCCTACAAACATTTAAACATATTACTTACTTGTAAACATGTGAACTCACCAACCTTGTGCTTACAATTCAAGCATGTTTTCTTAGGTTGCTACGGTAAACATCAGTACTAGGATGCATCATGGAGTCGCATTGGTTTCTTCAAATATTTAAACCTTGCTTTAACTACATTAGTTACTTTGGTTTAGGCACCTGGTTTTGTGCGTTGGTTAGCTTTAGTCTTACATTTATTTACGCTTCCGCAACTCAAATGTTTAAGCAGTATTTTCTCATGAGAATGAGCAAGTTGTGGTATGTTTAAACCAAGTTGTGGAGAGTAGACTTAGTCTATAGCCTTAAACACTGCATTAGTCTTACACCAACAAAAACACTCATACATGACATACATCGACAGTTATACATGACATACACATACACAAACGCTCATAAAAGATACATACACACATGGCATCCAAACATACATTGCAATTACAGGCATGTCGACATCATCCACATCACTCTATACTAACAACAACCATTCCTGTCCGAGGGCCACAAGACGGAACCTATGGAGGAGTCTTTCACACCACAATCAATTGCACCACTTCTTACACTGCCAGAGCCAAAGAAGACACTGGCTTGAGCCTAACGATGACACTATCGGGTACGATGAGCCTTGTAACAACTCAAAATTTCGTTGTTATCTTTTCTTTATTGTCGATTTTATCTATCCTTTGTAAATCTCGAGATTCGTTTATAAGAAAAGTTTATGTTAATTAATTTCAGTTATGTATGTTATATTGCCTCTAAACGCTTATTAATCGCACGCAACTCGCAGTTAATTATATGGTTTTATCTTATTTATGTGTTGTGTATGTTCGTGGTTATGATTACGCTCGCTATCGCATCGTTCTCGCACACTCGAATCGCTAAATCGCACTATTATATCAATTATAACGCTTAATATGACTAACTAATACGAACCGAATCGCCAAACGAACTCTTAACGCGAAATCAGCAAACAAAACTTGGTCACCAGGCCAAGTTCGGTGGAACTGGAATACCACAAGTTCGCCCGAACTTGCCTGAGACATAAAATCCTCATTTGTCCCCAAGTTCGGTCGAACTTGTACAAATATGTACAAGTTCGGTCGAACTTTATTGATAACCCATGAATAATCAGCAAGTTCGCCCGAACTTGACTCCCATCAGCTCCATTTTTGCCTTCTCCTATAAATACTCAGCCCCATTCTCTCATTTGAACTTGCTACAACTTTGCTCTGAGCTCCCGAAACCCGAAACCCTCTGTTTTCTAAGTAAGAATCAACCCGATTTCAACTGCAATGATGTTCAACAACGTTTTACAATAGTTTACAACGAATTTGCACAAGGCTTTGTCTTCGTTTTCATCAAATCTCTTCTGTTTACGAAAATCTTCATCTTTTTCCATCAAAACTTCTGTTTTCAGTCAGATCTATATTAGATGTGAGCAAAACCTTTTAAAACATTGATTTTTACACAAAATACGGACTTTTGGTGATGTTTTGTTCATTTCGGATATGAAACGAAGCATTTATCATTCAAGATCCTAGATCTGGAAGCACAAGGACGTTTATGTTGGTTCACACAAGCCGGACTAACCCGAACGAACCACGAGTTCGCCCGGATTAGCCCACGCTTTTGTAAAACGGCTAAAACCGCTCTAAAAGACCTCTCCGACCTAAGTTTGCTCAGTAGCATAGGGTTGGAGGGATGAACACTCAATTTCTTCAGCAAACGACGCGAAAACGCAAGATTTTGGACCCGAAAACATCAAGTTCGCTCTAGAATCACCAGCACACCAGGTCAAGTTCGGCCGAACTTGCACCCATTTGGGTCAAGTTCGACCGACTTGGGTCTCTCCCTCACAAACCCTTACAAGTTCGCCCGAACTTGCTTAATTTCTTAAGAAACTACGCAAGTTCGCCCGAACTTTTCATTTCAGTAAGATTTTCTCACAAGTTCGCCCAAACTTGACAAGTTTCCCAGGAAACTTACCAAGTTCGACCGAACTTGACTCAAATCTCACCAAAACCTTACAAGTTCGCCCGAACTTGCCTACTGCCCAACCCAAACTTAACCATTTCAGCTTTTCGAAGACTGATGCACTTCCGTTCCCGTATGCAGGCTGATCCGGCGCTCCTCTTCACCTCTCGGCAGTCGTCTACTCTTTCCTAAACGCACCCACAGTGAGTATACTTGACCCATTTCGCTTTAATGCACTATTTGGGTGTTACATACGTTCCTCTATCAAAATCACTTCACAACTCAAACTGTTTATCACACGCGAATAAACTGATTATGTATGCTCATTACGTGATACTAGAAACATGTAACTAGGACTTATTTTCGTTAACTTGTATGGTACTATAGTGTGGCTAACACCTGACGAGGTCTAGTTAGGATGGACGTGCAAGCCTTCTCACGGTAGTTAGCATGAGAAATAAGCCTATGTTTATCTGTGTGATGTGTTTTGGTGTATCATGATATGTAATTGGACTATTTCGCGAATGGTTTCCCTATTATGCTATTATACAAAAACTCGCATGCTCACCTGTACTTAATTGTATTGACTTGTATTTAACGTATGTAACAGGTTGAGGATTTTAGATTGGATGCTTTAGATGTAACATGCTTAGTTTAGTTTGCTTTTGTTTAGTTTCCAAATTTAATAAATCTAGGGAAAATCGAACCTTATTGTTTCATGGGAAAATCATGTATTTCGTGATATTGTTGATGACGTATTGTTTAATAGTATGGGATATTAGACGTTAAAATATTGTGGATTGAATAGTGTTATGGAAATTTCTCGTGAGACAATCTGGTCGCCTAGTGCCACTAACCCCGATGTTTCGGCCATCGGTTGGGGTGTGACAGATTGGTATCAGAGCCCATAACCTTAGGATAATAGGTAGAATTGCCATGATTCGACCTAGTAGCATGTTTAAGTACCCGATTGACCTATCTTTGACTTAAATGTTAAACCACTTGCCATAAATGCTTAAATGTGTCTTTCCTAAGGCTAATACAATATACACACTTGAAAACGCTCGTATCACACAAAACGAGTGATCAAGTCGAGACTAGGTGTGAAAACCGAGAACTCTCGATAAGATCATTCACTCCACGCATATCTTCTCGCATGAGATATCTTCGTTGAGTTAGGAGTGATATCCAAACCTCGACGAAAATCTCCATTTCTATCTAGTGGAACGCCCGATGTGATCGGTGCGCGTAGCCACAACTAGGAATGACGTTGCTAAGTTAGGGGTGAAACCCGCATCTTAGTAACAAATTTCACCTCTCGATTTCAATCTCACCAAAGTCTCGATTATTCCGATGATTTGGAACACGTAGTAACCGGAAGGATAATGCCGTTAGCCGCTTGCGGTGAGAGCATCTATCTATTAGGCCAAAACGTGGGTCCAAGGTCAAAGGGTAGTCGAATCACTTTGGGTAGTCAACGTCTCAAAACCCCGGACACTCCCAATTGATTTAAGCCTATATCGTCGATTTACGCATCATTGAGTTTATTATTATTTATGTGTTTAAAAATTTTGAGAAATTTTCACATTATTCGATTTCTCGCTTTACTTATTTCTCGCATTATCGATTTCTCGCTTTATCGCTTTACGCTCCTTAAACGCATGCACAACTCGCACAACTCTCGAAATCTATAACGCTAATTAATACACCAACCAAACTAATCGCTTAACTCGCTTACGCCTATGAGGACGTGTGTGCCTCATGTGCGGTATTACTCACCTATATGCTTAAATCTCGCTACTATATCGCATCTCGAACGCGCTACGCTTTACTTATAAGAAGGTGAATACGTGCAAAGTGTATGCTTTTGTGAATACATGCTTACGTGCTTATGTGCTTATGTGTTTGCGTGCTTACGTGTTTGCCTGCTTACGTGATTACGTGCCTACGTGTTTATGTGATTTTGTGCCTTGTATGAATAATAATAATAAATATTTTAAACATAAACTTATTATAATCGAATCTCATCCTATCAAATCCTTCGTGTAGGTGTCTTCAGTGGGATCGCACACCCGAAGGAATCTCCAGCGCAGCAACGCCGACAAGCGTATCGCTACAATGGTAGCCAAGGAAATGGCTAAGGTCATCCCGCAAATCGTCTCGGAAATTCATGCAGTGAGCAATAACTCCTCAGTTGACTCGAAAGCTGAAAACCCCAAGTCACGATTCAGCTTCAAAAATTTCAAGGCTTGTGCACCTCTCGCCTTCACGGGCAACGATGGACCGACGTCTATGTTCCATTGGTTTGACGCCATTGAGGTCACCTTTAGGCAAAGTGGATGGCCCGATGACCTCTGCACGGTGAACGCTACAGGAGTCTTCCAGTCCCGTGCTCTCGACTGGGGGACCGCCGAAAGGAATATGCGCGGTAATGATGAAGCCTATAATCTGTCTTGGGAGGAACTCAAGGAAGTGATGATGAAGGAGTTCTGTCCTCCGCATGAAATTCAAAAGCTCGAGAACGAGTTTTGGGGAATCAAACAAGATGGTCCCGACAATGCTAGATTCACCGCTCGATTCAAGATTTTGAGCATCATCCGTCCCAGCCAAGTTGATACTACAGAGAAATCTATCAACAAGTATATCCGTGGTTTACCCAAATGTGTCGTGAATTTTGTGAAAGTTGCTCATACTACAACCATCGAGGAAACCTACATGCTCGCCGCTGAGATCAATGATCAGCGAGTTCAAGATGGTTACTTCAAGAACTCTGTGAAAGTTGCCAATCAAGCTGTCACCGAACCAACTGTTGCTATCGAACCATCCAGTGATCCGAAGGGAAAGCGTCAGGGATGCAAAAGAGGAAACCCTAGCAAGAACTACGCTGCTGCTACACCGCTCAACTCTCAGCCTTATCAGGCTCCTGCTCAGGAGCACCCCCAGCTAAACGTGCGTACACCGGTTCACACCCACTGTGCCCTAAGTGCACATACCATCATGTGGTGGGTGGAAACTACCGTTTTTGCTCAAACTGCAATATCTACGGCCACTTTACTGTCAGTTGCCGTACCGGCCCTCGTCAGCCAGCTCCTCAAGCTCCAGCACTGCCAGCTCCTCAGCGTACTCCCCAGAACAACCAGCAACAGCAAGTAGCTCCAAAAGCACGTTTGTGTTACATGTGTGGTGATCCGAACCACTTTGCAAATGTCTGCCCAAACCGTACCGTGAAGCAAGAGCCGAAGCAACAGCAGCGCCAGCAGCAGCCACCACCGCAGCCTAGCAGCAACAACAAGCTGCGCGTGGAAGGGCTTTCAACCTGAATCACCGCCAGGCTCAGAATGACAACAATGTTGTCAATGGTACATTCCTTGTCAACGGTATTTATGCTTCATATTTATTTGATACTGGTGCCGATAATTGTTTTGTATCTTTAGAATTCGAAAAGGTTTTAAAATATAAGCGCGCTAAACTCCCAAAGACTTTCGAAGTGCAAGTCGCCACCGGAAGAACTCCTACGTGGTTGTTCTCTCGATCTCAACAACTCGGTTGGGGTGTGATAGATTGGTATAAGAGCCATAACTATAGGGAATTAGGTAGAATTGCCATGTTTGACCTAGTCTATAGTTTAAGTGTCCATTTTTGACCATTCTTATATCATGCTTAATACATTATTCTTCCTCATTGCTTCTTCCTTATCTTTTGGTCTTAAAAGTTTACATAATGTCTTTCCTAAGACATCTTACACAATACACTTGAAGACTTAAAGACACTCATGATGCAAACGAGGCGATTTGCACCAAGATAGGTCCAATGAATTACAATTTATGGTGAAATCCCTCACTCCGCGTATTCGATTTTTCACGAAGTTATACCATCAAGTTAGGAGTGATATCCACATCTTGATGGAAACTTCCATTTCATGTTCTAGTGGACCTTACAAAACGAGTCGGAATATGCTCCTCGTTTAGTATGGAACAACCACACTTAGGGTACGAAATCTTCAAGTTAGGGTGAAACCCGCACCTTGTCGATTAAGTCCCGTTCCTTGATTTTCGCTCTCGCCAAAGTTTTGATATTCTAATCGATTAGAGATGTGTAGTAACTGGAAGGGTAAAATACCATTAGTCGCTTCTCGATGAGAGTATTTTACCTATAGGCCAAAGCACATTTCTCTAATTAGAAAGGATCTTCGATTCACTTTGGAATTGTCGACGTTTCTCTACCCGAAACAATCCCATGTTTTATGAGCCAAATCTTTTATGTTATCTCAATTTATATGTGATTTGATACTTGTTACCTTATTCGTTTCGAACCATTACACGTTTCGCACGCTTATCGCCATCATGTTTCAATACTAATCTTCGTGAACACACTAAATTTATACTCCTTATTCGCATTTATACGTGATTATACATGCCATACTTGATACTTTCATGCAAATTTTGTGGACTATACTTGATGAACCCATGCAAACTTATGTAAACCATGCTTGAACCTCATACATGCTTATTCATGCAAAACTTGTTTTTCCACCATATTATGATCAAGTCTCATTCCCTTTTTCTATGTTGAATCTCTAGATGAATTCTCCTAACTCATCCAAGAAATCAAAGAGGTCCAACAAGGGTTCCAACAACAACAACAACAATGAGGATTCCATCTCCAAGCAAGAACTCGTCGGTCTTTTCGCCGAGCAAATGGCCCGTGTCATACTCGATATAGTTAGCCAGCTTCAAACCATCCATACCGAAGGCACACCCAAATCCTCTGCCGACTCTAAAACCGACAACCCCAAAACGTCCTTCCAATTCAAGCATTTCATGGACCAGTAGAATTCACTGGCATGAACGGTGTTACCGCCATGATCAATTGGTTTGACGCTATGCAGCTTACTTTTCTTCACGGCGGGTGCCCTGATGACCTTTGAACCTTTAACGCTACCGGGGTCTTTCGCCAGGAGCCCTCGAGTGGTGGACTACAGAACGCAATAAACGTGGCAACGAAGCAGCTTACGCTCTCACTTGGGACGAGCTCAAGCAGCTCATGAGAGATCAGTTCTATCCTCCCCACGAGACCCAGAAGCTCGAAAACGAATTCTGGAACCTCACGCAACAAGGAAGGACGTTGAAGGGTTGATCGCTCGCTTAAAACAGTTGAGTATCATCTGTACTGGACAGGTGGATACAGTTCCCAAAGCGATAGCTAAGTTATTCGTTCGCTTTCGCCTGTGATCATGAACCACGTAGCCGCCGCACGCCCCAGAACCATCGAAGAAGCCTATAGCACCATCATAGGGCTTAACCACAACTGTATCCTTCAGGGGGCCTATGACAAGGTTCCTACGAAGCATGCGCATCAAGCCACCGCCAATACCACCGCTACCGAATCGCCTCCCCCTCAACCCAAAAAGACCCCATCAAGAACAACAAGCGGAAGGCTTCGGTTCAAAACAACGCGGTTGTCACTCCGCCTGCCCCTACGCCTTTAAATGCCATCTCCTCCACCCAAAACAATGATCCACCCAAACGAAACTACACCGGCACTTGGCCGAAGTGTGATCGTTGCACTTATCATCATCTCCCTTCTACCCCATGCCGGAAATGCGCCAACTGTAACAAGATGGGGCATTTCGCCATTGTCGCCAAACCCAAAGCAACCAAGCCATTATCCCTGACCCTAACCCGAACCAAACTCAACCCCAACATCAAAATGCTCCTGTGCGAGCATGTTACAAATGTGGCGATCCCAACCATCTCGCAAATGTTTGTCCTCTTCTCAACCAGCAGCACCAACATCAGCAGCAGCAGTAGCCAGAGCCTGCAAAGGGGCGAGCTTTCATGCTTACCTCCGCACAAGCCCAGAGCTCTAACGACATCATCACTGGTACGTTCCTTGTGAACCATATTTATGCTACATGTCTATTTGATACTGGCGCCGATAGGAGTTTTGTATCGCTAGAATTTGAACCTTTGCTTAAGTGCGAACGATCTAAAATGCCTAATCCTTTCGCTGTTGAAGTCGCTAATGGTAAAACCATCTCCGTTGATTCTGTTCTCTCTGGTTGTTCTTTGATTCTTAACGATCATTCATTCTCCATTAATCTCATCCCCATGCAAATGGGTAGTTTCGACATCATAGTAGGCATGGATTGGCTCATGGGAGTTCGTGCCGAAGTGGTTTGTTCTGAAAAGTTTATTCGCCTCCCTCTTCCTCAAGGTGATTCTCTACACGTCTATGACGAGAAACCTTCTAAAGGTCTCAAACTTATGTCGTGCATCAAAGTGAACAAGTACTTGCGTAAGGAGTACTTTGCCTTTCTCGCCCATGTTGTGGAAAAGAAAGACAAAGGTCCGAGCATAAGTGAAGTTCCTGTCGTTTGTGAGTTTCCTTCCGGTTTTCCCAAGGATCTTCCTGGTCCTCCGCCTCCCCGAGCTGTTGATTTTCGTATTGTTCTTATCCCTGGCGCAACTCCTGTTGCGAAAGCTCCCTATCATTTAGCACCCTCGGAGATGTAAGAGCTATCAAGCCAACTTCAAGAGCTTCTTGATAAAGGTTTTATACGCCCTAGTACTTCCCCTTGGGGCACTCCCGTTCTCTTTGTCAAAAAGAAAAATGGGTCATTTCGCATGTGCATTGACTATCGTGAACTCTATAAGCTTACAGTCAAGAACCGATACCCCCTTCCTCGTATCGATGATTTCTTCGATCAACTGCAAAGCGTGAAGTGTTTTTCAAAGATTGATCTCCGTTCTGGTTATCATAAACTTCGGGTTTCCAAGGAAGATGTACCCAAAACCGTTATGGACACTACGAGTTCGTGGTCATGCCTTTTGGGTTGACCAACGCACCTGCAGTGTTTATGGATCTCATGAACCGCGTATGTAAGCCTTTTCTCGATCATTTTGTCATTGTATTCATCGACGATATCCTAATCTACTCCAAGACAAAATAAGAGCACGAACTGTAACATTTGTGACAAAACGGGTTTCGAAACCCGCCCCAAATTATCGATCGCAATGTATTATTTGTGTCAAATGATCTTATTGATTTTATTTTAAAGCATTAGAATATATATGTATATGTAATAATAATAACAAAGGGTTAGAATAATCTTAATAAAATAAATAATCAACTAAATATTAAATATATATGATTAGTAAATAATTTATCTTAAAATAATGAAAATAATTAAAATAAATAAAAAGAGGAGAAACCGGGGTTCGAACCCGGGACTCCCGTGTTTCCACACACACCAAACACCACTGCACTGCACGCGCATTTGTGTTTTGAATGAAAGCATTTACTTATTATATTGAAGTCTGCTCAAAACCTGCGAATTCAAATAATCAGATCCATAACCACCAACGGTTTCTTTGGGCAATCTTCTTCATCCGTTTCCGAATTTTCAGTCATAACCGAAAGCAGCATCAACGTAATTGAAACGGATTCCAATCATTGAGATTAAAATGGCTGTTGAAACCGAAATCATCATCGGCCCTGGCACTATATATACAAAGCGATTTCCTCTTAATCAGAACTCGCTCATCTACTCGTTTACCACTCTCTACCTCAGAGGTTTTGCGGATCTACGTGATCATCGGAAATTTTGATCGGAGCTAACGGAATCCGTCACCGGAACTCGAAGTTGGTCGTTTGTTCGGTAACAATCTTTTACTCATCATTCGTATGTTTTGTGTAAACTCTTATTGATCATAAAACGGATAAAAGTTTCAACCAAAAAGAGTTTACATTGGGTTTAAAATCTGAAAAAAAAAATATATGAAGAAGATGACTTTATTAAAATGGATAAGTGTGATAAAAATCAGGTTTTAAGTTGGGTTAGACACATAGTCCAGTGGTGGACTGTGTGCAACACAAGCCAATCATCGCGGGTTCGAGTTTAATACATAGCCGGTTTTTGAAAATAAAACTCTTAAATTTCTTTTACTTAAAGGCATCACCACAGAAAGATTATAAGTATAATAAAAATCTTATACTAAACGGGTTAGACACCCAGCCCAACTGGTTGGGCTGGGTGTAACACATGAACGAGGTCGCGAGTTTGAAACCAACCACACGCATCGGTCTGTTAAGTTAAAAATCTTTTTCTAACTTTAATAATTTCTGAATCATTCTAAAGAGTATATAAATATAATTAAAAATGGATTTCTTATGGGTTAGACACGTAGCTTAGTTGGCAGAGCTGCGTGCACGCAACCGAGAGGTCACGAGTTCGAGCCTCACCGCACGCAGCCTAATATCAGTTGAACCGGCCAGGTCCCTGTCAGACCTGACAGGTTTTTATTTTATTTTTTATTTTTTTATTATTTTCTTAAATATTATTTTTGAATATTACCTTTGTGTATTTATCAAAATTAATTAAAATTTCTTAAAAAAAAGTTTTATTAGGTTTTAAAATCCCAAATAGAAAACCACAAACCTAAAAATCTCACAAAAAAGTACCAAATTAAAATATTAATTGTCGATTTATCGCGTTATTATTTTTAGGTTAGTACTCGGTTGTCGATCAACTCCTCAATTCGTGCGCATTCATTATCAAACAAGGAACGCAACCACTGTGAGTGAATCTCTACAAATTCCCCGTTTTAATCACGTTTTGGGGTGTATCATGTGTCGTACTATTCCTTTATTTTATCTAAACACTTGTGCTTATATCATTTTGTGATCAAATGTGTATTGGTTGTTGTGTGATTTATATGTGGATTAAATTTATCATTTAAGTGCACGCATTTCATTAGGCCCATCAGTTCCCCGTGGGATACGGGTTGAGCATCAGGTGCCTCATTAGATCGGCTCCGTATGATTGAGCCTTGATCTCAAATACATCATCATTCATTTCATATATTCATTCAATGTGATTTGTGATTGTTTACATTTATATATATTTGCTCACATGTGATTTATGCACGAATTTTCCTTAATAAATAAAACATGCAATTATGAAAAATGTTTTATCAAGGTTCACTCGCCAACTTTTGTTGACCCAAAATCCCCCCTGTTTTACACATGATACAGGTGATCCAGTTGAGGAAAGAAACACTTAGGATGGCCTAGAAGAATAAACAAGTTATTGCGTTGGAATAAACATTTAGATTTGGTTTCCTTTGTATTTGTATGAATTTTGTTTATTGGATATTTAAGTTGTAATTTGAATTTAATAAATATGAAACTTCTTAGTAAATATCATGAGCTTTGGTGATAACCCAATCATGCCCCGACTTTTATTCCGCTGCGGGTTGGGGTGTGATAGATTGGTATTAGAGCTTGTGGCTATAGGGATATAGGATAGGTTATTAGACCCTTAGAGCCTATACTATAGTTGATTAAATTTTAATTGTTTATGTGTTACATACAAGATTCATGATGTTTATATGTTTCATGTTTATTTTCACACCCAATATTATGCAAGCACTCTCACAAGTACATGTTAATATGCGATGCTCATCATAGTTCATATCCTCATACATGTCATATCTATGAAAGCACACACCTCACGATTTCCATGATTTTTACAATGATTTCGATTTTTCAAATCACATCAAAGTGAGTTTTCACGACGGGCATGTAGTAACTGGAAGGGTACGAGTACCGGTAGTCGGAACGTCCTGTCTAGGCTTGGCATTCGTATAAATCCAAAATAAAGGACCAGTTTGCCTACCTGGGGACTAACGATGAGAGTGCGAAGGACCTATTAGGCCAAAGCATGCTATACCAAACGTGGTGTGAGCTAACCCCACTTTGAGTTGTCATTGTGTCTACACCTGGACACCCTCCTACCATGCATTTCGCAATCATGTTTTACGATTTTCATTCAGGTGGTGCGAGTGTTAACCCGCCGACACCAATGTGAATCATACCAAGCCCAATAGTCGTGGGGGCCCACATGACTACACAGACAATGGTATGGGGGACACTTGGAGGCCCAAACATGAGCAAACCCAAGACATCCTATGGATGTAGTTAAATTATTTCAGTTATGTTGTTTTCATTTTCTTATTTTACGACACATGACACCTAGGAAATTCTTGAACTCACAATCTTCCTACATATGTTCCTGTAGATGTCGGCTAGGCAATTACGTGGAGGTAGAAGGTTAGGAGAGTCAAACGAACGCTTGGCCATGCAAATTGCTAAACAAATGGCCGCAGTACTTCCTGACATCGTGATACAAGTTCAACAAGCCCTCACCGCTAATCCCATCAACCCTCCCAACCAAGAAGACCAAAGCGTTGCCAACCCTCCTCCCAAAACCCCCAAATGCACCTACAAACACTTCAAATCCTGCGATCCTCCAAAATATGAAGGGACTGAAGGTGTTACCGCTCTCCTTCACTGGTTTGAGGAGATGGAAAACACCTTTCTCAATTGCGACTGTCCAGAGGACCGTAAGGTACGTTACGCGACTGAAGGTTGTTTGGGGTAGCCCTTACCTGGTGGAACACAGAAAAGTGTAAGCGAGGTGTTGAAGATGCCATGGCCTTAACATGGGAAGAGTTAAGGGAAATCATGACGAGACGCTTCTGTCCAAGAAGCGAAATCAAAAAGCTAGAAGACGAGTTTCACGCATTGAAACAAAAGGAAGGAGACCACACTTCATACAATAAGAGATTTCTCGAATTGAACCAGATGATCCCCAATTTGTTCACCCTCTTATACCGCTTAGTCGAACACTACATTCGAGGCCTCCCCTCGAAAATCCAAGATTCAGTTTTAAGCACTTCGCCTGTAACACTTGAAGCCGCAATGGAGTTAGCTACGGAACTCACTGAAAATCGCATTCGAAACGGCAAATTCAAAGAGGAGAAGAAGAAGACACCCATTGAGCCCCAATTCCAAACCACCCAGGTTCATCCTCGAAGTTTGCTGGTAAGAGGAAGCGAAATGGCAAGAACTTTGCCGTCACCCAAACCAACCCTCCCATCACTGCTGCACCAATCACTCAAGTTACCCCTCCATCTGCACCATTCAAAAGGCCATACACTGGCCCACACCCAAAGTGTAACCGTTGTCAGTACCATCATCCTCCTGAAAACCCCTGCCAACATTGCACCAGCTGTGGTCGTGCATGTCACACCATCCAAACCTGCCATAACCTTCAGCAATTAAACCTCCGTCAACCTCCAACCCAAACCCAAAATCAAATGGTGGGCCAAGCCCAACAACCCTTACTTCTACCACCTGCACAACACGCAGCCCAACCTTACTACCAACCCAACTACCCCATGATGCAACCCATGCGAGCCTGTTTCAATTGTGGGGACCCAAACCACTTCAGGAACACTTGTCCACGCCTAGTGAACATCATCCATGCCCAAGCTCAAGCAAACCCGGTAAACCAAGCTAACCAAGCTCCTCCACCTGCCAGAGGAAGAGCTTTCAATATCAATGCCAACCAAGCCAGGGCTGACAACAATGTGGTCAACGGACGTTTCTCATCAACGGTAGTTATGCATCCATATTATTCGATACTGGTGTGGACAAGAGTTTTGTGTCTTTAGAGTTCGAATCTATCCTCGACCAACCTCGTGTTAATCTCATTAAATCTCTGACGGTGGAAGTTACTGACGGAAAACCCATTTCATTAAATTCTATTATACGCGATTGTACCCTCACTCTAAACAATCACGATTTCTCAATTGACCTCATTCCTATGAAGTTGGGAAGTTTCGATGTTATAATCGGTATGGACTGGCTCAGCCAGCATCACGCTGAAGTGGTGTGTCACGAAAAATTCATTCGTATTCCTCTCGCAGACGGTCAGACACTACGTATCTTTGGGGAAACCCCTTCGAAAGGACTCAAATTGATGTCCTGCCTTCAAGCCCGAAGTTATCTTCGCAAGAACTACGTCGCATTTCCAGCCCACGTCGTCAAGAAGGGAGACAAGGAGAGGAAGCTCAAAGATATTCCAATTGTGAAGGAATTCCCGCAAGTTTTTCCCGACGACGTTTCAGGACTTCCTCTTGTGAGAGAAGTCGAATTTCGAATCGATCTTGTGCCCGGCGCTACACCGGTCGCAAAGTCTCCTTATAGGTTAGCCCCATCCAAGATGCAAGAGTTGGCCAGTCAACTGCAAGAGTTGACTGACAAAGGATTTATACGTCCTAGCTCATCGCCTTGGGGTGCACCTGTTCTTTTTATGAGGAAGAAAGATGGAACGTTTCGCATGTGCATTGATTATAGAGAACTCAACAAGTTGACGGTTAAGAATCGCTATCCACTGCCTCACATTGATGACCTTCTAGACCAACTTCAGGGCGCCACCTGTTTTTCCAAAATCGATCTTCGTTCTGGTTATCATCAGCTTAGAGTGCGCGAAGAAGATATCCCAAAAACCGCCTTCCGAACTCGCTATGGTCATTACGAGTTCATGGTTATGCCCTTCGGTTTAACCAACGCCCCCGCTGTTTTCATGGATTTAATGAATAGGGTATGTAAACCCTACCTCGACCGTTTCGTCATAGTCTTCATCGACGACATTCTTATCTACTCCAAGTCAAAATCTGATCATGAGCGACACCTTCGACACATACTTACACTCTTAAGGACTGAAAAGCTTTACGCTAAGTTCTCAAAATGCGAATTTTGGTTAGGAGAGGTACAATTCCTTGGTCATGTCGTCAATAACAAAGGGATTCATGTCGATCCTTCAAAAATCAAGGCAGTACAGGAATGGCAAGCGCCACGTACCCCTACCGAAGTTAGGTCATTTCTTGGTTTGGCTGGTTACTACCGACGCTTCATTGCCAATTTTTCACGTATCGCCGTACCACTCATGGCCTTGACTCACAAAGGAAAACCCTTCATTTGGGGACCTAAGCAAGAGGAGGCCTTCCAAACTTTAAGGCAAAAGCTTTGTGACGCACCTATCCTTACACTCCCTGAGGGTTGCGATGACTTTGTGGTATATTGCGACGCGTCAGGGCAAGGACTAGGCTGTGTATTGATACAAAGAGGAAAAGTGATAGCCTATGCCTCTAGGCAACTTAAAGTTCATGAGAAGAATTACACCACCCACGACCTGGAACTTGGAGCCGTTGTGTTCGCTCTCAAGATATGGAGACATTACCTCTACGGTACCAAGTGTGAAATATACACTGACCACAAGAGTCTCCAACATATCTTCAACCAGAAAGAGTTGAATATGAGGCAACGAAGATGGGTCGAACTTCTCAACGACTACGACTGTGAAATTCGGTACCATCCAGGCAAGGCGAACGTGGTGGCCGATGCGCTCAGTCGAAAAGGTTATGCATACTCTATTCGTCTTCTATGTTCGCAAATCATAACCGACATCAAAGATCGAATTCGGGCAGCTCAACATGTTTCTGTAGCAGAAAATGACGTACGCAATGAGCTGTCATGTGGAGCTGAACTCAAAACTGAAACCAAATCCGATGGTATTCAATACTATTTAAACCGCATATGGATTCCTGATCGCGATAACCTTCGTGATTTCCTCATGAATGAGGCACACAAAACACGATATTCTGTACACCCAGGAGCCGATAAGATGTATCAAGATCTACGATACACCTACTGGTGGCCTGGCATGAAAAAAGACATCGCTGTTTTTGTTTCCAAGTGCCTTACTTGTTCCAAAGTGAAAGCTGAACATCAAAGACCTTCAGCACTTCTAGTCCAACCCGAAATACCTGTATGGAAGTGGGAAAACATAACCATGGACTTCATTACCGGGTTACCTCGCACCTCCAGTGGGTATGACACCATATGGGTAATCATTGATCGTCTTACAAAATCATCTCATTTCATTCCGATTCGCGAGGACTTCAAGAACGAGAAGTTAGCTCGAATCTACATCAACGAGATCGTAAGCCGTCATGGTGTACCGTTAAGCATCATTTCAGACCGTGATGGTCGTTTCACTTCATGAACATGGCGAGCCGTACAAACCGCTTTGGGTACACGGTTAGATCTTAGTACCGCCTTTCACCCTCAAACTGATGGTCAGTCTGAACGCACCATCCAAACTCTTGAAGACATGCTTCGAGCATGTGTCATAGACTTCAAAGGAAACTGGGACGCTCATCTACCGTTAGTCGAATTTTCGTACAACAATAGCTATCATTCAAGTATCGGCATGGCTCCTTTCGAGGCTTTATACGGTCGTAAATGATCGTTCTCCAGTATATTGGCACGAAATTGGTGAAACGCAAGTCACCGGACCTGAATTAATTCAAGAAACAACCGACAAAATCCTTCAAATTCGAAACAATCTTCTAGCGGCTCAAAGTCGTCAAAAGAGTTATGCTGACAAACGGCGAAAGCCTTTGGAGTTTTGTGTTGGTGATCGAGTACTTTTGAAAGTATCACCGTGGAAGGGAGTGGTTCGTTTTGGCCAAAAGGGCAAGCTAGCACTACGCTACGTAGGACCTTTCAAGATACTTGAAAGAGTAGGTCCTGTAGCATACAAGCTTGACCTACCAGAAGAACTTAACAGAATTCATCCCACATTCCACGTATCAAACTTGAAAAAGTGCCTCGCCGATGAAAACCTCCATATCCCTCTAGAAGACATTCAAGTCGATGAATCAATGCACTTCGTTGAAAGACCCGTGGAAATCATGGATTTCGGTGAGAAGCGTTTAAGGCGAAGTCATATTCCAATTGTCAGGGTACGTTGGGAGTCAAAGCGAGGACCCGAGTTTACTTGGGAACGTGAAGACTCAATGCGCGAAAAATACCCGCATCTTTTTCCAGTTGCAACCACTACTTAAATTCGGGACGAAATTTCTAAAAGTAGGGGATACTGTAACATTTGTGACAAAACGGGTTTCGAAACCCGCCCCAAATTATCGATCGCAATGTATTGTTTATGTCAAATGATTTTATTGATTTTATTTTAAAGCATTAGAATATATATGTATATGTAATAATAATAACAAAGGGTTAGAATAATCTTAATAAAATAAATAATCAACTAAATATTAAATATATATGATTAGTAAATAATTTATCTTAAAATAATTAAAATAATTAAAATAAATAAAAAGAGGAGAAACCGGGGTTCGAACCCGGGACTCCCGTGTTTCCACACACACCAAACACCACTGCACTGCACGTGCATTTGTGTTTTGAATGAAAGCATTTAATTATCATATTGAACTCTGCTCAAAACCTGCGAATTCAAATAATCAGATCCGTAACCACCAACGGTTTCTTTGGGCAATCTTCTTCATCCGTTTTCGAATTTTCAGTCATAACCGAAAGCAGCATCAACGTAATTGAAACGGATTCCAATCATTGATATTAAAATGGCTGTTGAAATCGAAATCATCATCGGCCCTGGCATTATATATACAAAGCGATTTCCTCTTAATCAGAACTCGCTCATCTACTCGTTTACCACTCTCTACCTCAGAGGTTTTGCAGATCAACGTGATCATCGGAAATTTTGATCGGAGCTAACGGAATCCGTCACCGGAACTCGAAGTTGGTCGTTTGTTCGGTAACAATCTTTTACTCATCATTCGTATGTTTTGTGTAAACTCTTATTGATCATAAAACGGATAAAAGTTTCAACCAAAGAAGAGTTTACATCGGGTTTAAAATCTAAAAAAAAAAATATATGAAGAAGATGACTTTATTAAAATGGATAAGTGTGATAAAAATCAGGTTTTAAGTTGGGTTAGACACATAGTCCAGTGGTGGACTGTGTGCAACACAAGCCAATCATCGCGAGTTCGAGTTTAATGCATAGCCGGTTTTTGAAAATAAAACTCTTAAATTTCTTTTACTTAAAGGCATCACCACAGAAATTCCTGTCTGGAAATGGGAAGGCATAGCCATGGATTTCATTACGAAATTGCCTCGTACTTCGTCTGGTCATGACAACATTTGGGTCATATTTGACCGATTGACCAAATCCGTGCACTTCCTCGCCATTCGTGAAGATTACAAAGTCAAGAAATTGGCTCGTATCTACACGGATGAAATCATTAGTCGCCATGGTACTCCTCTTGATATTATCTCCGATCGCGATGCTCGTTTCACCTTCCGCCTTTGGCAAACTTTTCAATCTGCCCTTGGCACTCAGCTTAATCTTAGCACCACTTTTCATCTCAGTCTGATGGTCAAACCGAGCGTACTATCCAAACCTTGGAGGATATGCTTCGGTCATGCGTAATCGATTTTGGCGGAAATTGGGATTCACACTTACCCTTGGTTGAATTCTCGTACAACAATAGTTATCACACTAGTATTCAAATGGCTCCATTTGAAGCATTGTATGGTCGTAAGTGCCGTTCGCCTATTTGTTGGCACGAGATTGGAGACGCAAAAATCACCAGTCCCGAGCTAATACAAGAGACAACGGACAAGATCCTGTAAATACGTGATAATCTCCTCAAAGCACGAAGCCGACAAAAGACGCAAGCCCTTGGAATTTAATATAGGTGATCATGTACTTCTCAAGGTATCCCATTGGAAAGGCGTTATCCGTTTTGGTAAGAAAGGCAAACTCGCTCCTCGCTATGTGGGTCCTTTCAAAATCTTGGAAAGGATTGGCAAGGTAGCATATCGACTGGACCTACCTCAAACGCTAAACACTGTTCATCCTGTGTTTCATGTTTCAAATCTCAAGAAATGTCTAGCCGAAGAAGGACTTCAAGTTCCGCTCGAAGATCTTCAAATCAACGAGACATTTCATTTCGTGGAAAAAACCGGTCGAAATCATGGACCGAGGAGTCAAGCAGCTACGGCGCAGTCGGATCCCTATCGTAAAAGTTCGTTGGGAAGGGAAACGTGGCGCCGAGTTTACTTGGGAACTCGAGAGTGATATGAAGACTAAGTATCCGCATCTCTTCGTTGCATCTTCCTAAATTTCGGGACAAAATTTCCTAAAGGAGTGGAGACTGTAATGCCACGCGTTTTGATACTTTCTATTTTTAGCAAACTAGCGTTGTAGTTCTATTTTTGGAAACCATTGTATTCGTATTCGTCATTTCATTGAAATCGTTGTAATCGAGACTTGAATCGTAATGGAATAAACATGTTCATCTTTATACTTGTTACACACAATCATACTTGTCCATACAATGCATACACATGATATACATACTCGAATACGTGACATACTTGCTAATACGAGGTGTTTATAATTGATACGTACTTTATACGCAATGTGGATACTCGATCTCAATCATTTTATACATACATATACCATGTGACATGTTACATATGTTATCATACCTAAAATATTCATAAAACACCTTAGTTAAACGTTAAAACCCTTTTTTTTTCGCTAATAAAACTCTAACTTATAAGGTTCATACTCCCGAAAGAACTTGTCACACGATAATACATGTTATTTACCTAATATATAACATCTATTAACCTAATATATAACATTAAATAACAAAAAAATAAGAGAAAAATAAAAAATGCCAGCCCTATAATTCAGCTTTGGGTTGGGTTTAGTGGACTAGTTTCAAGTCTAAACTCCCCCAAATCTTGTCCAAAGCCCAACCCAATGAAACTCTAATCCATCCCCTATATAACCCAAGCCTCCTCCAAGCATTTTTCCACTTTACAAAGCCTCCAAGCCTCCCAAAACACTTCAAGTTCGTAGCTGAATCCAATTTTCGGGCAGATTTGTACCTCTACACTAAAGTGAGCATAACTCACTCAATACTCAACGAAATTGCCCCATTATTTTTCCTACATGCTTAGTTTCCTTTGGGCATGATTCCATGGTCTCTCCTTGGAGAATTCAAACCTAGAAATGCCCCGAAAATGTCCAAAACTTTCTGTTTGTTTTCAAAATCTTTCAAAACTTGTTTATGTTCATCCAACTTGGGTTTATCCCATCTCAAACCTATGTCAGAATGCTTACAACACTTCTTGTGGTTGGTTAGGCTTAAAAACAAGGTTGAGACATTCAAAATAGAGGATTTATCCTCACAAACTTTCTTTTTTCATAGAGCTTTAAGCTCACAAGTGATGCAAATTCTTGAACTTGTTCATGTGTGTCCACCATGGTTAGCTTGGGCTATCCTTAAACTTGAGACCACACATTACTTGATGATTTCACTATTATTCTAAGTTATTATTCTTGTCATTGTTGTTAATGCTATTGTTCTTGTACCCCCCTTGTTACCAATGGTAACTTGTGTAGCGGTGAACACTACTCGAGGTCTCAAAGTGGATGGTTAATCCTCCCACCTCCTATTTGACTTACATGATATCAAGAGGTACCAAAGTGGATGGTTCATCCTCCCACCTCCTACATGATTATATAACTATATTTATGAACTACTATAATAAACCCTAGAAACCGAAATCTTAATAATGACTAATGAATCATCCGTCAAGTTAGTAAGTTTCATCACTAATGTATGTAGTTCCTTGTCACGATTCTAATAGGTCTTGAACCTATAAAAACACATTCAATCCTTAGGGATTTGCTATAGTGTCATTGACAAGTGCTATGTCTTATTTTCATGCTACAATACTTTCTCATACTTTTATCCTTTACATTTTCCCGAATACTCTCAATCCTCTGTTAAACTCGTTACTTATACGCCCTCGTTTCCTCTTGTAGGATAACTTGGCGTTCATCCCGCAATCAACCTCTTTAACGGTCTTGACTTGTAGAAAAGACCCAACTAAAATCGTGAGTACACTCGACCCACTTACCGTTTTAAATTACTTTTGGGTTGTAACATGTTTATCTATCAAAATGCACATACCACAAACTCGTGCTTTACATGCTCAATCCTTATACATGAATACTTGTTATGCCTAGATACATGCTCGTTTATACTTGCTTGATCATTAACTTAGCTAGCCCAACTTATCATATATAGCGCTATAGGAGTAGCACACCACCCGTCGGGGTTATGTTAAGATTATCATACTCATTCTAGTCTTGTCGCTTTTGTGACAAGGGAAGCTCGATCTCGTAAAACTTTTGTGGAAACTCGGGTTTTGATCTAGTATTGCATGATTAGTATGAACCTTGCTTACAATTATCATGTGGATTCGAGTTACACTTTTATACTTATGCTATGTATCACCAAAACTTGTGTACTCGCCTTTGCCTTTGCATTGAACTCGTATTTTTAACATGTTACAGGTTGATGAAGCTTTGCCATGAAATTGGAGTAGAGATGATGCTTAGATACACATATAGACGTTAGGTTTATAAAATGTTGTATCAAATTTTGCCTTTGTTATTGTTGTATTTGAAAATTCTTGTATTGTATGACAAAGTTACTATGAATGAAATATGGATTTTATTTAAATATTGTCACCAATTAGAACTTATGAAAAATGAGCAATCTCGCTCGTCTCACTCTGATGTTTCCGCCATCGGGTGGGGTGCGACAACTTATTTGATCAACTTCAAGGTGCTACTTGTTTTTCTAAGATCGATTTACATTCCGGTTATCATCAGTTACTCGTGTTGGATGAAGATATTCCGAAAACCGCCTTTCGTACTCGCTATGGCCATTTCGAATTCGTGGTCATGCCTTTTGGTCTTACAAAAGCACCCGCGGTCTTCATGGGTTTGATGAACCGTGTGTGTAAAGCCTTATAGATCGTTTCGTCATGTTTTTCATCGATGATATCCTTATCTATTTGAAGTCGAGAGACGAACACGCGCGTCATCTTTGTTTAGTCCTCGAACTTCTTCAAGGTAATAGCCTTTATGCTAAGTTCTCTAAATATGAATTCTGGCTCGAAGAAGACCAATTTCTCGGCCACATTGTTAATAGTCAAGTAATTCACGTCGACCCTGCAAAGATTGAAGCTGTCAAGAGTTGGATTACACCGAAGAATGCTTCCGAAATCCGTTCATTTCTTGGATTGGCGGGTTACTACCGTCGATTCATTGCCGACTTATTGAAAATCGCCGTTCCGCTTACCGCTTTAACTCATAAAGGCAAACCTTTTGTTAGGGGTTCTAAACAAGAGGAAGCTTTTCAAACGCTCAAGCATATGCTATGCAACGCTCCCGTTCTCGTCTTACCCGACGGAAACGACGATTTAATTGTTTACTGCGATGCCTCTAATCTTGGTCTTGGTTGTGTTCTCATGCAATGAGACAAGGTTATCGCGTATGCGTCTCGACTACGATCTCGAACTCGGTGCAGTTGTTTTTGCATTGAAGATATGGCGACACTACCTTTACGGTACTAAGTGTACGGTCTTCACCGACCATAAGAGCTTACAACATATCTTCAATCAAAAAGAACTGAATATGCGCCAACGCCGATGGGTCGAACTTCTCAACGATTACGATTGCGAGATACGCTACCATCCCGGCAAAGCAAACGTCGTCGCCGATGCTCTAAGTCGACGAAGCTATGTATATAGTGTTCGTGACTCTCAAGCTTTGGATAATCTTGAAATTTTGATTCGCTCCGCCCAATTCGCCTGCTTTAACGAGAATACCCTGCAAGAAGAAATGAAGTGTGGTGCCGAAACTCAGCTTGTTGTGAAACCTAACGGTATTTATTACTATCTCGATCATATTTGGATTCCTAGTCGTGATAATCTTCGGGATTTGTTAATGACCGAAGCTCATAAATCTCGATACTTCATTCATCCCGGAGCCGACAAGATGTACCAGGATCTTCGTGATTTATTACTATCTCGCCGTGCAGGTCTCAAAGTGCTTAACTTGTTCGAAAGTTAACGCCGAACATCAAAGGCCCTCTGGTTTACTCGAACAACCCAAAATCCCGATGTGGAAGTGGGAGAGTATAGCTATGGACTTTATTACGAAACCTCCCCGCACTTCATCTGGTTACGATAGCATTTGGGTTATTGTTGATCGTCTTACTAAATCTGCGCACTTTATTGCTATACGAGAAGACTTTAAGGTCGAACGGTTAGCCCGAATCTATACCGACGAAGTTATATGTCGACACGGGACGCCTCGTGACATCATCTCTGACCGAGACGGTCCCTTTACTTCACATCTCTGGGAGACTTTTCAATCCGCTCTTGGTACTACCCTCAATCTCAGTACCGCTTTTCACCCTCAAACCGACGGTCAGACTGAGCGAACGATCCGCACCCTCGAAGACATGCTTCATGCGTGTATCATAGATTTCGGTGGTAATTGGAATACGCATTTAACTTTAATCAAATTCTCGTACAATAATAGTTATCATACCAGCATTCAAATGGCTCCTTTTGAGGCACTGTATGGAAGGAAATGTCGATTGCCTATGCATGGCACGAGATCAGAGAAGCACAAATCACCGGTCCTGATCTAATTCAAGAAAGGACAGACAAGATCCTCCAGATCAGAGACAATCTCTTGAAAGCTCGGAGTCGTCAAAAGAGTTATGCCGATAAACGCCGCAAGCCCCTGCAGTTCGAAGTGGGAGATCACGTTCTCCTAAAGGTTGCACCTTGGAAGGGAGTGGTCCGCTTCGGGATGAAAGGAAAGCTAGCGCCTCGATACGTTGGTACCTTTAAGATTCTGGAAAGGATCGATAAAGTAGGCTATCATCTCGAACTACCGGCATAACTTAACAACGTTCATCCGACTTTCCACGTGTCTAACCTCAAGAAATGCCTAGCAGAAGAAAATCTCCATGTACCTCTCGAAGATCTAGTCTCTCCATTTCGTGGAAAAGCCTGTCGAGATCATGGACCGAGAAACTAAGAAACTACGGCGCTCTCGTATCCCTAACGTGAAGGTCTGGTGGGAAGGCAAACGCGGCCCAGAGTTCACTTGGGAATTGGAAAGTGACATGAAGGCTAAATACCCGCATCTCTTTGTTACAGCTACTACTTAAATTTCGGGACAAAATTTCCTAAAGTAAGGGAGACTGTAACAACTCAAAATTTCGTTGTTATCTTTTCTTTATTGTCGATCGTATCTATCCTTTGTAAATCTCGAGATTCGTTTATAAGAAAAGTTTATGTTAATTAATTTCAGTTATATATGTTATATTGCCTCTAATCGCTTATTAATCGCATCGCTAATCTCATCACGTCGCAACTCACAGTTATTTATATGGTTTTATGTTATTTATGTGTTGTGTATGTTCGTGGTTATGATTACTCTCGCTATCGCATCGCTCTCGCACACTCGAATCGCTAAATCGCACTATTATATCAATTATAACGCTTAATATAATTAATTAATACGAACTGAATCGCCAAACAAACTCTTAACGCAAATCGGCAAACGAAACTTGGTCACTAGGCTAAGTTCGGCCGAACTTGACTACCACAAGTTCGCCCGAACTTGCCTGAGACACAAGAATCCTCATTTGTCTCCAAGTTCGCTCGAACTTGTACAAATATGTACAAGTTCGGCCCAACTTGACTGATAACCCATGAATAACTAGCAAGTTCGCCTGAACTTGCATGAATTTCATGCAAGTTCGACCGAACTTGACTCCCACCGGCTCCATTTTTGCCTTCTCCTATAAATACTTAGCCCCATTATCTCATTTGAACTTGCTGCAACTTCGCTCTGAGCTCCCGAAACCCGGAACCCTCTGTTTTCTAAGTAAGAATCAACCCGATTTCAACTGCAATGATGTTCAACAACGTTTTACAACAGTTTACAATGATTTTGCACAAGGCTTTGCCTTCGTTTTCATCAAATCTCTTCTGTTTACTAAAATCTTCATATTTTTCATCAAAACTTCTGTTTTCACTCAGATCTATACTAGATTTGAGCAAAACCTTTTAAAACATTGATTTTTACACAAAATACGGACTTTTGGTGATGTTTTGTTCATTTCTGATATGAAACGAAGCATTTATCATTCAAGATCCCAGATCTGGAAGCACAATGACGTTTATGTTGCTTTACACAAGCCGGACTAACCCGAACGTACCATGAGTTCGCCCGGATTAGCCCACGCTTTTGTAAAACGCTAAAACCACTCTAAAATACCTCTCCGACCTAAGTTTGCTAAGTAGCACAGGGTGGGAGGGATGACTACTCGATTTATTCAGCAAACGACGCGAAAACGCAAGATTTTGGACCCGAAAAACATCAAGTTCGCTCGAGAATCACCAGCACACCCGGTCAAGTTTGACCAAACTTGCACCCATTTGGGTCAAGTTCGACCAAACTTGGGTCTCTCCCTCACAAACCCTTACAAGTTCGCCCGAACTTGCTTAATTTCTTAAGAAACTACGTAAGTTCGCCCGAACTTGTCATTTCAGTAAGATTTTCTCACAAGTTCGCCCAAACTTGACAAGTTTCCCAGGAAACTTACCAAGTTCGACAGAACTTGACTCAAATCTCACCAAAACCTTACAAGTTTGCTCGAACTTGTATGTTTACATACAAGTTCGCCCGAACTTGCCTACTGCCCAACCCAAACTTAACCGTTTCAGCTTTTCGGAGACTGATGCACTTCCATTCGCGTATGCAGGCTGATCCGGCGTTCCTCTTCACCTCTCGGCAATCGTCTACTCTCTCCTAAACGCACCCACAGTGAGTATACTTGACCCGTTTTTGCTTTAATGCACTATTTGGGTGTTACATACGTTCCTCTATCAAAATCACTTCACAACTCAAACTGTTTATCACACGCGAATAATCTGATTATGTATGCTCAATTCGTGATACTAGAAACATGTAACTAGGACTTATTTTCGTTAACTTGCCTTCTTAGCTAGTATGGTACCATAATGTGGCTAACACCCGACGGGGTCTAGTTAGGATGGACGCGCAAGCCTTCTCACGGTAGTTAGCATGAGAAATAAGCCTATGTTTATCTGTGTGATGTGTTTTGGTGTATCATGATATGTAATTGGACTATTACGCGAACGGTTTCCCTATTATGCTAGTATTATAAAAACTCGTATGCTCACTTTTACTTAATTGTATTGACTTGTATTTTAACGTATGTAACAGGTTGAGGATTTTAGCTTGGATGCTTTGGATGTAACGTGCTTAGTTTGGTTTGCTTTTGTTTAGTTTCCAAATGTAATAAATCTAGGGAAAATTGAACCTTATTGTTTCATGGAAAAATCATGTATTTCGTGACATTGTTGATGACGTATTGTTTAATAGTATGGGATATTAGACGTTATAATATTGTGGATTGAATAGTGTTATGGAAATTTCTCGTGAGACAATCTGGTCGCCTAGTGCCACTAACCCTGATGTTTCCGCCATCGGTTGGGGTATGACAAGCCTTCTTAGGTCCGTGTTTGGAACGACACCCAACATTGGCACATATCTCTTGGGAGTTAGGTTTGTCAGAAGCGAGTCCCTTCCCCGCCTTCCAAAATTAAAGTAGTGTTGTTTCATGTGTGACCGAGCTCTATGGATTCACTATACTTATGACCCGAGGGTATATCATTACCACGAATAGTTAAGGTACCCACAGGGGCGTGTACACCAAAGCACATATATTATTTAAAATATATATACAATTTAAGTGTATGAATGCAAGTAGTCAATCAATAATTCAAAAAGGTAACTTTCGTATCTTATTTATAATCACCATAATAAATTTATTTTTATATTCATTTTACATTGTTTGTTAGGTACAACATTTCAAATATTTATATTGCTCAGTTACAATTATTATAATGTTCCATATCGTATTTAATATGTGAAACTGTCAGATGTCTCTCACACATATCATACTTGCATGAGAACTAAGGTGAGTTTCACGACCCCTCTTTACTTGGTTTCCAGTTGGGGGAGAAACATGCACTCAAACACACATGAATCACATAATATATCATTGTTACTTGTTTACTTAAGTGCAAACATAACATGAAAAGTCCTTACATTCTCAAACCGTTAGTATCGGGGTATGGCAAGAAAATTTAAGTAATATTGCAGAGGTTGAAAAACCTCACCGGGCTAGTCTTGCTAGCATGACTGGGATTCGAACGGGTGTGAATTGTCCTAACATTGCCATTGTTGATGTTAGCAATGGTGGAAGGAAAACAATCACAAAAAGTCAGCCTCGGTTGCGAACGCTTAAAGTAACTTGTAGATTGCTTGCTTGCAATAGGTGTGACTTATGTATGTGGATCCTACAAACATTTAAACATATTACTTACTTATAAACATGTGAACTCACCAACCTTGTGCTTACAATTCAAGCATGTTTTCTTAGGTTGCTATGGTAGACATCAGTACTAGGATGCATCATGGAGTCGCATTGGTTTCTTCAAACATTTAAACCTTGCTTTAACTACATTAGTTACTTTGGTTTAGGCGCCTGGTTTTGTGCATTGGTTATCTTTAGTCTTACATTTATTTACGCTTCCGCAACTCAAATGTTTAAGCAGTATTTTCTCATAAGAATGAGCAAGTTGTGGTATGTTTAAACCATATAGTGGTCGTTCAATAAGACTAATGACTGTGATCCCGGTTTGTCACGCGCCTCGTGGTAAACCCTGAAGGTGGAATTTGAGGTGTAACAGGGCCATCGGTTATAGTGAACTAGGTTTGCATTGGAGAGTAGACTTAATCTATAGCCTTAAACACTGCATTAGTCTTACACCAACACAAACACTCATACATGACATACACCGACAATCATACATGACACACACATACACGCTCATAAAAGATACATACACATATGGCATCCAAACATACATTGCAATTGCAGGCATGTAGACATCATCCACATCACTCTATACTAACAACAACCATTCCTGTCTGAGGGCCACAAGACGGAGCCTATGGAGGAGTCTTTCACACCACAATCAATTGCGAGTCCCTTCCCCACCTTCCAACGACAAAAACCCGACCTACTAGCTTTACTATACTTCAAGCACAAGTTGTGGGCCTTGTGTGAGGCACACCACATCGAGACAGACCATTGCATGAATTATTGCAGAAATACATTGACATTGAGATGTTATCATTTTCCTGAGCCATGAGTTCACAAATTTTATTGATTCTTCGAAAGATGGTTTGACCACAAAGTTGAGAATGCTTTGCTCATTGTATACTCGAACCCTGTTGTGACTCAGATGGCAGAGCGGCTACCTTGCTTCTTCTAGTAACCTATGTCAATGAATCAGTTTCATCTCTCGAAGTCACATTTCATGTGCATACTTGATGTATTGTAAAATACATCTCTTTTCTGTTTACAATTTGTATAGTTTTTATTTGTTTAGATTAGTTTTTAGTTAGAATATGCGTACTACTGACTGAATTATGATTTCCAAGTCGCGGGAGTGAAGAACAGCTGAGAAGGTCGAAAAAAAGGTTCGTATTTTTAAAAAACCGAGCACCGGATCGAGTTTAGGAGTAAGGGAGCTGAAATGGCACATAAATCGAGGAAAATCTTCAGGTCGCGTCGCGCGTTCTATAAAGACCATCTCCCCGCACGATGCGAGGAGATGTAATTTGTCCGGAGAAGACTGATAGCGCCGCATCACGCGTAGCTCAAGCATATGCTCCCCACGCTACGCGAGAGCCCTTTTTGACAAAATGTTTCACCTAGATGCGGGTTTTGAGCTGTGGATTGGTATTTAAACATCATTAACTTAGATGAACCATAACCCTACGAATTTAGAAGTGCTTAGGATGAAATTTGGAGATTTTACAGCTATAGTTGAAGGTTCTGAAGCTCTAGTTGAAAATTCAAAGGTCGGGGATCAAGGCTGCTCATGAATAATCATTCGGGTTCCCTCGTTCTTTCACGTTCGTTGTTTTGATCATGATTCATACTTTCTACTTGTTCTTTGTTTTTGTTCATAGGATGATTGTTGGCTAAACACTTTTAAACTACCTAGCTAGATTAGGATGAATAATTGACAAAGTTTGGATTTTTATTGTTTGTGACTATTTCCTATGGATTTAGAAGTGCTTAGGATGAAATTTGGAGATTTTACAGCTATAGTTGAAGGTTCTGAAGCTCTAGTTGAAAATTCAAAGGTCGGGGATCAAGGCTGCTCATGAATAATCATTCGGGTTCCCTCGTTCTTTCACGTTCGTTGTTTTGATCATGATTCATACTTTCTACTTGTTCTTTGTTTTTGTTCATAGGATGATTGTTGGCTAAACACTTTTAAACTACCTAGCTAGATTAGGATGAATAATTGACAAAGTTTGGATTTTTATTGTTTGTGACTATTTCCTATGGATTTAGAAGTGCTTAGGATGAAATTTGGAGATTTTACAGCTATAGTTGAAGGTTCTGAAGCTCTAGTTGAAAATTCAAAGGTCGGGGATCAAGGCTGCTCATGAATAATCATTCGGGTTCCCTCGTTCTTTCACGTTCGTTGTTTTGATCATGATTCATACTTTCTACTTGTTCTTTGTTTTTGTTCATAGGATGATTGTTGGCTAAACACTTTTAAACTACCTAGCTAGATTAGGATGAATAATTGACAAAGTTTGGATTTTTATTGTTTGTGACTATTTCCTATGGATTGTTAACGTAGTAAATGACTTGGTAATACTATTTTGGTGTGTTTGACTATCTTTACTTGTTTGATTTTACTCTATTGTTTCCACATATATCTTGATGAATGTCTTTCATAGAATAGGTTCGTGTTAGATTATTTGCATTCGTGTTTGCAGTCTTTGTGGTTAATTGGCCAATACATCAAAGGAAGTAATTTCGTGAATCGAGTAGGTCTAGGTGGATTACTAATCTTAAAACCCGTAAGGTGGGGGATTATCGGTTTGTTTAGGTTGTTAAATCACTAAAGTTATGATCTTTGTAAAAAGACCAACTTAGTTAACCTTGCAATTCGTGCTAACCGAGTCAAACTAGTTTACTATAGTTACCTTAGAATTTCGCACCGTAAGGGTAATTGTCACAATAAGGTACTTAGTTAACATAATTGGAAACCTGTAAGGAAATCCATATAAAATTGGTACTTTAACATCTCGCTAGTTTCCATAGGAGTCTTCCTGAGAAGGGTTTGGGTCCTGGTTGGTTCCTTAGTGAGTTTAGAATGTTAAGATCTCGGTTCCATAGTTTAGGTCCTGTTTGGTTCCTTTGTGAGTTTAGAATGCTAAGATCTCGGTTCCATAGTTTAGTCACTTAAATTGAATTCCATTTCGAGTTGATTAGGATTCCAGTCTAGGTAGTTATTTCACCATCATCTGAGTAAAACTTCAAAGTCTAGTCCGCGTCTTTAATTCATTTGTCTAGTTAGTATTTAATTCAATTGCAATTTAGGATTCTAGAAACCCTCCTTAAAACATAAAACCAATAAGTCGTGTTAGTCTTAGATCTAGCTAGGCTAATCACAATTATAAATGAAATATATAAACAAAATCATATTATATTACTTGCCTTTTAATCAATTATATTATATTACATACACATAATCACATTTATAACTAAAATATATAAACACGTCGTTATAACCATTACCCTATCTATTAATAAATGAATGTTGTGAATAGTATCATAGTTGATCTTGGCCTTTCGTTCTGTGAGCAACGGTGCATGCCTGGTCTAAGCCTCCATTGTCTTTCACCTGTTTTTTTAACCTTACCGACAAACACACTCCACAATTCTCTCACACACAAAGAGACAAACCACCACTGCTGGGAAAAAGCGTTCATGTTCCGGTTTAACCAATCATTATCGATGCCGCCTGAAACTGTGGTTCTAGATCGACGAGGCAGACAGCAGGAAGCCGTTAAGTTTTATTTTACAATATAATAATGCTATATTAAAACTAAAAATAAAAAAATTCCAACTTATGATATAGTTATATTTTCAAAAGTAATGTATGTAACTAGATTTAACCAAATAAAAAAATGAGTAAATTGCACAAAACATCCTTTATGTTTCCTCAAACTTGCAGGTTCCAGTCTTAATGTTTAAAAGTTGCTAAAAACAGCCTTTAAGTTTATTTTTGTTGCGGGTTCAATCCTTTATAGCTAACCACGTTATTTTCTTCAGTTAAGTTCCCTCACATGCATAACATGTGAGGGTATATTCATCATTTTGGTTGATCTTCCACCCACTTCAATTATAAAAAAAAGAATATTTAAGTTTTAACCTAGTTTAAACAAAGTTTGGTAAAACGTACGCGACTACAGAGGAGCACGATTACCGTTTGATAGTGTTTAAGTCTAACTTGCGGCGTCCTAAGCGTCACCAGTTGCTGGATCCGACTACTGAATACGGTGTTACGAAGTTCTCTGATTTGACGGCATCGGAGTTCCGTGAGAGGTATCTAGGGTTGAAGAGCCGTTTGTCGTTTCCGTCTGATGCGAATAAGGCGCCGATTCTTCCAACTGATGATAATCCTGAAGAGTTTGATTGGCATGATCAAAATCTGTGTTAATCTCTACAGCTTAGTGGGCTAGCTTAACAAGATTCCTATCTTAATTCCGGGTTCGCCGGAATCCGGCGAAGTCGCCGGAGAAGAAGACCAGAAAAGAGGGTATTTGGTTTTTAAAAGTTTGGTTTTATTGTACATTAGTCCCTGCGGTTAGAATTTTTTTAAAATAGGTTAAACCTTGAATATTCTTTTTTCTTATAAGACGTGAGTGGAAGATCAACCAAAATGACGAATATACCCTCACATGTGAGGGAACTTAACTGAAGAAAATAACGTGGTTAGCTGTAAAGGATTGAACACGCAACAAAAATAAACTTAAAGGTTGTTTTTAACAACTTTTAAACATTAAGGCTGGAACCTGTAAGTTTAAGGAAACATAAAGGATGTTTTGTGCAATTTACTCTAAAGAAATAGTAAAAACTGGAGGATATTCTGATTTTGCCTTTCCAGCTAATTTTACTTCCTATTATTTACAATCGTGCTGCCATATCAATATTTTAAAATATACACTATGTGGATACAAGATTAAATATAGCATTATTTAAGGCTCAACTTTAAAAAAATGTTTTATTATCCTGTTTCAATTACTTGAGTCATTGTCTACAACATAAATTGCTAATTTCTGATTAAACAAGCAATGCCCCTCCACGGAACAAATGAAATGATGAGCTCCAGGGATGTTCAAGTCTAAGGTGGCAGGACCAGTTTTTATGGTGGTTCCGGGTACCCCGACGATACAACTATCGTAGTCCTCTTTAACCACTGGTGTGACATCATGCATTCCGGTGACAAAGTTAAACACTAGAGTGTCGCCGACAGTAAAGGTTTTATTTGCTGCCCAATCGTTGTAGAAATCGGGATTTTCAGGAATAACCCAGCCATAGTCGTCGCCCACGGTATGCTCCATCGCGGAGCTACAAAATGTCATGGATGCAACTATGGCCAGAAAAACAACCATATTAAAGTTGAAAGCAACCTTTTTTTTATCCCTTGTGTTTTTTAGTAGCTTCGCTGCTGCCATCACTTTGTAGATCTATATGTGGTGTTTTAGTTTTGAGGAAACGTGAAGTTAAATAGTTGTGCTTTACGCCCATGCCTTTATAGCCTAATAGCATCTTGAGGATGGGATAAGGCTTTGAATCAATAGGTCATGGGTTTAATTCACACAAGAGGGTTTTTCCCATATTTATTGGGTTTATTTCTGAATTAGGGTATGGGCATTATGCCTAGTGGAGATGAATATGATCGAGTGGTTTTTCTGGTGGCATGATGATACTCTAGTGTCCGTTAATAATCCAAATTTGTGGTTCAAAAAAATAGTTGTGTTTTACATTATAACTTAATTTGTATATATTCTCTAATTACACCATACTTTAATAATATTAATTAGGTTTTACTGTAACAAATGATTTAGTGTTCGGTTCAATTTAACAAGGTTTGACCGTCTGACTAGAAATCTGGTCGGCATTAATAACCACACCATTAATCAAAATGTTGATTCTCTCCCGACCATATTTTATTTGAACTAAATCACTTTGCAGATTTCTCGATTTTGGTATTTTTCTAACTAACCATACTCTATAATATTTATCTTTTGTCTCAACGGCGACTTTATTAAATTTTGGTATTTTCTAATTACACCCTCCTTTATAGTATTAATCTTTTGAAGGCGACTTTTATTAAAACAAGCCGCGACTTTTATTAAAACAAGCCCACTAGTAAACTGTTAGCAAAGGGAACAAACGAGAGAATTACACAGTAAAAACCATCAACTTGGACCACTAAAACCGACTAGATTTAGATTATAATTAATCCAAAGATAATTTAGAGACTTAATCTCCCCAAGGATTTTATCCACTATCATCAACTCGCTCTTGAATATGCCGTTAATGATCTTCTTCCTTTGCTCCTTACCCGACACTTGTATATGAAAGCTTATAATGTCTTGTACTGAAAATACAAATACAGGAGGTAATTTGCATTAAGTACTTATGTGTTGCCAGATAAGGGAGGCCACATAGCACGAAGTAAACATGTGTTATAGGAAGTCTTAGCAGCGTTTCCACATAACTTCCACTTAGAGGTAGTAGGACGGATGCCCATAGTAGCTAATGCTTCGACTTTCGGTAATCTATCCAAAGCTATTCTTCACCCGAAAATGTTAACCTTCAATGGGGCCCAATTATTCCAAATGCATAGTGAATTGTAGGAATCATTATCATCCAAATTTAATAACATTTTAACTTAAGCTATGGAGAACTGACACGACGCATCCATAGACCACACTCATTTGTCAAGTCCAACCCTTGACTAGAATCGGTTTAGTCTACCTATCATATCCAAAAATTTTGAATTCACCGTACCCCTTTCCAGATTAAGTTTCTAGTTCCATACAAAACTTATTCCTTGCCCATCCTTTTTGCACTTATCTTCCACCATACAACTTTTTGTCAGTAGTGATATATTTAAGGGACAAAGTCCTAAACCCCCTTCCTCTTTATCCCTTGTAATCTGACTCCAAGCCACCCAACAAGTTTTCTTGTTGTTCACCGACCTTCCCAAAAGAAATCCTCGCGTTTAGCTTCCAAAAGCTAAATAATTTTCTCCAGACCTTTATACAACAAGAAATAATACGTCAGCATGCATTCATGAACTGATTTAAATAAAGTAAGCGTTACATATAAATCATCTTGAATTTCATAATGTTACATGTCTTAGTTCGAGAAAGTCTGTGACAGGGTTTTGTATATTCCTTGGCAAATGTTTGGTTTCTTGGAAAAGTAAAAAACAAAGAACAGTTTTTAGGTCCTCAGCAGAGGCTGAATATAGGGCAATGTGTGCTGCTGCTTGTGAAGCAATATGGCTAAAAATTTGTTGTATGAGTTAAAAGTGTATGTTTCCTTACCTATACCTGTATATTGTGATAATGATGCTACAATGTCTATTGCTGCAAATCTAGTTTTCCACAATAGGATCAAACATTTCGAATTAGATCTTTATTTTTTAGGAGATTATATTTCAAAAGGTGTTTTTAAGTGTGTTGGTGTTGCATCTGCTACTCAATTAGCAGATTTGTTTACAAAAGGTTTTATGGTTAAAGTACATCAGTACTTGTGTGATAAATTAAACTTGTTGGACATGTTTAACTGATGAAATTATGGGGGGTGTTAAAATGCCACATATAAATCATCTTGAATTTCATAATGTTACATGTTATAGGTTATTTATGGTCTACTGTGATCTTTGGATTAATGTTGTTGAGCAGTGAACCTGGGAAGCTATTGGGCTAAGGCTAAGATGACTAATGGGCTGGAAAGTTGTGGGCTTGGATGAGTTGAAGACATGAAGGGCTGAAGACCGAGTTGCTGAAGACCGGGTTGTTATAACAACCTGGGTTACCCGCATCACAAATAATATAAAAACTGAGATATTTTGTTCACTCGTTCTCTCTCTGTAGCGATTAGGGTTTCATCTGATTGAATCGTGTTGATTCACAGACTGTTGTGAGTCTTTATATCGTCTAGTTAAGATCATCATGTGGATGATCTTATGAGTGTGAGAGTGTTTCTCAGTTCGCCGTTGTATTGATCTATTCTTTCTTGGGATAATAGAAAATTCTTTTGGTTTGGGTATTTTATCAGTTCTGAGTGATTGATACCATAAGTTTGACAGTAAGTCTTCCCCCATGGATAGTGTCTTAGCGTTCCAACCTGCAAGCCTCGCATTAAACACGTTTAGACCAACTGCCAATTCTTAGATTCATATTTTTCAAATTTTTACGTATTTGGTTGTTATTGTTATTCTTGAATTAATACAATCGTATTCATATAGTATTACTTGTTTGAATTAATACAATTGTATTCATATAGTATTACTTGTTTTACATCATGTTCGTTGTAAGCTTGCAATTTGGTTTAAAACGTTAAAGCATTTTTCAACCATGGATACCTAGACATTAATAAATAAATAAATAAATAAATAAATAAATAAATAAATAAATAAATAAATAAATAAAAGCATATTTTAATTACTATGCCTTTTAATTAAAAGATCCTGTAAGTTTCTAAACTGTTAAATTAATCCCTAGATCAACAATCACCAACTTGTTGAACAAGTAAAAAAAATTAAAAAATCAAAGGGTTACATGGAGATAAACATCAAAGGTTTAAACAAAACTAATCCCTCGTATCTTCCTCCTAGTTCCCGACTGCAACCCCCTCCCATATCCTGAGTTTCATTCAACTTTTTCTTCAAGTTTTATTTGAATTACACCTCATCAATTCCACTATAAATACATGCCACCTCTTCTATTCTTTTCACACCAAATCAAAGCATTAAACCCTCCTCCCTAATATTTAAATTCATACTCTCTAAGAAGTTTTAGGAGCTTCAAGGATCTCTAAGTAAGTCTTTTAGTTTCTCAAATTTTGTTCTTGATTTTCTTTGATAATTTGGTTTTTAATTCTTGGAATTAATGTTATGGAAACTTTTATAAAAACTTCAAAAACCCTATTGATTTTATGATTAAATAATGTTTTGATATGAGTTATAAACCTTTTTTTAATCAAAACTTAGTTATAAACATAAAAGATTTGTAACGTATGTAACTTTCTAGAACTTCTAGCAATATGACTTGCACTTTGGAGGGCCATAAATCTGTCCATACATACTAAAATAAATGGGCCTGATTTTCTTTGTTAAATGTTGATCTTTAAATTACCTTTTGACATATATATTTTGGGTCGTCTAACTTCAAGTATTCAACCTCCAGTAGCCTTTACAAAATTAGTGTGCAAATCTGACGAAACTTTAACTTTTCTTGTAAAACCCTAGGACTTGTTCCTACTGCTCCTAATCATCTTAATCGTAGCATCTTAATTAAAAAAAAATCTAAGGCATTCATAGTAAGAGGTTGATTATCAAAAAAAAATTCAAGAATATGAGGTGAGTTTTCATAGCCCCTTTATCTATCTTTATATTGGGCTAGAAACATGTACCTGCAAAAGTTTTTATAGAATCTATCATTACAATTTTCCACATACTTTTCACTTGCCTGATAACTAGGTATACATGTTGCATACATTGTAATCTTAAAGGACATTTCGCTCACATCATACACGGCCATTAACTTTTAAAAGCCAATGGAAGTACAAAGATAGATATGTTGGTGTGACATACTTGTTCAACCCCCGGGTAGGGTGTTGAATGTTTGAAACCCGACATACATCATGAAGGAATTCGTGGTGTGTATTTCATGTTTATTTGTTTAAATTCTTGTATGTTGAATTGTATCTTGTAACTCTTAACTTTTATCAAACTTGAAAAACCCAATGGAACTCAACATTTTTTTAAGAGTCCCCGACACCTCCCTAGGATTGATAACACATATGAAACATCACTCTTGATTGAGACGAAGGCATAAACATAGAAAACATAAGGAGTAGAAAACTCTTATACATTATAATCAATATAGATTACAATACCAAAAGAGTAAATATCCTACTTCTCTCTAGACAATTTGGACATTAAGTCCTAGACACTAAGTCTCCCAAACACACAATTTCTACACATTCTGAATGCTTAAATGAAAATAAGAAATTACACAATTATTCATTCGCAATAGCACTAAGTACGCTAGGCACACTTAAGTGCGCTAAGAATTTAAGTGTGACAACACTTATCTTCGCCAATCTCTAAGTCCGCATATACTTGTGTTTGACACAGAAATTGCATATCGACAATTAAAAGACTTATTAGTACTGCACCAACAGACTCCCATTAACTGTTTCTTTAACACCACCTGAGAGTCTCTCTAAGAAAGTTCATACTATCCTACATCGCCTGGTTAAGAAAATTTGCAAGAGAAATGTGGTTATAAAAGGAGAACACTCATTAAGCTTTTAGTTTACTTTTTTTTGCTTAGTCGACTCATTGGCCCGTATAGTAAAGAAAAGTTTTAATAAAATCATATAATGTAATCAATTTAAACAGCAACAAAATCTAACACGCTTTGAACTAACAAAAAAAAACAACTAAACTAACAAAAAGTTATAAACATATTTTGTGTTAGACATGTAGGGATCATCTACAAACGCATATCATCTGTAGAAAACAGACACGCAGCAATTTAAAAACCACATTAACAAGTGTCTACTCATGTGTTGGACATGAGGCTGTAAACGCAGGTAACAACAAGATGTAACGTGTGAAACATGGGTAAACATGTCTAGCCCACTAGGTGTAACACATGTAAAACCTTGTATGCAACATAGTAACCCACCATATGTAACCCGCAATATAACACTTGTTAAAATATATAGTTCGCATGTGTAACCTGAAACCAGTTTAAACATGTGTAGCACTTTGGAACCAGTTTAAACTGTGTTACACATGTACTCCTTGATCATATTCATCCCCTACACACATATTAAGGACTAATCTAATTAAAATCATATAATGTAACCAATTTAAACCACAACAATAAAATCTAAAACGCTTTCAATTAACAAATAAAACAACTAAACCAACAAAAAAATTGAAACATATTCTTTAACAATTATGGATTTTCAAACTAATTATCTACCATCAATTGTGAGGCCCAATTTAAACAAAAGCAGGAAACAAAATATATCAAATCCAGTGCATAAAACCTAAAACAAACCCTACTCACCCCCCCTCAAAAAAAATCCCACTATATTTGCTTTCTTTCACATCGCAAAATACACACCTAACCTATATTCCCTTTCATATTAAAAAAAATAAACAATCTGCAACTTCTATTTTACTTCAAAAAACAAGACATCGTACAAACCAAACAACTCAAAATATGTTGATGATTACAACTTTGAGAAAACCCACACTAGTGTGTGTAACTGAAAAGAGAGAGAGAATCATGTAGAGAGAGAAACAGATTGTGGTGAGTGAAAATTAATCAGATACCGAAAACTCCAAGTCAATCTTGTTACAAAAACTTGCTTTTCGATCAGCTTTATAACGGTCATAGATCTGGCAACGTAATGGCCCGAAACCGAGTCAATGCCACTGCCAAAACCCATGGTAAACCACCAAAAAAAGCATACGAGAACACCATAAACCACCTAAAAATTGTTGATGATCTTGGAAATTTTTTGACAACAAGTAATAATCAATCAGCAAAAAATCTTGAAAGGGAAAGAGAGTGGAGAATGGTGGGTTTAAAATTGGGAGGTTGGTGGGTTATGTGCACAGATGAGAGAACAAGAAGAGAGAAGAAAGAAGATAGAGGAGATGGAGTTAGATGCACAAAAAAAAAGAGAAAACTAAATAATCGTACATGTACAAATGGCCAACTACCCTTTAATTAGATGGGTTTATTAAGTTTTCTCATTTAGAAGGGTTTTCTCCATATACTTATTGGAAGAAAACTCACTTGAAAAAACTAAAAAAAAAACCCTATCTAACATTTTTATTTTTTTTTTCTAAAAAAAACAGAGAATTTAACATACATATATGTGAACAGTATTATAAAAAATTGTAAAAAGCGCCGAATAGTTTTTTTAAATGTTCAAAATTTGTATGTTAGATTTTTTTGGACATATATATTATGTAAAATGGAATTTTTTAAAAAAAGAAAAACAATACTTGGCTTTTTTTTTCTTACAAAAATATTTGTATGTTAGATTCCATATTTTTTTAGAAAAAGATAAAAATGTCACATATGGTTTTTAAAAGGATTTCTTGAGTTTTTTCAACTCAAATAGGTTTTCTTTTTATCCTTATATATATATATATATATAGTGGAGGGTTTAAGCGAAAACTCTATATATTGTGAGAACTCGAAAACTCTAAAAAAACCTAAAAGACACACCGATTTTTTAAACATTTTTGCATGTAAATCTAGCATTTTTAAGATTAAAAAAAACAACCTAAAACCACCAACCCCCCCCCCCCCCCCCCCTCTCGGAACCTAAAACCTGAAATCTAAGCCTAAGTAGTTATGTATATGTGCAATACTATAATAAAAGTATTGAAAAACGTAAGACACGTTAAATCTTTTTTTATGTCGAAAAAATATGATTGAATATACTCGAACGAAAGATAAGAAAATTTGTGATTTATGATGCATTTCTTTTGAGAAAATTATAACATATGAAGAAAATAGAAATGATTGAAATATTATATATATTTTTTTCAATTTTGTCCCTCCTTTATTAAATGTATCATTCCTTTCATTAAGGAGGAGTTTCAAGTTCTCTCAATAAATAACTATGAGTTTTTAATTGAACCATCTTCGATATAATTAACCCTCTCTAACCCCTCTCTCAAACCACCACTGCCACTAATCGTCATAACCACCATCACCACACCCCAAATAACCACTGCACCAATCACTGTTTCAGCCACTACAAATGTATCATTATATCAACCTTTATTTGGTAATGGACGAGTATACTTAATAAGGCCCTTGAGCCCTTATAAACATCAATAAGAAACATGAATGTTGAAAGAAAAGTTGACATCCACTCACAAACTATGCCTAACTTTAATTGATTTGTGTCCTTGCGTAGGATGGGATTATAGAGTCTATGAACATAACAGCAGCCAAGCAAATCAACCTAATCAAATAAAAATAAATGATTTAGAAGGTGAACTTTTTGGGTTCGAAACAGTGGCATGACTTTTTGAAATTAGACACACCACCGCCATAGCCCCACCGTTCACAATCGAACACCACCATCCCTCAATTCACATCACGGTTGAACACCCCTCCTGACACACCACTGCCATAGCCCCAACGTTCACAGCCAAACACCAGCATCCCTCCGTTCACCATCACCACCTTTGCACACGTCACCACCACCCTTGCCGACACACCACCATCATAGCCCCACTAGTGTAGGGTGTTTTATTTGAGAGTTTAGTCTTCAGAGGGAGAGATAAGGTAGAGAGTTAAGAGGGAGAAAGAGGATAGATATTTCCAAATTCCTATTTTCGTTTTCAAGTTGTTTCTTTTTAAGTTTAAGTCTTTTCATATTTTCATCGATTACGAATTTATAGATAACTAAGTATTAAGAGCTATTTTGTCCAAATTGATATTTGGCATCTTACGTTTGCTATACTATATGATGAAATGTATGCTTTTCTGTATGAAGCTAGTCTAGTGTTTCTGATATTTCACCTTTAAAACTAAGCTTTTGCATGTAACTTACTTAAGTTACTATTTGCACACGTCGGATATATATCTTCCCATTCTCAAGGATGATAGCGAGATTGTACATTTGAAATTAATGAATATACAAAAGGGTCTACTAAATAATTTGCTTGTAATTAAAGGCACTTAAACACAGACTAACTCATCAAAATGTCCTTTTGTGACCTGTTTTCGTATATTTTGCCCCTTTGACTTTTGGTTCCCATAAATGGTACCTCAAACATGGGTGGCGACGCCAGTATTTTAAGGTTAACCTGCCAATGCTTAGATCTAAAAAATCAAGCCACGTGTCCCGAACGACAATATATTTTTTTAATAAAAATCAACGCTTACGTCGGTGTTTATATGGACGATGTCACAAGCGGGGCCGTCTGTCTTACACGTGTGTACGGGTGGCTGTACAAAAACATAGATCTAAATAGAATCATAAAGAACACCAGATATAGCGATAAAAGCAGGTGACAAAATTTTTATTACTTAACCAACCCAGAAAAACACCCAACCAAACCCTAGATCTCAAAGATATGAGATCTATGAAACATACAAAGATTTGGTTGAACAGACTAGCAAAATCTATTGAACGATAAACAATATTACAATAATACTGATACGGAGATCACAAGATCTCTCAACAACCCGAAATCTCTTAATACAGAGATGAACAAACATGATGAACCAAATACAGAGAGAACAATAATGAAACCTTAGAAAATATCTGATCTGAATGATCAGCAAACTCTCTCTCCTCCTTATATACCGGCTCCAGCCAACTGTACACTTAACCCCCTGCGAGTCTTCAATCAAGACCTCTGAGAATCTCAAGATTTCATCAAGGCCCCTCACAAGAACTCATGTACACTTTACAACCTCAAACCATAACAACTTTATAACAACCGTAACAATATTAAATAAGCCCACAATACAAAGCAAAACATAACACACAGGCTCAATAAAAAATTATACTCTTAAGCCCATTTGATGTAAGAATAAGTTAGTTTTAACATCCCACCATGATTCATACAACAAACATATCAACAAGACCTAAATGAATGCATAACTGTTCATGCTGAACATTAGTTAGACCTTTAGTAAACAAGTCTGCCAACTGATGCTCAATGGCAATCTTTTCTGGGGAAACAATACCATCAGCTAGTTTTTCACGTAAAAAAAGAAGATCAATTTCAAAATGCTTAGTCCTTTCAAGAAAGACATGATTAAATGCAATAGAGATAGCCGATTGACTATCACAAAACAACTTAACATGCAAACTATAATTGACTTTTAACTCTTTCAAATATTCGAAATCCACATTATTTCGCATGTAGCAGAGCACATAGCTCTGTACTCTACTTCTGCAGTGGACCTTGAAAACAACATTTGTTTTTTACTTTTCAAGGAAACTAATGAAGATGGTAATAATAATAATTAGTACTCTGCTTCTGCAGTGGACCTTGAAACAACAATTTGTTTTTTACTTTTCCAGGAAACTAATGAAGATGGTAATAATAATAATTAGCACTACAACACTTTGTTTCTGATCAGCAATAGGAGTAGTGGCAGATGTAGAGGGTAACAATGGTTGTTGATCATCACTGGAATAATCATGAGATCCATGTTCACCCTCTTCATCATTGGGTACAGCAGAAACTTCAGTTGAAAATGTTTCATAAGAATAAAAAAAGTTTACATGATTCTAATTTTTATCATAAAAACACTCTTGGTTATTAGTTTGAGTCTTAAAGGGATATACACTTTCATAAAAATTTTCATCTCTAGAATAAAAAAACTTTTTTATTATCTAAAGTTATATCCCTTCTTGACATTGAAATATCCAGTTAACCACACACTTATCAGCATGATAAGCAAACTTATCAGAAACAGTTAAAATGGTACTAAAACATAAACAACCAAAGTTCATTAAATGCAAAAGTGAGGGCTTAAAACCAAACATGACTTCAAGTGGACTTCTATCACCTAAGTATACAACTGTCAGAATATAGTCTGACCAAAACCTAAGTGGCAAACTACCTTGAACCATCAAGGCCCTAGTTGGGTTTAAGAGATGTTCGTGTTTTCTTTCCACCACACCATTCTGTTGTGGTATATAGGAACATGATGTCTGATGAAGAATACCTTTAGTTTACAAAAGCACAATCATTTGATTATTAACAAACTCAGTTCCATTATCACTCCTAAACACTTTAATTCTTTTCCTTAACTGAGTCAAAATATGTTGGGATTGAACCCTACAAAAGAACAAATGATAGAAAGCCAAAACAGGTCTGCTCTATATGATCCATAATAAACAGAATTTAGATTCACTCCTTCCAAAGACCAACTACCAAACCACTGCTAGTTCTAACAACTGCCCAATGCCAAAGCTCTGCCAGTTGTAAAGTATGCTGATTCACCAAACTGCTGATAGGTCAAAGGTCTGCTTAAAAGTTAAAGGTCTGCTGGAAGTCAAAGATCTGATCATCCTTTGAAGAACATCTGCCAATACTTTCATCAGAGTCTATGCTTATCAACGTTTAGGGTCATTAGTGCTTTGTAAACACTGTTTAGGTTAGGCAGTGGTTAGAGTTTGTTATTGTTGTTCGATGTCATTATCAAAGATGATGTCACCTTGAAGGATCAGTGGTTAGGATAAGTACTAAAATAGATAGTGCTGTACTGTTCTATCTAGCTTTTCACACTTTCACTTTGTTGTACATTCTTTTCTGTGTAAGCTCGGTCTAAGGGGGAGTTTAGTGATTCATACATATAAGTTATCTGTTAATCATTTTAATCTTTTGAGTAATGAAAACATGTTATGATGAAAACTGTTCTCTCGTTGATTGTGTTATAAAGTTTTAACTGTTCTTCCGCTGCAAAATCCTTTATGATTTATCATTCTGGTATCAAATTAGTTAAAACAATACATTCAATTCAAACTCAGATCCTAACAAAACAAGTTCATAAAAATTACTAAGGTTCTCAACAACTTCAATTTCATTTGTTAAAAAATAACACCACACAGTTCTGGAATAATCATCCACAACAGTCAAAAATATTTATAACCTTCATAACTTGTAACTTTATAAGGTCCCCATAAATCTAAGTAAACTAAGTCCCCTACACATTTTGATTTATGTTCACTAAGTGGAAATGGAACCCTAACCTGTTTAGACCTATGAATATTTCACAATGACCATGTTCAATATTCTTAAAATCTAATCTAGACTCTCTTTCAACACAGCTAACACCTGATCAGAAGGAAGAGCTAATCTACTATGCCACACACAAGACTTCATAAAACTGTTAAAGCGAACATTCATAGAATTACCATTGTTACCAACAAAGTATAAACCACTATCGTGACTACCAATCACCAAGACTTTCTTTGATTTGGAATCCGGTAGCACACAATTATTTTCATTAAAAATCACAGAAATTTGATTATCCTTGGCTAATCTGTGAACAGATAGTAGAATCACATTATATCTAGGAACATAAAAGACATCTTTTAAAACTATGTCATTAACCAATTTTATATCACCAATTTTCATGACCTTAAAACTTGTTCCATTAGGATGACCAACCTTAAGATCAAATTCAGAGACAACAACAACATTAAACATTTCTTTATCACATTAACCATATGTCGACTAGCCCCAGAATCTATTATCCAATTAACATTACTATTAAACATAACAAAACTAGAACAACTAACAAAGTTATTAACACAAACAGACTCCCCTCCATATTAGAGCACTGAGTTTCAGTTTCACTCTTCTCACCAGCTAAACTCAACAACTTGGTTATCTGCTCAGATGTAAAAGGTAAACCAGAAGATCCCACAGTAGCAGATGACCCAACAGTAGCATTATTAGACTTATTATTGTTATTATAAGAATTATTTCTAAAAGGCTGATTTTATTATTACTAGATCTTCTTTTAAACCCTGGAGGATACCCTATAACTTCAAAACATCTATCAACAGTGTGTCCCAACATATTACAATAGTGCATTTTAAATTTCGGTTGGGACCTCTACACAATCTTCATTTAGGATCAAATTTATTTGATTAGATTTAGAAATAAAAGACACACTCTGTTCCTTTGAACCAAAACTAGACAACCTATGTGACTCTTCTCTAGAAACAATAGAGAGTGCCACTTTTACATAAGGAAATGGTTCTCTTGTCAACAGATTTGTTTTCACAGGTTGATAAACATCATCTAACCCGATAAGAAATTGCATTAGTTTAATTAGAGTAGAAAAATCATTGTTATCCTTAGCAGCTTGACAAGAACATGAAGGCAAATGAAGCATAACATCAAACTGCTTCCACATAGTTGTCAGTTTATTATAATATTCAGCTACATTGCTGCCATTTTGTGAAATACAGTTAATCCTTTTATACAAATCATACACAATAGAACCATCTACCTTAAAAAATGACTCTTTTAAGTTTGTCCAAACTTCAGAGGTAAGTTTGGAAAAGACTTGACTCAAAAACAACTCTTCAGAAATAGAATTTAACAACCATGTTAACACAACTGAGTTGCACCTATCCCACTGATTAGCCAAAAACCTCATCATCCTTAGACTTCTCACACTTACCATCTATGAAACCATATTTGTTATTTGCCTCTAATGCAAGTTTCATAGCACTAGAAATTCTTAGTACCTTTTAGTTTAATACTAACAATGGTTAAAGCACTTAAGTCACTAGGATGTAAATATAATGGATCACCAATATCTAATTTGCTAATCAAGATCTGAGAAGTACTACCAGTATCACCCACATTACCTAAACAAGAAAAAACAATATCACAATAAGAAGTAAACAGAAAGCACAAACAGATACAAGATCAAACAAACTTGACCACAAGAATAATGCCCAAAGCAAGCTGAGTCAGGGACCAGATTCTAGGTTCATCACTCTATAGGTCCCTAGACAAGCCTTTACTCAGATGCAACCAATCAACCAACCACAAAAAACAACACAGTAAAGAAATAACCACACACAAATGCAATGACTCGATCAAGTGCCGGTCCGACTAGCCCAGTAGCAGCAATGCCTAGACTCAGCAGATCAATGAAAATATGACAAGTATAAAGATATGGAACAAGAAAATCTCACAAGAGCGTTTAACTCCCTCCAAGCTGATCTATCGTGTAACCTTCTAGGGTTACAACGTAGATAAGAGATGAACAAAACCTGGTTGGTTTGCCCTGAACCTTCTAGGGTTAAGAGACCAACGCAGAATATCACTCTTTGAAGCGATGTGCCCTCTCGTTTGAACACCAAACCCTAGCTAGGATTTAATCACACCAGATCTACTACGATTGGACCAGATCTACATCGTCACACTTCCCAAGATCAACAGGCAACAATAATCAGATCTACTCAACAAGAACAATCAACAGAAAATTTGATCAACAAAAAAAGAAACACATCGGAATTTAAAAATCTACATACCAGAGCCTATTTATTGCTCTGATGCTATGTACAAAAACATCGATCTAAACAAAAACATAAATAACACCAGATATAGCGACAAAACAGGTGACAAAATTTTTATTACTTAACCAACCCAGAAAAACACCCAACCAAACCCTAGATCTGAAAAATAGGATATCTATGAAACATACAATGATCTAGTTTAACAGATTAGCAAAATCTGTTGAACGATCAACAATGATACAATAATACCGATACAGAGATCACAAGATCTCTCAACAACTAGAAAATTCTTAACACAGAGATGAACAAAGACGATGAACCAAATACATAGAGAACAACAATGAAACCTTAGAAAATATCTGATCTGAATGATCACCAAACTATCTTTCCTCCTTATATACCGGCTCCAGCCAACTTTACACTTAACCCCCTGCGAGTCTTCAATCAAGACCTCTGAGAATCTCAAGATTATATCAAGGCCTCAACAAGAACTCCTGTACACTTTACAACCTCAAACCATAACAACTTTATAACAACCGTAACAAAATCAGATAAGCCCACAATACAATACAAACCAAATCAAAACATAACACAGAGTCCCAATAACAAATTATACTCTTAAGCCCATTTTATAATAAGCCCATTGAAGTATGAATAAGTTATTTTTAACAGTGCCACAACCAATGCTTGTTAAACTAAACAAACGATATGTTGATCACTCGTGTCTTGACTTTGGGCACCGACATCTTCTCGTTAGGTGCCGGCACCAGTGGCGAAGCTTGAGATTTTCGAACGGGGGTCGAAAACGTGTATACCTAAAAAAAATTATAAAACCGGGGGGTCGAAAACGTATATACCTAAAAAATTCTATACGAAAACTACATACCGGACACTACCGAGCGAAAAGTTCGTGGGGTCGGACCCCCCTATCCTGCGCCCCTTTTTGAACGGCTTGTTGACTTCCTAGTAATAAATGCAATGGTTGATTAAAATTTTAGAGAGACCCATGGCTGCAAGTAATTCTTGGTAAAACAAGTAATGCTTTGTCAGATAGCATCATGGAACGATTGCGTTCACTACCAATTGTTTTAACATGTAATTCTTATGCAAACCAATCTTGGTAAGACCAAACAAACGCAAGTGTCATTGTGCCAGCAAGACAGCTCAAAATATTACAAGTTAGTACGATTGTCAAAGTAGGTGGCCAGAAGTACACAAAGCTAAGGTGTCACCAATCACCGTGCGCCGACCGCTGCTCCACGATCTCCATTTCGCTGCTGATGACAAACCCGACATCAAGGATAACTACCAGGCCACATGAATCCATCCAACGTGCACCAATTCTTCTTTCATCTGCAAACACTAACGATCGTGTTTTAGGAGACAAACAGATATTCCTTGTTGTTGACGTCAGGCCCAAGGCCAATCAGTCCATCTCCTTCACAACTCTCTTTGGATATAAATAGAGGAGTTCATCTTCAGATTTAAGGATCGCTTTCTTGCTCTCTCACTTAATACACACATTTTTTTATACTCAAAGCAAGTTTTTATTCTCACGCCAGAGGCTCTTTATTTGACGAGACTAAACCGACAAGTTAACCTTCTGATTAATTTAGTGTTTCTTCACCAAGATTAATATATGTTTATAGATTTGAATGGTTCATGCTTATGTACCATGAAAGCCAGCTATTAGGCTAGCTAAGCCGGGCAACGGCCCGAGGCCCAAAAAGTATTTAAAGAGTTCTATAGTATAAACATTTTTTATTGTTGCCTACTATAGCTTAGTTGGTAAGCTCCAAATATTTTATCTTGGAGAGATAATCAAATAGGAAGTATGTTTTGGGTAGGAAGGATAGGAAGTAATCTTAGTCGTCCATCTGGAAAGTAGAAATACAAGTGGGAAGGGTATTTTAGTCAATCTTCTTTTATCTATTATTTCTATTTCCCTTCTCTTTATTTTCAAAACACAGATGTTCAAAACCCACCATCTTCAACATTTCATTCTTTTTCTCTCTCTAAAATTATACATCCCGGTGCAATTTTTATTCATGAATGAATGGTTCGAACACTCAATCAACGTGTTCTTCGATTTCTTTGAAGAAAACCCGGTTTATGATTCTATAATTTCTCGTTTTTTTCAATTTAACATGATGCGATGGAATATAAGATTTATGTTAAAACAAGTACTCCTCTTCTCAAATTTCTCAAACATTTTTGAATTCAAAGTGAAGATATCTCTGATTCTACTCTTTCTCTTGATGTATTCATGCGTTTGGGCAATATCATTAGTTCCAATTTCATTGAATCATTAATAAAAAGTTGCACACCAGGTGTTTGACAAAATGTCTCAAAGAAAAATTGCAAAATACCTTTCAGTTTAGACTTTCATTTAAAATTGTGTTTTACAAAAGAATGAAAAAACATACTTTTTTGGTGTTTTTTGGTCCATTGCATTTTACAAAATAATGAAAAAACACAGGTTTTTATCCATTGCGTTTTACAAAAGAATGAAAAAGCACACTTTTTGGGTGTTTTTTGTCCATTGCATTTTACAAAATAATGAAAAACATAGTTTTTTTATCCATTGCGTTTTACAAAAGAATGAAAAAACACACTTTTTTGGTATTTTTTGTCCATTGTGTTTTACAAAATAATGAAAAAACAGAGTTGTCCATTGCATTTTACAAAAGACACTTTTCTTTTGTGATTTTAATACATTGCGTTTTAGAAAGTACATTTTCTTTTATATTTTAGTCAATTGCGTTTTAGAAATAAACTTTGTTTTGTGTTTTAATTCATTGTTTTTAGATAAAAAAGCATTGTCTTTTGTTTTTTTTTTTGTCCATTGCCTTTTAGAAAAAAAACATTTTTTTTATGTTTTTTAGTCCATTGTGTTTTATGATCGTTTGTTGAATTTGAAATGAAACTATATGATAATAATGTAGGAAATTAAGTGTGTTTGAATGGATGTCCCAAAATGGTAAACCACTTGTCCCACATTGGTGTGGAGACAAAGTATAAGGTTATTTATAAGGTGAAACTTTTGCCTAACCAACATAACTTTATGACATGTTTTACCATAAGTCCTACGCGCGGGTGCGCACGGGGGTGCAAATTGGAACCGGAATTTAGTCGAACTCTTGTGCACCCGCACGTCGACACGAATGCAGTTCCCAAAACCCGGGCCCCGCGTGTGGCTCGTTTTTGCTGCGTCTTACAAAAGAAAAACTGGTTCTGCACAGCCGTTCGTTTTTGCTGCGTTTTACAAAAGAAAAACAGGCTCAGCCATTACTGTTTTCTGAACAACCGTTTTTTCTGTGTTTTACAAAAAACAGTTTCGCCATTACTGTTGATTCTGCACACTTTGCTGCGTTTTACAAAAACAGCTCAGCCATTGCGTTACGGGGTTGCGTAAAAAACCAGTTCAGCCATTACTGTTAGTTCTGCACGGCCATTGCGTTTTACGTATTTTGCAAATAAAACATTTTCTTTCGTGTTTTTTATACATTGTGTTTTTAGAGACAACATGGTTTTTTGTGTTTTTTTGTCAATTGTGTTTTGGAAAAAAGTCATTTTTTTTGCTTTTTTTCATTGCATGTTACGCAACTGGGTTTACAAAATATTTTTTCAAAATATAGCAATACTATACTCTTTTTAAAGATAAAAAACGCTCGTTTTTTTGGTGCAATTTTTTTCAGCTTTCCAGGATGTTACATACCAATGTTTTATTTCTAAGAGTAACAAAGTTTGGGCTGTTGGTATATTGGTTCCCGGATTAGGATAAAGGAAAACCCATACGAGTTGTGAGAATCTAGTGAATTTGACCTTTGCGTGCGAGTTTCGACCCCATTTTTTACACCCCTAGTTTAAGATATTCCAAAGCCGACTGTAAAAAATAAAAGAAAAAATTTAGAAGTATATTTTCCGGCCTCTTACAGCAGCTGTAAAAAGCTGGTGACATAGGCATGACATCACATTTTTACAGCATTTACAGCTACTTTAAATTAAAAAAACAAACTTTTTTTTTGGAAAAAGTTGATTTTTTAAGGATTTTTGGTAGAAAAAACATTTTTGAAAAAACCTTTCCTAAGGCCAAGATCTCTAAATTCTTACAACCCGTATGGGTTTTTATTTTACTGTAATCTATTCATTCCCTATCTAAATAAATAATGCATGGTATAAGTTCGATTCTCTGTTTTTCCTTTCCAACATTTTTTTTATTTTGTCCTTTTTATTCTTACTTCCCTAGTTACCGTGTTTCCTTTCCAACATTTTTTTGTCTTCTTAACTATGTAGTAATTAATTCTGAGCTGAATAAACATGATGCAAATTGCTCATATATCTTTATATCATATTTTAGTTTTCTATTGTTTTAACTTAGTTATAGATATACTTTCATTTAAAAGTGACTTTTATTATAAAATGTAACACTAAAATAACGTAATATTATATGTGATAATGTAATATTACAACTTTGGTATATTACTTATGTTCACAAAAACTTCTTAGGCATAATATTTATTATTTCTATCCAGTACCCGTATCGTACAATACCGAACGAAACTAACATTTAGGAAGGGGTCTATTTTTTTTTTGTCTCGCACAAGGTCCAAAAGTTGTTTTTATCATTTTCGGAGACGGCTCCATGGGTGGAAAAGTTGAACCATATGAAATCGTGATAAGATACAACAAACTTAACTGTCTTCTGGTTTGACTGAAATCGTCTAATTATTAAATTTGTTTAAAATTCAAAAGATATGGGACCAATTAAGATGAAACGAGTCCATATGACAGTTTCTATGCAACTTCTTTATTTTAATTATATAAAAACTTCAATCAGGTTAATTTGTCTCTACACAAATATCCTACCAATGCGGCCATCTCCAGTGTTACATCAAATAAAATGAACATGGGGCAACGTGTTCATGTATTGATAAACTTCTCGATCAAGAAGTAAAGCTATAGCTAGGTCGTGGTTGACTTGACCCAAGTTTCGGTCCCTCCTGAAAAGCCCGGTGAGTACGTTGAGAGACTAATATGTATCACGGTTGACTGGAATTGGTTATGTTATCATATTAAACTATATGTCACATAATTTGGACTTATTAGGGTTATTTGAAGATCAAAGAAAAATCTTGTTTGGTAACTGGCCGAGAACCTGTTAGTTATTAACATATAATTAATCAAGATGATATTATATTGTGACAAATATTAGGTCATCGTCCAACTAGTAAGATGTTGACTTCCAAGAAAGTATTATGGTTCGACGCTTTCTAGCGCTGCAATGTAATTAGGTAACACATCAATGTAATTAGTCTTCCAAGTTGGAAGACTAATACTCTATAGCTTTTTTTCGAACCTCGTCGTAGCTTATCGTAAAAACATCAACTTTCAATCTATCTTTTAGAAATTTGAAATTTGTTTAATGGATAAGCAAATATCTTCATGAAGCGAGTGATGATGAAAGCGGTGTGTATGAGTCGGTTTGATTTGATTTTACCATTAACCATAACCGCTAGTTTCGGTTATGGGATTTTCATAACCATAACAATAAACGAACTTTGGCTATGGTTAATTGGTTATGAATTTGGTTATGGTTATTAACCTTCAACTAAAATTAACTTTCGGCTAAAGTTCAAAACTTTTAAGCCAATGGGTGTACAAAATAAATAATTGAACCATCCATGTTGAATTAAGACTACACTTTTTGATTAAACTACAAATGTGGGATCCTTTTTAATAAGATACTAGAATTATTACCCGCACTTCGCGGCCGGGACTCAAGTTGGCCGTTTATACCGAGCTTTGCAATTACTATATAACATTGAGATTCTCCCGCACTATGTGAAGGGCATTCGATATGTATCGGTTCAATGGTGGTGGTACGATAATGACATTTGGTATAGCAACCAAAATAGAATTAAGAAAAAGTCATGATATTCTCAAATAAATATCGATACGTAATTTCCGTCATCGAGAACCATTAAAATAATATAGTGTTGTCTTCGATAACAGCTACCAGCACTTGTTATAGAGTACGATAAAAAAAGGCTCTATACCGAATACGCCTTCGTTTTTAATATTGTACTGGTTTGTCGAGAAACAAAAGTACAACCACCTAATTTTTTTAGAAAACTTAACTAGTATTGTTAGTCGATTAAATATCAGTGAAACAAAAAACAACCAACAATCGTCAAGGCATATTATGTTAAGTTATTTGCTTCATTTTAACATATGGTTGTGGCATGTGGTGAGGGTGTTTGTTTGAAAGAGTCAGTGTGAGGAGAATTAGGTGTATGAGAGAGGGAGTTAAAGTGTGTGCAAGATAGACTTGTATAATGTGCATTAAAAGTTTGTACATTTGATGAATAGTATGTCTTTGTGAGTTGGTGGAAAGTCGCTCAACAAAAAAAACTTACTCAAGTCTTTAATTAGAAGTCAAATTCTCTATCATTATAAATTACACCTGTATCAAGATTATTTTGTTACAAACATACTTTAATTTTGGTAAAATAAAACCTCTGCATGGTTACTGTTAAACGAAAATCTATTACATAGACTTAACATTGTAAGTTCAGTCTCACTGTTTGAGTAGGTTAAGCAAAGTTTCATAACCAAAACCATAATCACTCGGTCGGTTAAACAAATTTCATAACTGAAGAAACACCAAGTCTAAATCCAAAGAATTTATTCTTGAGGACATGGTCTCATCAAACAAGTGTGAATCCTTAATCTTCCCTCGGTGAAGAACTGATTGTTATCTGCAAAACAAAGCACTGTGAGACTCGTTGCAAGGATGAGAGGAGAACCACCACACTCCGGCATGAGAATAAGTATTGTTTAAAAAGATAAAACGTGTGTGTGTTAATAGTAAGAGAGTGAGAGAGTCATTCCTTAAACCTGGAGGTGAAGGTCTCTACATAGCTGAGGGGCAAGGAAGGAGATTGTGGGCTAATGGTCCTTGGCCAGTTGTCATCTGTGAGGAATATTCATTGGTCTCCCGTGGTAGGACAGCAACAGTTGTAGGATTAGGGCTGATGTGGCGCGACTCTGTTGGTTCCACCTCAGCGTCTCCATGTACCTTTGGTCGGTCCTGTCTTCAGCCGTTTTAGGAAGAACGTGGGACCGTAGGGATCTGTGAGTGGTGTTACTTGGTGTCCTTTTGTACGAGGTGTCCCCTATACAATTTTTTTGATCGTAGTGAGTGCCGGGGCAGGCCCTGTCATGACCTGATTGGTTTCATGGATCTGGCAATAGCTCATCTTAAAAGTTTCATTTTGCTGGTACAGCCTCATGTATGTGCACTTGCGCGCAACATTCGGGACCATACCCCTTCAAGTCTCCCAAGTCTTGTGATGCTTCCATGGGAAGGTGTCGAATGGGTGGAGCTATGGACTAAGGTAGGAGGTTAGTGTTATTAATCATCTCTTTGTTGAAGGTAGTGTTGCAAGTTTGGGTTAAAAGGCACACACGTATCGGGGGGTCTCCTGGCGTGCAAGACTGAACCAAAATGTCATATGCGTACATGTAATGATTGGCGAACAAGATTGAGCTAAGTTGGCATACGCGTACAGGCAATGATCGGCGTATAGGATTAAGCCAAATTGGCGTACGTATATAGGTAATGATTGGTGTACTGGATTGAGCCAAACTAGCGTATGCATATAGGTGATGATTGGCTTATCAAACTGAGCCATGTTGGTACACACGTACCTGTTTAGAGGAGATAGCTTCTTGCCTACGTTTGTCGTAAAGTTTATCCATGAGGTTGGTGAGGTTGATAGAGACATCTGCAGCAGGATAAGGTATCTTTGCTCGGGTAGGGTGCCTGGCATTGTAGGGTGATGATATTGATCACAGTAGCATGCTTTTTGGCTGGATCAACCGCGTGGTCGCCACTTGCCCTACAATGGCGTTGTTTCAGTTTTTCTTGCCTGGCGTGTTGTCTGTCTTTTGGGTGCTTCTCCCCACTTGTCGGCACAGTTACCCATTGCTTTAAATGCGATGGGTATAAATAAAGACGAAAACCTCACAGAGAATACTCCAAAAACTCTTGCCTCCTTGCTTTCATCAAAGTTCTCCAAACTTCTCAAAAATTTCCACTCTCTTCTTGTGTGCGTATCCTTATATTGCTATGTCTACTTCTTCCAAAACTAGAGGGTTCCAGGAAAAGTAAGAAAATGAAGGAACCCCTGACGGTGGCATATACTGTCATAAATTGTTGCGAAGATGAGTGCCAGAAGATCTATCGAAATTTCCAGTTTCTGGCCAACTGGAAGCTACATTTCCCTCCCCTGGGAGCATTACCGCCAATGCTCCGTCGGGCTTCATAAGTTTATAAGCTACTTTTTTCAAGGAGGGGAACTTTCGGTTGCCTATGACAAAGTTTATCTGGGAGATCTTGACCCGGTATGGGATCCACATCTCTCCGTTGAGTGACCCATTATGGGATCCACATCTCTAAGGTAAGTCTTGTGGGTATGCCTCGCATCACACATTCGAATTCATCTGCAAGGCTTAGAACCTAGTTCTCACATTCGAAATGTTCAATGTGTTTTATTACGTTGTTGTGAACACCATATTCTACTCGTTCAAATTCCATGGGGGAAACGTGCTACCTTGTGGAAGAGACCCTCCTAAAAGTTTGCATGATTGGAAGAACAAGTTCTTTTATATTCATGGTGGAGATTCCCATAGAGATGCAGTTCAGGAGATTCGAAGATAAGGTGTCGAAGGAACGTATAATCTCATTTGACGGTGAACGATGGTATCAAACCTACTCGTCCCACCCCATGTGCCAACTTGAAGAGGGTGCATTGGTAGTGGCTGATATGAGCATGTTGTGGGCTCCCGCAAAACCTAGAGAGCTATGGGGTACAGTTATAAAAGGAGAGCTAATCCCTATCATTCGTTTGTTTGTTACTTTGTTATTTTTGTTGCATTATTAATGTCTTGGTAAATGTCCTTGACAATTCTATCAGCGAAGAAATGATGGTGAAGGTTTTGCCAGAAGGTCAGTTCCCGTGATTAAAGCAGATATGAGGTTATTTTCAGCACCCTTCTAATCAAAGCCTAGCTGCTTATGCACACGTGTGCACTAGTGCAAATACTTTGATTCTTGTGAAACCCAAAACCGCGATGACTCCGGCTGGGGAGGAAGTTACTATCCTCTCTAATGAGGAGTCAAGTGATTCATCTGGTAGGCTCATTCACAGATCCCGTTTGACCCATGCAGGTTGTGGTGGTGACCAACCTGGTGGGTCCGGCTCGCGTGCTGAAACTGAGAAGGAAAAAATTACAGAGCCCTTCGTTGGAGATTAATCCATTGAGTATTATGTGCGTCCGTCCATGATTGTGAGAGGTTCTATGCCTGAGGTTTAAGTTAATCTGGAGCCAGGGTCTGGTAAGCGATTTTAATAAGAGACATCTCGATTGTGTTTTCTTCTCTGACTCACTTGATGGTCTGGATGTAGGTAAATAACATGGTAGAGGTGGTTTGGTGAAGGACCAAATAACTATTTTGAAATCTTGGAAAGGAAGAGGAAAAGCTTGGATGAAGCTAAGCGTAAGTTAGATACGGAAGTAGCGCTCAAAATCTCTGATAAGAAAAGAAGGTTGATGAAGCACGCCGAGGGGTCTGCACCCACAGAAGGGGGAGTTAACTTATTGGGTTTCAGGTCAAAGAAAAAGAAGAACAAGCTGGATGTAATGTTCACTGCATCGACGCAGAAAAAAGGTATTGGCCAATTTCTGTTTTCCTCGCATGTCATTACTATGCAACGTTGTTGGTTGCTCCGGGGTACAGTTATAAAAGGAGAGCTAATCCCTATCATTCGTTTGTTTGTTACTTTGTTATTTTTGTTGCATTATTAATGTCTTGGTAAATGTCCTTGACGATTCTATCGGCGAAGAAATGATGGTGAAGGTTTTGCCAGAAGGTCAGTTCCCGTGATTAAAGCAGATATGAGGTTATTTTCAGCACCCTTCTAATCAAAGACTAGTTGCTTATGCACACGTGTGCACTAGTGCAAATACTTTGATTCTTGTGAAACCCAAAACCGCGATGACTCCGGCTGGGGAGGAAGTTACTATCCTCTCTAATGATTTGTCAAGTGATTCATCTGGTAGGCTCATTCACAGATCCCGTTTGACCCATGCAGGTTGTGGTGGTGACCAACCCGGTGGGTCCGGCTCGCGTGCTGAAACTGAGAAGGAAAAAATTACAGAGCCCTTCGTTGGAGATTAATCCATTGAGTATTATGTGCGTCCGTCCATGATTGTGAGAGGTTCTATGGTAAGCGATTTTTAATAAGAGACATCTCGATTGTGTTTTCTTCTCTAACTCACTTCATGGTCTGGATGTAGGTAAATAACATGGTAGAGGTGGTTTGGTGAAGGACCAAACAACTATTTTGAAATCTTGGAAAGGAAGAGGAAAAGATTGGATGAAGCTAAGCGTAAGTTAGATACGGAAGTAGCGCTCAAAATCTCTGATAAGAAAAGAAGGTTGATGAAGCACGCCGAGGGGTCTGCACCCTCAGAAGGGGGAGTTAACTTATTGGGTTTCACGTCAAAGAAAAAGAAGAACAAGCTGGATGTAATGTTCACTGCATCGACGCAGAAAAAAGGTATTGGCCAATTTCTATTTTCCTCGCATCTCAGTACTATGCAACGTTGTTGGTTGTAACTAGTTGTCATTTCGCGTCAAGGGTCTGTCAGTGCATAGGTCAAGATACCTCAGAAGATCACCATCTGTTGTTCCACTCCTGTTACTACCGAGACGACGGTGGTGCTAGCACCAGAGTCCTATACCGGCGTGCAAGTTCCCCCTTGTTGCCTTTCCCTGTCGCCGAGCCTGCTGACATTATAGATGTGCGGGGGAAATGTGTCATGCAAGAGCCGGAGTTTATTTGAGTTAAGAAGCCGGCTAAACTGGCGGGTTCTGGAACGGTTATGGATGGGTGAGCAGATGGATGATTTCGAAGATGAGAAGTAAGCCTTTATGGAAGCTCAAGAAAAGTTCAATGCTAGGAGAAAAGGTTTGCAATGGTGTGTCAATGATGCCGAGAACAAGTTGAAAGAAGAACAAGCCTTGAATTCCCAATGTCAGAAAGATTGGACATTAGTGTGCAACAATTCTAATCACGAGTTGAAGGTCGTGTGTGATGAGGTTGTCAGGTTGAAGGGGCTCAGTGACAAGAATGCATATGAAGTCACACGCCTTGGAGCTATTGTCGAGGAAAAGAATACGAAAATGATTTCTCTCCAAGAACGTGTGAAAGAGCCGGAAAAACATGTCTCTACGAAAGATTCTCAGTTGAAGATCGTTTAAGCGGAACATGATGTGTTTGTCGCCCGGGTTGTTGGAGGGCAACATAGATAAGTTAAAGGTCCACGTTAACTCGACGGACAATGTTGCCCAAGAATTGGGCGAATATTGTAAATGGCTCATTATTCGTGACGTGCCCCGGTTAGCATTTTGATAAGATTGTTTAGTAATTTTAAGACGTGTTTATTAATTCAGTTATTTGTCTTTTTCTATGCTATGTGTACCTTGTGGCTTCGTTGATGTCCTCAAATGAGCAGACGACGTACATGTTTGAGTTGACGCAAGCAGCTTATAACAATGGTCGTAGGATGAGTTTTCCAAAGGGAAATCCTTCGTTCTTGAAAGATTCCGGATGACGACTTCCAGCTTCACATGTTAGATTATGCCTCGTGCTTTAAAGAGAAACGCCAAAAGTTCGACCACCTAGAGTTTGGGATTCTTAAAGCTATTGAAAACTTGGCCAAAAAGGGTGTGGCTGTGGACACTCTGTGCATCATGCTAGAGGAGGCGGATGCGGAAGCTGAGGGTGCGACTGGTGATGTTGCCAGTACTAGTGGTATAGCCCCTGAGTGATCACTTCTTCAGACCAGCCTGAGCACCGAGGATAGAGCTTGGCCCTTGTAACCGTGTTTAACTTCTAGAAACAACCTTCATATGGGTGTTTAACCAAGTTTCTTAAATTAGTTCCACCCCATGCATGTGTGCTGGGTAATCGCACCATGCATGTGTGCTGGGTAAAATGGTTTTAGGGAAGATGGCCCTATTTTGGGTGTTTCTTATTACTATGAAAAGAGTATGGTTATGCCTCTTATCTGTCGATAATGGATATGCATGACTCTTTGTTTAAAGGTCGTATTTTCTTACACAGACGTTGATTGTTAACATAGTTAAGATTGTTAGCCTTAGTATAATCTTACAATATTTGTGTGTATTAACCCTCTTTTTGCAGATATGACGAATAACTATTCGTTCAAGCTCTGTTGGCAACGTCAAACGATCCGACCTTGCGTGAACAGTTGTGGCTGGCCTTGGAATCGTTGATGTGCATGAGATTGTGACTTGACCAATATGTTTTTGTACATACCCAAAGTGGTACACACATTTGTAACATTTTTGAATAGATGTAATTACGTATGTAAGCATGGAAAAATTATGCAAACACACTTTTTTTTCATTGATAAAGGTTTTGGGCGTAAAGCCGTCAGTACAAACATTGTGCCTTACATGTAGCATTTTCGCAGCTGTTGTGCATTCTATGTTCATTGAACCGTGGTACCGTCTAATGTTTGTAGTCGGCATGCGTCCTTGCCTAGGACCTTGTGTATTGCGTAGGGTCCTTCCCATTTCGGAGCATGCTTGTCTGGGCGCTCCGCATTAGTGGTTTCGTTGTCATGGAAGACGTAATCTCCCAGATTGAAGGTGCAAACACGAACGCGTGTGTTGTAGTATTTCTTAGTTTGGACTTGTAATTGGCTTCATTGATGGCCGCGTTCTCACGCCTTTCTTCCAATAAGTCCAAATCTTGGCGGCGCTCCACTTCATTATCCACTACATTAATTGCCAATATATGTAGCGAAGGGAGGCCAATTTCTGCTAGGATGACCGCTTCAGACCCATAGACAAGACTGAGAGGTGTTTCGTCGTTGCTCGTTTTTTGGTCATGGTACTTGGGAGCTCGTCGACCGACCCTCGGCGTGCGGTTCCTAATCTTTCCTTGATACCTTCCGCGATGCTCTTGTTAATCTTTTCTACCTTGCCATTCCCTTGAGGATGCGCCATGAAGGAGAAGGTGTGCTCAGTGTTTAGTTCTTTCAACTAGTCTTGAAGGTCTTCTAAGGAAAAATTGGTGCCATTGTTGGTCACAATGCGCAGAGGCAGACTAAAACGACAAATGATATACTCCCGGATGAATTTCGTACTATTATAGCTATGGTGGATGCGAGCACCTTTGCTTTGACTCATTTTGTGAAGTAATCCACCGCATCTATGATGAACTAAACCGCTCCGGGTGCCTCTAGGAAAGGTCCCACCATGTCGATGCCCCACTGCTGGAATGGCCAAACATTAATGATTGTGACTAAAGCATTCTTTGGGTGCAGGGATTTTGGCGTGTGTCTCTAACAGGAAGGGCACTTGCGCTACACTTTTACTGCATCCAGGTGCATCCCTAGCCAGTAGTACCCGACGTTCATTTACTTTTGCCACCACCATGTGTGACCCCGCGTGAATACTGCAAATGCCTTCATGAATTTCTCTGATCAAGTAATCTGCATCTTGTGGGTCAATACATCTCAACAAAGGTCCCATCGAATATCGTCTGTATAGGATTCCATTAGATATTTGGTATTGTAAGGCCTTATGCTGGAATTTTCGTGCTTCTCCCTTGTTGTCTAGTAGGAAATCTGACTGCAAATAGGCTATAATTGGTGTCATCCACGAGGGTGAACCTATTTCAATGACGTTCATTTGGCGCAACGGAACGAACGGGTTTTTGAGAACTTCAATGCGCACCTCTTTTGCCGTATGTTGAATATTGGTTGGCTAGAGTTTGCTCAACGCGTCTGCAGGTTTGTTTTCACTACGATTGATATGGATAACTTCGAACATTCTTAATTTTTGTATGATTTCTTTCGCTTGTTATAGGTATAAAGCCATGGTTTCCCCCTTTGCATCATATAACTCGTTTATTTGCCCTGCCACCAGCAAAGAGTCAACATGTGCTTCCAAACTTCAGACACCCATTTTTAGTGCCAGGCGCAGTCCTGCCAAAAAAGCTTCGTACTCAACTTCGTTGTTGGTGCTCTTGAAGTCTAACTGGATGGAACAAGTGAATTCTTGCTTTTCTGGGTTTATAAGTCTTAGACCTGCACAGCTTTCCATCTTTGTTAGAGGCTTCATCTGTGTAAAAAGCCCAAAGATCTATGGATGGTACATCTGGCGTAAGCTCTTGTTGCGCTTCACATTCCTTCCTCTTTTCTTCCGGTACTTCTATCATGAAGTTAGCTAATAGTTGGCCCTTGATGGTAGGTCTCGACTTAAAAAACATGTTGTGACCACCAAGCTAATTGGCCCATTTTGCCAACCTACCTAAGATCTTCGGCTTTGCGAGGATGTGGCCAATCTTGTAATTGGTCAGAACACTAATGACGTGTCCGCTGAAGTAATGACAGAGACGTCTTGAAGCGTGCACTAGGCCAGTATCACTTTTTCCATGATGGAGTACCTTGTTTCTGGATTTGTGAGCATCCTGCACACGTAGTATATTGGTGTCAGGATCACCTCCCGTTCAACGAGAAGCACTGCGCCAACTGCCTTGTCTGTTATGGACAATTATAGGACAAGCCGGTTCCTTCTTGCGCGGAGCGATAAGGGTGGAGAACTGGATTAGACATTCATTCATCTCTTTGAATGCACATTCGGCCTTAGGCGTATATTGGAATGCATTCTTATTTACAGAGTTCCATAATGCGCTGATGAAAGGGTAGGATTACGCGGCGTGGTTGGCTAAAAATTCTATTTAGCGCGGCTATTTGCTCGGCAAGGTTTGCATTTCTTTGATTGTTGATGGTGACGACATGCGCTCGATGGCTTGAATCTTCTCCGGGTTGACATGAAAACCATCTTTCATCATGATAAATCCCAAAAACTTTCCTTCATCCATCCCTAATGAGCACTTGCTAAGGTTGAGCTTTATGTTGATGCTTCGTCGTGTTTTGAAAGTTTTCTTGATATCTTTCAGCATGATATCTTCTTGCATGCTCATGATGACCAGGTCATCAATGTAAATCTCTACACGCTTGCCGATGTCATCCCAAAACGTTTTGACCAACAACCTCTAGTAAATAGCTCATGCGTTCTGCAAGCCGAAAGGCATCTTTGTGTAACAGAAGATTCCCATTTAAGTTTGGAATTTCGTTCTGTCTTCGTCTGAGCATGCCATCTATACTTAATGGTAGTCCTTGTAATAGTCTAAGGAACAATTCCATCTGAAAGGCGCAATGGAATCTAGCTGCTTGTTGATCTCTGGCATAGAGTAACAATCCTTTGGGCATGCCTTATTGAGATCCTTATAATCGATGCACATGTGCCCGCCACTATTGGATTTTTGTACCATTATTGGGTTCGTGACCCATGTATGGTAACAGACTTCTCGTAAGTTTCCAGCTTGGAGAAGATCGTTGACCTGTTCATTCATGACGCGAGTCTTCTCTGGACCTAGACTGCGCTTCTTCTAGACCACCAACTCTAGTGAGTGGAAAGTGTTCAAATGATGTTTAGCAATGTTGTGTGGGACTCTAACCAAGTCGGTAGATGTCCATGCGAAGATATCGATGTTTTTAAAGAGGAACTGCTTTAAGTGTGCGCCAATGTTTTTAAGGATTGTCGGGCCTATCGTGATAATCTGCTTACGGTATTTTCTGTTGAGCACCCATTGTTCTGGTTCTGTGTACAGAATGGTCCTCGTAGCTTTCGTTGGGGGCACTTCTTCTGCTTTCATAATTTCCTTCTTGGAGTATATGATCGCTACCCCTGTTTTGGTAGGAAACACGATAGCGGAATGGGCGTGGAGCTGATCAACTGCGAATCTCTCCCTAAGAGTATATCGTGCCTTGAATTAGCCGGCATGACCATAAAGGTAACCTCTTTAGTTCTTGAATGCTTCCCATCAGTGAGCGTGACATCAAAGGTAATCTGTCCCAGAGGAAAAACGACATCATTACAAAAACCTAGGAGTGGGTAGTCAACAAACTCAAGGCGTGAACATTGCTCAAAGATGATATCCCCTGTGCACCCATGATCAATGAAGACATAGTCAATTATGTAGTGGATGATAACACCAGTAATAATGACAAGAAATTTATCACGCTGGGAAACCACTTGTTGTTCTCGCCAATTGTTCTGTTGCTCTCGCCTTTTCTCCTTGTGCACATTTTGCACTAGGTGTGTAAGTTTGCCGCTTTTTAAGGCTTTTTCAATCTCTATGCGCTTGCTGATGCAATCGTCGGTCTTAAACCCCGAGTCTTTTTGGAAATCATAAAAAAAAGATTGGGGTCCTGGCCTTTCTTGTTGTGCATCTGTTGCGGTTGTTTAAACTGATGGTTCTCCGTTCTCATAATTTCATTTGGGTTTTTCATGAGCGGAGTGCATTGTTTTTCCCTGTTTTCTTGCTTGGCATTCTTTTTATGATTGATCATGTTGATCGTTGATCGTGCGTCATCATTTGAGTTATATCTCTCTCCTTCCTAACTGCTGGGTTGGGAGCTTCTCAAGGGCGCGCTTCTACCCTTCTTGCCTCGTTGGTTTTGGTCTTGGCTATTGTTGCCACTATAATGGTGACTACTCCCTGTTAGGGATAGAATATTATACATTGTAGATCATGTATCCTAAGCTCAGTCTGAACCAAGGATCCTCAGGAACTGGTGAAGGGAGATTAAGGATCATGGATCCTCAGTATTATTCTGATTAACTAAAAATTGTTTCCACTGTTGTTTGGCTTTATTTTTCAGGTATATCACGAAGAGGACTTGTTCTAACCGGGAATCACGGAGAATATGCTTTCCTTTTTTAGCATGTGCAAGGGCTAGTGACCGTTATTGGAGAACGTGGATGCTTGGCTGAATTTTCGGATAGTTAGTTCATTAGGATTAGCTAGATATTTAGTGGGGTATTGAGCTTGATAGATACACATGTTCTGAACGAACACACACACCCGTAAACATTCTCTCGATTACCATACTCACCACACTCTAGTTTTCATTGTAACAAGCTCAATACTTCCAAAGTTGTACTCTTTTGCATGAAATATAGTTGATAGTGATAGTTTTTAGTATCCGAGGTTTTTATGCCGGCGATCTACTATTGATCAAGGGCTCTTCCTCGTATAACTCTCGTGTTCATTATTGTTTACCTTTCATTTTCGTCCATATAGTTGTTCATCAATCATTTGATATTCAAGCACTCAACCTCACAAAATCAGATTTGGTTACATTATCCTTATTGTAATTTTTGACCAAAACAGTTTGGCGCCCACCGTGGGGCAATCGGTGCTTCAATCCTAAAAATTCCGTTCATTTCATTCATTTCTATTCGTTTCCATCAATCACATGGCTTCTCAGGGAAAATCTGCTTCAAGTGCCATGCCGGTGGTTACCTCATCCCATACTAGTGCATCATTGCCACCTCTTCCCCCTGCACCCATGAGGAGTGCTGAGAATCCTCAGAAGAAAACTACTCCTGTTTACACAGGATCGAAAACCTCCATTGTTTCTTCATCCACAGTTACTAACAGTGATGTTTCTACTTTGCTTTTGCAGATGAAGAACTACATGGAGCAGCAGGAGAAAACCAACCAGAGGATCCTCAGATGAAATCAAGAAGCAGAAGAGATCAGTGGAGGATCACTCTCCAATGATGCCCAGGTCATTGGATTTTGCTTCTCCAGTATCAACGATCCAGCATTCTAGAGGATCCGATGTTCAAATTCAAGGATCCTCCAATTATCAGCAAGGATCCTTGGCGATGACACAAGCTCAAGGATCCTCCTCTCAAGTTCAAGGATCCTACTCCCAGCCTCAAGGATCATCTATCCTTCCACGAGGATCACTAGGAATCACGGTGCCTCAAGGATTCTTCTATGAACCTAGAGGATCGCAAGGGATGTACCAGTCCAGAGGATTCTACGCATCACATCTAGGATCCTCGTCTCAAGTTCAAGGATCCAACTTGTTTCAGGATCAAGGATCCTTGGGGACCTAACCATCCAGGAACTTTGAAGTTCATACAGGAGACTTCATTCCTATGTAGACTATTGCTTCATCTGGTCCAACCATTGCACCCGAAGCACATGGTTTTGGATATACTTCTGGGAAACTAGTTCCAAACCAATCAGGTGGTAACAATTTCAATACATCTTTTGGTACTAATTATGGTTCCATGCAGGATACAGGTATCAATCAGGCTATGGCACGAGAGCTCCAGAAACTTAAGGATATGATATCTAGCATCCCAGGAGTGGTTAAGCCCATTCCTAAGATCCCAGATGGAAGTCACGGGGTGTCTCGTTTTGAACCTCCTATATGCAATGCCGAGATACCAAAACGTTTTCAAACCCCCAACATGAAGCTGTACGATGGTACAACTGATCTAGAGGAGCATGTAGCACAATACAAGGAAAGAATGGAGATCAACCTCATTCCAGAAAAGTTAAAGGAAGCCTGTCTTTGCAAGGACTTTGGATCCACACTCACTGGATCAGCATTAAAGTGGCTGCTAAGTCTTCCTCCTTACTCAATTACTTTGTTTTCTCATTTAGTTAATTTGTTCAGTAATCAATTTGAACGATTAACTAGTGATTTGTATAGGATAACCCAAGGCTGTGATGAATCATTAAGAGATTACATCACAAAGTTTAGCATAGAATCCTTAGAAATCCCTAATTTAGATATTGTCACTGCTGTGGAGGCATTCAAAATGGGATTACTAAAGGATTCCTCCTTCTATGACGATCTTGTTATGAAATCTTGGAGGAATTTAGATGAAGTGAGGAACAGGGCCTTGAGGTTAATGCATTTAGAAGATGATAAAAGGATCCAAGAAAGGCTGTCAGGATCCTCAAAGCAGGAGAAGCAAGGATCATTTTTTAAGAATAATTGATCCAAACAGTACTCTAGGCATGACAGCCAGAATGTGCATGCAGTTGAAAAAGAGGAACACGATGAGGATTATCCTCCAATCTCTGAATATTATTTTTTTTGTTGATAATAATGAACTAATCCTTGCTATGCAAAACTTAGGCGACAAAGCTACGTGGTCGCGAAAGAATGACAAGCCCACAGCCACCAAGGATAAGTCCAAATGGTGCGCTTATCATGAGGATTTCAGTCACCTCACTGATGAATGCATAGCCTTGAGGAAAGAAATTGGTTATCTTCTCAGCAAAGGATACTTGAAGGAATTGCTTGGAAGGAAACGATCGAGGATCCAGGATCCTGAGAAAGTTCCTGAAAGAGCTCCTCCCCCACCAGCAGATGCCAAAATCATGAATTTCATCTCTGGAGGCTCTGATATATGTGGAACCTCGTTTTCCGCAGCAAAAAGGCATGCAAAAGAAACGAAGATGGAAAATGGAGAAAGACCAGTTCGAACATCCACACTAACTCAGCAGAAATTGATATCTTTTGATGAGGATGATCGTGTAGACATACATGATCCTCATCACGATGGTTTAGTTATTGATGTGGGGTAAAATACACATATTTGTCCTGTGTAAATGTATAATTTTTGTATAGTTTTTATTTATTGTATTTAGTTTTTAGTGTATATTATATTGTTTTGTGTTTTATCAGGTCCTGGTGCAAATTGAGTGAAAACGGGTTATAAAGAATAACCAGCCAGTTGGGCAGAGTAAGACGCCAGTGACCGAAGTTAAATTGCCTTTAATTGTCGTCAGTGAGCCAAAGCCACTATCTCTATTTTAGAAACTCAAGGGACTAAAAGTGGATAACGTGTGGAACTTAATTAAATGAGGATGCATATTAATTGCAAACCACGACAAAACAAAGAAATATGTTTTCTTTTGTGGTGCACATGTTTATGCGGGTCCCACTTGATCACATGCAAATATGTGTCGACGAAAATAAAAGATTGTTGACCACCGTGTTAGTTGGTGATGGTTGTGAGCCTGATGTTTTGTAATGCACTAAAAAGTTCAAGGAGCCCAAATTGTGGAGAGTTATATTGGAATTAGAATACATCGTTGGGATTATTCTATTGGAGGCGGCTATTATTTTTAGGGTGGAGGCTGCCATATAAAAAAAAGACACATCAGACGGAGAACATACGGCTGGGGGATATCAGACGCACGAAGAGAAGAGAAGGTGAAGAAAGATCGATTAAGAGGAGAAAAGTTGTACGGTTCAAGATCCAACGCCACGGTTCAACAATCAAGTTCGGGTTCGCAACGAGTTAGTTTGGTTTATATATATATTTATCTTAGTCGAACTCATGAACATGATTTGTTATTTATTTGAGATTTGTTTCTTGTTCTTGATGTTGCCAATAGCTAAACGCATTAACTACCTAGACCACGATGAATATATTGATATAAAGTTTACACCTTTTTCGTTAATTACATGTTTTTTATGGATTAATTGTGCTCTGTAAGCAGTTTGTTTATCTGCCTTGGTGTGTATGCATGCTTTGATTTGGTTTTCTGTTTTCCATTACTTCATATGATTCTTGGTGACTGTCTATATCACGGAATAGAGTCGTATTATGTTGTGAATTTTGGTGAATGTCTATATCACAGAATAAGTTCATAATCTTTAGGGTTAAGTGGCCATCCAACCTTAGAAGTGATAGTTAACAGGTTACTAGATTTTAGTGTTCTACTAGTCCTAATACCTGGAAAGTGAGGGGCTATTGATAGGTCTTCCCTGGCGAATTGCTATAGTCGGTCTTTGGAAAAAGTCCATGCCTTTATTGACCCGTCAGTTTATTAGTCTATCAAGTCAAGTTTAGATACTCAAACTACCATAGATCTATAATTGGAAAAGAGTAGGTCGTCATTAGGGTACTCACACAATATTAGACAAGTGGAAAGATGTCTAATCAACCGGTAGGATTAACGGCCTAGATAACGCCATAAGTTTCACCTCTAGAAGGGTTGAGGGGCTTAGCTGGTATTTAATAGGTTTAGTATCATAAGATCCCGGTTCCAGAAAACGAGTAATTAACTTAATCGGTAAACGCTTAAAATCAATTAAGAAAAAAGTCTAGGTAGTCTTCATCACCGCTTGAGAACAACTTCCTTCACATTAGTTCGTATTAGTATAATTTAGTTAATAATTAGTTTGATAGATTTCTTTAGAATTTTCAGTACCCCCCCCCCCCCCAACCAAATAAACATATTAGTACGTCCGTGTCAGTCATAGTCTAGATCGAGTCCTTAAAGTAATTAGTAGAGTCTCGTGGGTTCGATACTCGGACTTACTTTAGCTGTACTGCATTGACTGGTACACTTGCCGTTTGTGTGGTTTAGGTTGAGGTAGAGTCTAGGTTTATAAATTTAAAACTTAGTGTCTAGAGTAGAGTCTAATTTAGTTAATTTTAGTAGTCTGTTTAGCACATATCAGTTATTAACTTGTTTATTTCTAACCACTTTGTTCGCATGATCCTTATTAATGGAGGAAGCTCACTGAACATTATCCTGTTGGATGTCCTTAAGAAAATGAATATTCTTGAATCCGAAATTATCCCAAGATCATCGGTGCTCGTGGGATTCGGTGGAGAAACCAAGAATACACTGGGGGACATTAAACTCCCAATTTACATAGAGGGAGTGAACTTTATCCAAAATTTTTGTGTAATAGATTGCTTATCTTGTTGTAATGTTATCCTTGGCAGGCCATGGATACATGACATGAAGGCAGTCCCCTCAACGTATCATCAATGTGTCAAGCTTCCCACTCCATGGGGGGTAGTCAAGATAGAGAGTGATCATCAGGAGGCAAAAAACTGCTACACTTCTTCTATGAAACCAGCTTCCAAATTCAGGGAAGCATAGCTATTAAAGTACCTCCAAGAGACGTCATGGAGGCTAGAGAACAAGACGTCAAGGATATACTGGTAGATCCTGGGGATCCTGAATCCAAGGTGTATATAGGGCTCGGGATCCAAGATAGCATAGAACAGGATCTAGTATCCTTTCTAAATGAAGAAAATCTACCTTTGCTTGGAAGCACGAAGACATGACAGGTATTTCAAAAGATGTTATTACACATAAAATTGGCATTGACAAATCTTTCAGGCCAATACATCAAAAAAGGAGAAAATTTTCTCCCGAGAGAAATGACATCATCCAAGAAGATGTAGACAAGCTACTAAAGGCAGGTATGATTAGAGAGGTCAAGTATCCAAGGTGGCTAGCCAATGTGGTTGTTGTTCAAAAGAAAAATGGAAAGTGGAGGGTATGTGTCGATTTTGCTGATTTAAACAAGGCATGTCCCAAGGATCCTTTTCCATTACCCTATATTGACTTCATGGTGGATGCTACAGCGGGTCATGAGTTGTTAACTTTTATGGATGCTTCATCTGGATTTCAACAAATTCAGATGGAACCATCTGATCAAGAGGACACAACGTTCATGACACCCACCGGCATATATTGCTATATTGCTATGCCCTTTGGTTTAAGAAATGCAGGTGCTACATACCAAAGGCTGGTGAATATGATGTTCAAGGAGCAGCTTGGACACACAGTGGAAGTATACATAGATGATATGGTGGTCAAGTCTAAAAGAGCTGAGGATCACTTGAAGGATCTTGAAGAAGCATTCAATATCCTTGACCAGTACAACATGAAGTTGAATCCTTCCAAATGCCATTTCGGAGTTAAAGCTGGAAAGTTTTTAGGATATATGGTGAACAAGAGAGGAATCGAAGCAAGTCCGGGGCAGATCAAAGCCATATTCAACATCAAGTCTCCTGCCAATGCTAAAGATGTGCAAAGACTAACAGGATGAATTGCAGCTTTGAACAGATTCATCTCAAAATCCTCAAAAAAGTGCACGATTTTTACGATATTCTGAGGAAGAACAAGAAGTTTGAATGGACTGAAAAGAATGAAGCTGCTCTACAAGCCCTCAATGATTACTTATCTTCCGTGCCAGCTTTGATGAAACCAGAAAAAGGGGAACCATTATCTTTATATCTAGCTATCTCTGGGAAAAGCGGTAGCGGTCCTACTTAAGGATCATGAAGGCCAACAACATCCGGTATACTATGTACATAAAAGTCTACTTGATGCAGAGGCCAGGTATTCTCATTTAGAGAAGCTATTCTTGCTTTAATCATGGCTTCAACTAAGCTTAGACATTATTTTTAAACTCACACTATTGTTGTTAAGACTAACTTTCCTATTAAGAATGTCTTCAGGAAGGCTGAGATGTCTGGCAGGTTGGCAAAATGGGCAGTTAAACTGAGCGCATACGACATCATATATGAACCAAGAACTGCCATCAAGTCCTAGGCTTTAGCTGACTCTGTGGCTGATTTCAGTAGTGATCTATAAAGGGAAACTGAATTGGAAGTGCAACAACTTGAGGAGACCAAGGATCCTTGGACACTCTTCACAGATGGATCTTCAAATATCAAAGGAACTGGACTAGGCTTGCTACTAAAATCGCCACGGGGGGGGGGGGGGATAATACCCCAGTCCATAGCATGTGAATTTCAAACAACTAACAATGATACAGAGTATGAGGCCTTGATAGCAGGTTTGCAATTAGCTAAGCATATGAGGAGCAGGTATCTTCAAGTATATGTAGAATCCTTATTAATTACTAATCATTATAATGGATCCTATACTGTCAAAGGTGAAAAACTAATCAAATACTTAGAGATAGTTAGGAAATTGGCACATTCTTTTGCTTTTTTCAGCCTTACACAGGTACCAATGGAAGAGAATGCAAAAGCTAATGCCTTAGCCAACCTTGGATCGTCACTAAAAATGGCAGAGGACGTGAAGATACCTATCATCCATATTCTAACTCCTGCAATTGAGGAAGGTGAAGCAATGGAAATAGTGGAAGATGCTGCAATTGTACCTGGTGACGAAGGGCAATCAAATTCAGGATCCTGGATCCTTCCAATTCTGAAGTACATTCAGAATGGAGAAATTCCTTCGGGAGAGAATCCCAGAACCTTCAAGACTAAGGTATCACAATTCATTATAATTAATAACATGCTATATAAGAGATCTCTTGAAGGACCCTATCTACGATGCATTGAGGATCCAGAAATCCAAGAGGTCTTGAAGGATTTTCATGAATGAGACTGTGGAAATCATACTGGGGGCAGAGCACTATTTTCAAGGATCCTTAGAACAGGATATTATTAGCCTACAATGAAAAAGGATGTTGTGGAATATGCAAGGAAATGTGATGCTTGCCAAAGACATAATAATATTCTTCATCAACCGGCAGAACCTCTGCATCCTATATCCTCTTCCTGGCCATTCATGAGGTGGGGAATGGATATAGTAGGCAAGCTTCCCAAGACACCAGGAGGAAAAGTGTTCAGGTTAGCTATGACAGATTACTTCTCCAAATGGATAGAAGCTAAAGCCTTTGCCCAAGTCAGAGAAAAGGAAGTCATATCCTTTATTAAAAGAAATATCATTACTAGATTTGGAATTCCTTCTGAAATTGTTTGTGATAACGGATCCCAGTTTATTGGGAGTCGTACTACTAAATTTTGTGATAGCTGGGGGATTAGGATGATAACATCAACACCAGTCCACCCACAAGCTAATGGCCAGGCAGAATCGTCCAACAAGATCATTATCAACAACTTGAAGAAGAAGCTTGGATCCAAGAAGGGCAAATGGGCTGAGGAATTGCCTTATGTCTTATGGGCAGATAACAACTCCTAAGAATGCGACAGGTCAGACTCCTTTCTCCTTAGTCTTTGGAGCTAAAGCGGTGATCCCTACAGAGATGGTAGTCCCAATAGCCAGAACAAGCATTCGTGATTCTGGAGCAAATGCCGAGATTCTAACCCAAGACTTGGATACTGTGGAAGAACTGCGAGACATGGCAAGGATAAGGATGGCTAGCTATCAACAGAGAATGGCTGGTGCTTATAACAAGAATGTCAGGGTTAGAAGATTTCAAGTTGGCGATATGGTATTAAGGAAAGCATTCCAGAATACTACAAATCCTGCTGATGGCAAGTTGGCACCAAAGTGGGAAGGCCCTTATCTCATTGAAGCTGAAGCTGGAAAGGGGGCATATCGTCTACTAACCATGGATGGTGATCTCTTGCCGAGAGCTTGGAATGATATCCATTTGAAGAAATACTTTATGTAAGGGTCAAGGATCCTTAAGGATTCCGATATTCAGTTTGGGTTGAAGGATCCTCAGAGGATGTATGATCATTATCTTGGTAATATGTTCCTAATATTTTCTCTATGATTATACTTCTTATTATGAGAAACTTATTTTAGATTCTTAACATCTTATTTTATCAAATTTCAAGTTTTTGCATAATTTATTACAATTTTGACAAAGGATCAAGAGGTTGGCAACCTCTCCAAAGTTCCCGGGGTTGAACCCAGTCTAAGTTATCCATTCCCTTCTAAGGTTTAAAGGTTTCACCTTTCACACGAATTGGGTTTTAACACCCCGCCAGTAGCGCACGTTATACAAGTATAGTTTGAGGCAATGGGACCAGTACCCGCTTTAGGGGCTGACAATTTCATTGTTGTTGGCTATATGTAGGATCTTAAGTATAATAGTAGACGTACCATACATCCGTTCCTAAGGTTTCTAACGTTTTCACGTTAGCTAAGGTTTTGGCATTTTCATGTCACTTATGATTACTTAGTCGCCAATATGGGCCA